>CM060815.1:14800000-16000000 GCA_030704555.1 Heliconius charithonia
ATTTTTAAAAATTATAAGAAATATATAATTTAATCACCCGACGCATCCAGGGCTACTATCAGCGGTTATAAGTTTTCACTTTTGTGGCGATTTGTTCGTTACCTCAACTCCAACCGTAGTACAGTGTTTGTGTTCCATGACCTCAATAAGGGCATTACTTCTGAAGCCCCAACACCTAGAAAAATATCTACCATCGTGGAAATTTTAATAACCAGAAATGTAAGGTTTAAGCTTAAAAGATTGTAATGAATAACGTAATGAAAAAAACAACAAGTTCGGCGGACTGCAAAATGTGTTAAAAAAACTAAGTTCCCATTTTCCTATCCTGCTATGTGCGAGATACAGGGTGAAGCTATAAAAGGAAATGTATAACCTGCGTAGCAAAAAATCAAATGGAGAAAGCCAAGTGTCAAGACGCTACGTTTTCAACTTTCCGCTCCAATTACATGACATTGAATGTTGGGTGGTGGAACTCAACCAAAATAACGAATTCCCCCGAGATGATATCAAAGATAGAACGATCGCATTTATAGGCGGACGCTGACTCGCTGATAGAAAAAATATAGTGACATATTATTCCCTCCTCCAGTATGAATAAAATTTACCGACTATATCCTGAAGGAAACCCGACTACTGTCGAACTTTGTTTACCAAACAAGTAGCTCTAGTGTTTCAAATATAACATTTCAATTTAAACATATAGTATAGAACAGAGTATACACCTACGTTAAAATTAAAAAAAATAATTAAGTCAGCTTCAAGCTGTATTCCCCACACAGCAGGGTAGGCAGAGGGAACTTAGTGCTAAGACACTCCGTTTCCCAATTTCCGCCGAATTCTGGAGGCATTGCATATTGAGTGGCAGAACTCAACGACGCACTAAGCATCGACCCCAGAGCGGAGAAATGAAAATATAATTTTAAATATATATTTCGTTATTTCGAGTGGGGATCGATCCCACAACCAATCGATTTTACAGTCACACTTTATGCCACTGCGCCTCGACTGGCCTCATAAAGTTTATATTTTTAATTGAATTGAATTGTAAAATTTTTTACGTCTTAGACTTATTTTTTTATTATTGCCGTGAGAATGTTTTATATTAGAAAAAAGTACAAGTCACCTCAGTGATAGTAAAATGTATGAAATATTTCATTAATCGTTCAATTTACAAGTCTATAAAGGATGATCTAATTGGGGTAGCGGTCACATGTGAAGAATAAAGGATCCTTAAAAACATAAAAGGTTCCCACTATCTACAGAAACCAAAGTTTGTTTAGGAATTTTTCGTAATTAAAAGATGTATTGAATTAAAAGATATATTGAAGATTTTATGTAATGTAAAAAGTAATTAATCATAATTGAAAAAAAAGTGCTTAGAGATTTCGCCGCCCAGTAAGTATTAAAATCAAATCAAATCAAATCAGCTTCACGCTGTATCCCGCACATAGCAGGGTAGACAGAGGGAACCTAGTGTTAAAACACTCCGTTCCCCACTTTCTGCCGAATTCTGGACGCATTGCGTGTTGAGTGGCAGAACAACGCCGCGTTTGGTCTCGACACCAGAGCGAAGAAATAGAAATATAAATTTAAGTAAATATGTCATCCTCCTCAAGTGGGAAACGAACCCACAACCAGTCGGTTTAAGTGGCAACTAAACGCCACAATCACCAAAGCGATGAGCTAAAAACAAATATGCCTCTGAGAACTTTAACTATTCCTACATATAAAACAGTCTACATGCAAATACAAAATTACAACCGGAACGACGTAACAAACCCTAATAAATATTCCAGGCTTTCTCCATCTAATTTGCCATAAGAGTGACAAACAATCCAACGTCAAATGAAACACCTTGACGTACGTTATTCAATTATCACAAATTGCTGGGAGGTTCGTAAAATTCCTGGCTACCAGCCGCCGTGTAACAGGTGTATTGGGTAACTATGACGCTTGAGTGGGAACCAAGTTTGTAATACTAGAAACGATATGGAATACCCATATTTTTAGCCAGAATTTATGTAAAACTTTTTTTTACTTTACGCTGCATCTCGCATACAGCAGGGTAGGAGGAGGGAAACTAGTGTCAAGACACTCCGTTCAGTGCTTTCCGTCGATTGTTTTGAGGTATTGCGTATTGAATGGGGAATTGAACGCCGTCCCGCCTTGGTCCCAGAGCAGAGAAATGAAAATATTAAGAAAATATTTTCATTTCTCCGCTCATAATTCTTCCCTCAAGTCGAGATCGAACCCACAACCGTCGCGTTACAGTCATATCCTTGTACCTCGCGATATGATAGTACTAATACGCGATGTTTGATTGCGAGTGGAAGAAGCGAATGGAGATCGGAGTGTCTTAACACTATATTCTTTCTGTTTGCTCCTGAATATATTATATAACGTTAATTTAGCGAGACTAAGTGTGAAATTGCCTGCGGTAAAACTCTGTATGCAGGATATAGCGTGACATTTTTATTTTATTTTTGAAATGTGTATTGATTTTACATAAAACAATTTTACCTAACGGTAACGTCTTTTTGGGTAACTAAAATTTAGGGAAAATAAAATATGCACTCTTTCTTCGCAAAACTTGGGTTGGCAGAAATAAAAAGAGAAATATCAGTTCGCTCAATGCTATATATATACTTTGCAAAAGAGACCATAGAAACAAACATCTACTAAATTATACTGTTCCATTACCACCCTAAGTTAGAATTGAACCTATTAACATCACATGCACAGAACGACCACATATAATATTATATATCCTATATTTAATATATATTCGACAACTTGATTTCAGCTAACTTGTCATATTTAACAATTTTTTCCTCAAAAATTCCTATCAAAAAGCGGCAATCGCTGTGTAAATATTGATACGAGGGTAGACCACAGTCCACGGGTCACAGAGGAGGTGCCCGTGAGCGGGGTCGATACACGATACGAACGGTTGTATGACTGTTGTATACACCGAAAGATGCTCGCTCGGTACTGTTGTAACGGATTTCTTGTTATTACAGATAGGGATACAGAGGAATTTTAGTTTTAAAGTTGTTAAATATAGTAAGTTTAGTCTGTGGATTAAAGTAACTAAGGTCCTTATTTATAAACGGATCTCAAATCTGAGATCGATGTTGAGATGCGATTTTCATTCATGCATTATGATCTATGAGTGCAAACGGTATCTCAAGATCGACGTTGAACTTAAAAAGCGAATTATAATACAGGCCTAAAAGATGAAGAGACAGAAAAGAGAAAAGAAGAGAGCCTTATCACACGTACAGCGGGATACACCGAAATGGTTAACGTCATATAATATAGCTTATAGCATTTCCTCGATAAATTGACTAGCCCTAAAAAATTGTTCCTGTGATTATCGCGTTAATACAAACAAAGTCTTTAGCTTTACTAACTCACTCACGTGAGTCTTACCACCACGAAGAAATGTATATATTAAATATTTCATTCCCTCGAGTGGGAATCGAAGCTACAACCGTTGCGTTTATAGTCGCACATATGTTCCCCTACGCCACGACGACAGCCTCAAATTACAATTCCTAGTTCTATAATTTAAAATTAAATATATATACATAATCAAATTAAATTGAGGCTATATAATCTATTTACGTACAAACACTGTTTACATGAAACACGTAGATTGCAGTCAAAACGCCAATGAAAGCCCACACGCGTAATAAATCAACTGTAACGGTTGAATCGTGCGCTTCTTAGAATCGATAAGTTTTTTACATATAATCGGTATATTAAATCGATACGAAATCTTTTCCGGATGTTGTTTTTTTTTCTATGTAGTGTTTGTTTATATTAATATACTTATAAGGTATAATAATATTATTATTATTATCGTACCGCAGCCGTATATTGTTATTATTTTCTCGCTCTACTAACACGACTGTGGCGTTGAGTTCCGCCCTCAATACGTAATATCTCGAAAATTAGGCGATACCTGAAGTCACTTGGGCAGTAAGCGGAGAACAGAAATGAGAAAAATGTTGACCGAGGAAATCAAAATAATTAATTAAGATAGACACTGTGCTGCATAATGTCTCAAAAAATTATAGGAAATAAATTATAAACAATAAAATGCTACATACTCGTAACGTCGCAAGAAATACCTAATATTATGTAACATTCATAATTTTCAAGATAAAAGGTCGAGCGCATCTGGCAAATCCTCGAATATAATACAAAAGTATACATTTTTTTTAACTACCCTCGTTAAAGGAAAACATGAGGGTACTTATGCAAAAATATTTGACGTAACCCCTTTCTATTTTAACATTAAAAATAGTCTAATAAAGTGTTTTTAACTAATATTTTTAATATTTTATAAGATAAGGGGAAGAAATCCTACCCATTTACTAGGATAAATGAATTTAATGTCGAGTAGCGGAACTCAACGCCGCGTTTTACCTTGTTGCCAGAGCGAGAAGTGCAAATAATTTGTTGAAAGAAGTATTTATTAGAGCTTACAAATGTCGCGCTTACATACGCCGCTGCGCCACGACCGGCTCAATGTTAATTTTCAATATGGAGACGGTCGTAGCGGACGGTTTTAAATAAGTTATTTTTTATTATTTCAGACCACCAGATTACACAAAGGGTATTTTTCAAACTCTCGGCTTCAAAGAGTTCCATGAATATTTAATGTTGACACCCGAAATGAAGAATAGCGAAGATGGTAATAAATTGTTAAAAGAGAGTATAGAAAATATGAAGATGGGCACGAGAAGGTATGCGAGAAGACAGAACAAAATGGTTAGGGGACGGTTCTTGGATCATCCTACTAGAGAAGTAACGTTTATTGTATTTTTCTAAAGATTTTTAAGTAAATTTTTGTGATAAGTTCCTGCTGTATCCCGCATATAACAGGGTAGACAGAGGGAATCTATTGTTAAGATGTTTTGTTCCGACGAATGACTCGTTTGTCTTATTACTTGAAATAAAATGAATCATGTCATTATAAATATTTTTCAAAGTAATACCGGATAATTATGCATAGTCGGTTATTAATATTAGCTTTAATAAATCAATTTTACTTCAATATCCATGGAATGCTTGATTATACAGTATGTATAATTTTCGCAGTTATTTTATATATTTTCCTGGTTTAACGGCTTGTTATTTATTCGAACGCTTACATACAATCGAGTACAAATAAAAACGCAATAACGAATTGTTTACTATTGCGTAATTCAACATAATTATTAATATATAATTTTAATAGACGATTAACATTTATTAAAAAAAAATGGAAACAGCGCCATC
Organism: Heliconius charithonia; assembly: GCA_030704555.1. NCBI lineage: Eukaryota > Metazoa > Arthropoda > Insecta > Lepidoptera > Nymphalidae > Heliconius > Heliconius charithonia. Next base: position 14,805,290 of record CM060815.1, read on the forward strand.
TTGTGTATAATAGCTGTACCTCAAAGTTATGACGAATAAACTTACGTCATCTATTGTCAAGTAGAAATACTACTTAGTTTACATATTGTAATAATAGATGTCGCTTATTTTCAGACACCTCCGATTTATGAATTGGATACAACGAATATAAGCGAATGGAATAATGAAGTTAAAAATAAAGCAATTCACATTGTAGAAACGTTCATAAATAAAACTAAATGCCAATATGAACCTTTAAAATCAAATATACCTCAAGAAAAAACTAATATTAATGTACATTCTAGCAATTACTGTGATATTTGCGAAAGACTTATTATTGGGGACCGAGAGATTGTTATTCATTTGAATTCTCATAAACATAAACGAGCTTTAAAAAGCAAACAGAGACGAGGCTTATTGCCTAAAGATGATGAAAAAGAAGAAAAACCGCAAAAAGTTATAATATAATTTGTTTTATAATATTCTGACATTTGAATGTTTCTGCTATTTACCAAATGTTGTTTTGTGTGACTTTTATGTATGTTATAAAATTAATAAAAAATAATCAAACTAAACATAATCTTTTATTTCTATACTAGTATTTACAACATAATGTTTAAATATCCGGTTCTATCTCAGTAATACAGTTTTTAGGTGCTCTAAAATCATAATTTTCAAATTCAGGATATTTTTGGATAATTTCATAATAAGCATGACACAGTCTACCAAATTCGCCGTTTGCTATTTGAAAAGGTCTTGTAATAGGATCAAGGTCTGCCATTTTGTACATTCTGAGTGCCATTTCTTCTCTCACTTCTTCTGGAAATAAAGTTTGAGCCCCCCTTATAGAATATTTTTGTCTCATAGAAAATATCTGCCTGGTTACCTTTTCGACAAGCTTAAATGGTAATTTTATAATTGGTTGTTTTAATGGTGTCAAAGTCACCACTCCCACATCTACATCAGGCTTCGGAAGGAATGCTGCTCCTGGTATATCAAATTTGTACTTCACATTACACCAATTCTGACACATAACTGATAACCTACATCTTTGCTTATGCATTATTGATGCTGCCATTCTCTCGGCCACCTCCTTTTGAAATGTAAGTGTCATTCTAGCCCGCCCAAATAACCAGGGGCCTTCCTTCTTAGATATCATTTCTAACCATCTTATAATCAAAATAGTTGATACACTAAATGGTAAATTACCAATAAGATTAACTGGCGGAGGGGCATCTGTCCATTCTGATTTAGCATCTTCAGGAATAAAATGTGCAATGTTAGTTTTTAAAATGTCACCAGTAATTATGTCCATATCTAATTTTCCTCTGCATGCGTCTGCTAAAAGTTCTAAAGTTGGTATAAAACGTTGATCTTTTTCAACTAATATTAGTTTTCTAGGTGCTTGCTGTATTATAGATCTTGTTATGCCACCAGGCCCTGGTCCTACTTCACAAACTACATGATTTTGTATGTGTCCCGCCGCTCTTACAATTTTGTCAATTAATCTTGGTTCCATAAGAAAATTTTGAGATAGCTCTTTAAGGGCACGTAACTTATAAAGTCTGATGACATCTTTGATACTGGGTAGTGGTGGTAATCTAATCTGTATAGCTTTTCTAGCTGCAGCCATTACTGCTGTATTTTTGCGGGCTCTTCGAAGTCGTCAAGGAAAGTTTCCTGTTTAACAGCAAATATTGAATACATATAAATACTAAACACTCCGGCACCTATAGCGAAGCCAGTAAGTCTATTTCGTCTTGATATATGTTGCAGTTTCTGCACACGCTCACGGTTCTTTTCTTCAATGATTTTCATATAATCCAATTCTGCCTTTTTAAGCACTGGATCTTGTCCCCCAGAATTAATCTTAGGGCTTATATTAGAGTCTCCCATTACGAGAAAAAAATATACTCCTAACCTCAAATTCGACCAAAAGCCACAGATTATATGCGTTATGAATATTTGTTATTGAACATTGAATGAATGAACGTGTACAATATGTTACAGATTATTAAAAAAACAATAAATTAAACAACAGATAATCAATCAATGGTTTCTTTTAATTTGTACGTAGAGTAATAATACTATTACTAAAGTATCAACTTACTTACACTTCAATAAAATCAGAGAAGAAACCATATAAGTGAATTATAATAAAATGTGTTTTCATAAAGTTAAATTTTATGTTAAGATGATATTATAAAACGTATAATGGCTTTAGGCGAATCTTATAAAATGTCAATTAAAAAATAAACTCAAAATTATACTAGGAAAATAGTACCCATATAGATAGATAGCCGTTTAAGCAAAAAAAATATCTTAGATATTTATGTATGAAAATTGGTACGCTTATTGAAAATAAACGTTATTTTCTTCTATATCTCGTTTTATTATTTTTTTATTTATTTTATAATATGAGACACAAAATATATAGCTTTTACAATAATTCAAAAAATCAAATGAATAAATAAACAATAATATTACGTAACAATTGCAGAGTATCACATAAAGTTTATAAACACAACAAAACCAGCTGTTCGTGACGTCCACCCGCGCGAGCATGCGCGCAGCCATCTTTATCTAAACAAAACCTCTCTTTCCCGCATACACTAAAAGTAATCATCAATTCTCGCCTCGCGTTGTATACGACAGGTCGGTTTTTGTGTTATTGTGTAAAATAATGCCTTTTATCTCAAAAGACTGGCGATCACCTGGCGAAGAGTGGGTCAAAACACAGGAAGGATGGGAAAAGAAGAAAGTTCTAGAATGCACAGCCCAGAGGTGAGTACTAAGTGTGAATTAGTAACAGCAATCCTTTGTTCATTTCACCGTTCGACGCAACTAAGCACGAACTATTTATTTCCTTAACAAATATTTTAGACTAACGCTTTTATTTTAATGATTGAATGCTAGTTTGTTTGTTATTTTGTATTACAGATACGCCGCTATATCTAACTTTAATAACTCGGACGATAACCAGCAAAAATGGTGAGTTCCTATTAGTATTTCTATTTACTTGGCGATCAGCTGTGCTTTGTTGTGAATATATTGATTTGTTGTATTAATGACGTTGGAACGTTGTGTTGTGGTGTAACTTGAATATTGAAATGTTTTTTTTAAATCTTCAAGTAATCTATTTATTAATGGTACTTAAATATACCTAATATTTAACATTTTTGAAAATCTGCCGTTTTCAACAATATAGTCACGGGTCAATTCATGGTCACGGAATGACTGATTTAAATATATATATTTATACTGCTTTCAATAATAAAATAATATTAATAAATGAGTTTGGTTCAGGAAATAGATGACTAAATAAAAAACCATTCACTTGTCATTACTTATACTTGACATAATATCTTGTGTGACTATGATTATTAAATTTAATGCCAAGAACTTCGATCAATTATGTAACTATAGTGTATAATATATATAGTGTACAGTTGATCAAAGGATTTTTATTTAATAAAAATAATACTATTTATTATATTTATTAATTAATATATGAATAAGATTTATTTTATATATTATAAACATCACTAGAGAGATTACCCAAATGTTTGTACAAATTTGTTTCGGGAATGTAGGTCAGGAAGAACGATCGGAACAACTCGGGTCAAGACTTCGTGAAATGCGGATAGGAAAATAATTCACTTTGAATCAACTCAAAGGAATTACTTTGTATATCATAAATAAAATGTTAATAATGCTTTTTTTTCCTTTTGTGCATATACCTAAAACGGAAAGAATATTGAATAGACGTCAAAATAAAAATATGTAGTGTTTGGCAATTTTTTTATGACTAATTATATTAATTAAATTTGCCACAAAAAAGAAAACCTTAATTTCTTAGGCTCACGCAACGTAGTAATTGAATTACAATATAATTACAACTGGGGGAACCTAGTTTTAGACATCCCGTTCCTCACGTTACGCCTAATATTAAAAACATTTCGTGTTGAATGGCGGAACTCAGCGCCGCGCTTTGTTACTTTGTTGTGCTACCAGAACGACTAGGTATCAAATCGACAACTATCGCGTTCAGTCGGATACCATGCCGCTATGCCACTACGGACTCTATAGTCTATATCATAACACATTTAAAAATTACATAATTTAATTGCTCTATTTAATAAAAAAAAATACATAAATTGCATTAAGTAAATAATCATGACGCACTGTCGAGTTTTTATATAAATTAGTTGGAAGTTTGGTTGTTATATAAAATTATAGCCTACCTGTGAAAGGTAACACCGTAGTGGGTAAATTGTTTGATTAAATTTAAGCAGATAACGTTAAATTTAATTTCAATGTCCTCTTAGTTAATTAATTAATTGAGCTGACTCGAAAAAGGAACATCTAAGACTACTAATTCATTAATGTTCATGCTTTTTAGTATAAATATGTAGCTACTTTTATTTACTAGATACTAGTTTTCACATGCGGCTTCATCCGCATGCTGATACTTAGAAAAGAGTTGTTGTAGGTACAATCACTTTCTTAGGCTTCTTATAGATTAAAATGTAAATTTTTTTCAATTTCAATCAGTAGTTCCCGAGATAAGCGTGCTTGACCAAAACAAATCTTTAGCTTTACAATAATATTGTAGAAGCACAGATATAAAAATCTTTTTTCTCCATTCAACGCTAAGTATGAATATAAACTCATTAAAATCTTTTGATAATAATTCATTAAGTTTTGCATCTTTCACTTACGGATAATGAGACACATAGCCCATTACCACGTTCTGTGATACAATGGGAATAGAGTGTCTTAACACTAAGTTCTCAGGTTCCCTCTGCCTACCCTGTTATGTGCGGGTGTGAAATTAAAAAAACACATTCTGTTTATTATTACTCTACGTAAATCATTAAAATCAAATTAAAGTGAGTGGTAAAAGTTTTACTATTATTTATAAATGGGTGTCATATTTACCTCTAAGAGTTTTTCACACAATTTTTATTTACATGCTTATTTTTATATGTTATATGTAAAAATAATTAAAAGCTACCAAAAAGTTTACATCTCTATAAAAAAAACCTAAATATTTTAATTTAAGCCCGATCTGAAGCAATAAATATTAGTTTTAAGTGCCCGACGACCGAAAAAGGAAAGGTTGATTCCCTCGGTTTCCTCTCAACGACTTTAAATTGAGGTATGCGATTTATTTTTGAACGTTGATAGATATATCCCTTACGATTTCAACGCAGTTTTGAAAACAGCTCTTAGAAGCATTAAGCGACTAATCTTGTCTTATTTATAGAGCTATTTAAGAAAATACTTTTTTTTACATAGCAGTGTAGGCAGAGGGAACCTAGTGTTAAGACACTCTGTCAGTCTGTCTGTCAATATTGCGTGTTGAACGAATGAAAAAAATATATGGATCTGTCAGAGAGTTTAACAGATTTTTTTAACTTCTCACTGTATTCTGTCTTATTTCTGTCAGAGATAGATAACTTAGCGTTAACATTCAGTACCAAACTCTTCCGTGATTTAATTTCGACTATAAAGTCTAGACTGTGGAAGACTTCGTAACTAGCACTTTTTTTTAGTTTGGGGAATTTAATCTAGGACACGAAATTTCACGTACTAGCGGCAATTTTTTTTTAAGAACATATACTAATGTTTGTCTTTGTGTCTAAAAGTGTAACGGGGCAAATTAAAAAAAAAGATCAATGGGAGGTATAACTTATAAAAGTTGACAAACATAAGTTAATTATTTGTTTCTATGAAATATAGTATTTTAAGATCTCACTTTATGTCAAATCACATACACACTCATTTTATTGCGCTTTAAGGACCATAGACAATATTTGGCATTAATTTTAACTTGATAAATGGTATTACAGACGGACAACAAAGTGATCTTATAAGGTTCCATTTTGTACTTTTGGAGTTCGGAAAAAAGAGAAAAAATATATCGAAAACCACAATTATATAAAAATTAAAAATATTTGAACCGTTTCAGTCACATAAATTATAGTATGTGAGAAAAGATGAATGTTAAAAGGTAAAGGCAGCAACAACATTGTATGATTTTAATATACATCGCTTGTGATTCTATGTGGGCGGAAAACCGTATACGAGGTCACTATTTACTTTCCATCTTAACCACAAAATAGAATGTTATTTTTTTTAATATTTACTATACATATTTCATTCACTTTTATTAACTCTCCGTTCTCCACCATTAAGGGATAAAATGTATCAGCTTGTGGAATCCAACAATGTTTTCCTTACCTCGGAAAAACATTTTGTTCAGCTCATGCTAGTTGACACGTGTTCACGATAACATTAGAAAGCAACTACCTATACATTTTACATTAATTTATAATTTTATCTCATTTTACATACGTACCTATTTATTTGTTCTATTATTATAAAACTGAGGAGTTTGTTGGATTGTATGCGCAAATCTCAGGAACTACTGCTGCGAATTGAAAAACTGTTTTCAGATTGTTCATTTATTCACGGTGCAAGGGTCAAGGGCCTTTCGATGTAAACCACTGTACCTACGGTTATCTCGGGCATGTGTTATCATACTCAGATCTTAAGTTTTTATTCACCACAAGGACAAATCCGCATGTAGAAGCTAGTCAATCACACAAAAGCTGCAGTTTACCATCAACCGGCCGCAAATAGCCGACGACAGTATTCAATTACCCCGATAGGTGATCATAGATGTAGGTATCATATTAAGACCCAACTCGGGAAGTTAGAAAGCGAAAATAAGATGTAATTTGTCTGTCGGTTACGCCAATGATATACTTAGAAATTTAATCAGGTCTATTAGTTATTTTCACTTTTGAATGTAATTAGATACCAACTTTTACTAAGCTTTATTGATTCCCGATAACATTGTTAATCTTAAAAATACCTCACTAGTATATATATGTAAGTAAGTCTTTAACCTATTAATAGTTAATTTTATATCAATTATAAACTAACATATAAACTATGTTATACCATTCTATTCTTGTACCTCTCCGCTAATACTGGCACGATGAATGGTAGTATTCAATTAGTTAACAGTTCAACAGACCGAGTTTAACATGAATATTCAATACAAATTTACATATGTACGCCAGAATTTGAATATACTACCTAAATTTAGTATAGCCGCACCTACTAAATCAAAAAGACTTTTATTTTGGTCTTTCGAGCAAAAAGATAAACATATAATTTACGATTTTTTTATTAGTAAAAAGGATTTTGAATGATACCGAGACCGATCTCAAATTTGGCTTCAAATAATATAACTTAACGTATGTTTTCTGTTGTAATAAAATGAACACGCCCTTTGAAAGGTTAATTCAATTTGGTTGAGTGCAGCTTTGTTTCTAGATACTATACTATCTACACTTCTATACTAATATTATAAAGTGGAAAAGTTTGTCGGTTTGAACGCTCAAATCTCAGCAACTACTGGTTATATTGTTAGGTAGTCTACCTATTAATGAAGGATATGGATAGGCTATCTCCAGTCGCAGTTTAGTCAGTCAATTAGAATTATATCACTTGTCATACATTTACATACAACTCAAATTAATTTTCACGCGGGCGAAGCCGCACGCAAAAGTTAGTTTATGATATAGAGTGATCGACATTTGTACGTTAATATTTTACATAAATCTAATCAAGAAGACTAGATAAAGGCCACAAACTTATCTCTTATAGTAAATTGAATTGATTGTTGAAACCCAGTATAATGAAGCCAGTCGTGGTTCACGACCACAGGCGCGCGGCTGTCAACTCGGCAAGTTTGGGTTCGATTTTTACTCGAAGAGAGAAAATATTTAATATTTTTTACCCTCGCCATAGAAACGAGGCAAATGGTGGCGTTGAATTCCGCCTCTTAACACGCAATCTGTCCAGAATTTGACGAAAAGTAGGGAACATAAGTGTCTTAATGGGAACAGAGTATCTTCACACTACCCAGATCCGGTCCAGGTGCGAGATACATCGTGAAATTACAAAAAAAATTGAATTATCCATAGATGGTTGCGAATTCAATGATTTTTTTTCAGGAATACTGCCTCAATTTAAACTAAATTTTAAAGCAAAATCTGTAATGCCCCAGTTTATATAAATGTAGGCGGCTGAAAAACTGAACTAACTCGCAATGAATTAAATGCATACGTATTAACATATTTGCTTAAAGGAAAAAAACGATGAATATTAAAATTAAGGCGTAACAAAGTATTAATACTTACTTTATTACAATAACGCATTACCGTGTAGTTTTAACATTTTTTTTGTATTGAATGGTCTTTGTTTGTACATGTTTTGCGCTTAGAGGAAGCGCAGCGTTAAGTTCCGCCACCCAACACGCAATGTTGGATAAATTGATCGGAGTGTAAGTTCGAAGTGTATTCAAACTGCATTCCCTACTTGCTATTTTTAAACCGTATACCCATTTTCGCGAAAAGTATCGTTAATCGTCACCATAATTTACTGTAAACATAAAACGTAATATTAATTTTATTCACTGACATTGGAACTATTCTATTCTAAATATATTCTTTTATAACCATAACGTTTTTAGATTTTTTTTTCTAATATACTATCGAGTATATTAGAAAAAAAAATCACAACATCTCAACAATGAATTATAAATTATCTTTACTTTGTTACGTTCGTCTAAGTTTCTTGAAAAACTTCTAGATATATCAATTTCTCTCACAAAAGATTGGCTCCAAGGTTAAATTCAAGGACGGTCCTCGAAGATGAATACTAGAAATCACGTTACATTCCGCTATCTCCGCATATTGTGACGTCCATTGTGCAAGCGTTCTACTTAACTACGTGAATATAGGTCATGGGCGACGATACGTAGGGAACGGGAAACGGCCGACCAGTCTATAATTACGAAATATGGATTTTTTTTTCACTTATGATGCCTCGGTTGTGGGTTCGATCTCCAGTCGATGAAATGAAATATATGTTTTTATTTATATTTCAATTTATTCGCTTTCGCTGCATTGACTTCCGCCGCTCAAGCCGTAATGCCTCCAAAATTCAATAGAAAGTGGAAGGCGGAGTGTCTTAATATTTGTGCCCTCTGCCAACCGTGCTATGGATACAGCGGGATGTGTGCGGGATAGAGCGTGAAGCTGATATTTTATCTATAGCCTCCTTTGTTCTCTAAAAATGAATTTGATCATAGACACTATAGGTGTCTATTTTAAATGTTACTACGAGATAGAAGCATTGATTGACTTGGTTTTATAACTTCGTAGGGCCGTAATAGTATAATGTATGTATAATGTTATAAAAATGGAAATATTTATAATAATATGTAAAATTTTATTTATTATAGTTACCGTACGAAGTTAGGGATTCTCCCATTACTGTCCTGCATTCTCCAAGGAACCCACCCCATACGTTAAATTTCAGCGTTCTACGCCTCGTAGTTTCGAATGTGCGCCGTGAAAAGTAATAAAAAACGAATTTTAATATCTACTACCTATTAAATACTTTTTATTAACCATCCTAGGCAAGCGATTTTCCATTCAGTCTATTAATCCTTTTCAGTCTGAAACAATATTTAAACCCGGCCTGACCTTTACTATTTATAGAAGCCCAGAGCCCGCCATTGTTTTACAAATTTCACTTTATTCACTCGTATAAAAGGGGAAAAATATTTTTACAAGTTAATGAAAAATACTTCTGTAGGTCACGGCTCACGAAACATTTGAAATTCGTGACTTAAATACTATGAACAAGGTAACGTTTCGTTGTATTTTTTTTTCGTCTCCGAAATTGAAATATCTTTTATTAAAAAAAAAAATTAAATTAGCTTCACGCTATATCCCGCACACAGCAGGGCAGGCAGAGGGAACCTAGTGTTAAGACACTCCCTTCCCCACTTTCTGCCCCTGCACTTTTTTGGAGGCATTGCGTGTTGAGTGGCAGAACTCAACGCCGTACTTTTGCCTCGACACCAGAGCGAAGAAATGAAAATATAAATTTAAGTAAATATTTTATTTCCTCGAGTGGGGATCGAACCCACAACCAGTCGGTTTTACAGTCGCACTTCGTGCCGCTGCGCTACGACTGGCCTCTAATATCTTTTATGAAATAATAATATAATTTTACGAAATCTCGAGTTTGTAGTTTGCTATTATTTTATGTTCCGACACTTTTTTTTTATCTTTACTCTTTATATTAGTTTCGTTAAAAAAGATATCTTGTGTTTGAGAAACCGAGGGAGCTTGTTAAGTTGCATATAGATAAATAGATATGATATACCGCAAAGTGACCGCAAACTTGACAAAGGATACGTCTTTGTTAAAACTATCCATATTATATTCTTTAATGCATATTATAATCTTCTAAATGAGACTGTCGTAGCGCAGAGGCAAAAGGGCGTTTATTAATATTTTTATTTTTGATTCTGGCACCAATGCAAAAAGTGCTACGTTGAATTCCGCCACTTAGCACGCATTGCCTCAAAAAATCCGGCGAAAACCTCCTCCTTCCTCTATCTACCTTGCTATGTGAGGGAATATATTAATCAGCGTGAAGCTGATTGATATATTCTTTTATATTTAATTATTTACTGAATGTTTCTTTATATTTAAATCAAAGTTGCACCTTAGCAGTGCCGGTTTTCTTTAACTTACGATGATAATATCTAGAGGCAATATTTAAAATATGTAATAATCGGGAAAATAAAAGAAGTTATTATCTAGAGGCCAGTCGTGGCGTAGCGGCACAAAGTGTGACTGTAAAACCGACTGGTTGTGGGGTCGATCCCAACTCGAGGAGATGGATTATTTTATATTGCCATTTTTTCTCTCTGATGTCAAGGCAAAAGCACGGTTAAATGTTCCGCCACACAACACGCACACCTCCACAATTCGGCAGAAAGTGGGGAACGGAGTGTCTTAACACTAGGTTCCCTCTAACTACCTTGCTGAGTGCGGGATACAGCGTAAAGCTGATTTAATTTTTAATTTAATTATAATATCCGAATAATAACAACGGTGCGTTTACTTCACATTTTTTTAGTCCTGTATTTTTCAGCATGAAAGACAGACATGATGCACCATTAGGCCTTGCCCCAAACTATAGGCCATGTAAACATAACGAGACAAGTGTGATCACACCCTGCGGTAACTTTAATAGGTATTTTATACAACTTTAGGGCGACTAAGAAAGGGTGCATACAAAAGACCGAGGGTTGATGTCATAAGGGACAGCTATATTTCATATATGCATATGTAACTATTATTTATTTTATGTTTCTTTTGTGACTAGAAAGAGATTATTATTTTTGAGCATCTTTTCCTACACTGGGTGACAGAATTTGTGATCAGATCATATCAGGAAAACAAAAACAGGATTCTTTAGTGTTCTTGTTATTCAGATTCTGTTGTGTGTACTTTCTTTTTACTATCTTTTTAATCTGAACGTAATCTTATAATAACAATTAGCACGTTGGAAAAGCATCAAACCCATTATATATTTTTAAACGTCATAACTAAAGTTAACTTTCACTGTATAATAAAGATTTCTCCTATTATGACATTATTTAGTATTGTTTATTAATCGTTGGGCTTTAATAACATTGGATTGCAGTATACATTTTAGTTGACTATATTTCACAAGGTGCAGACGAATGTACTTTTAAAATATACTTAAAAAGGAATATGCTTGAAAATAATTTTAGAGATGCAATTAGTCTTTTCTATCTATGGGTGTGTCTAGATATATTTTCTGGAAGGAACCTGGACTTTAGCTTTGAACACAATATAACACATAATAATGGTGTGAAAGTTGTTTTTTCTTTGTCTAAATTTTATTAGTAAAATTTTGTGAGGTGTAGGATGGGCACGGTCCATCCGGTCCCCCTACGTGTTCAGTGACGGTTTTCGGCTAAATCCACAACTATCTTATATAACTTGGATACGTGGACGTTATCTTCTTTTTTGTTTTCATATCTTTATATATATAATAGTTAAATAAAATATGTGGTTGGCATATGATATAAAATGTCAATTTTAAGCGGCTGATCGGTTTACAACAACCATTCACCGTCTCGAGACAAAGAAACCTTACTTGCCTACTAAGCGGATTTTCAATTTGCCTTCCCTTTCTAGTTCTTTCGTGTTCAAATTTCCTATATTATTTCCTTTTGCAGATTAAGAATCATTTTATTTAATGAAATGATGAATGAATAAAAATATATTTCTGTTGGTTGAGGCCGTGTTTCGCATAGGCGCAAGCGTGCGATTGTGAACATTACGGTTATAAGTTCGATTCCCACTCAAGGGAATGAAATAATTAATATTTTATATATAAGATGAAATCTTAAGTGTTCTAATTAATATGTCAATTATTTTAACTTTATTTTATGTAGTAACCGCTATTTTTATTTTCTTTTCTTATTTTTCTCATCTAGCGAAAGATAAAAATAACTAATTTATAATATTATATATTTTTATTACTTTTTTTAAGTGATTAATAGCAATACGATGAATCATTAAAAAAAATACCACATTTTCTTTTTAATTGTTTGTGTAATAATGATTTTGCTGTTAAAATTGTAAAATCTTCCATAAGTTTCGCTTCATTCACTTTATTATTTAACCTTAGCCCTAGTAAGTAGTAGGTATATATATACGATGTGCGGAAAAATAAAAAAACCGTATTAGTTTCTTCTTATATTATATCTCTTATTTTTCTTATATATTCATATCAACATTGAATCATCTTCGTATTCAATACGGAACAGTGCTGTAAAAAAATTGTGTAATTAATAAGAATTTTTTGTTTGACACATTACTGTCAAAAAAAACTCTTTAAAAAGACTTCTTATGCGTAATATTTTATTGTTGTATGGTGTACGTTGTTGTATGAATTATAAAATAAATATTTAATACTAGGTATATGAAAATAATGACCTACTTCTTTTTCTTCATTAAAACTATAGAAATTTTGGCCTTTGTAAAAGGTATTGTAAGGTATGTCTTCCTTAGTTCTATATTTAAGATGTAAGTAGGTATTGAAAAAAGTACTAGAAGTACACTAGGGAAATATTTGCATTTAACACATACCAGAGCACATTGCAGATTAAGCGGGGGAACCTGGAAACTTAGTGTTTGAGAGGCGGAACTAAACTCGCGCTTTGCCTCATTAGTAGAACCATAAAATAAAAATATAAAATATTTAACTCTCCCGAGTGAAAATCAATTCTACAACCGCTGCGTTAACAGCCGCAAGCTTCGGTCCTTGCTAAGTGTAGAATAAATAAAACTTTAAAAAATTTCAAAAATGAAAAAGATTTGATATCATAATTCTGTCACATACAAATCAAGCACTACGTTGTTATAGAACCGCGTTCTTTTGTAATTAGTGTAAAACGTAACCAGCTGGTTTTACAAAAACAAAGTTGAACAATTAAAATTCTTGACGACCATACTGCGAAACGATAATTAGGTACGTACCTACTCCACAAGTAGGTATCTATTACCTACCTATAAAAGTACTAAGTATTTACTCTTTTTTCCTATTATATGTTTTTTAAACACATGGTGTTGGTTTGCTATTGTTTCACTTTATTTTATTTTATCTTCACGGTGTATCCCGCTTATAGGAGGCGAGTAGGCGCTTAGTGACAAGACATTCCGTTCCTAACTTTCCGCCCAATTTTTGAGACAATAACTGCCGGAACTCGACGCCTAACTAATTTTATGTCCTTAATAACATCCGCCACCATCGTCAGATGTTATTAAGACCATGCTTAGGAAGGGTTAGAACTGAGTGGGATTTGCCCACCCTAGAATAGTCTGGTGCCCACTCCGAATATTGTACTTACAACAAAATTTACCACGAAAAATTAAAAAAGCAATTTACACGAGCATATCTGTTCCAAGTTAAAGTCCAGACCGCTCTGCCCATAAAATATCTCTGCTGAGTCATCTGACTTCAGTCTACACTCTTACTTTTATGAAATTCACATCAAATATAGCTCTTTCAATATTGCATAATCAGAAAAATGCTTTCAAATTTATTTCGGCTGCAATTACACTAATGCATACATGTACTTTGAATAGTGCAGATTTTGCATTAGTTTCCAAGACCTTTGAACCTTTTGAATATTTATGTAAGTATGTGTAATGAAATAAGTTTGGCTCGATGTAGTATGGGTATTATAATTTGAGTAGTCCACTTCCATTAAGACTAAGTACGTCGTTGAGTTCCGCTACTCAACATGCAATGTCTCAAATTATGGCGGAAGGCAAAGAACAGTATGTCTTAATATTGGGTTCCCTCTGCCGACCATAGAGATGAATGTAAGGCAAATATAAAAATATATACAGTTTTCATATTCCATTTACTATTTTCCGCTCTTGCTTCTAGTGATAATATTGTTCTTTGATTAACCAAACCAACGACGTCCTTGTACTTCAAATTCTTAAACATTTTCTCGTATGACATTTGAACATCTAACTATCGCATTCAGACGTTCTGATAACTGGATGTCGTACGATGTGTCCCTTTATTATTTACAGAGTATAAATTAAGTGCAAATATATTTTGATTACTGATTTTTTAATGAATATGGTTTACCTAATATTTACTTATACATAAAACCTTTTGTATAAGTAAATAACCAAAATAACCATAAAAGCTCCAAAAAGTCACATATGTTATCCATATAACACCTCTTTAAATAATGATTTAATTCTGAAAATAAAAATTTCACGGATCATGAGATAAATACAGCCTAAAATAGACGAACAGACAGACAACGGAGTATATTAGATAGATATAAGTATTAGGATTCCAGTTTTCTCCCTTGGATGTGAAACCCTTAAAGTTTAATTAAAAAATGTGGACGCTTAAAATCTTTAATAGTTCACTAGTTTCACCTTTATAGTGGATACGTGGATCTTAGGTCGTGTCAAAAGGGACTTCGCAAACCCATCTGCCCCGTAAGTGGCACTTAGGTCATACAAAATCGTTCAGTTCTAAAACGGGACAATCTTGTTATGTTTGCATTTTGCAAGGGGTGATGAACCTTTGGCGCGGTGCCAGGGTGAATCAGAAATGTACATGCATTGTTCCCATTAGCTTTGAATTCGATATATACTATATTATGCAATGAAAGCTGTAAACGGTTTCGTTTCCCTGGTTATTTGTGGAACTAGACCGGGATTGGGTGTTTGTAATTTAGTGCTGATGTTACTTATCTATTAGGTAAATTATTTAATAGAAATATTTGTTTGTATTGTATGTTTTACTTATATATTTAGTTTTATATTATATTATATGAAGTAACTTTTATTTGGTTATAATTTTCTAAAACGAGTGCTAAACGAGTAGAGTAAGTCTTCTTATTCTTGCTATTGATCTTTTTTGCGTATATTTTGTTGATGTCATTTAACTTCTTGGTTTCCATAATGGGCTCGTTGTATAAAAGAATTAATCATTTGCTCATCGAATTTGAATGTAATGAAAAATTTCTCAGAAATATTTTATTTATGTTCAAATGGGCGGACGATAGAAATAGAGCCATATATTTTTTACACTTATAGCAAAGTAGGCAGAGAAAACTTAGTGTCATGACACTTTATTCTCCACTTCCCGCTCGCATACCAAACATTGCGTGTTAAGTGGCGGAACTCAACATCGTCATTTGTCTTTTTCGGAGCACGAAAAAAAAAAAATTGTTGCGCCACATGTATATCGAACTAACAACCATTGTGTTTTAACTTCCCGATGTATTCCGCATATAGCATTTCCTCTTGCGGGAATCGAACCCACAAACTGTCGCATTTACAGTCGGTTATGCCACGGCGCCACGACTAGCCTCTCGTTTCATTTTTAAAATGTGTTAAAATGAAACGAAACGACAAAACACGTATAATAATACCAAAATTGTTGAATAGAAAACGAGGTGAGGGTTGAATTTCACGGCGTGCATGAAAAGAATGTCACGTTCGTAAGAAGCAAAATGAGTATGCTTGAATCGCAGCTCTCACCACGTCCTGTCTACCCTTGCACTTTATGCACGCAAGGGAAATAAGCTGGCATCTATTTACAGACGCTTTAATTTACATCTCTTTTCAATTAAATACTATTTTTATTATATGATTGTTATAGTAATAAAATAATTAATAGTGAAAATATGACGTTAAGGACCATATGAACGTGTTTTCGTTCTTTTGAATTATTAAATGTACACGCGGCTGTCTTTAGGGGTGTCCACTTTTTTGGATTTTCCGATTTATCGATTTAGATACATTGATGTTTTCTCAAAATCAAGTACCTTTTCTAACATTGCATTTCAGAGCGGCTCTATCAAAACACACAAAACACGTTTTTTTTTTACGATTTTTTTTTATAATCTATCCTATTTTGTGTCATAAAAAGTGTGCACATTCTAGTCACAAGTAATAATAAATATACTTTAACGTTTTTATTCAAAGGTCACAGAGACCCTAGGCCAAACAAACGAACGTTTTTTGGAATTTCTTTCAATTTCAAAAAAACTTTTTTTTAATTTAATACCTTTTTAATTATATAAAAACTGAGCTACTGAAACAGCAATAAAAACAATTATTAGCTGGTCACTATTAATTCGATGTTTTTCATAAATACATCGATACATAGAGAAAATCAATAGCTTTTCAACGCATCGGATCGTTTCGATACACCGGACTATAAACAAACCTTTCCAAACCCAAACAATAATTACATGAGCGAGTATATATAAATAATATATTTAAAAAAAATACTTACCCGATTAATGTAATAAATACAGTAGGGTAGAGGGTACCTGGTGTAAAGACACTCTGTTCCCCACTTTTCGCCGAATTTGTAGAGTATTGCGTATTGAGTGGGGGAACTCAACGCCAGCCTTTTTGCCTTGTTCCCTCGATTGAGGATCGAACTATCCACCGTCGCGTTATTGTCACACCTTGTGCCCCTACGCCACGAAGACCTGATCAATATAATAGGCCTTGTATTATATAAAAATAGCATAAAGTTATGCAATAACACCTAGTCATTATATCCTATATATCCATGACATTGACAGAGACGGATAGTCGTATCACAATTTTTCTTTATATTGAAACGACCTTGTCAAGCAGATGACAGTTAACACTTGCAATGACTGCTATTTTTCAATTGTTCAAATATTTTATGTGGTTTTAGTATTGTAAAAATTTTTTATATCTGATTTATATCTACATTACAAATAATTTATGAAACATAAATTTTGAATAAATTACAAAATAATAATTAATTTCAAAATTTTGACAAAAAAGTTAAAAAATAATTTACTTAACATAAAGTAAAACGTACTTAGATTTTGTAAAAAACAAAAGTAATAAAAGAAAGATTCTACATTTAATGCAAATTCAAAACTTATGTGATTCTCGCACAAAAACCATTGTCAAAAATAGCGCAAATGATAACCACACGTAAAGCACTAATTTTCAAATAAAAAAAAATCCCCAAAATCGATTCACCCAGTCAAAAGTTCTGAGGTAACAAATAAAAAAGATACAGTTGAATTGATAACCTCCTTTTCTTACTGAAGTTGGTTAAAAAAAATTATATAATTTTTAACAGTGGAAATTAATAGGTTTATAAAACATTAAAATACACTTAAAATTAACCATATTATTATTTTTTTTCTTTTCCCTTCTGTATTTCTGTATGTATATGTAAAGGTCGAGACTGTAGCGTTTTTTTTTAATAATTTTAACTTGTAAGAATCAGATAAGTTTAAAAAATCATTAAACCTACATACGCATTAAAATTGTAAGAAACCACACAATCTTGTCGGATATTCTTCTTTATAAGCTGCCGATAATGAACACATATTATAGCTAATATTTTTATAGCTTCACGCATTATCCCGCATACACCAGAGAAGACAGAGGAACGAGAGATCGCGTGTTGAATATCGGAACTCAACGCCGTATTTTATCTTGTTACCAGAGGAAGAAAATGAAAATAAAAAAACCCGAACGGGATTCGCACCCTTGACCGTTACATTTTCATTAAGGCATTGACGCTACGACACGACCGTCTCATTTATAGATTTAAATTAAGTACAGCACGCGAGTCCTGAGTTTTGAGCTGAGTATTCAAACATAAAAAAATATGATTCTAATACGCCGAACTGTATCCAATCCATTAAATAACAGTATACCTAAACTTAAATTTAATTAAATCAACTTCACGCTGTATCCTCATACAACAGAGAAAACCTAGTGTAAAGACAAAAGACAAAGACACTCCGTTCCCCAATTTCGACCGATTTTTTCGAAGCATTGCGTGTTAAGTGGCTGAACTCAACGCCGAGCTTTTGCCTTGGCGCTGAAGAAATGAAATAATTAATAAATAATAATTCATTCTCTAGACTGGAGAGCGAACCCACAACTATGACGTTACAGCCATACCTTTGTGCTTCTGCGCGTCGATGGTCTAAAACAATATAACGGTGAATTTAAATCCCCAAACGTTTATTCGAAAATTAGAATATGACTACTTGTATAAAATATATTTGTCACGCCTTAAACGCTAAATGGTTAATTAATCGTTATGTAGAAAATACGTGGTAATCCAAAATTAATGAATAAATTAAAGTTCAAGCCTACAAAGAAAAAATGTCAGTATTGCATAATCCAAATAAGATGCGGACAGACGCGCAGGCCGATCTATTTATATGTTATGTTACTTCCTTGTAACAAAATACATCATGCTGCAAGATCTTATGTCCGCGATATTAACATTTAGGATTTATTCTTCATTATAGTAATATTTTCTTTCATCAGCTTTACGCTGTATCCTGCACGTAACAGAGTAGGCAGAGGGAACCTAATGTTAAGTCATTCCGTTACCCACTTTGCGCCGAATTCTGGAGAAATTGCGTGTTGAGTGGCGGAACTCGAGGCCACGTTTTGTTTCAACACCAGAGCAAGATATGAAAATATTAAATATTTCATTTCCTTGAGTGGAAATCGACATTCTAAATCTTCAGACATTAAAATCTCCTCGCTCGAGATATAACAGTAGATAGATAATTCATTCAATTGAATCTGTACTGTATTTGGTTTTGTGTACCTTCTAGATAATAGACGAAAAGAACAATTTGTTTATTTTGAAATGTTGTACCTATTTATAATTTTATATCAACATTTAGATACATGCTTAATTTACCACCAGTTGTTTTTATTCAGCTTGACACTTTGCTCCGTTTACAGCGTGGTAGAAAAAAAGAGAGAACCTAGAGTGAAGACACTTCTAGGTTTTCCCTCAAATTGGAGAGATTACCGGAAATCAAAACCGAGCTTTGTCTAACAAAGGGGGAAAAACGAGAAACATTCATATCCTGTGTGGGAATCGAGCCCGCATCCTTCACGTTTTATAAAATCCGTACTTCGTGGTCTCTGCGCTTACTCATAAACTTGTAAATTTGAATGTTTTTATCAAGTAGCACCACCTACATATATGACAAGAAGCTTTTTTCGTGTTTTTTTCTACTCATCTTAGCTAGTTTCGTTATATGTAATTGCATATGTTTTGTATTTCAACATATTAACACCGGATATTTATTTGTGTAAAAAAAATAATTATTTAGTGTATTATTTATTTACAATTATGAAATATTTTTAAATTATTCCGATTTTTATTAGATAATAAGTTTAAATTAAATTTATGAACTAGGTCACCGTGGCGCATTTAATTATTTGCATATTTCTGCTCTAGCAAGACGAAGTGCGGCATTAACGTCCGTCAACACACATAAAATTAAGAGTGTTTTGACACTAAATCCTCTCTGCCCACCCTGCTTCACGATTCGTAGTTAAAATAAAACATTAAATGAATCATTTATAAACTGATTTACTGCTTAATACTTCTATTAGGTACTTTTAAATATGTGAACAACATTTTAAATATTTTTTGCAATAATATTAACTTTATTATAATTAATTATGAACATTGGCTGAGGTTAACAAACATATAACGCCAAACGAAGACAAACAAAGGTTTACCGCCGACGTAGGTGCCGACCCGCCTCAGCAGCTCGTGAGTATGAAATGTCAACGACCCTGTTGCATTTTCATAGTTAGGTATAGTATAGCGACCGTCTTGAAACAAAGGGGACAGAAATACTACTTGAAATAGATATAGGAAGTATAGGAATATAGAGGGGACGGATAGTGCTAAATATACAATGTATGTGATGTGTGTACGTTTCCTCCCCCTTATCTAGTTAATGACTATCGAAATTCTATTTATTTTTAATGAAATCTCGTATTATATATATGTAGGTACTGTTTGTATTACTTTTGAATATGAATATCTTTTCAATACAAATATATTGTTCAGTAAAACGTATGTCCATCCGAATTTAAAATGGCTGTAAAAATAATTCTTTTGAATTTGTCGCTGTAGAGCCGTTGTCACTCATTTAACTTCATTTTTGGGATTTTGTACGTTGTGTGGCGGAAATATAAGGAAATGAATTCGTTTCCCGAAATGGAAATCAAACCCACCACCACCGCTGCATTTACAGTACAGACGCTGTGCCGCTGCACTACGATAGTCTGAAATAATTAAAAAAAACTACGAAGATATTTCTCTATACTTTTTTAAAAGAAAATGTAAAATAGTTTAAAATCACAATATTGCACAGTTTTTATTTACATCCAATATATATTTTTTATTATGTTATCAATAGATTACCATATAATATTAGTAGAAGATGGAACTTAAGTGGACTTAAAATACATTTTTTTATTGCAACATAAAACCGTTCAGCGCGAACCATTAATGTTTCTAAACCATTTCAACATGACCTAACTTCCTGCTTGAGACGTTCAATGGAACATATGAATATGTAATATTAGTGGGACCTACATTCGAGTTATCTATGAAATGATTTACGATCGTGAAACTAGTATTATATGGTTTAGGTTTATTAACGCTTTTTATTTATATGGGTATTACCTTTTCTTGTTGTTTGATTAAATAGTGATTAGACTGCCTTTGTAGGAGAGAGTGTGGCGTTGAGTTCCGCGACTCAACATGTAGTGTAACGAATTATTTATTATTAGGTTCCCTCTGCCGGCTCTGTCCTATTTTTGGGATGGCACGTGAACATACCGAGACCAGTTATTTAAAAAAAAGTAATTATGGACGGACGAAACAAACTGACACGACCGGACAAAATAGAGACCTCAAAATTAATGTAGGTGTAATAAGAAGCTTTGCCTTTGCCCTTAGCGTAGGTGCATGCATAGAGTTTAGTCCATGCATATGGTGGTCGAAGAGGAGCACCGTGAGGTTGTAGTGGCTAGTGTGGATGACCTACATCTGCCTGTGAGTCCCGCTCGGTTCCCCACTCGGGCGGCGGACCCGAAGAAGAATTTCCTCATGATAAAAAAATATATAAAATGCTTTGAAACTTACGTAGGTAACGTACTTATATTGGTGCTTCTACATCACCATTAAAAATTTAACTATAACTTTTAATTTTCATTTACAAACCATTAAAAATTTAATAGCGGAAATAATGCATAATTGCATATTTAAAAAGGAAATTATGATTGACTGATTATAATAATAATATACTTGTAACTAATCACGGATGTGCTCGTAACTAACTTCTATATCTGCCTATAATTTTTTTTCTTTAGTAGATACGTTAATTTTTTTTTAATTTCTACACCTTTTAAGAAAAAAAGGCACCTTTATAAGATCACTTTGTTGTCCGGCTGTCTGTCTGTAAAGAACCTTTTCTTGTCTTTATATCTAGTTGAAATTCAAACCATATATACATTTACATACACATTTAATATTGCAGAAAAGGTATTTCGACACTATGAAGGGAATCAACATTAATAGGGTACTTCCGATTAACCTAGAATTGTAACGGTTTCCCACTTTCTGTCCACTTTTTAAGACATTGTAAATACATAACATCTTGCACTTAACAGAGAGGCGAAATTCAACGCCTCATTTTGTCTTGTAAAATAAAAACGATTCATTCTCTAATGGGGATCAAACCCATAACCGCCGCCGTTGTATTCAAAATCTGCATAAAGTTTTTAAAAGCTAAAAATGTCAGATGATACAGCATTTTCAAGCAGCCATTAGTTATGCAACGTACTTTCTAAACGCGGAAATTAGTACTGCGCAACAAAAGGCGGTATTACGTTCAATTAGGTGGAGTTGCGAGAGACGGTGATTTGCTCTTTATCTGAAGACATTACTAATATGGACAATTTTAAAAATGTATGTAATATAATTTTGTAAACTAAAACTTCTTCATATTTCATATTATTTATTTTTAACTTCACGCTATATCCTGCATGTACCAGGATAGGTAGTGGGAGTTGAGTGGAAGATCTTATCGCAGCGCTCTGCCTCGATACCAGAGCGAAAAAATAAAAATTTTAAATATTTCATTTCTTCGAGTGGAAATCGAACCCACCACCTGTCGTGTTTACAGTCACACGCTTGTGTCCACGACTGGCCACCAATGAATATTCATTATTAAGGAAATCGAACCTCGAATATTTTTCAAATTATGACTAAACATAATTCACATTTATTTCTTACTTTTTAATAGATGAGTATAGCTAATGTAGTTTCTTTAATTGGTTTCCATCTGTAAATGGAATCGTTGTAGATTTGTACGTCGCTCGGGAGTATCAATTACTAGGGATTACATTTTTTTCCCTACTTTGGTAAGACAGCGCAATGGCTCAATAAGTCAACACGCAATGTCTCGAATTCAGGCGGAAAGTGAACAATGCAGTGTCTTAATTAATCTTAAGAAATCCTCTCATAGTGCTCCCCCTACTCTGTGGAAAGAACCTGTGTGCCAAAAAATTCTGCGTTTTTCGCCGCGAAATTTCAATTTACTATCAGTACTTTAGATGAGTTATTATATACGGTTCAACTGAATCACGATTGAGATTTCTGATTACTACAAAATCTACTTTCTTGTGTATATTTTTAATTAATTATATTTTGAACAGACTCTCTCCATTAAGTAAGTCACGTAAACGTCTAACAAAAATACGAGCCGAATTGGCAACCCTGTCTCTTTATGGTTGTTTAGAAACTTGTCACGTTTGGAAGTAAATTGAATCAACCCACGTTACTGCTTATTTGTAGCCTTCCTTGTATACTGAAAAAAATCCTAAATACTACATTAGGTATTGCATATTTTTTTCTAAAAGTTATTTAATAAAAAATAAAAAATAAAGCGCGGCATTGAGTTCCGCCATTCAACGCACAATGCTTTCAGAATTCGACGGAAAATGGACAACGAAGTGTCTTAACTCTATGTTCTGGTATATAAATGTGCGAGAGTAAAATATATTATTTTTTAACAAAAAAAAAACGATTTTAAACAACAAACTAAAAAGCAATAACATATTTTACATAAATTAAACCGTGCTTTGATTTTGTTAAACTAAAATAATAAAAAAAAGATTTTATAATTATGAAGTCGGTGTCGGTGAAGTAAAACAAACAGGCTTAGTAATTCGATATCGTAGTAAGGTTGTTGTAGCATTAGCTTAACAGAAGGCCAGTCGCGGCGCAGGGGCATATTAAAGTGTGACTGTAAAATCGACTGGTTGTGTGTTCGATCCCCACTGAAGGAAATTAAGTATTTATTTACATTTATATTTTCTTCGCTCTGGTGCAGAGACAAAAGCGCGGCGTTGAGTTCCGTCCTTCAACACATAATGCCTCCAGAACTCGCCAGAAAGTGGGAAACGGAATTTCTTAACACTAGGTTCCTTCTGCTTACCATGCTGTGTGCGGGATATAGCATGAAGCCGATTTAATTTAATACCTACTTATTTCATTTAAATTTACCTCTAAATATTTCATTCTTGTATTCAAAATACTATTATTTAAACTGATTGGTCATAGTCAAATTGCCGCTGATTAAAACCGCAATGAGTAAAATATTAATGTCACACATTTTACCCATTGCGGTTGAAGAAATGACGACGAAATGCCATCAGGTAATTAGACAAGCCAAACTTCAAAACACAAGATTAAAAATTTGTCATCAACCCCTGACGCAAAACCTCTTCTTTTTGTTTGACTTAATCGAGAGTGTTCGTAGCCAAGATTCAAGAGAATACGTTCAGCCGTTTGAAAATCAGCAACTCTTTTATAATAGATGAAAGAATATAAATTGATGGTAATGTCACTCGTATTCTGTCACTTTCATTTTGTCCATTCTTTACTGTTTACTTAAATTTTGTTATATGTATTATTTTACATATATAAAATATATTTTATTAGATTATTAATAGTGGGCACTATACGTGCTCGATAACATTTTATTCTCAATTAAGAATTGTCGCAATGGCTATATTTGGCCGGGAAGATACTACTATAATTATCACATCAATATGCGAAAGATATAATATGAAAAAGAATATATTTAGGTTAAAACTGTTTTCATACAATTTTTGTATAAACCGTTTTTTTTTTAATTTTCAGGATCACAGCGTCAGGAGAGGAAGGCGAAAAGCCATCAGATGATGTTGTTGCAAGAATCCCTCCACATTGTCACATAACTATTAAATGTACTAGAGAGGTAAGATATTTTTAGCATCACGCTGTATCCCGCATATGTCTAGGTGAACAGAGGGAACCTAGTACATTGAGTTCCTTGTTGTAAGACCAATTTTCGTGATGAACTCGTCGCTACGCTTTATCTTATTGCCAGTGCGGGCAAATGGAAAGAATTCATTTTACAAATGGAGATCGAACCCACAATCCTTGCGTTTCCATCAGCCACAAGAGCTTTTATAAAAATACTTTAAAACAGAGTTCAAGAATAATAAATGACCATTTGTTTTCATACTAGAGACTAGAGAAATTGAATTGGGGCATTGTACCAAAATAGATATTCCTTTGCCGAACTTTTGGCTAATATCAAAGTAGTAAAATTATTTTTAGAATAACCTTCGTAATGTATAATGTTGTCTTTAATATTTTTTTTATTATACCTATAATATAATATTTTTGTAAAATATATTTTGTCTATCAAATTTTATTCAAAAGTCAGACAAAAAGCTTTGGTGGTCTGTTGCGTCTTTCTTTTAAACATTCATTTCAACACATGATTATATTTCAGTACGATCCACACATTGCCTTGAAAAAAAAACAATTGTAATTTAAAATAGTTAATAAAAAAATAGTTAATAGTAAAGTCTCACTATTAACTGCTAAATATTTTTTTTTCATCAATTTAAACGGAACCCTTGGCGGAGCCCAACTTGCGCTTGTCCGGGTTTTTATAAGTTATCTGTAAGATTTATGTAAAGAAGCGTTTTTTTATTAAATGAACAAACAGATAGCTGGCTTCAACGGCTTGTCGGAGGCGGTGCGCCGCCTGGACTTCTCGTCGGCGGTGCGCGACGTGCGGCGCTTCAACTACATCTGCGCGCTGTTGGAGTTGCTGTTGGGAGGGCAGAAGCTGCCCAACTTGCCGGGCGCCGCGCAGAAACTGTTGCTGTCCATGCTGGAACAGCTTGCTGACCAAGGTGACTTATTATCAGTTTTTTTTTAAATAAAGCTAGTATATAAATACGAAGGTCGGAGTGCGCAGTGGAACAAGCGTTTATGACACGATGGTGGGGGTTCCGTTTGCACTCGGAGATTTATATTTTCCTTCGCTTCGCTCTGATCTTTCGTAACATAGCAAAACACGGCGTTCAACCAATCGACACGCAATGTATCGATCGCCGGAAAGTGGAAAACGGAGTGTCCTAACATTAAGTTCCCTCTGTCTACCCTGCTACGTGCGGGATACGGCGTAAATGCTAAAAAAGTACATTGGCTTGTAAATATCAGAATCTAATTAAAATTATGTGCAATTTCCATAAATGTACAGTTTTTTTATCTCCACATTGTAACCCGCACGTACAGAATAGGTAAAGGGGCAAGCGATGTTAGGTCGCTCCTTGCTCCCATTACCACTCCATTTACGTGTTGAGTAAGAAAGTTGTACAGTAATTGGCGGAGCTTATCGCCGCGCTTTGCTTTTGTTACCTCAGAGCAGAGTGAAAAAAAAATTTTTTTTCTTCGAGTGAATCAAACGTCTGTATATTATATTGGAAATATTTATAAATGAATATATTATTGTTTATTAATATACTTTTTTAACTACGTCCACCGTTTCTTTTCGCCCTAACGTAACAAGACGTAAAAGTGAGAAAAGGAGAATTATGTAAAAAATTATAATACCAATTTTTCTCTGTTTTACAACATGTAGAATATTCATGATGTTATAAAACAATAAAATATATACATATATTGATTAAACGACTGCTGACTCGTGATGATATAGCAGTTTTACTTATGACAATAACCTTGTCATACTTAACATAAAAGTACTTTTACACCTTTTCGCGGACTGTAGGGAGAACATGTGTGAAACAACTCCTTTCACCAATTTCCACTAAATGGGAATCGAACCCACAGCCGTTTACACACAACCGTTAGTTACACGCTTGTGGTTTGCGCCACGAAGGCTGTTTTTTTTTTTAATTCTTGCTGTATCCCGCACATAGCAATGTAGACAGAAAGAAACTGAGAGCGCTTTTGTTCCGTTACCACGAGGAAATGATAATATTAAATATTCCATTACCCCGAGTGGAAATCGAACCCACAACCGCGTTTACAGTCGCTCGCTAGTGCCCCTGCGAGACGACGGCCTCTCCAGACAGTTAATATTAGTACATTATACTATTAGATAAATTTATATATTACGTCAATTTTCATTTCAATTTTATTACCTTTCCCAACACACCTATAAAGGAAAAATATTAATTTTAAATAAATCAGCTTTATTTGGTTTAATATATGCAATTTCTAGATTACGTTTGAAGCGCTTTTTTATTTTAACTCGTATTTCCTGCATAATTTATAGTCCTCGTCCCTTTTTTTATAGCTTGGCTTTAAACAAGGACTGTTATAAGGAACGGAAAAATGAATTTTATAGAATATTCAATTTATCCATTGAATTCAAAAAATATTTCTTATTTTTTTTAATTAAAAACACTGTAATTGTGATTACTCTATATTGAGCACATTAGTATGTGATACAAGAAACATAAATATAACACTCACTTGCCTTAAGGTGTCAAACGTTGTTTTATAACTAATAACAAAAACATAAAGAATAAAGGCTGTTGTGGCGCAGGGGCACAAGCTTGCGACTAAACGTGAAGGTTGTGGGTTCAATTATGACTTGGAGTAATGATATATTAAATGCTTTAATTTCTTCGTTCTGTTATCAAGGCAAAGCGTGGCGTAAGTTCCGTTACTCGACATCCAATCCTCGAGAATTCGAAGGAAAGTGGAAAACGAATATATGTTAATCGTAACGGAGTGTGTGTGTCTTTATATTAGGTTCCCAGGTTCCCTCCGCCTGCTCTGCTGCCTTGTGCGGGATACAGCGTGAAGCTATAAAAAGAATAAAGAATAAAATGTTATTGTAAACTAAGTAATCATCGATATATAATCTAAAATAATAGCTAATAAATATAGAATACGAACAACAATCGTAATAGCTTTGACCAACTCGCTAATTGGATTTGTCGGCAACAGCGAATGACTCAAACACTTCCACTAAATTTATTCAACTTTTGAATATGTATGTATGTTTTAGAGATTTTGCGACCTATTCATACAAATTTAATTGATTTATATGTAGTAAGGAAAACAATAAAATTTGAAGTAAATTAAATTTTCAAAATATTTAAAACAAATATGCTCGGGATGGTTCATTTAATATAATTATTTAAATATGTTATACATCATGCGGTATGCCGGCTTTTTGTCCGCTAAAGAAAAATATTAACAATAAACTATGCTTTAACTGGAACTTAACGCTGCGCTTTGTTTTTCTTCCAGTGGCACAATCCAAACAAAATCTAAACGCGTTGAGGGCACTTCTGGTAGCACTGTCGGCGTTGCGTGAAGCTGAGAGGCGAGCGTGTTGGGGGCGACCATTAGGTTCCCGTGCTCTATGGGGTCACCACGACCATGCTATTGCCAGGATCACGCATATAGCTAATAGTATACGTATTCAAGAGGTAAATAGTAATTAGTAATTTCTGCTATTTTAACTGTATTTCCAAAATCTCTTTGGTTTTAAAAAAATGTTTCGAATGCACCTAAAATAGAGACTTTATAAGGTTAGTCCAGCTTCGTTAGGTTAAAATTATGTTATATTTTATTATTACTGTTATCAACTGTATGTTTTATTATTTTGTGCAATAAAGAGAGAAAGGAGCACTTAAGATACCTAATAGAATGAGTTAAAATATTATACAATAATGCATTGAAACTGGTCTACGAGGATATAAAATATGTATTGTATAATAATTGAAATTTGTTTTTTTTAAGCCGGGACCAGAAGTAGTGCCTAAACTCCACGATTTACCCGAAGAGTGTATTAGAGAGATCTTACTGAGGATATCGGATCACAGGGACTTAGATGTAAGTGATATTATTAAGTGGTTTAAAATATTTATACCTTTACTATGAAACGAATAAAAATGGAACTGTCCCCCGCGCTGTCCGCAGTCGGCGTCGTCGGCGTGGACGGTGATGTCGTCCGTGTGCTCGGAGCAGCGTGTTTGGCGTGAACTAGTCAAGTTCCACTTCACGCAGAACCAAATCGACTCTGTCCATAAAGATGAGAAGGATGTAGATTGGAAAAAAGTCTTCCATCAGTTGAGAAAGTGAGTTTGTTTGCAAGTTTATTGAGTAAGATTTCAGTTTCCATTTCAAAAATAATTAATAACGATCTACTATTGATATGAATTGAATGAAATTATATTCCAATGTCTTCGCTCTGTTATCGAGGCGAAGCGCAGCGCTGAGTTCCGCGACTTAATACGCAATACCTCCAGAATTCAACGGAGAGGGGAGAGCGGAGTGTCTTAACACTTGATTCCCTCTGCCTACCCTGCTGTGTGCATTATACAACGTGAAGCTCACAAAAAAAACAATAAAGCCAACACATCAAATTCGGGTAATGTCGATTTGTTCATGCGATAACAAATTATGGGTTCGATTCCCATCCAAAGCAACGTAACGTACATTGCTTACTATTAAATATTGAAATTATTGTTACGTCACTTATTTTTTATTATTAATATCATATGTTAACTAACTTGGCACTAAGTCCAATCTATGCGTCTTCAAAATACAAAATTTGAATGTAGATATATAACAAAAAAATTGCAATCCATTTTTTGTTTAATGTATTTACATTGATCATATCTTTTTCTTGTAGATACATACATAAAAATATTTCCTATCGGGTCAAGAAATATTTTTATGTATGAAATATTTCTTAAGCCGTTAAGGTCTTATTAAAAAAACCTTAAAGAAATATTTAAGTAAATAAATAAAATTATAAAAGATGAAAAAGTAAATATTCCATAACAAACGTAAAACGTAAAGTAAACCAGTAGTCTGTAGTGCATAATACTATAGTAATAAAAACCATTTACATCCATATTTGAGACAGCCGCAGCGCTGTGGCACGAGCGTGTGATTATAAACGCGACGGTTGTTCATTTCGATTCCCGTATCATCCCTCTGTCTACTCTGCTATGTGCGGGATACAGCGTGAAACTAAAATCTACTATTTCTTCTAGGCTATACGGTCTAAGGGAAGACTCACAATATGCAGAAACATTGTCTCTGTGCCGCCACTGCAAGTGCTTGTTCTGGCGGTCGCTCGGACACCCTTGTATAGCTGATCAGGTGAGATATTTCTGATTATTTAATTAACGACATTTTATTTATAATTGCTTTTTTTGTATCTTAAACTTGTTTTAGTTAAAAAGATATTGTTTGTGTGATATGTGACAGTTGTGAGTTCGATTAAGATTTAAGAATGTTAAAATATTTTTTTCATATAATTGTTCCAAAAAAAAACGTAATTGGGAAAGATAATGTTTATTTATTTTATTGACGCCACAGTGGAGCCAGGGATCAGTGTGTGACTGTAAACACGACCGTTGTGGGTTCGATCTCACTTGGGGAAATGAGCGGAAAGAGGGAAACTGAAAGTTTAACACTAGCCTCCCTGCTACATGCGGCGTAATTTAGCATGAAGCAGAAAAAAATATTAATATTTAATTTTTCCTTTGCCCATCAGTGTCCAGAATACCGCGAGCGACTGAAGGAGGCGGGCGGCCCGCTGCCCCCCCACCCCGTACCTCCGGCCGCGTTTTTGAAATTTTTCTCGCTTTAAACTATGAATAACATAAAAACACGCCTACTTATATTTAAATAAGTTAAAATTATAAATTAACTGCGTTTGTTGAACGTCACTAAATTTCAAAATGGCTGCCATTACAAATTGACATGTGTTTTGAATTGTCAGTATTAGATTTATTTTGTAAATCGATTTTTCAATGTTGAATTCAGTAATGAATAGGGTAATTTAAATAAATGTAATACTTTATTGAGTAATTATTCATTTAAATTTCTTATCAAGGCAGCTATTTTGTTGACTAATAATTAATTGTTCTTGTTTTTCACTCTGCCGATTCTTACCGCCATTATATTTTATTTGTAAAAGAAACTTATTTATAAATTCAAAATAATAAATGTATTATGGTATGTACGTCTGAAACTTTTAAAATTATTTAAACGTCCAGATAATTTGACTGAAAGTATGTAAAATATTTTGGCTACGTTTTGTTTTCTATAAAACCGCTCCAGTATTTATAGTTTATAAAGCTAAGTCTCTTTATGATAATATATTTTAATATATATTATATATTTTATAATAATTATCACTGAGTTTAAAAATACTATTAACAATAACAAAAAAAACATATTATTATTTTTTTCTACAAGACCGCCTTACATGCTAATGACAAATAATTTTAATATAACACAACAGTTTTTTCATTGGATTTTTGTTTTCTCTGTTAAATCTTACCGGCATTTATTTTATTAATAAAAGTTTTATTTAACAATCCAAACTAAACAATAAACAGAATATCATTATTTAAATGAAAATATAACCCAGTGTGTTACTTTAACATGATATTATGTTTATAGACTGACCTTTTAAATAAAAGGTCTCTTACCGCACATGTTTAAAACTAGTAATTCATTTAGACAGCTGATTTTTCTATAGAAGTTCCAAGTAGTGTTAATAAAATAATATGTAGTGTTACAAAAAATGTAGTTAAAATCTTTCTTTATGTTATATTTTATCTGTTTGATTTTCTTTTTTATAATTATGGACTATAACTTATTTGTATATTATTTAAAATTCTATGTGATATTTCCAAAATTAATAAAAATATATTGTATAATGTATACCAATGAGTGTATATTGTTTTAATGTAGGTTTCACATTATTGTAAAAGGAAAAACTAAAAAAAAGATTAATATTTAAGTCTAACATTTAGGATAAGCACTTAATTTTACCCTTATTTTAATTTTAAACACATTTCAATAAAATAGGCTGGGTTTAAAGCAATGTTTTCATAAAATTATATGTATATATTAACATTTTGAGTACTACTCATTTTTGTCAAAATCATTCATCAAAATTTCCTATATTAATTACTGAACTTGTTATTTTAGACTGAAAAGTAGTCATTCTATTAAAAAGTCATTATAAATAACTATTAGAGAAGTCAAATAGTGACTGCAACTTATATTTCTATGGATAAATAAAATCATGCTACAGCAATATTTTTCTATAAAATAAATAATATTAAGCTGTTTTGAAATCGGGCCTAACTAGCTACCGATTATAATTTATAAGAAATAAATAAAGACATAAATTGATGAAATATTTGATATGTATTTATATATTTTGTTTAAATTAGCACAATATTTCGAAAGTTTTATAGCAAAAATTGACTCTGTGTCTTGGAAATCGTCCAAGCACCAGTCGTGAATTAAATCTTATATTCTTATCAAAGTTCTTATATGCTTATTATCTCTTACATATTTAAACAAAGTACTTATTTATATGTTTCTTAAATATTTATCTTCTATATAAAAATATTTAAACAGTGTTATTCATATATGACATATAAACTTCCTCCATTTATGTCTTTATATATTGACAGCTGAAACACCCAAGTCTGATTATAACATCACTGTCGAATGTTCATTACTTGTAGTAGTAGTAGTATAGTTATTGATATGTGATATTTTAAGATAATTTTGGGTAAAATCTCTTATATGCTGTTACACTCAAAATATGGAGCTGCAATTGTATTTTTTTAAGCAAACTTTTATACTTCCTCTGTTCTGTTCTGTTTATTTTTAATGAAATAGTCACAATATTGAAATATATGTATTTGTAAAGATACTGATTTTCTTCTGACTAAGGACAGCAGCACAGTGTCTGTAGACGACGCATCAGTTGTGAGATTGATCCATACTCCCCAAGTGAAATGAATGCTAGCTCATTCCGATAACAACACAAAGTATGATGTTGAGTTCCACCACAAGTGTGAAACTTAATCAACTTTTATAGAATAAGATCTCAGATGAATTTTTATTAATAACAGAGCATAACCATTAGACACATAATTTAGTATATTTTTAAGTATAATAAATAAATATATGTAATAAAACAATGCAGCATATGATTTGTATTTAGTCATTTTTTTTTGTTTATCTGTGATGTGTTTTTGTGCAACGGAATTGTTTTCTCGTATATATGTGTTCTTTATATAACATCATTTTCAAATAAAGTTATTTTGAGAATGCTTTAGTTGTTTTATTTTAACATAAATAATTTATAGAAATAATTTACATCTAATTGCTTCTCTAGGCAGAAAATTTTTCAATGTTGTATATTAAAAAATATAAAATGCACATAAATGTTGTAAATGTTATAATATCATAAGCAATACAAATATTACATTATAATTTAGAACTTAGCAACTAATATAAATATAGACAAGCTATTGAGGTAATTACAATGATATACAAAATACAATATTTGAACACAATTTTTTGTATATTATTAGTCTTTAACCAAGTTCACTTTTAACTTTTTCACAATGTCGCACTAAGTCTTTTAATTTATACACAAGGTCCTGTAATTGTTGGGTTCCACAAGTAAAACGTACATCTTCGCCATCAGTCTTTAATACTATCGTATATAATAAGTTGTCAGGACCAGTGCCTGGAGTGTTTGTTAAAACTTCTAGTTTCCACTCAACGTCCGTGATTTTAGGCAAGACGTTTGGGACTTTATTAGGCTCCATTTTATAGTCAATTGTTTACACTTGGTATAAAAGCATAATGTTTGTTAAGTATTTCACTTTATTAATTAAGGAAAATTGGTGCTGTATATGTGAAGCAAAAAACAGATTGACAATTGACATTTTTCTGACAATTGACAAATGAAAGTTGTCATAAGTAAGGATGACATTTACAAATCCGTAAATTATAGATGATAGAGGAAGTTTTACCTAATTCCACATCTATAAAAAATACTTATCATAAATTAAAAAAAAAATCTGTCATTTACGTCAAATTTTACGGAACTCAATTTCAAGTATTTTGTAGATTATACCCGGAATTAAGTGAGTTGAACTGAAGCACATAGGGATAAAACAGACGAATAAAAAAATATAAACACGAGAACCAAAATAAATAGGAATTCAACCGTGTGATTACATATCAACGTATATGAATATATATATTTTCTCCCAACATATTCCTCTTCTCATCATTTTCTACTCATCAACCCAACATCCAGCAAGAATACACCATTAATGAGAAAATAGTTCTATTGGCAGCAACTGATAACGAAATAATTAGAATCGCGACTCGAGTATTTCAGAGAATTATAAAAAAGGTACAAAATCTTCAAACAAATTTATTGCACAAATATTTGTATTTTTATTTTTCTAACCAAAATGGGCGAAGTATAATCAATTAATTAAAAACTAAAATAAACCGTTTTAGAAGAAATTAATTTTGAGCCATATAATATAACTTTGAACGAAATAAATGTTTAATATGGTTATTGGCTGACTTGATGCGCCATTCATTGAAACAATCTGGTTTTGACAAAGAACAATTAAGAAAAAAGAAATAAAATAAAACACACGTCACTTTTAAATCGTTAGTATATTTTTAACGTTTTACGATTTTAATTCACAACAAAAATAATTAAAAATTTTAATTTCTATATATAATTTAGTTTCTATATTATTTACTATATGTATTTTATATAATGTTACATAACGACATTTAGTTTATAGATTTTTAAGGCACGTACAACAATCACAAGCATTATTACAAGTTAAGATCTATTACGTTTATATTTTTTTATAAAAAAATATTTTGGCAAAAAATACGACTAAAATAAGCATTTTTTTAATGGAAAAAGACATCATTCCAAGATGCTTATAAGCATAAATATAATTTATGCTTACACGAATCATTTATTGCAAGTCTTATTTAAGGCAGTTTTTAATAGAATATAAGGCTTTGTCGCGCTTAGGTTACGTGTATATATTTTTTTCTAAATTTCACCTAAAACTAGTTTTTTTATATAGTCAATTGTTACATTATATAAAGATTTGTGTAAAATACAAGATATTATTGAATTATAATCGATTTAAATATAATTAAATTAAAATAATATTTTTTAAATAAAAACCATAAACAAGAGATTCATGATGACAAAAACACTATAGGCATTCAAGTCATACATAGTATGTGTAATTTGTATATAATAATTATATTCCTGTTAAATAGCACCAATAAGCTAAATATTTTTCACAATCAATCAATAGGAATAAGAAAAAATAATTGAAAGAATTAAAAGTGCAAAATAAAAAAATACAACCTATTCATTAATTATAACAATACTGAAAGTTACAAAAGTAAAAAAAAGACAATACATTATTAATATTGAAAATATGGTACAATCTTTTTTTATAAAATAAAAAGTATTTTTCTTTTAGTCTATTTAATGTCACAATTTTTTTAATAAATAATATCTTAGAAGTTCCATTATTTTAAATAGAAAAAATCAAATTACAACGATTATTCAAAATGGACTTAAGAGTCCATTTTAAAAAATCGTTGAATAAATCCATGTAACTTTTTCATAAAATAAAAATAAACAAAATAACAATCGTTATGATTGTTAAATATTAATTTCTCTATAACTTGAAAAAATTAAAATAAAATGATGTGCAAAATGCTTTTAAAAATATATTTGTAGTTCATTGAATACAAATAGCCGCAAGCTCCCTTTCTATTAAATATTAAAGTAATATATTAACAGTACAGTTATTAACAAAAAAATAACGTGATAAAAGAGTATTTTTTTAAGTTTAATAATTTAATTAATCTTAATGTTCATATAATTTCAATTTCTATTGTTTGATTTTGTACTTATAACTTTAATATTCAATTGAAGACATGTATTTTGTATTGTCTTAGCATTTTGTACACAAGTCAACTAATGGCACTAAATGGAGATTTCTTAATTCTATCATAAGTATAAATGAACAAGTTATTTGGATATATGGAAGAGATATATGTATAAAGTAAGACCAATTTTCGAGACATTGGGTGTTAAATTGCAGAACTTAATGTCACGTTTTGACAAAACGTGACTTTAAGTAATGTAAGTAGGCACTTACCAGAGCGACGAAACGAAAATAATGAATTTCTTGGAGTCGTCGAGCTTGCAGTCAGAAGTACCGCTGTGCCACGTTTTTTTTTTCTCTAAAAGATTAATATGTTCTTTGCAAATTTCAAGTCATGTATAGATGCAGAGATAAATTGCTCACTAATCAAGTCACAAGATTTGTAATGTAAAATTATTATTCGTTTATTAGCACTATCGATATCAGTTTTTAGAGTTGTTAAATAATGTATAATTTTTGCATCAATCTCTTATTCTTTAAGCTTGTAGGCAGAGCATGCAAAACAAAACAAAAATAATAAATGTTCAATAGAATTAAAAATCGCTATTATCGTCATTGTTTTACCATATCTGGGTAATATCAATATTACATTTAGTCATTCATCATTATCATTTTTGTTATCTATTCTAATTTGATGATGTATATCAACATGTTAAATTTAAATATATCAAAGTTAGAAATCAAAGAAATATTCATACACGAGTATATGTCATACATACATACATATCATACAGTACGGTCGGCCGTGGCCGTCCTGAAGTTAGCTCTAGATGGTTGTGCAGATTTTTTTACTTTTTATTATTTTCTTCCCGAGTGTACAATGCACAAAAGTCCAGAAAGCCAACTCCATGGCAGCCACGACTCGTCAACCGTACTGTGCAGAGAAAATGAAACGCTAAAACATACTATATGTTTTAGCGTTTCATTTTCTCCAGGATGGGTAAAATCATTTCGAAGGAGGGTCGTTTGCCGGGGTCTTCGTTCATACATATTTTGATTAATTTTGATATATGGGGAGAGACGCCGGGCGGGATGGTAATGCGGAGACCTTCTAATGCTATTTTCATTCCACACTCCATTGCTGATAGGTCAGCGAACGGTATCTCCCTGGTGGCCAGCTCCCACAGCAGCACGGCGAAGCTCCACATGTCGGCGGCCTCCCAGTTGCGGCGCGCGGCGGGCTTGCACAGCGCCTCGGGCGACATCCACGCCGGCGCGTGCGCGCGCCCGCGCTCCTGGAACGAGAACTTCGCGTCCGCCATGTTGATGCGCGCCGTCAGGTCCTCGTCGATCTGGAAATGGGTTCCATTTTTAAAACAGAAAAATATTTTACATCATTTATAAAAATTATTCAGAAATGCTAACGAATGAGAACATAGTTAGAACTTGTGACACGGGTGACAACTAGTCACCCGTTATTTTTTTTATAAATTTCCCAATTTGCTACTTTTTCTTATCTTTTTTTTAACTTTACGCTGTAAACCGCAAGGTAAGCAAAACGCCACCCCAAAGGATTCGGCGGAAAGTGTTCCGAAAAATAAAAAAAATAATAAAACTTATAAAGAGTCCAGTTATGTACAGCATAATTAAGATGCAAAACAATTTTAAGTAACACATTTGAGTGTCACAAAAACACAAACAAAGTATGTTATTTCTACTATTGTTATAATAAATTATTGATTCAAATGATTCCAAATATATACAATTAAAACTAAACATACATATTTGACCAATTATACCATTAATATTATAATAGAAATCCATCATCCATCATTCTGCTTACATGAATAAAAAAAATGTAAGTAAATATTAGCTAATGAGACCGTCATACCGCTACTACAAAGCTGTCCTAATCCCAATGGTTGTGAGGTCGATTTCAACTCGAAGAAATTAATTATTTTCATACACAAAGCATAAAGCATGTCTATTTTACGAGAATGAGTTCATAAAGTGAAGAAGCTCAACGCCATGGTATTGAGCTTTTTCACTCTATGAATAATGGGTACAGAAGTATCTTAAGAATAAGCTCACCTGCCTACTCCTGCTACCTACCAAATACAGCGTGAACCTAAAACACAAAAAAAATAAAAATTTATCAAATATCAAACATATTACACAATACTAACCATAACATGTTTACTATTCAAATGATAAGTGGGCAGCACTCTATCTCTCTGCAAAGAGTGCAGATACGCCATACCGGCGGCCACATCCCGGGCCAAACGCACAGCGGCCCCCGCGTCCACCACTACGCGCCCCCCAGCACCCCCAACACCCCCCGACCCTTGACCGTGGAGCAACGCGTACAGGGAACCCCACGACATGTACTGTGATATGACGACTAAAGATGGCGGTGATACGCAACAACCTACCTGTGAAGAAAGAAAAGTTAATTTTATGGAGACCAGTTAAAAACCAAAAAAAACCAAAGCAAGGAGCTATATAGCGTCATCGTAAGTGTAGGCACGACAGTTGTGGGTTAACTCAAAGTTGACTTCGGCAATTCCACAGAACAGAGGAACAGATTGTTACTAACCGACTATATATGGAATATACCGACAAGAAACCCACAAGAAATTAATATTAATAATGATCACACTCACCACTGGCAATATATTAGGGTGAGAGAATATTCTCAATTTGGGGAATTCCTCGTTGAAATCTCTTTGAATTCGCGGCGTACATTCCCGGACGGCTATTATTTTGGCCACAATGTCGTTTTTCTGCCAACGACCGCGCCATGATTCACCTTGAAACGAAACAAAATATGTGCTTACACAAAAGTGTTAAAAAGGTTTTTTATTTGGAATTTGGAAAGACCAGTCGTGGACCAGGAGAACAAGCGTATGGATGTGGATTAACGCTGAAAACTCAAATATTAAATGAAATATTTAATATTTTCATTTCTTTGCATCGAGACAAAGTGCGGCGTTGATTTTCGCCACTCAATAATGCAATGACTCCAGAATTTTACTAATTAAGAAATTAATTAGAAAAATTCTGGCCCACTCAAGTAAATTAAATATTTAATATATTTTCCTAGGTTCCCAAGTTCCCTCTACTTTGCTATGCGCGGTATACAGCGTGAAGCAAAAAAATATAAACCTTACCAGACGGTGTAACTGCAATCCGAGTGTGTAAAGCCAGCTCATTAATGTTAATGCCTTTGTGTCTGGACAATGTGGCGTCTCTGCTGCGAGTCTTTAAACCGAGCCAGGATTGATCTTTGAATTGTATCTTCTTTAGATCTTGCCCCTGGTTTTGCGCTAGCTCATGGAGTCTGAAAGGACAAGAAAAATTCTCTTTTAGAGAGAGGGAGTCAACCCACATATAACAAAATTAAAAGTAGCAAGTTTTAATAAAGTGGTAGTTAACAAAAAAGTCAATAAAATCCAAATACAATAAAAATCTTATTATATTTTTACATATGGTTTAGAAATTATCATCTTTTTTGGCAAAACAGTCTTTTTAAGCCATTTCTGTTTCCCACTATCCGCTTAATTTTCAGGACATTGCGTGTTGAGTGTCGGGACTCAACGCCACGGACAGAGGGAACTTAATGTTAAGACACTCCGTTACCCACTTTCTGCTGAATTCCGAGAGCATTGCGAGTTGAGTGGCAGAACTCAAGTGGAGATTGAACCCACAACCTGACAATCACACGCTTGTGCCCTTGTGCCACAATGGCCTCAACGTCAACAACTGATATATTAAGCATAGAAATACCAAAATTTAGTATAACATTGTATTTAAACGAAAATTGTGTAAAAAATATATCCAGACACTTTAATATGGTTTAAATCCTAGTAGAGCTTGAACCATATTAAAAGGTTCTTGTGTGTAATTATTATATGAAATTTATATACAAGTATGGAAACACTTATATAAATACAATAGTTTTTTTTGTATTTTTGTAGTATTAATCAGCTTCACGCTGTATCCCGCATACAGCAGGGTAGGCAGAGGGAACCTAGTGTTAAGACACTCCGTTCCCCACTTTCTGCCGAATTCTGGAGGCATTGAGTGTTGAGTGAACTATTATTATATACTTTGTACCTTTGCACAAGCTGACCCCTTGTTTTATCCAAAGGCGTGTCGCCATCTTTATTTGCCAAAGAAACCAAGGCCCCAGCTAAAAGCAAATCTTCAGCTATGGCGCTATATCCCCAAAAACAGGCATAATGGAGTGGCGAGTTACCATGCTCATTTGTGAAATTGACATCAACTCTGTTTTGTAATAGCTGTAATTGAAGAATTAATGTACTGTTTTACTAACTAGTTCTTAACCATGGCTTCTTCCGCGTGGTCAAATAATTAATATAATGTAATTGATGACCTTCAACATAAATTTTTAATTTATAATTAGTATTTCCATATAGAGAAAATTAACTATTGAGAAAAATCGAGTGCAGACCCAATGCTTGAGACTATATTTGCCAATTTTCTTTAAGATACAATTACAATATTACCAGAAAATTTACATACAATTTTACCAGAAAACTATCAATTTTTAATATCTTCTACACCACTGAAAATCTCTGAACATATATGGGGGTGAAATTGATCCATTAATCATGTTACACTCTATATATTTCACTTTCAACACCAAGCAAAATCAAATATAGTGGGTTAAGCAGAGGAAACTAATTGTTAAGACACTCTGTTCTCCACTTACCACCAAATTTTCTGGGCATTGTGTGTTGAGAGGCGAAACTTAACTCCGCATTATACAAATATATATAACAGAGCATTGAAATGTAAATAATTTAAATATGTTCAGTACCTCACAAATCACCTTGAGTGGAGATTGAACTTGCAACCTATGTGTTTCTAATGTGAAGCTAATAATTGAAACAAAAAAAAACCTTTCTTTTTATTCTTACCAATTGAACAATAGGTCTGTGTCCATGAGCAGCGGCCAGATGTAAGGGAGTATCATCACCCATATTAGTAACATTGATTCTTGCTCCTCGTCTTATTAACATTTCAACTATTTTTATATGACCCTCTTTACATGCCCAATGGAGAGGGCTGAAGCCATGATCATCACTAAACATTACATATTTTATTAGATTGATTATTAATAAAACATCTATATTTATTAATAAAATGTTTCACAAAATTATTAATTATTATTTAATTTCAATATTATCAAAAGTTTTATTCCAATAAATTTTATTTTCCATATATTTACATTAATACTAGGCCACTTTTTCCAATTTTTGAGAATGAAGTTGAATTCAGGAAATCACTGCCACACATTTACATTGAGTAGATAAATAAAAATAATTTAAATATTAGCATTTCCCAAATAGGAATTGAATCCATATACATCACATATGCAATCAAATGCTGTCCCACTAGGCCACAATAGCCTACTGTATTTATCCTGTTCATTAAGCATAATGGAATGATATGAATAAACAAAACAGTTTTCCTTTTAATTTATAGAATATGTATTTTAGGTGTAGAATAAAATATATGACTCATTACTAACATCTAAAACTTTATAGTGTTTTTATAATTATATTTCAAAAAGTAATAATCAATTTCATTTATAAATATCTAATTTTCATTTTAAGTATTAAGCATAAGTTGAAACTTATTTTTATAAATACAATTGCAAAATCATAGAAATTCCATTGAGTCCAAAAAACGTTAACTCTGACTAATGCAGGTACGAGGTATTTTCATCTTGTAAACTGACATAATTTACTAGCCTTGGCATACTGGTCTGTGGGCGACAAATGTAACTTTACGTCCCAATTATGGAAATAAGTAGTAGCCATATGGACACCTTATAAATAAATTGACGTAAAAATACTCTAATCTCACCCTTGGTTCATGTCATGTTCAGTATCGTCCAGCCAAACTCGCACCTGCAGTGCATTTCCTTCCCTACACCACTGAAAAATATCTTCCATGGTTTTTGCAAATATATAACTTTTTCACACTGTTGTTTTATTATTTACGACTTGTAAATAACATAAATTTGGGGCTATAAAACAAACATGGAAACAAAGCTATTTTTTCAGAATTAAACAAAACTATGCCTAATACCACAATCCAATCCGACTCATTCATTAGGGCTTGACTTTGACAGTTTCGCAATCACTAAAAATAAAGTACTAAGCGACCATTTTAAAATAGTATGCCTTATTTTTGTTATTTAATTCTTTCTCTTTCTCACACAAGTAGTCATAAATGGTGTTGCCCGCAAAGAATAGTCACCTGTACGCATACGATTTGGCTACATAATTTAGAAGGATAGCCCTTCTTCACAGGGATACCATTATTTTAAATTTCTTTAATATTTCTTGTAAGCTCATAAATCTAAAATTGCTTTACGGTAGAGCAACGCGCCATTAAATGTATATATATAAATTAGAAATCCCTTTTATTTGTTATTTTACTAAAAAAAATTAAGCTTATATCAAATAAATTTATATTTCCATTTCTTCGCTCTGGTGTCGTCGAAATTTGGAGGCATTGCGATCTTTTATACTAACATCATTGCTAATATTGGGGGTAAATTAGATAATATAATAAAATAATAATTGTGTCCTACTTTTTAAAATCCAATACATTATTTCCATTTAGTCTGTATTATATCATATAATCCAACCAATATTCTAATTCAATGTATAACAAATATTCCCATTAATAATTTGTAGTTGAACAGTATACTATGTTTATCATGTTAGTAGTCCATCACAAATTTAATTTTACAGCTAAAATCTATTTCCTGTTATATTTGTGACTAACTACATATTCTATAACAAATATATATATATATATATATATATATATATATATATATATATATATATAGTGAAACAGTTTTCCCTTTTATATAATATATATATATATATATATACTTTTTTTTATACTTTGATATTTTTAAACTTAATTCAAAATAAACCGACTAGCTATACTAGAACCTAAAACAAAAAAAGCCAAGGTGTCAATAAAAGTCAATATAAGAAACTTAAATGACTAATCACAGCCAGAGAGCTGTTATGGCCAAGTGCAATGCTCAAAACAGTTCTCAATATACTTAAATTCTTTATTTATACTTATTACATAGTAATATAAAAACTATTTCTTGGCAAATGATATTTTCATTGCATGAGTGGGAGTTATTTTAAAGCCTTGGAGAGCTTCTTTAGCTGCTGCCGATTGCATTTCATTGGCAAATTCAACAAAGGCAATGTCATGTCTGTTTGGAACCAGCCGCACTTCTTTGAAACCAGGAAACCTGTAAGAAAAAAATAATTTATATAATTAATAATAAATCTCTTCATTGAATATTTAGGTTGTTCTGTGTTGATAATAAAAAAATAGCATCTGACTGAAAAAAGGGATTGTAGTAGTTTCCTTTCTAAATCTCAACATCTTAAAATGGGATGGAAAGTAAAAACAGTATCTTCATTAGGTTCCCTCCAACTACCCCATATACAGAAAAAGCGAGAAGTAGAGACAAAATTGTAGTTAATATTAAGTAAACATTAACATTTATTATTACAATTATAGATATTAATAAGTTTTTCGTAAGTTGTCCTTAAAATATGTTTAATACTCAAAATAATACTTACTGATTGAAAAGCATAGACAACATCATTTCAGATGTCTCATCAGGTAGATTTGTAAGGAAAAGAATTTGGTTAGGCGGCTGTTCAACATTGACATTATTGAGAAGGCTTGGTTGACCAAATCCAGGGACAAGTGGTCTGTTTGCATCTTTGCTCTTCTTTTTCTTTCCTTCATCGGCACTTTTTGGTAGCTTAGGCCGTTTTGGTCGTTCTTGGAAAGTACCCTTGATTTTAGCTATTACATCACTATCTCCTTTGGAATATTGGATTCTCTGTAAAAATATATTTAAAATAATGAGACTAAAACAATATAGTATAATTAAAGTTTAAAACTATATTTATAGCATATACTTACCATTGGTTTGTCATAAAATGGGAATCCTTGCATGCTTCTTAAGGCAACAGTAGCACTTGATATTTCTTTAAATATAACAAATGCTTGACCTCTCATTTTAAGGGTTTTCATTGCAACTATATCCAAAATTTGACCAAATTGTGAAAAAATTGCGTAGAGGGATTTTTTCAGTTCCTCTTTCTTAATTTTTTCATTTAGATTATTTATGTAAATCGTGTGATTAGGTCGAATATCCATGGCTAAAAATCAAACATAACATTTTGAGGTTACACAAAAAAAAGTAAAATTATTTATAAATTAATAAAAAAAGACATACATTTACTAATTCAACATTTAACTCTCTAAGGGATATATCATATTGGAAAATATATAAAGCATACTCACTCATTTTGGATATTAATAGTTAACCTAAATTGACGCCAAACAATTGTAAGCGACAAATAGTAATAACAAATATTAGCGCGTAAAAAAAATGAATAAAAATGATACAGTAACCACAAAGTAATCACGCTAAATTTAACTTGTCCGATTCAAGTTACGATAATACAATTCCAGCTTTTAATATTACTAAATTTGTAACTTGTAAGCTTTTGCAGTCTGAACTCTTAAATAGTTTAGCGTCTAAATTACACAGATACAAATTATAACCACAGAACACATATACCCAAAGGGATGGATTATAACAATTAAAATCCTTCCCTACAGATTAAAAAGTATATCTTGAACATTAACCCCAATGATGTACCGCACTATAAAATTATATTTTTTTTTAATATTAGTTAATAAACAATTTATAAGATTTACGCTTATGCGTACATAAATAAAAAATAAAATTTCTGATCTATTATATTATAAAGACAATTTAACAAATCCTTACATCTCTAAAAAAATTATATAGAAAAAAAAGACATATGACTTCTGTCTTGTCAACATTCTAGTTCTACAATTCAATTCATTCAATCTTGAATCTACACTTTACTTTATTTTCGCGCGCTAAATTGTTGAAATCATATGTTTTTTAATGCAATACTCAAGATAAGCAACAAAACAGTTAACAGTTTCAAGTAAACAAAAACATATAAAGATTCTATTTTAATTAATGTACTAAAATTATTTTAACGAGGCATTAATAAAACATTAAAATGCACGATCTGCTTCATGATTTCGATTCCATTACTCCCAATGTTTGGATGTTAAATGAAGAAGGATGGAAAGATAAACTGTTAAAACTACCAAG
This sequence comes from Heliconius charithonia, assembly GCA_030704555.1. Taxonomy (NCBI): domain Eukaryota; kingdom Metazoa; phylum Arthropoda; class Insecta; order Lepidoptera; family Nymphalidae; genus Heliconius; species Heliconius charithonia. The sequence goes on from CM060815.1 coordinate 14,849,930, forward strand.
CTGGCATAAAGTAAGACATATAATAAGTTCAATATTGAAATTCCTGGTTGAAAATGATCTTTCTTGGCATATATTTGACCTTTGTTTAACCTTTTAGATACCTTTGATAAATTCGAATGCATCACATAACTTGCCCGATGGGTCTCTTGTCCGATTTCGTGGAATGATTCAAGACATGCACAATCCTGAATTTTACTTCGAACAGTATGAAATATATAATTCAGAAACAAATGAAGTAAAGTTAAAATCAGGAAAATATACAGACACTGCTAATATACTGGTAAAGAATAATAATTATTTTTTATATATTAAGAATATATTAAGAATATTAATTAAGATTCTATATATAACAGCAACTTTAATCGGTAATAACTGTATTAGGTAATAAGTCCTACCTTACAGTCATCCTTTTGCAGTTTTCAACTCAAAGGTGGGACACCTCACAGTCATAATAATGAAACAAATTTTCACAAACAAATAAAATAATAACATAATATGTAACATAAATTGTAACAACTACTTATTATAATAAATAAAACTATTTTACCTTGTATTGCTTAGGAACATGAAAAAATCAATTACACAGAGAACTTAAAAAGTTCCCAACGTCAAACAATAGTTGTGGTATCCATGCCAGGATTTAACAGTTGGGCTCAAAAAATTGAAGATGACAAAAACCATTTAAAGCATTTAGATCAACATCCTAACACATCTAAACGCCTAAACCTTAATAGTACAAAATTAAAAAGAAGTTATGATGAGAGTGCAGACCCAGATACAATGGAAGTTGAAAATGATAATACCAATAAAGAACCGAGAACTGAGGAACAAGTAAATGAATCATCTAATGTTGTGTCAAGAGAGCATTTGCTAAACTTTCCATTACCTGAAGTTGCCAGCATGTCTTGTATCATGAAGGTATTGTATAGTCAAGTTATTAATTTATTTTCCTGGCAGAAGGCACCTAATAAGATACCCTGTTTCCCATGCGTTCCCCAAGTTTCAAATAAAAATGATTCATTTCCTGAGTGAGAATTAACCCTACAACCAGCAATAAGGGAACCTAGTTTTAATTCACTCTGTTGTCTACATGCTGCATATTTTTTGAGACAATGCATTGAATGGCAGAACTCAAGTTTGCTATAACTTTGTTGATTTGAATGGAGAAATGAAATGAATTTAAATATAATCATATTACAGAACAGGGATCAAATCCACAACCATTTTAATTACAATCTTATGTCTTATAAAAGTAAAAATCTATATAATATGAAATTAAACTCATTATTACAGTTATATGAAGAAGATGAAAGCCTCAAACTAAATGATATGATAGAAATAGTAGGTTTCTTATCAGTAGATCCAGCACTTTCAGGAGAGTTCCAACCTGATAAGGATCCCTTGTTGGATCCCATAAGTGAGAGTGAAGCAGAGATTCTAACACATAACCCACCACCGAGTTTAGTTCCGAGATTACATGCTGTTTATGTGAAAAAATTAACTCATTGTAATCCATTGGTTGATGAAATTGACCAAGGTAAAAAAAAAAAATTTGTATAACAGAAAGGCACAATACATATGTATACATATTAATATTTACAACAATACAATAAATAACGCCAAAGACCGTGCAAAGTGGAGTAGATTGAGTAGGAAGGCAAGACCCTGGCAAAAGCCGGGACTAATGCCAGGTAGAAGAAGAGAAGAAGACAATAAATAGGCTGATTAACATAGCTTAATGTATTATATTATTTTGTATAATGTATATATATCTGAATTTAAGATTTTGTGAGTCAAGGCATTCATCATCTATTCTCATAGTCAAACAGAACAGAAATAAAATATTTCAAATGATGGCAACCTTTGTTTATAAATGTTATAGTGTTGAGAAAAAATAAGCAGTATTTTCGTGTATCATTCTTAAACATAAGTTTAAATAAAAAAACAGATCCTTGCTGATTTGAGCAATTGTTTAATAACGATTTTTAAGTACTTATTTAGAAAACGTATTTATAAGTAGTATAAAAAACACACAATTTTCAAAAGCACACAGAAATTTCAACGCGTCCGCTCGTTGGCGATGGTCGGTACGATACTAAAATTAAGTAAGAACACAATGCATTTTGAACTCTTATTTTTCGAGCCGTTTTTAGACTGTAACCCTTAATATAGCTGATTTAAGATCATTCACAAAATAAAGTGTATATGGAAAAACTTCATATATATTTAAACATTAAACTTTCAGAAGCAGCACTTAAAGATGCAAACACTGCCAGAGAACATTTAATGAAAGCTTTAACTGAATTACTATTGGGAGATAAGTTAGCGGCGGAATTTTTAATCTGTCACCTGATAGCTTGTGTGTGAGTATCATTTATATGTTTAAAGTTAAATGTTAATTTTGTGACATGATTCTGCAGGATGGAAGCACGTTGACGCTCCTTTTACAGGAACAGCATATAGGGTAAAATATTAATAAACCCATACCTAAGGAAATTAATCAAGATACCTCAATAGTTTATATGTAGGATGTTTTTCATTTCACGATGTTTATCCATAGCTGTAATTCGTGTGACGCAGTTACGCATAAATACCACTAACGTTAACACATACCACCACAAAAATGCTACCAAAGGTTAAGCAACTTTGAACTTTGCCGCCAATACGTACAACTCGATTTCGGAATGAGGCATATGCGGCGGTTTCCCTTTGATAAGTTTATGTGTGTGTGCTGCGTTCTTAACAAAAGGCGTTTTATTTTACAACGATAACTTTATTATGTAACGAAGGAGTTAGCTGTAGATGGCTATACAGATTTTGTATGAGTATACGTCTTACCGTTGATTATTTTCACAACAATGCACAAAAGTTTAGAAAATCTGGCCACAATTTTTATCCACGGACATTTCCCATGAAATGTTCAAAAATCTAATGTAAAATAATATTGTTTTTAATTAATATTCCAGGTACCTCCGTCAAGAAACAATAACACTGGGACAATTTTGCTTAAACATATCCAACTTACCTACGAAAAAGTATCCAAATTATGCAAAGCAGTTGTATGACATCATCAAACAGTTTGTCACCAAGAGCTACTATTTGCCGTTGACTGTTGATAATATGAATACTATGACTTTGTTGCCTAAGTAAGCAAAGGTTTTGTCACATTTATTGTAATTTTATTTTTTTATTAAGTAATTTAAAGTTATAAAAAATGTAAGGTTTCCAAGTTTTAGCTTACTTGATGAGGAATCAAAAATTATTAAATCGAAAACTATTTTATGTTTTATATTCTCTTATTTCATACCAAACATAAAAGAAACATATTTTAAAGATTAATATTCCCTCTGAATAGATATTAAACATACACATATTTTTTACATTAAAGTATTAATTAAAAAAATAAAATTCAACAAATTTTCGAAGCTGTCGGTGCGATGGAAACGAACATTATATGTTATTTCTAGGTTGCCTACATTTGTTTAAAACATTAAATAATTTATAAAAATAAAAAAATATACGTTTTTTTATGTAATAAATTGATGAGAGCCAGCTGCAAGAACGAGAAAGAGTCACTCATTGTCACGTGCCGCATGAGGGAGAGCGCGGAACAATGACACATCTATCTATTTATTGTTTATTGTTATTTAATAGTAAATTATAACTCAATTACAAAATCATCGTTATAATATCATAATCTGTATAAATAAAATAACGTAAAGACAACCAGTTTACTAGCTTTCTTTTTATTATAGAAAAGACTATGACTGCAATCGTCTAACCAGCGGGATATTACAATTAACAAAACACACAAATCTTGTATTAGATGAAACCAAAATGGAGCAAGGGAGGCTAGATGCGACAGGAGTCAACAATATTTCTGCTTTGGGACACTTAATTAAAACGCAAAGGGTCGAATATGATTTCAAATACTACAAAATGGAGTTTGATTCTGATGTATCAGTGTTGATTTTATCTGAGGGGAAGTCCCTGTTGCCAGTATGTATAGTTTTAAATATTATTTTTTTCTTGTGTCTTAACTTCTCTCTCAGCCACACAACGGCCTTTTGTTAATTAATTACAAGATAATAATTGAAAACTTTCAAATTTTGGTATTAAATAATTAAGTGGAGTTAATATTTTGCAGAGTGATTATCACATTTCGTTGCGGCCTGAAGAATCATCTTTAGAAATATTCGACGCCATTGTTGAAGCTGCCACTTATTATTTGAAGGAAGAAATTATGAATTTAATAAGAATTTATTTAACAAACTTAAAACTTGTTAAATACAGCATTAGTGAAGATTTACAGGTACAAGATATTTCGGTTTTAATTTGAAAAAATATATAATGATTATAAAGAAAGTAATATATGACTGACTTCGTTCTCTATTGTTATTATATGTACTATACTTAAAAAAAACAAGATTTAAAAGTAAACAAATAAGAAAAAATAATGGATATAATATTAACATTAAAAATATATATGTCTTGATTAAGGAAATATTAAAAATGTGTATTTCATTAATTTACTATATTGTTACCTATTTTTAGTTCGTAGAAGACGACTTCATAGAAATGCGAAGCAATTCTGACAGTGATAGTCCAGTGACAGCTGATGATCTTCACCGACTGCTAGTGCTAGCTCGCCTCGTCAGCTTGTCCCGAGGCCGCGCCACACTCGACAAAGAGTGCTGGGACATCACTAAACAGATGGAAAACGACAGATTACACAGATTAAAAAATAGGATACCGCCTTTGTAATTTAAATTTAGTTTTTTTTATATTTCTCATATTTTTGTACTGTTGTGTGAATGCTTAAAATCTAACAAATGTGTCTTATGTGATTTCTTTAATGTTAATTCCTAATTGTACGTTTTTTTTATTGAATATAATTCATTTTTATTACAATTTTTTGTTTGACTTTTAATAATTTTTTTTTAATAAAATAAATTATAGCAGAGTGGATGACTTCTAACAAATACTAGTGTTCAACCGTCACGAAATCTGCTTCGAAGCCACAAGTACTCCATATGGAGATTGTATAAGCACAGAAAAAAGCAGATTTTACAATTAACGAAAAAATAGATTAACATTTTTGTAATCAATATATCAATTTCACTCATCATCAAATTATCAATTTAGCATCACGATTCCCGCGCACGACATTGTAGGCAGAGGGAATCTAGTGTTAAGACCAGCCGTTCCCCGTTTTGTTCTTATTATAAATGATTTTATTATTTATTCGGGATCCATACAGGATACTAGGTAGTAGGTTTGGCACTGGAGGCAATACGTGTTGAGTGACGGATCTATACGCCGCGCTTTTCCTCTTTTTTAGAACTAATAAAAGAAAATATTAAATATGGGATATACTCTTCCTATTTCCTGGAGTGCGAATCGAAGCCACAATATGTAGCATTTACAGTTTCATGCTTATGCCCCTGCTCCACGACGAGCCTCCATCATTATATGTGCATCACTATGTTGTTCATATTGAAATAAGTGTACTAATAAGAAAAGTGGTTGATATTAATCAAACATTTTTATTAAAAACGTATAAAATTGGAACATCGTGTAATTTAAGCCAGCATCTACTAGAAACCGTTCAAGAGTTGTTAAGACGTTTTCAAAAAAAAAATCCTAAGTGTTAAACAACACATTAAAATGTTAAAAATATATCAATTTTCTGATTATGGCGTTTCAACCAACATGAATTAAAATTCTAAATAATATAAATGTAAACGTAGCAATTGGCAATATCACAGGAAGGATGAATTTTGACATTGACAGCAACACTAGGACGTTTAGTGACAGTGACGTGACGTGTAAGTTTTCAAGGTATCGAATATTTTATTTATTGATTGCATTTATAAATGAAATTCTAAGTATTAAAAGGGATAAACACAATATAATAAAATGTCAAGTAAAAATAAATCTGTGGACAGCATTAATAAAGTTAAAGCTTCGGACAGTGTTTGGAAAAAAGCCATTAGTCCAAACACCGAATGGCCAGACAAGGTTAGTTGAAATTATCACGAGACTATTTAATCTAATCACTTATAAGTTATATTAATGTATTTTTTATTTACAGGAGGAATTTCTTGATGTCATATATTGGATGCGACAAGCTATAGGCATTGTTTTGGGTCTTTGTTGGGGTGTTTTACCATTGAAAGGCTTTGTTGGACTTTTGCTGTGAGATTTCGAAATTTCTTTAATAAATTAATCGCTATTGCTTAAATCTGTCTATTAACTTATGAAATAATAATTTTGGTTACTTATAATACATAATTTTCATAATTCTATATATTTTTAGCTTTGTACTTGTGAATGCTGCTGTAATATATGTTTATGTGAGCAATTTCCAAAGTATTGATGAAGAGGAATATGGAGGCATGTGGGAAATAACAAAAGAAGGATTTATGACTTCCTTTGCTGGTTTTTTGGTAAGATTTTGTAAGACTATTACCATGGCTGACTAATTTTACTTTTCTTTCTTTAAAAACTGACTTGATAAAAAATACAGATAAATCTTGTATGGTTTTTACTTTAAGTAAGTTTTTTTTTTTAAGTTTTTTAAATATTCAATTATTTATTGCAATGAAGCATTAAAAGATTTTCCATGATATTTTTTACACAGTTCATATCATAAAAAATAACTTGTATATTAAATATGTTAATTTCTACCAGTGGAAATGAACCCACAACCATCACAATTAGGGTCACACTACTGTGCCACAACAGTATAATTTGTATATTGTTTTAATTATATGAACACTTTTTTCCAGGTAACTTGGATAATAATGTACACAGGGTTACATGGATACAACAATAGTAACTTATGAAATTAAATTGACTGTATATTGAATGGCAGTCTACAAAACACCTCATTAAAGAAGTGTAGTACAAAAGTTTATACTTGTGGCGTTTAATGATATATATATAACTCATTTGTTTTAATTTACAAATATTATAAACAAAATAAAAGTTGTTTTGTTGTGTAATTAATATATGAAGGCTTGAATGGATGAAGGCAATACTTTTTGAAAATTGAATTTAAAATGTTATATTATTGTAGCTTTAATATTTTTTTTTCATTTCATACAGTGTAGTGTTAAGGCACTTGTTTTTTTGTGCACCATCTAAATTTTTATAATGGGTTTTATGCACAAAAACAGATGATTAAAATTATTCATTCCTCTAAGTGGGAATTGAACCCACCACCATCACATTTACAGTTACACATAATGCTGCCACAGTGTCCTCATTATCAAATAGTTTAAAGTAGATTAATATTGTAAAATATATTTTATTCTTTATTTCTACAAAAAAAAATGTCAGTTTCATATAGTAAAATGTATTATTATTATATCTTTCATCCATTCATGTATTCACTGTTTTTTTTTACAATTTTTAATTTTATACAAAATCTTAGTGCTGTGCTTTTCTTTTATTTACTGTTTTAATTTTACTTGTATTTAGCAATTTTACTTTCCCATATTGTTTTCAGCTATTTAGTTTTTAAATTAGTATGTTAAAGCGAGTTTTAGTGCCAAAATTTATATTACTTTTGTTATACATCATAATTATCATAATGTGAAGTATATCATTTACCTATTGTAAATGAATTTGAAAAAGTAAATTATTTTTACTCATATTTACTTGAGGAATAATAAGAAAAGTAATAAAAAGCTATAATATCTATTAAATTCAGCTTTTTATCTAAAACTCTCTCTATCATGAAATTAAACTAATGTAATGTAATTTAAATACTTATGTTTAAACCTCGGCATTTACAGCCTCATATAGTCCACAGAGTATATAAAACTTTTTAATCTATGCATTTATTGTAAGTGATTAACTGTTAAGTTTTCATAGTAAGTTTCCTATAATAAACTTTAAGCATATTTATTTTGGTTGACAAAATGGCAATATCTTTTTTTAATTTACTATGTTTGTAAATTTTATTGGTTGTATGTACAGAAAGTCCTGTGTTTAAAGTGAGATCCTTGTTTTGAACAATTATTATATTGGTTGATTTAGTATGAACAGTTTTTTTTATTTTGTCTATAACATCCCCTAACTTCATTGCTTTAACTGTCGTAATTATGAAAAAAAATCTTTAAGGGTAACAGTTTTGGTACTATTTTTGTAAACACTGACACAACTTTTTAACAAAAATGATTTGTTGTTGGAAAAACTATTTGTTACAGAGGCACTGACACAACTTTTTAACAAAAATGATTTGTTGTTGGAAAAACTGTTTGTTCGAGGCGCAGAGGTGGTTGTGGTTTCGATTTCCAATGTCTTGAGAATTTGGCAGAAAATGGATAACGGACTGTCTAAATACTAGATTCGCAAGTTCAATATACCTACACAGCAGGCCTGCTAAAAAATACTCAGCTTCACGCTGTATCCCGCACACAGCAGGGTAGGCAGAGGCTTAACCTAAAACCCTAAGAGGGTTAAGACACTCCGTACCCACTTTCTGCCGAATTCTGGAGGCATTGCATGTTAAGGGGCAGAACTCAACCACGTACTACTACTACAAAAAAATACTTTTTTTTTTTTTTTTTTTTTTCCGTTTTAATCTTGCAATCAGTCATAAGACTATAAGCAGATGTGATGGATGTTTGAAACTTTTAGGGACACTGCTCCCATTGGAGCTATGGTCCTTCTATACTGAGGGCTGATATATATCTGACCCTTCATTCATCAAAGATATCTCGTCTCCTTTTAAGTCGACGGATAGTTTCCGGGATGGTTAGCTGTCCCGCTAGTTTATTCGGGTGCCTCAATAGCCTTGATTTGTATTGAGTTACGGCAGTGTCTATTTCCTCCCTCGCAAAAGGAATGTTTAAAAACTCATGCAGTTCCGTCGTTTTGGTAAACCACGGAGCATTAGATATATTTTTCAAAATATAGTTCTGCACCCTCTGGATTATCATTATGTTAGAGGTGCTGGCAGACCCCCATAGTTGTATTCCGTACAGCCAAATGGGTTTTAAAACAGTTGTATATAGGAGCAGCTTGTTGTCCATTGAAAGTTTTGAGTTACGTCCCAGCAACCAATAGAGGCCCTTGTATTTTAAATTAATTTCGTCCCGTTTCATTTCAACATGTTTTCTCCACGTGAGCCTACGGTCCAAGTGCATGCCCAAGTACTTTACTGTATCTTGATGAGGTAGTTGAATGCCGTTTATAGTGACTGGTGAACAATCGTCTTTTCTTAGAGTAAATGTTATGTGTACTGATTTTGACGCACTAACGGCAATCCTCCATCTGGATAGCCAATTTTCAATATTATTAAGGCTGTTTTGAAGGACATTTGAGGCCTTGATTGGACATTTGTTAGAGGTAAGTAGGGCAGTGTCATCAGCAAATGTTGCCACGGTAACTCCTGGGCTCTGCGGTAAGTCGTATGTGAATAGCATGTACAAAACGGGTCCTAGTACCGACCCTTGGGGTACTCCAGCTGTTATTTCGTAGAAGTTGGAGAAGCAGTCATTTTCTCTTACCCTAAAAATTCTATCAGATAAGTACGATTTGAAAATTTCATAGAAAGTGTGTGGCAACATTAACTTTATTTTGTACAGTAGACCTTTGTGCCACACTTTGTCAAAGGCTTGTTGAATGTCCAGAAAAACCGATGAACAATATTCTTTTTTTTCTAGTGATGTTCTAATCTTCCTACACACTCTATGTACTTGCTCAGTAGTCGCGTGTTTCCTTCTAAAACCAAATTGGTGCTCAGGTATTATTGATTTTTCGTTTATGATGGTCATCATTCTGTTGAGCAGTGACTTTTCAAGAAGTTTTGACATTATAGGCAGAAGACTGATTGGCCTGTAAGATGTGAGTTCGTGTATAGGCTTTCCAGGTTTTTGGATCATTATGATGCTCGATACCTTCCATAAGTCTGGGAAGTACCCAATTCGTAGTATTGCATTGAATACCATTGTTAGGTACACAATTACCTTAGGAGGTGATTCATCGATTACCTTTTTGTCAATAAGATCATATCCTGGAGCTTTATTATTTTTTAAACAGCTTTAAGTTCCTATACACTTCTTTTGGAGTTATTGGTTTTAGAGACGTTTTGATTTCTGGGTCTTGATTTAGAAACTCGTCAATATCAAATTCGCAGGCATTCAATGGTGCCCCGTTGGGGGTGAATACTTGGCTAAGGTGCTTTGCAAAAGCTTCAGCTTTGTCAGAGTTTGTTCTAATCCACTGGCCACCAGAGGAACGAAGCGGCGGTTTCTGGTATAATGGTCTATCCTGATTTTTAGAAGCTTTCCATAGTGAATAGTTGGTAGCCTTTGTCCCTGTTAGGCTTTCTAAGTAACCATCCATCTCGGAGTTATTTGCTTCGGTAATCAATATTTTTAGATCTCGAGCTGCTTTATTCAGTTCCTTTTTATCATTAGTGTGTCTGCTATTATGCCATACTCGACGTAGTCTTCTTTTTTCTAGTATCATCTGACGTATACAATCAGAGTAAGTTTTACTTTGCGGGTGACGATTACTGTCTTCAGGCGTGGATTTCCAACAACTTTCTTGAATGATTGATGTTAACTTTCGCACTGCTATGTCAATGTCTGATATAGATTTTAGACTTACTTTCATTTCCAGATTCTCACAGATTAGCTCTCGGAAGCAGTTCCAGTCAGTGCGCTTGTTATAAAGTTTGTTGCCAGGTTCATTGTGCAATACAGACGTGCCGAGAGTTAGGATTACCGGTACGTGATTGGTGTTGGAGTCTATGCACGTTTCTATGTGATAGGGAAGTCTGGACAAGCCTTTGACAATAAAGAAATCTATGACATCTGGGAGGCGATTTGGGTCAGTCGGCCAGTTAGTTGGCTCACTAGTCGCAATTGTAGTCAGATTGTTCTTATCTACAGATTTCTTAAGCTCTCTTCCTCTTGTGCTGGTGAGTCTGGAGGCCCAGTGTACATTTTTTGCATTCCAATCGCCACCGGCTATAAAGCGTTTTCCCAGAGTATCAAATAGTTCGTCAAATTGCTCTTCTTTTATAGAATGTCTGGGGGGGCAGTATATGGCTGACACATTGAATGTTCCATTGCGATCATCTATAGCAACCGATGCTGCTTGAATGTGAGGTTTTTTAAATCTTTGTTGTTCATAATGTTTAATATTAGATTTAACGATAACAGCTGCTCCCGCATGTGCAGTGCCATCTGGGTGGTTTGTACTATAAATATTGTAGTTGCGTATAAGAATACTATTGTTGTCAGTCAGGTGAGTTTCAGACACTAATAAAATGTCTATGTTGTGTGAATGTAAAAGAACCTCTACTTCTTCTACATTTGGAGATAGCCCGTCCGGGTTCCACGTTGCTATCTTTAGCGAAGCCATTACGATATTTTAGCTACCAACGTTGTTATGAGGTTAATTAAAGTACTCATTTGTTGTAATATTAAATCAAATTTTTCTGCTTGTTTAAAGAGCATTTCTTCTATTTTGTTTGGTGTAATCGTTTCGACATTTTTATTGTTGCCATTCGTTCTTACTTTTTCGGCATAGCTTGTATTGGTGGCAAGGTACGTATCTTCTTTGGTTTTATCCTTTTGATGATATTGTGTTAGTAGCTGGGTATTCAATTGATTAGAATTGCTCGCTACAGCTTGTGTTGTTTGTACTCTATTCCTTAAGTGTGTTTGTTTATTTGATTTCCTCGACAGTATTTCCTTGTATACTTCGCAGCCTTTGTAGTTAGCTGGATGTGCACCAAGGCAAAGAGCACATTTTGCCGGAGTATTTCGGTCTGTCTTGGGGCAATCTGCAGTTCTGTGTCCTTGAGCACATTTCACGCAGCGGTACGGTCGCATACAGTAGTTTTTAGAATGGCCATACTGCTGGCATTTTTGGCATTGAACGATTGATTTTCGTTTACGTGGTTCTTCTATGATAATTGATTGGTGATTGATGTATTTAAGGTTTTTCACTGCTTTGTTATTAGGATTATGTTGTAGCGTTGCAAAGAATGTAGAAGTAGGTTTCTTTTCAGGGCCATACTTTGCATTTATTATCTCCCCGATAACTACGTTTCCCGTTTCCTCGAGCGTTTCTTTTATTATAGAAATTGGCGTCGAGTGATGAAGGTTTTTTATTACGACTCTAAAAGGTCTTCTGTCTTTTCTATTAAACGTATGTCCAATAAGACCTTTATCTCGGATTACTTGTAGTATGGATTTATAAGCGTCCAGGTTAATACAGTTAATGCGAAGTTGATTTTGATTTATGATTCTATATACGAAATCAGTTTTGTTGGCCACACTTGCTAGAAGTTCGGTGAGCTTAGTAAGATCTTCAATTCCATACAGAATTATAGGAGGAGGTTTTGCAATTTTTGTCGCGGTTTCTTTCTCAGTATTTTCTTCCAGATCTACGGGTAATGTGCTAAAACGATTTGCGACCAGAATTTTCTCTGGAGACGGTGAAGTATCCTTCTTCCTTTTTTTGGCATTTCGTAGCAATGGTATTCTTTGCCAAGTGGGATGATTGCGATTTTCGGATTCAGTATCCAAATTGTACGGAGTAGGAGGAGCCTCGCTTTGAACGTTAGCAGCTGTTATGGAGGTTAGGGATGCACTTCGGGATCTGGCTATAAATAGACCAGGATGGAAGGCTTGCTGTACTAGTTTCTTGTTACTATCTTTAGGGCCAGTAGCATTCACTGGTGAGAGGGCCTGGGTACCCACCCTCTTACAGTCTTCGGTAATGTTAAGTATAAGCACGGGACAAGTGAAACGACGTGTAGCTTGATACGCACTGATTTTATTCGCGCCTCTCGGCACCACCTCGTAGTGGGCGCAGCCACTATTTATTATGAATGTACCCTCGTCTATATATACAACATTTCTCCCCTTTTATTTAATTATTACTACATTTAAGTAAATCTTATAATACATCGACAAAAAGAAAAGGTCTATAGTTCACACGTGAAATAGGACGCAACAACATTTCCGACTGCCCTGACCGTGATCGTTGATCACTCTCCGACAAAGCTTCTTCTCTCATATTACTCCCATCGTCCGCAGAAGCATCAAGATATACGTCACCTTCTATGACGCGAGGCGGTGAGTTTGACGGTAGCGACGACGGCGATGGCAATGAGTGCGACGGCAACGGCTCAGTAGACGTCAACCCCTTGTTTCCTATGACCACAGTCGATGAGTTCAACGGCAGGGACGACGGTGGTGACAATGGTTCCGTAGACGGTATATCCTCGTTCCCGCTCTCCTCTATGTTCCGTATATTATTTTCTATATTAGGATGGTGCGCTAACTTTGAAGGGTCATCGGGAATATCCCACGAAAAATCTACATTTGTAACATGTCGTGGAATGTTGTTGCTATCCGCATTTTTATATGCCATTAATTGATTTTTATGCTTTTTTACAATTTCTGAGTTTACACAATTTTTTATTAAATATACAGTTTTTCCAAATTTTTTTAACTACAACCCCTCTCAACCAAGTGTAATGATTATTTAGAAAATATTTTTTATACATAACATAATCCCCTGGCATGAACGTTTGCTTATTGCTACCTTTATACATTTTACTCTGCAAAAACTGTTTAACTTTCACTCTCTCTGCGAGCGTGTCACTTGAAAACGTGGATGATGAAGGGTTAATTAAATCTAAACGTGTCCGAAGCTGCCGACCGTATACTAACTGAGCAGGTGAAACGCCTGTCGTTACATGAATTGAGTTCCTGTAGTCGAAAAGATATTTTAATAAATCTTTATTATTTTGTTTAATATTGTTACTTGTCAACAAACTTGATTTAATCCCTTTTTTTACAATTTTAACATAGCTCTCAGCCTGACCATTGCTTGCCGGGTGATAAGCGGGAGACGTTACGTGAGAAATTCCATTTGACTTACAAAAATTCGAAAATTGTTCTGACAAAAAACAAGTAGCGTTATCGCTTACTATAGTGTGAATAAGACCGAATCTTGACATAAAATCATACAGTTTTTCTATAACGACCTCTGACGTAGTTTTAACCGTTTTATACACTTCTGGCCATTTACTATATGCATCGACAATTACTAAATAACATTGGTTATTGACAGGCCCTAAAAAATCTATATGCACTCTATAAAACGGTGCCGGTGGCAATAACCACTGCGCAAGTGGTGCACGTACTGGCGACGGCCTAAGTTGCACACAAATCTCACATCCGTTAATCATCGCTTCGATAGCTTTATCTATCCCCGGAAACCAAAACCTACCCCGAGCTTCAGCTTTACATTTCACGATACCTAAATGAGTTTTATGCAATTCTTCTAGAATTTTACTGCGTAATTTGTAAGGAATTACTATTTTATGGCCCCGCATGATTACATTATTCTCATATGATAATTGACTTTTGCATAAAAAATAAGGACGCAATTCACTTTTTAAACATTTCTTCGGCCAACCATCAAGAATATATTTAATAACTTTATCCAGTACCATGTCTTTTTTTGTTTCGTCTCGTAACAAATCAAGAGTAATCGGTAAGCTGCCGTCCGTTACGAAATTTATATAAGACGCCCGGTCTTCAAAAAACTCCATCCCTGCGCCCGAATCACATATCTGACTGTTACTGTCACTTGTAATAGCACGCGATAGATAATCTGCGCTGTTGTCTGCACTACGTATGTATTCAATGGTAAAATTATACGCGCTTAAAAACATCGAATACCGTTGCAGTCTGTTGGCCGTTACCTCGGGTATGCCGCGGTTGGGACCAAAAATTGCAATTAATGGTTTGTGATCCGTCCTCAAAACAAAAGGAATTGACCTACCGTAAAGATATTGATGAAACCGACGTACTCCGAAAATAATAGCAGTCGCTTCTTTTTGTATTTGTGAATATCTTTTTTCCGCCGAATTCAAAGTGCGTGAGGCAAAAGACACCGGCCGTTCTACTTTATGTTCATCTACTTGAGACAGTATCGCACCCAACCCGCTAGGCGAAGCATCGACGGTTAAAACAATTTTAAAATTTGAATTAAAATGAGCTAACACCTGATCCGAACAAAGTACACGCTTTATACTATCAAATGAAATATCATGTTCGGACGCCCATTGCCATTTAGTGTTTTTATGTAACAGCTGATACAGCGGCGCTAGCATAGAAGAAGCGTTAGGCACAAAATTCCTGTAATAGTTAACAAGACCTAAAAATGATTGTAATTGCTTTACATTGCTCGGAACTGGCGCATTTTTTATAGCATTAATTTTTTGTGGAGATTTTTTTAAGCCATTTTTGTCGACTATGTACCCTAAATATTCGACTTGATCTTCAAAAAACCTACACTTACTCTTTTGAAGGGTTAGCCCTGCATCCTGTAAGCGCTGCAATACTGCATTTAACCTATCGAGATGTTCCTTCCTATCAGCGCCCGTTACTAGTACGTCATCTAACATACACAACACTCCCTGCATCCCGGACAACACGCATTCCATTACGCGCTGAAATATGGCCGGTGCACTAGCTAACCCGAAACTCAGCCGCGTATATTTAAATAATCCTTTATGCGTGTTAATACAGGTGTAATTTTGCGATTCTTCATCCAGAACACACTGTGCATACGCTTGTGAAAGATCTAATTTACTAAATTGCTGTCCACCGTGTAACTTTGAAAATAGCTCGTGAGCAGTCGGCAATGGATATTGATCCACCAACAGCTGTTTGTTAATTGTCACCGAGTAGTCCGCACATAACCGAATAGTCCCGTCGCGCTTCAACACAGGCACGATAGGTGACGCGTACGCCGAGTACTCGACCGGTTTTAATATGCCGTCGCGTACTAACCTATCTAACTCCTTATCTATTTTCTCTCGAAGCGCAAAAGCAACGGGGCGAGGTTTAAAAAATATTGGTGTAGCATCTTTTTTTACCTTGAGATTTATTTTATATTTCTTAAAAGTACCTAGATCGTCTGAAAAAACAGACGGATATTGTGATTGCAATAGCTCACTGATGTTTGTTGCCTTGCTGCAGTAGTTAAGTGGCAACATTTCTAATTTAAATAGAGAAATAAAATCCCTGCCTAAGATCGGCGGCCCGCCGTTACGTATTACATAAACATTTAATGTGTGCGTTTTATTCATGTATGCAAAACATAACTTAGCGACACCAATATATTCAATACTATTACCGTTGTACGTTAATAACCGCTTGCAACTTTTAAATAATTTAACGACATGAAAATTCTTTAAATATGTACTCTCGGATATTGCCGTGACAGCTGACCCGCTATCTATTTGAAATTTCATCGGCAGCCCCTGAACACGAACAGTTTCTACCATAGGCTCACCGTTAACGGTGCGAATATTATACAAGTCAATATCATCGCCGTTTTCACGCACACTCACGTTGGTGACAAAATTAATTTTCTTACACATTCGACGCAAATGACCTTTTACATTGCACTTTTTACATTTATAATTTGCAAAACGACATTGTTCCGACGTATGATTTTTAAAACCACATACGGTGCACGACACTTTTCCACTATCACTTATTTTCAACAGCGTGTCGTTCCAGGGCATATGGGGCCCCTCCGTTGTCCACGACGAAGTTGCAGCGCGCGCGCTACGCAAACTCTCTGCCAGCTCCACAGCCTTTGCCAGGGTTAATTCCCTATGGTCTTGAGCGAAACACTTCTCCCGTTCCGCTCCTGGTAGCATTCCCATTATGAAACGGTCTCTTAATGCTTCCTCCACGTTTAAGAACCCGCAATGAGCTGTTATTCCGCGCAACCTCGCTGCCCATTGAGAATAACTCTCTCCTTCGTGCTGTGCCGCGTTATAAAATTTGAATCTCTCACCAAATCCACATCTTTTGGGCGTAAAGTGATCATCCAGCAGCTGAAGTATCTCTTCATAAGGCACCGCCTGGATTTCTTTGGGTAAAGCCAAATTTACTGCAAGTTGATACGTGGCCTCGCTGAGTGCGCTCAGTAATATCGCCCTTTGTTTCAGCCCCGACGAATCTGTAGCGTCCGTTATATCGTTCGCAATAAACCATTGCGTTAGACGACCCTTGTATATTTGCCATATTTGCAAATTGTGGTCAAATTGCGACAGTAAGCCAAAATGCGACATTTGAAATTTAACGGATTTCTTGAAAATTTTATTTTACGCGTGGGTAGATCGTCGCCACTGTTAAGTATAAGCACGGGACAAGTGAAACGACGTGTAGCTTGATACGCACTGATTTTATTCGCGCCTCTCGGCACCACCTCGTAGTGGGCGCAGCCACTATTTATTATGAATGTACCCTCGTCTATATATACAACAGGTAACCAATTTCTCACTTGCAGGCCCGGGTACCTGCAAGCGCCGGGTGCTAGCCGGATCGCAAGGCAAAATTTCATCATTGTCAGTACTCATTTCATTTAAATGGTTGGGAGAATAGTGTAGCGCTTTCCCAAGGCACCACACATCATGATTTCGGGATGACGCCCTAGCCCTTGATGAACCAACATCTTTCCACAGGGCAGTGGTTACAGTTTGATTTCAGAGTCTGTGTCTCCTAGACCTATTGCCGTTCCAGGGCTGACGAGGTAGGTCCCCCCGGGTCCGAGCTTTTATTAAAGTGGCGGCTCCTACTCGCCACTGTCATCCTCCATCATTGGGTTTCGTGCCACTTTGTAGAGAAATCTCGCCATAAGAATTTCCCGGCACCCCTCAAGG
Organism: Heliconius charithonia; assembly: GCA_030704555.1. Lineage (NCBI taxonomy): Eukaryota > Metazoa > Arthropoda > Insecta > Lepidoptera > Nymphalidae > Heliconius > Heliconius charithonia. Next base: position 14,867,658 of record CM060815.1, read on the forward strand.
AGAATCGCCCTGTTGTCCGCGACTGCCAAAGCAGCTAACCAACATATCTGGAGGCCGTATCGCTATCCGCAACCTGCGACGCGGAGGGTGGCTTAGGGCAAAGCCTCTGGGATTTTTCCCCAGAACCCCCAAATACTATAATAAAAAAAATCATAGCTTTATAGAGGTTAGTGCTTAACCAACACATTACATTCACACGTTTATATGTATGAATGGTCTATATAATCTATCTATGGCATGTTAATAATTACTAAGTTTTTAAATTTAATTTTATTTATCAATGTTATTAAATTCTCATTCTGAGGTGGATTTGGTGTGATCTGTTCGCAATAAATATACAACACGTTAATTGGATATAGATTGGCGATGTCGTGGATATGTTTCTAGAGCGTCATAGGCCTACATATGTCGTAAGGAAGTGTTCTCTTATGCTTGTCCCTGGGGTGAAACTCCCTGAAAGCCCAAAGGAGCGATAAATGTCGTGATGCAAGTAAAATAGAGTCAATGAACTAACCACCGAGGACGTTAAAGATCCTAAATAGTGGAGTATGTTAAAGGAAGGCAGACTGTGGAAACAAACCACAAGTCTCTGACAAATTTATTAGAGGATAAATAAAACAAACAATGAATCAAATACATGTTTAATCATCCCTCCAAGTGACGAGCACGTCGTCGGTCCTATACCTCTGCGTGATGGTGGAGTCGGCGAAGTCCATGCGAGAGCCGGCCGCGTGCGCGAGCGCGCCCGCGTGCGCTATCATCACACCGTTGTCTATGCAAAACCTGGATGGAAATATTCATAAAATATTTTTAGTTTTTTTTATCTTCATGATGTATTCTGCTTATAGAAGGGTAGGCTGAGGAAACCTGGAAACTTATATTAGTTTTAAGAACCTTTCTTGATTGGCATTCCTTGTTGATTGGCACAATTAATTGCTGCACTTTTCTTCATTACCTGGACGAGGAAATTATTATTTTTTATTTCCCCAATAATGTAGGAAGGATAATGAAAACTAAAGCACAAACCTTTCATCAGTTGCAAATATTTTAGCTCCCCTCTCTTCACACATTACCCCCATCATCTCTTGTAGGCGTTCATTGCAACCAACCCCACCTACTATTAGTACCTAAAAAAGATTATAAAATAGAAATAAATAAATTATACGTAATATTGGTTCGAAACTGCTCAGGGGAGTGAAATATGAAATATTTTGATTTCCTTGCTAATGCTAGTAATGGCAAAGCTCAACATACTCTACTCAAGAATTCGGTGGAACATAAGTATCTTAATAGGGAATGGTGTGTTGGAAACTTAGGTTGCCTCTGCCTACCCAGCTTTGTGCGGGCAACAGTGTGAAGCTAAAAAAATAAAACAATAATATACATATATAAGATTGTGGGCACACTGCACCTAGTGCACGCAGTCATTCTTGTATGTATTTGAGACATTGCATCTTGGCAGGATTGTTATACCACAGCAGATGAATTAATAGTTTATTCCTGTACAATTTCATCTAAATCTGTTCAGTAGTTTTTACTTGAAGGTCAAACAAATCTAAAATCATACTCACTTCATTTGACTCACAATGTGCCATAGCTCTTTCAGTAATTTCCACAAGCATTGCAAAAAATGTTTCTTGCAAAGAATAACATAAGTCTTCTGGCGTGTATTCTTTTAATAATTCATCTATTCTGTCCTCCATGAAAGATAAAATGCCAGAGAAACTGACATCCATTCCTATTGAAACATGTATTTTATGGTAGTTACTTTGAGTTTTTTATTATAAAATCAGTTGTTATGTCTTTTTTGTTAAGAGGAGACATTCAAATTTATCGATAGTGAAAGTTAATAAACATAAAAATTTATGCAAGATTTTTTTTTATTCAAAAGCTACAATTAAGTTAAAGTTAGGCTTACTGAACTTTTGTGCATTCACATTTGTTTCATGGGAAGAAAACAATAAAAGTAATACAAAGCCTTAGCCTGCTCAGTTGTCTACACCTAACTTCAGGGTAGTACTATACATACAATTTAATTTTATTTTACTTTGTATAATATATATAATTGACTTGCAAGCTTATATCATACCTAAAGGACTAAGCACTTAGGAAAAATTCTAACAGGAAACTTCTACCAAACCATTTTTTCGTACAATTGAGAATTTCTGCCAGGAATAGAAAAAGAAAATGAGAATTAACATTTTACAGAAAGATCAGAAATTGTTTAAATTTTGATTGAGTACATAAAATACATGGAAATGAAGTAACAGACAACATATATATTTAATAATAATAATACCTTTAACAGAATATGGCAGTTGTAAATATTTCTTCCCTTTCTTTGCCATTTGCTCTATGTTGTAGCCCGGACTGGGTGCATTAGATAATTTTAATACTCTTGCAAATCTGAAAGTAAACTGATTAAATTACATAGTTTGTTTTGAAGAATCTCATGGCATTGTTTGTACTAATTACAAATGATAATTAGAAATATTTAAGATAGATAACCAAATTCTTCTTAATCTATGGATTATACTCATTTTCATTCAGTTATGCTTCAATGCAGTTACAAGTTTCCTTACTTTGGCATAATGTTTTGAAGTAAAACATTACATCACAAATATTTCGTACAAAAATCATATCATTAAAGCCATTCTGGCACAGCAGGACTATGTTTGCCTGTAATTTCTGTGTTTATGAGGTTAAAAAAAATATATTCTTAATTAATTCAATATGTCTCTTACCTGTCCAAACAGTTACCAACAGCTATATCAATTGTTTCACCAAATATCCTGTACCTCTGTCTAGAGTAAGCAATGATTTGAGTATTTCCACCACTCACATATAACACTGTAGGGTTATTTGCTTTAGTGATTAGTCTACCCATTTCAATATCTGTTTGTTTTATTTTATTAAGAAAATATATTTGTGATTATGTTTCATTATAATTATGTATTAGCATTATCTAATAAATAATTAATTGATAGTTACTGTATTGTTTGCATTTGTATTACAATAACTCTTAGATTTAAATGAATCGAGTAAAGTATGGTTAAGCACAAACTTAAAGGTACTGAAAATAACAATATATATATTTTTTTATTTAGCAACAAAATAAATTTTAAAAATATTATAAATCAGAAAGGATACGTCCTATGCAATGATTTACACCTAGAATTGGTTTCTTCCATAACTTTGCACAAGTCCTAGCTACTATAGCGCATACCATTAGTGGAGCACCCATGCCAGGACCTTTGGTGTAACACACCACATCTATATCATGAGGTTTTATTCCAGATTGTTCTAAAGCTTCTTTGAGCACTTCATGTATATTTTGTTGGTGATGCTCTGCAGTTTCTCTGGGTAGAAATCCTGTGGTCGATTCAAGTCATTAATTTGTAATATAAATAAATGGGAGAAACAGTAGTTGATAAATATAAATATCAACTAGTGCGTGTGTAATAATCACGATATAATTTTACTTTTATATCATAACTGAGGAAAACATTAAATAACCTATATGTTACATACATTTTACATGTTTTTGGTTAAATATTATTTTAATATTGTTAATTTAATAATAAATATATATAATTTTTATTACAAAGCACAAATATTTGAATATTGAAACAGAATTTAGGCGAAAATTAAAAGAAAGTAGTTATTGAATTTTAATACTAACCTTCACCCGGCGGAGTAATGTAGGTACGTCTGCAATTCGCTAGAATATTTCCATCTTGGACTATACCTATTCCCAATTTATTTGCACTGCCTTCAAAACCAATGGCAATAACCATTTTTATTAAAGTTTATTTGATATCTCACAAGCTATGTTTACAAAATAACTTTGATTTGCATGTCGATTGTCAGTGTCAAATATCTTACCACAGGTTGTTATATATTTTCACAATTGATATTTAAAAAAAAATACTATTACAACAGGAAAGTGAAGGTGACTATTTCGGTCATAAATAAATATAGCCATTATTTTATTTAAATCTTTAAGCTTACTATATAATAAACACTGTTATTATAAAGTGGAAAGATTTGTTTGGTTGATCTTGATAACAATGTTTGAAGTACATAAAATCTTTGCATTCCATTACAATGTTTAGAATATTTTATGTATAATATTTTATACTATCGATAAAAAAAGCAGTTTAGTACATAAGTTTCATTGATTCAAGATATTTCTCTAAGTAATAGAATTGTGAAGCTTTTAGATAAAACAAACAAAAATATTATAATAAATGCTTTATTACGAAATTAAACGTACTTAGCGCTATTTATAATCATTGATTAGCAAATCATATTAGCAATAATGATTCAAATGCATACATTGGCACAATTATATATAAATCAATAAATTGATTAAGCAAAAATTATGTTTCTACAGGTTCGTCATTGACTTCATCAACAAAATCAGCGAGCATGTCTTCCACTGAGATTACATTCTTATTAACTTTACTATCATTTGCTGAATCTACAGAATCATTGTTGTCCTTAGATACGTCACCATTTTGAATTATTTCATCTTGCACATCTCCATTAGTTATAGAACCTTCTTTAAGAGAAATTTTATCATCGTCATTGCATTCAACAACTTCAGATTCCTTATTATCTTTGTCACTGGATCTATTTTCTTCTTGAGAATTTTGTGCTATTTGTCCACAAGTGATTTGTACATCATCTGTTTCATTTGTACTAGGTAAGTTTTCATCATCTTTTTTTTCTAAAATTAAAACTTTTTCATTTTGATTATTGCTAAAATCGTAACTAATTTCCGGTGAAATTGTTTCTTCTATTGCATCACTTGATATATCTAATGGCAGCTGTGTGGGTGCTTCATGTATAGGAACATTATCTTTTATTTCAATATCACTTACAGTTTCTTTATCTATAATTTTATTATCAATGACTTCATCAGGTTCAGTTTGAGATACTATTGTATCTTTGTTGCTAACAAGTTGATCATTCACTTCCACTTCATTTTCAATTCCATTTTCTACAATTTTACATGTTTCTGTAACCTCAATGACCATATCTTCATCTGAATCATCGCTTATTTCTACAGAAGGTTCTATTTCTTCACTACTCAAACTTATCTTGTCATCTTCATCTCCATCGTCTTTACGAAGTTTTTTACTTGACGGCTCATCTATTGCTATTATATCTTCTTCTGTTTGCTCTTCTGATGGTAATCTGCATAAATACAAAGTTATAAAAAAAAAATTGTTTATGAATGGTTAAAGAAATACAATATGGATTCAATATACATGTTATAATTATTATCTTTGCGGTTCAATCCGCGTACAGTATGATGATGGATGATGGAGATGGTCGAAACATTATATGTTAAATGACAGAACTCAAAGCAGTGCTTTGTCTTTTTACAAGAGTGAAAAAATAAAAATTATTTATTAACTAATAATATTAAACCCCTCGTCATAAGCATCGATTTTTTGCGTTTACAAGCTTAAAATTTTAAAATAACTTACTTATCTTTTCCCAACAAAGATTCTAACGCAGCTCTGTTCTTTTCTGACATCTTTTTTCTTTTATTGCTTGGTTTTAGAGTTTCTTGTGGTATTTCCATAGCAAAGTTGATGGATGGTGGGGAACAGTGTAAGTGAAGTCTAATGTTCAATAGGGCTTGGGTACAAAATTTAGATATCTGCAAAATAATATCAATTATTAACTGTTAGTGTGTTTTATCATATTTGTTTATTTACAAGATTATTTAAAATAAATTAACAATATTAAGAAAATTGACAAAAAATGGAGTGTTTCCACAGCTTTTTATATAAAAATATCATAAATAAAAAAAAATCTAGGCTCACCTCAGTATTTTGCATATTTACTAGAATACTATACAAGTGTAAACAATATTGTGTGGGAGGGGGTGTAGAATTAGGTGTGGTCTTTCTAGAAGCTTCCAAAACATGTAGTAATGAAAGAAGATAATCATCTTCATATGAAACATGATTGAAACATTCACGGATTATATTTTCTTGAAATAGCTAGAAAAAAATATATAATATTAAATTATTGAAAATTAACACCCAAAAAAAATATTATTCGTCATCGTACTATTTTATTATAAATATATAACTCATATATTTAATAAACTATAAACACTACAGGTCTATTGTTATTTTTAAATTATTATAACTCAAAAAAAAGAAGAAATTTTTTTAGAACACATAAAAAGTGTTTTTTTTTTAATAATAAGGACTTTTTAAAATAATAATCTTATTAATTATAAGATATTTTAAAATATATGTCATACAAAATAATACCTTATGAATAGTTGGTTTTAGAGATCTGCCGCATACAGTGAGGAACGCTTCAGCACATTCAAGAGCTGCCAATGCTACTTCATTATTACTTTCTTCGGACCTGTAAATATTATCTAGATAACTTTTCCGCTCATTTTTATATAATAATAAATTATTTGCTTCACGTTTCATTCCATAGGGTTGACGGGAAAACTTAGTGGCAAGGCATTCCATTATTAAGTAATATTTTTTTTGCCCCTGCACCACGAGGAATGCAGCGTGAAGGTAACAAAATAAAATAAGCGCACACAAAGTAAAAACGTATTAAATATAAAATCTTACACATTAATTTTATTCTTCTCCCCCGGCATATGAGCGGATATAGTACTCTGTTGCAATTGACTGTTTGCTAATTTTCTTTTAGCTTTTTTACTTAAATGTTTCGTTGGTTGGGGGCCCATCTGAAAAAATACGCAATGTAATCATTTCTTATCAAGTTTATATAGTCTTACACTAGGCTCCATCTGCCTACATTGCTGTATCCGGGATACAGAATGAAGTTGTTTTTTCATGTCACGCGAAGAGGTGGAACAAAAGGCGAGCTCCAAGCTTGGTTTACCACCATCGGTTGAAGTAAACAGTTATTAAGTGTTATGCATCTATTCATATTATACAAAAAAAAACTTAGATATTCGAGATGATGTCACAGCTATTAAGATACATTCCTTGATCAACTACAACTAAAAATAAAATAAAATAAATAAATAAATAAATAAATAAATAAATAAAAACTACAACTACTATACACTATACACTATATTAAGGATTACAGTGTAAAAAACGGTTCGAGAAATAAGAGCACAAAAAACGTGGTGTTCTTATTTGATTTTAGTATTGTCCAACTTTAGCCAATGAGCAGACATGCTTTGTGTGTGTGTGTTTATAAAATCATCACCTAAGAGCCAGTAGTAGCCAGCCCTTCCATATATTATAAAGCATGAAAGTTTCTGTGGCCATACATCCAACAGTGGTAGGTACTATCAGGGAATATGAAGTTTGGGTAGCGGTTTTACTTTGGCTGTTATTAACTGAGATGCAAAAAATAGTACCTAAAATTCATTACATTATTAAGCTTAAATTTTCAAAATTTTCTTGGGAATAATATTAGAAATGACATTGTCCATTGCCGGACACTAAAAAACACATAATATAAAATAGATACAGTATGAAAATATAACCATTGCGACTGAGACGGTAGTGTAGTATCTTAACGCTGATGTGGTAGTTTTATGGACACTTTGCTATGCACCCGTGGGTTCCCTACGACCACCTGTCACACACTAATTGACGCGTAAGCTCGTTACAGTAAGGTACTGAGAGCGGCGCGTAAATTTAATAAATACCTCAATCCATAATCTCGATTTTTTATATGTTCATTTCATAAGTTTCTTTTACTTATAATAATTTTAAAATGTTAAAAAAAGGAATTGTTTTAATGGGAAACGGAGTGTCGTAGCACTAGGTTCCAAAATTGCCTTTCACCTGTAGCACTAGGTTCCAAAATTGCCTGTACTGTGATAAAAAAGATATAAAAAAGGAGAAACTAAAAAAAATACATTACTCACAGTAAACTCCACAATTTTCTTTCGCGGTATAACATCGTCAATGATGTGTGAGGATAATTCATCTTCCCATGAGCTATTATCGTTTGTTTTATGCGAACGAAGTATTGTAAACCAATATGTTAACGTATTATACGCTGATGTACGAACTTTTCTGAAAGAGAATAACATTTTTTAAATTCTAAATACATATGTTATATTTTGGGTTTATTTGATAGTACTTATTATTATTATATTTAATTTAGCTTCATAGACCAGCTCTCTGACTACACCGCTAGGGATAAAGCGTGAAGTTAGTTTAGTTTTTTTTAGCACTGAACTGCATTGTAGGCAGAGGGAATCTAGTGTTAAAACACTCCGTTCTTCATTTTCAGCCGAATTTTGTAGTCATTGGGTGTTGAGTGAGTGAGCTCAACACTGCGCTAACTCTTTTATGTTATCTATTTCTTTATTACATATGCAGTTTTAATACTATTTTTCACTCCCTCCTCTCCTATGTCAGCAAAAGTAAGCAATTCTCTTACCCAGTGCTTACGTAAACATTGGTATATACATTTTCATTTTAATGTAATCCGTTTTTTAATTTTTTTTAACTTTACTTATTTTTACATCTTAAAGTAAGTAAAAATAAATAACTTCTGCTGGTGATTACGTCATCGTCATCATCATCAAGACCTCCCCGGTCTAGATGATGATGAAGATGACGATTGCCCATGTCATCAAAAATAAACAAAACAAATACCCCCGCACGTAATACTTGAATGGCCCCTAGAATAAGAAGAGACATGCTTAATTTCCCAACCTGACTAAAGTGAATGCCTCAGACCAGTGCAAGAAACTGATCAGCATTTTTATTATACTAATAAACTAAACTAAATAAATAAATTCAATTACCTGTTCTCTTCACTTGGATTGTCAGAACTCCATCTCAATGTTTGCATCACTAATCTGAACACTAACGGCGAGAATGGTATTAGGTTCGAACCTAGGCTAAAAAACAATATATTCAATATTATTATATATATTTTTTAGCGTAATAAAATGTGATTAATAAAAAATATATAGTGTCTTATAGTACTGTTTTTAGCTGTGGAGGCTAGTCGTGGCGCGACAGTTTGTGGGTTCGATTTCCACTCGAGGAATTGAAATATTTTAATATTTTCATTTCCTCTCTATAGTAATAACCTCCAGACAAATTGTGATAAGTCAGTGGAGTATGATGGTATACGGGATTATATCCCTTTTTGTGGGACAATTTCTGCAGAGACCATCAAAACTTAAGTTTACATGTTGAGTGGTGGAACTTAAGTATGCACTGTGCCTCGTAGGGCAGGAGAAATGAAAATATTTTCTCTCTAGAGTGAAAATTGAATCATCCAACCATCAGATTTGTAATCACTGTCCCAGTGCAACATTGTGAGGCCTCTTTTTCCTCAACAAGGTATATATTATTATGTGATACTATTTAAAAAAAAAAAGACTTACCACATAATTAAAGCATCTAAACTTCTCAAAGCTTGTATTTTAACATTTATAACATTCTCATCTAAATTGGCACTGCTTGTGACACTCAATGCTCTGACTATCATGTCTAATATGATCCTAGGTTGTATAGGTTTTGCCACTGGATAGGTTTCCCTATAAAAAGATTTTAATAAATAAGACCTTTGTATTTATGGATGCTAATGTTGCCAGACAAGGGAGGCGGTTATTTTAACCATATATAAGAAAAGCTTTAAAACCTAGTCAGTATGCTAATAAGCAATTAGAAAATGTAAATTTTTATTTTTCCTGTATTTGAAGTGTTGTTTTATGCTACACTTTGGAAAGAAAAATACTTATTTAGAAAACCTATAAAAATTCGGGACTTGAACCAGCGTTGCCAGATGTTCCGATTTTCATGGGACAAGATCCAGACATGGTTGTACATTTCGTGAATTATTACATGCATTTAGACAATTCTTTTTTAATAACTTTATTTTTTATAATAAGTTACTAACATTTCCAGAGATAAATGTTCCACTTTTCATCTAGACAAAATCTGGCAGTGCTGATTTTAACAAATTCCTCTTCAATCCCACTATGTTCAAATTTTTTCAACATTTTCCTAAATAATTAATGTAATAATAAATAATATTGCATAAATAATTTTTCGTTTATAAAGCAGGAAAAATAAATTTAAGGAATGCGCAAAGGTTCAGAAAATCTTACTTCTGAGCAGCTTGAATTTAACTAATGTAAATAAAACTTTGTTTCAGCCTGTTTCATTGGCTTCAAGTTAAACAAAACAAGAAGTAATATAAAAATATAATTAAATATTTTCTTTACTTACACCAACATAGCTTGAATCAACACAAACACATTTCTTAGTCTTATCTTTAATACTAAATTCTTATTTTTTACATTTTTCCCTAATTTTGTTATATCACTTAAGAATTCTGCAAGAGGAGATTTAGCTGACTCTGTCTGATTCTGGAAAATTAACAAAAAACAATATAAGAATATTATGTGATTTTGTACACTATTAAAACAGGGTATGGAGAGATAAGCTAGTGACAAGACACTCCTTTCTGTATTTTTTTCACTTAACATCTTTATACTTTGCTTATCAAGAGCTTTTTTGAGCTTTTGTTAAACAAGAGTAATAATTATTCACCTGGGTGGGGATTAAACAGCAATAGAATGCACTCCAATGCTTTTCTGTTGCACCATAAAATACAAGATTATTATAGTAAAAAAAAACATACAAAGTATGAAAATACTTTTAATTACTGAAGTTAAGAATTTGTATCCATTTTAAATACAGTGTGCCCTCAACAATTAGTATATAACAAAAGTAACTTACTGTATCAGTATCCTTATATATATCCACTGCATTTGGAAAAATAGCACTTATAAGACTGTGAGCAGCATTACATAAAACACTCATTTGATCTCTCCAACTAGATTTAGGGGTAGCTGTCTTTTCTTTCGTTGGACGCACCTACAAGTATGAAACAATTGCAATTTTAAATTTAAAATAATCTACATAGTTACATGTTTGTCATTTTATATGAAACTTATTAATAAAAATGGCTCAAGTGTAATTTTTTTTTTTTAGTTTACTTCACATGTTGCTCTGCATATATAAATACAGACAGATAGAACATAACATTATTGATTCTTTGTGTTTCACTCAGATACAATGTCTTAACATTGTATTTTGAGAGACAAAAAAAATATTTATTAAATTTTAGTAGCAAATCTATGACTTAAGATATATAAAATATAATAATACCTGCTGCAATGCATGTGCACATTTTGCTACTTCAATAACTCTATAATAATTAGAACTGCTTAGAAAGCTCACAAAATAGTTTTCCATATTATGTCTATGTGACATACAATATTTTGGGAACCTAAAACATTTTAAATCATATATTATGAATAAAACCTAGACAAAAAATCAAAAATTTGAAAAAATCATAATAACAATTATGCATTGCAACTATAAGAGAGATAACTAAATAAGATTAGCTCAAACTAAAAAAGGTTATACAATACCGGTCAATAACATTTCGCATCTCTCGTAACCATGCGTTGCAGTTTGGTTCATTGTCTTTCGGTAATTTTTGAAAAAATGCTGATAAGCCTTCTTTAATAGCATCGCTATTATTTGGGTCTATTGTACGAACTTTATTTAATATTTGATCTGAAAAAATATTAAGAATGTAATTATTTAATATTGAAAAGAAATCAATAAATTCAGATAAACATTTGAAAGATGTTTCGTAATTTATTTAAGTAAGGATAACTACCCATTTTAAAATAAACTAGTAACTAAGCCAAATCATGTATTAAAAGTTAAAAACAAATGTTAACTTCAAACACACGTGTTTTAAAAAAAACTATTTACTTTTATTAAACTGTCAAACGTCAAACAGAAGTTACGTTAGATAGATTATAACTCTGGCACGCTCGAAACGCCATAATTAGAGTACCAAACTAAACCTATATTATAACTGAACATACTTTAGTGCTATCTATTGTCTTTAAACTGCAATAGGTCACAGGATATTTTTATTACTAATAATAATATTTATAAACAATGGTAAAAAAAACTCTTGAATATTAGATATTTTCCGACGTGATTTTTAAAAACATAGAGCTGGCATCTATTTCTGCTTGCATTTGTCAATTAATCATTTGTTTTATGTCAGTGTCAGCACATAAAGTATGGTGCTGGTTCTTTTCTAAACACGTATTCAAGAATATTATTAAGTTAGATGTAATTTATTAAACAAAATATTAATATTTACTAAAAATATAATATTAATCGTTTAAAAATTTAGAATTATTAAGTATATACAATGTCGTTTGCTGGATTTAGCGAAGAGGATTTGAAGCGGATTAAGTCATCAGATGCAGCTCCGAATACCGGTACTTCTTATTTCTTACCTATTGTTACTAATGACATTTTCTCATGGTTCTTTATATTTATGGAACAATGCGTAACAACTATTTGTACAAGAAACTTTTGATTCTCATGAAATATGTAAGTCAATGTGAAAATGAAAAATGGTTACTCTTTTTACTTCTAAGTATTTACTGCTTATGCAAATTGTGTTACGTATATGGTTTATTTCTTATTATAAGAATAATCGTGTATAAAATTAAGTGTTAAAAGTTAAATATTTGTTTTTTGTGGTAAATTGAGGACATACCTAAAATAGTACACTATTTCATTCTCATACAGGATGTTAATTCTGATAACATAAAAACTCTGCTTGTAGGTTACAAATATAAGTAAAAGCTAGCATGAACTATATTAAAACATTAAAAGTTAGTGAACAAGATTATTTTGGAGTATTATTTGATCATTAAAAAAATTTATACCAAGAGTTCTATTTCAGAGTTGCAAAAGAAGAAATTATTTATAAAAAGAAATGTCCTAGTCAATAATACGGAGCTTAACAAACAATCTATAAACAAACAAGCTTTTTTTAACAAGCAAAGCTCTGTTGACACAATAGATGGTGCCTTTGACAAATGTAAGCTCAGTTTAAAATCTCCAACAGATGTAAAAAGCTTTAACAATGAAAATATAATACACCAAAATGACATTGAAGTAATAAATAATAATGAAGCAGCAATTATTAATGTAAATAATTTTGAAAACAATAAAAATGTAATAAGTAAGAATGAAAATTCCAATGAAGATAATAGCACAGATAGTAATCTAAATGTTTCAAGTAGAAAAAATAGTGCTAGCATCGCACCTGATGTTGTAAGATGTGTGGATAATTACACAGAGGATGATTTAGCAAATCATAGATTGAAATTAGAGGAGTTGCAGCTACAACAAAAATTGATGGAAGAACAAAATAAGAAACGTAAGGAAATGCTTGCCAAGGCACTAGCGGACAGGTAGTTAATCTAGTTATTATTATAAGGCCTAACAACAATTACTACAACTAATTCATTAAATAAAAATTAATTAATGAATAGCAATAACAGTTTACAAAATAAAAAAAAACTGTTTTAGAATAAAATTTATACAAGAAAAACAGAATAGTTAGTTATATATTTAAAATAAGTTATTGAAATTAAAAAGAAATATATTGTACTTACAATAATTTTTATTAGATATTGTAGTAGAGTGGCTGCCTCTAACTGTTAATATGATGATTGTAGGTTGGATTCTGTCTCAGGATAGGATAAATTATGATATTTTTTTTTCTGGTAAGACATAGTGCAGTATGGAGTGACTTTTATAGTAATTGTAAAATGTAAATGATTTATTGCTTATTGTCTTTAATGGTTTCTATTAGTGATGTGCCGAATATTCGTTTGGTATTTGGTATATATATATCATCATTCTCTGCGGGTGAATACGCGTGTCCAGTTTGTCACCGCTCCGCTCAAGCTAAGGAGATAGACATAGCATTAAGTGAGACTCATTTAATTTATAATAATAATTAAATAAAAATAATGGAAACAAATGTATTCGGCACCATAGCCAAATAATTCGGCCGATTTCGATATTGGCCGAATATGGCACGACGATAATGAAAAAGATTACATACATATACCAAATAAAAACCGAATATTCGGTACCGAATATACCAAATAAAAACCGAATAACCGAATATTCATCTCTAGTTTCTATAGTTCCAGAATAAATTTAGATTTTAAAGTTAATAATTAAACTGTAAAGATAATTTCAAACATTTCTAATAGAAAGCCTCTCTTTTTGAACCTCGCATCCTGCTGTAAAGAAGTGTAATGTTCACAAAATCTAAAGTCTTAGATGTATTTTTCGTTTTTGTCTATTGCATTTTAAAGATATGTTTTATCTCGCACTCCAGAATTTTTATCATTGATTTTTTGCTTATCTGTACATACATTTCCATTCAAGTATATTGGATGATACCAAATGGTTCCTAAACTTCTAAATTACTTTGTGTTAAAATAAAAAAAATGGTGAAAAATTTCTTTTATCTTGTAACAAAACCTATATGGTAATAAATTATCATAATTATACTATTCTGTAATCTTAATTTATTACTTTTTTTTTATTTAAAAATAATTTATATAATTAATAAAAATAATTTGATTTGTGTCATTTAATTTTTATTATTACATATATTTGTAAAAGGAGTTGTTAGTGGCACAGTGTTTAAATGTAAATGCAACGGTTGTGGGTTCAACTTTCACTTGGGAGGCTAAGTTATTATGATTTCCCTGATCTGGTAACAAGATAAAGCACGGCGTTGAGTTGTGTCACTCATCTCTTAATGTTTCGAAAATTGGGTGATACATGGATCTGAATGAGTTCCCTTCTACGATAATACATAGTGTGAGAGAATTAATTTATATAATTTAAATAAGGTTAATGCTTTTATATTTAGAACTACTAGTTTAGTTGTTATTTTCTCCTTATTTTAGGACAAAACAAACGGAGGAAGAAGTATTGAAATTAGAAAAAATAAAAAAAGAATTGCAAATTTTGGATGGTCAGTTCTCACAAGATGTATCAGTTTTGAGGAAAAAAATAGATCAAGCATGTTTTAGTTATGCGGATGCAGAGTAAGTATTATTATATATACAGTGAAACCTGGATAAGTGGGAGTGGGATTCCCACTTTGAGGAATCAATTACTTTCATTTCCCTGTTCTGATTAAACAAAATATGAGTTGAGTTGGACCTTAAGGTCGGAACTCAAGTTCCGCGGCTTAATATAATATGTCCTGAATTTGAGTAAAATGTGAAGATTACTCGTCAATAAGAGTGTTATTTTTATTTTCTTCCTCTGGTAACAAGATAAACTGTTTACTCCTGCTATATGCGGGATATTAGACGACATTTATTTTTTCACAATTATAATAAACACACGCTTTGATTAGGCTAAAAATAAAACATACAACAAACAGATAACATAATAATTTATTGCTCTATAACATTTATTTTTACAGAAAAAACTATTTAAAAATAGAGAAAGAATTCTTACAAGCTAAGATAAATTTACAAAAGGAAAAGGAAAAAAAGGAATTGTTAACGGAACATTTATGCGCTCTAATAACACACAACGAAACAAGAAAAGCACAGAAATTGGAAACTTTAATGCTGGAACTTGCAAACGATAGGAATAAAACAAAGAAAATGTCCACAATTGATAACGAAGAACCAATTATAATTGATGGTGTCGATCAAAGAACTGGAAAAATTGTGGAAATTGTTCCGGAAAGTTGATTTAGTTTTAACTGAGATTTATTTTTAATATTTGATTAATATTTTGTTACAATCTAATTTATATGTTTAATTATAGTGTTATAAGTATAGTTCAGTCAATATATAAGTCACTCAATTGATAAAAATGAGCTCTGGAGATTTTTTATAAGAATTTTGAACTAATATTTATGCCAGTAAATAACATTATTATTACATATTATATATACATATTTTTCTGTTTTAAAATATTAAATATTGGATAAACAAAAGTGATGGCTTCAATTCTTATTGATAGAAATATTTTATATGAAAGTTGAAAAGTAACAGATTCTGCATATTTTATCCAAAATTAAACAAAACAAAAAATTATTTAAGTTACAATGTTTATAAAAACAATTTTTCAATTGTTATCTTTAAAACCTATATAATAGAAATTATTGCTTATATATTCTTGTCGTTTTATATAGATTGTAACAAATAAAACAACGAAATTATATAATTCCAAATATCTTATGGTGCAATTTATAACGTAAAGTGCCTTATATACATAGCCATTAATTATTTTATAAAAAATACTTAACTTTATGGTCGTGTTGGACATGACGTTAGAAGACTAATTATTAAGTTTTTATTATTAATATAAGTTATTGGCAACTTAAATGGGTCAGTATTTTAATTGAGATTAGAATTAGAAAAAAATTATATTTGATTTTAATTGGTTTTCTTTTTATTATAAGAGATACGAAATTTTTTTACAAAAAATATTTTGACCAAATACACTTAATAACTATTTTTAATAAAACTCTAATGGACAATTGTTCTCTATTTTATTGTATAAGTCAATATGCCCTTGATATAGTTACTAAAAAATTACTATTTTTAAATACTATATTAATTTAATATAAAACTATTTTTACTATGGCAATACTTAGTTTTATTTTATCCTATTCACCAACTTTTCAAGCTACTAGGTAAATATTCTTTCTTATTATTGGTTATTAAAGTAATAAAAATAGTGGAAAAACTGAGTTTCGCCACTCAAAACGCAATGCCTTCAGAGTTCGGCAGAAAGTGGGAAACGAAAGTATCTTTGTGGGGACAGAGTATCTTAACAATAGGTTCCCACGTTCACTCTGTCTACCCTGCTATGTGCGAAATACAGCGTAAAAAAAATGGAAATAATATTTTTTGGTATTGGTTAGAGGCGTACAGCTACGTGAACAAACAAACAATGTTTCTAAGTAAGCGTAAAGCAAAGAATGACTTGTTTATTATATAATTTCTCTCCTACCTCTATATTAAACTCTTATGATGCGTGACTATAATAAAAAAAAATTGTAAACTAAAGCAATCTATTTACATTTTGTCACTTAGTACATATTTCTATTCTATAATTTATTTTAACATTTTCATATATTAGTCCTCATTGAATATAAATATAAATTTTATATTAAGTGTATGTATATATATATATGTATACTTTCATAAAAATCGTTTTAATCGTTCGAAAGTTCATGTAGGTATTTACTTCCAGTAAATATCACGACTAATTTTTAAAGGCAGGAGAGCATTATCAAATTCGAAGTATTTTTATATACTCTTTGAATGCTAGAAGATATAATTTTTTTTTTCTCGAAAATTCTTGAGTTTCTTCTTCTCAGAGTTTCGTTTAAATTTATAAC
This sequence comes from Heliconius charithonia, assembly GCA_030704555.1. Lineage (NCBI taxonomy): Eukaryota > Metazoa > Arthropoda > Insecta > Lepidoptera > Nymphalidae > Heliconius > Heliconius charithonia. Next base: position 14,884,950 of record CM060815.1, read on the forward strand.
AAAAAAGTTTCTATATAAAAAACATTTAACACATATCGTTGTATAGTTGGACGTATTTATTTATTTGAATGCTTTTATTATAGATTCAAAACACAATATGAGAGTATTTTTTTTTATGGGTTTATATTGACGGTTATGCGTTCTAGATAAACCCATTTATGGTGTTATAAATTATAATTTATGAATAAAAACGACATCTCAGAGTTTTATTTATAAAAGCGAGCTTAAATGGGCGACATACCATTTAAGCCAAGTTTGAAATAAATATATATAGAAAGATATGTTTATAAATACGTCTAAAATTTATTTAACAAATTAATAACATTTAATTAAAAATTTTTACATTATTAAAAGAAAACTTTTCACAAAATTTTATACCTGAACTGGTTTCATTAATAATCGAAGTAACATTTCGTACATTAAAAAATAATACTTCCAATAATACTGTATTCGTCTTTACTACCATTAAAAATGAAAACGAAGAATGCTCAACGACACTTAGCGAAGAACATCCTTCTACCTGTATGCTATCCCCAGTTACAGTACGATGATTTATCATGATTTTTCAGTATCGCCCTAATATTTACGTCGGCGTTTTGCAGTTCCTTCCTTTTGTCCCTTTCCATTTTGATAAGTTCCAGCCCTCGTTTCGCAGCGCAGTGATATCGCTGGCTTAGTGATGCTTCTGAGCCTTTTATTCTAGGTATATGTCCCGTATAGCCAGCTATTGGCGGGAACTCTGGTGATATTGTGTTTTCTGTAAAATATAAAATGTTGTTTTACATCTCTCGTTCTCATCTATCTCATCTCATCTCAGCGTCTGTCGTTTAGATTTACACAGCAATTGCAGGTTCGACAAAATTAAGTTTTTTTAAATAAGCATTCGAAACACAAAGCTAGTTTTGAGACTCGTTCACTCCACTTTCCACTACATAAATTACTTAATAAGGTTTTAGGTAAATATTACCTATATTTTTTGATTTCAAAATCATTTATATAAGAATAAAAAAAAATACGAAGAGATAATATTTATTGTTCTTGCTTATTTAACTTTCCTGCAAACATAATATATTATTTTTTTTAACTTTACGCTGTATCTCACATATAGCAGGGTAAATATAAGGAATCTGGGAACCTAGTGTTAAGACATTCCGTTTCCATTAAGACGCCGACGACGCTGACGGCAGAGTGTTCGAATGCGAGTTGAGTGGCATAACTCAACGCCGTGACTTGCCTCGTTACCAGAGCGAACGTTAACATAGGGACTTAAGTTCATCGAGTGGGTAGCGAATTCATAACCTGTCTCGTTTACAGTCGCACGCGTGTGCTTACATACATACATACAAACATACATACATAGAAATACATTCATGTTCAGCGCGTATTGAGTTCAGATATTAGAAGGTTAAAACTGTCTATCATTTAATACCAAGTTATCATAAATCAGATCCTCAGCTCGGTTTGGTTTCTTAATGGCCCTTCACGTTAACTATGATATATGATGGATCTTTTAAATCTTCCTTCATAGCATTTCTCCAGTAAGTGATTTTGATTACCGATACGCATTTTCGTAGTTATATTTATTTTATATCAATATTTCTTTTTTATAAACGAGAAAAATCTTTTTATAAACTAGTGTTACAAAATAAAAAAAAAAATGTTTCAACCAGACTAGTAATTTTTAATTTACTAAAAACATCTACATGAAAAATCCTATATTTATAGGGATAATTTGCTCGTTTACTCACATAAGTATAAGTACTAGTGAGAAGATTTTTTTCTTTTGAGAAGGTGTACAGAGTCCTGGACTTTAGCTTTGAGCAAATATGATTGTGTAATGCGGAATACAGCGTGAAGCTAAAAAAAATTAATAAAATCACTGCAAAGTTGCACACTCACCTTTATACTTGTTTATCTCCCTAAACCTGCTCAAATCTCTCCTTATCTCGTCTCTGGAGTGTACGGTTTCCATTTTGGGCGCGCTTCGTGATCTCACGTAACTACGGTTTAAGTCCGCTTTGCGTCGTAAATTTCTTTGGTTCGCTGTAAAATCCGCCATGCAGTCGTCTGCCGTTCTGCCGTAGGATTTTCCGTAGCTGGTATAGGATCAAAATTTAATATTTAAAATTGTTATGTGGGTAATATGAATTTAAAAAAGTAATAATAAAAATAATATGAGGCCAGTCGTGGTCCAGGGACACGAAGTGTGCCTGTAAACGCTATGGTTGTATGGTTTCAATCCCTATTCGAAAAAATGAAATATTTAGTTAATTCTATATTTTTTTAATTTTTTCTCTCTGGTGTCGACGCAAAGCGCGGTGTTGAGTTCCGCCAATCAATACGCAACGCCTTCAGAATTAGGCGAAAAGTGGGAAGCGGAATGTCTTAACATTAGGTTACCTCTGCCTATTCTTTTGTGTGAAAAATAATTAATATATACTTAACAACATTAGGATATTCTTTACAAACAGTAATATTACCGTAAGTAAGATTCAAATGCGGTAATACCGTAAGTAAGATCAAACCAATTAATAAAAAAAAAGCGGTTATTTGACTACGGCTCCCTGCCGAGTTTTAGTTATTTGTAAGGTAAATATTTTTAAAGGCCATATTTTTATACTACTATACATGTATGTGCATGTATCGTGATCTATGATAGAATTATAGAGGTCACCTTTGTAAAAACAACGTAAGGTTACGTTGTGGAATTTTGTGGAATTTCGATGGCCTCTAGACATGTGCATGTTGTATGTAGCTAAGTACATTTGGGTGTAGGTCAAACCACTGTGTCGTTTAAGGAATGCCTCATGTTACTTATTTAGAAAACAGACGGTCGGTTTCCAGGAGGCGCGGGTTCGAGTCCCGCTGCGTTCAAATTTTTATATGTTTTCTAAATAAGTATTTTTCTTTCCTAAGTGTGGAATAACACTTTAAAAAAAATGTTTAAAAATGCCTCATGTTGTATTGAACGTATTAAATTTTCATGGCAGGTAGCTATAGTAATAGCAGGAAAATCTATTTATATAATTACAAATGGGAACAGTCTATGCAAACCTTTTGAATCTTAAAATAGAAACGTCTCTAGTGCAGTACCTATAATTTGTTGTGTTTTTTGACATGACACCAAAGTACATATAATAATATATATATTTTTTTAAATCTTTTGTGAGGTAAATGTTAATAAATAAACAAAGGTTACTCTAATGTGTATAGGTCATTTGATAAATTAATTTGAATTTGAATTTAACATCATTAACTTCTTTTATTTTTATATATGTACAGCATACCACAGTATACATGAGGCCAGTAGAGGCGCAGGGGCACAAAGTGTGACTGGTTATGGGTTCGATCCCCACTCGAGGAGATGAAATATTTACTTAAATTTATATTTCCATTTCTTCGCTCTGGTGTCGGGGTAAAGAGCGGCGTTGAACCACTCCACGCAATGCCTCCAGAATCCGGCAGAAAGTAAGGAACAAGGTTCCCTCTGCCTACCTTACTGTGTGCGGGATACAGCGTGAAACTGATTTGTTTATGATTGACAGTATACATACGTAAAATGCATCCCAGGCACGTATCCAGTATAACCAGTCATGTAGGTGGGCTGTCGGGCGTTGTCGTAGAGCTGCCTCGACGGCGCGTCTCTACGCGGCATGCTGTCTAACTCGTAGTGATCACCAGGACGATATTTTAGAGGTTTACTAAATTAAATATAATATTTTGTTATTATTACGTATTATTTTTTTAATTTGTGAGAGAGAGAGAGATAGAGAGAAACAGAATAACACATAGGGAGGAAGAGAGAGCTTAGGGATAAGTCAGTCAGTTCCTTATTTTTAATACAGACTTGGTATAGCTGTATTAATGATAGCTATACAGATTTTCTATTAATAATAATGAATTAAAGGATAGTATTATGTGTTAGTTAGAGCTAAATAAAATATTATTATTTTAATGATAATCAGTCACTGTTAATTAAATAAACTTTTTTAAAAGTGTATAAATAGTTATTATTTAGACTTCAAAATTTGTTATTCAAAATTTAGAAATCATTTATTAGGAAATAATATAATATTATATAATATAATAAATATATAATAAATATTATTCTTTGTTTTAAAAATGCACTCGTAATTTGTGAGGATACTTTAAAAATATTTTTTGAATTTTTTTTTTGTTAATAAATGATACTTAATAATGATTAAGATACTTAAGAGTATATACAACAAGGAAGTGCTTGTTAATTCGAGTGTGTTTTGGATGTGAGAGAAGGTAAAGAATAGACATATCATGCGAAAAAAGATAGGGGACACCTCGGTGGATTTTCGAGAACAGGATATTTGATACTGGTGTAAGTTGGTGATTCGTGAGCTACAAAGCGTGAAGACCCTCAGAGGGTGGGTGATTGACAACTGTGAAAAAAGCAAAAAATATATGATATGATTGTAGAGTATGGTATTATTGTCTCCTTTCGTAGCCCGCCAGAAATTATTTTAGATAAAAACTAAGTTTCATAATTTATTCAATATTGAAGGAAATTTTAACTGCGTCATATTTTTTATTTAAAATTTAATTTATTCAATATTTTTTAAATATTTAACAATTAAAGTAAATTTAAATATTACCCTAATGAAATATTCAAAAATAAAAGGGCATCCTACTATTGCATTTAAAAATTAACCAACATATTCAACGAAGTTTTTACTATTACATATTATATAACTAGCGCTCGCGGCTTCGCCCGCTTAATTTGATTTATAGAAAAAAAATAAGGCTACATTATAAAGGAATATATGAAAATCTTACTTAAACAATCCTTTTGTGCGTATCTCTTTAAGAATCTGTCGGGTGTTGTCGCCGTAGCACTTCCCGTAGCGAAATTTCAGTAGAGGACAGTGACCCGTGTATCTGTTACAAGTGAAAAGCAAAAAATTGATTTGTTTGTTATATTAACGATTATTGAATTTATATTTCTTTCTCTCTTTGAGCTTCAGGCTGCACACGCGGATGGCAGAATAGGCAGAGGGAATCTGGAAAGCTTATGTTAAGACACTCCCTTCCCATTTAAACACTTTCCACTGGCCGCTGAACTCTGAAAACATTGCGTGTTAAGTGGATGAACTCAACACCGCGCTTTGCCTCGTTAGTGGAGCGTAGAAAATTAAAAATATTTAATATAAAATCTACAACGTCTACAACGTGAAATTAAGGTTGACGCTAAAATAAGTACCAAATAATTACAATACATTAATAAATTATTACTTTATCAGTGCTCTATTCAACCTTGGAAAAAAATATATAAAAAAAGAAAAAAAAAAACTCAAAAGAGAGTTGTTAGCTCAAGCATTGTTTAACTGTTTAGGTAGTCGTTATATCAATCTAAACAAACCTTGAAGATTCAACGGGGTCGCAAACACGAGTATAATAGGAGGGCAATAATAAATAATATTACAGTTATTTAAAAAATATATATATTATTATAGATAGAGTTATTATTATTAACTATAATATAAGAGTTATTAAAAAAGCAAGAGTTTATATATTAGTTAATTGTTTATTTCCTCCAACTGAGTCGAAGCTTAAAAAGAGGATTATTTTTCTAGTAACTGCTAAACAAGGGAACCAATTATTACAAACGATATGTCGTTGGATTTGTTTTGATGGCACATGTGTTACTGGATACATTATTATGTTATATTTTTATTTAAAAAAAAACCCCAACCAAGATTATATAAAAAAAACGCAACTGCATGTAGGGTTTTTTTATGTTTTTATAATTCACTTGTAAATGTAGAACACTTAGAAAAAAATCAGCTTCACGCTGTATCCCGCACACAGCAGGGTAGGCAGAGGGAACATAGTATTAAGACACTCCGATCCCCACTTTCTGCCGAATTCTGGCATTACGTGTTAAGTGGCTGATCGCAGCGAGAGACTGACTTTGTGACACCAGAGCAAAGAAATGCAAAGTAAATATTTCATCTCCTCGAGTGAGGATCGAACCCACAACCAGTCGGTTTTACAGTCACACTTTGTGCCTCTGCGCCAAGACCGGCCTCAACAAGCGTTATTAAAAATGCAAGAGTTCATATATTACTTAATTGCTTATATCATCCAACTGAGGTAAAGCTCAAAAAGAGGGTTATTTTTACAAGTAAGCAGTAACTTTTTTTTTATACCAATTTTTACAAACAATATGTAGTTGCATTTATTGGATACATTATTATTAGGTTTTTTTTTAATTCAACCAAAACTATATATAAAAAAACGTTTAAAATGAATTTGTAAATGTAGAACACTTAGCTTTTGACATATTTAATAATACCATCTAAATTTTATAAATGCCAATAAAAAGTCTTCAAATGCCTGAGAGTTGAATGTATGAAAATATTTATTTATTACATATACCAAAATATATCATACCTACATAGATATTGGCGGCAAATCGTAAATTCCAATGAAGTTACCGTCACCGTCGTTGAGCTAGAAAATGTCACACGATCGCAATTTCGTATGTAATGACATAAATTGAATTTTAAACATATTTTTTATGTTTAAATTTCAATTTATGTCATTTTTGTAAGTTTTGTTTAACATATTTTTATGTTTATAATTCCATTTATGTATATAAACTCATGTAAGTACGTTTTGTGATTTCCTTTTCCTATTAAAATTTGATTTGATTTGAAAATGATATTTAGATATTATAGTGTTAAATACACACGAATATGTAAATTTGTTCAATAAGTAAGTAGTAAGTATATGAGGAGGAGAAGGGGTACTAGCGTGCGACTGTAGATGCGAGAGGTTGTGAGTTCGATTCCACCCAAAAAAATGAAATATATTTTTTAATTTTTTTTTGTTTTGGTAACGAGGCAAACCACGGCGTCGAGTTCCGTCACTCACCACGCAATGCCTCCAGAATTAGGCTAAAAGAAAAGAATGAAAATTTCTTAATGAGAACGGAGGGTCTTAACACTAGGTTCCTTAGGTACTAGGTACCTTTCCTGCTGTGTGCGGGATACAGCGTGAAGCTGAAGCTGAATTTATATTAAAATTATAGTTTATACTACTTAATTGACAGTATAGATACGTCGGATACTGCAACTCTAGAGAGTCAACTATTTATTCAGTCCATTTTTCCTTACAAAACTATTTACAATGACCATAAAAAGCACAAAAATAATAGAAATAATGAAGTAGAAGGCTAGGTAATTTAAAGAAATCGATATTAAACATTAACCATATTATAGAAATCCTATCATGTCTAAATAAATTATAATAAGCTAGCGACACAAACGCGGCTTCGCCCGTCTAAGCCTATTGTTATAATGTATCCAAATTATACAATTTTTTTATCTTTTGTGAGGTTCCTTTTAAAATTCCTTCAGTAGTCTCTACGGGAAAGTAGATCAAACATCGTTATTACTAAATTTATTACTATTTAAGCATTCACATTTATCATATTAGTAGAATAAACCTCAGTTTCGTATAATAACATTTATTTATTATCACAATTTAACTAATAAAACCATCACGGACAATCTTCGTGAGCAAAACAGTATCCAGATGGCAAATGCAAGACAAAAGGGAAGTCGCAATCGCATCTAGACCAGTCGCATATGACGCCCATAGACTGTGCGACAGGTTCGTCGCACGTCCTCTGAGAGGGCGTCGGTCTGCACTCGCTGTTCACTCTGTGCATATACTGTGGACATGAGTCTACACCTGCAATATAAGATAAAATAAATATAATATAACTTAAACTCCACTGTAATGTTAGTTCGAATAGTTTTGGTAAAATGTTTAAATTGGCAAAAAATAACGATCTGTTTTCTTTTTCTGGTTGCGATGAGACATTTTGATGAGAATAATCAGATAATACAGTAAACATATATAATATTTACCTCTTTATGCCCAAAAATCTTTTGGATATTTTTTTTTGTTAAAAAAGTCATTGTTATTTGATGGAAACCTATTACTAAATGACAAATTTTGTGTACTAACAAAAATCTATTAATAATACTCAGTTTTTTTTTCAGTTCGATAATAAATTTTAAGGAATAATTTTTTTAAGTCACGATATTAGTTCTCATTAAAAAACTCAAATTCTGTTTGGAAATTAGCGGCAACTAGAAAGATTGCTTTTGTGATGGATTTGCTAATAAAAAAACGGCTTCACGCTGTATCTCGGCGAGTAGGCAGGGGGAACCTAATGTTAAGACATACCGTTCGCGATTTTCCGCCGAATTTTTCGAAGCATTACATGTTAAGTGGGGGAATTCGACGCCGGGCTTTGGCCTTGGTACCAGAGAGATGAAATTAAAATGTTAATAAATAATAATGAATTCCACGAGCTTGAGTCAAACTCACAACCTTCGCGTTCAAAAATCCCACCTTAGTGCGCCTGCACACGGCGTTCTCTAGATTGTAATTACGTAGTTAGCTATATTGACGTTGACTCTACTTACAAGTATTGTTAAACATCAAACATCCTGGAATTCCGATTTTGGCGTAGTACATAGCGTAATTAACTTCCAAAAAGCACAACACAACGATTCCTAATCGCACCATGTCTCTCTTACCGTAAGTCTTTCTCTACGTTAACTTGTTGATGAATCAAAAACGGACATATTAAAGTAAACAGGAAAATAATATTTTTACAGATGGTTCCCGAGTTATTGGAGGTATTTGTTTGGATGTATTCTTTTGTTTTTATGTTCACGTTGTATCCTGCATGTATAGCAGGAAACGCACTGTTAAGACACTCCGTTCCTCATTTTCCGCCGAATATCGAGGCATTGTATGCTTTTGGCGGAACTCAACGCCAGACTTTTTGCCTTAGTATCAGAGTAAAGAAATAGAAATATCAATAAATAATAATTCATTTATTGATATTTAATACTAAGAATCTGAATATACTAAAAAATACACGCATTTCAAAGTTTTTTTTATATTTATACTAGATATTATTTTTACATTTACTATTATTTTGTAGTAGAAGTTGAGTTCTGCCACTCAACACGCAATGCCTCCAGAATTTGGCAGAACGTGGGGAATGGAGTGTCTTAACCCTAGGTTCCCTCTGCCTACCCTGCTGTGTGCGGGATACAGCGTGAAGCTGATTTATTTATTTATTTTTTGTAGTAGAAATTAGATGGCACCAAGAAAAAAGTTATCTCGCCTAGGAACATTCAACCTGGCTTTAAGATATTGTGTTCCCAATATTCTGACCAATGTTTGGGATATTGTGTGTTGTGTGGTGGAACTCTACGTCACGCTTTGTCTTGTAACCAGAGCGGAGAACTAAAAATTATTAATTTTACTGAGTAGGAATCGAATTCATAGCCATTGCGTCTAAAGTTTCCCACGGTGCCGTTGCTCCACGACAACCTCGTCGCACAAAATAGAATTTAAAACATTTCTAATAAATTTCAAGAAAGAAAAGGAACGGATGTTCCACTTTTCTTTAGTTATTAATATTTTTGTTTCATTTTATAGAACCAGTCAACTATTTTATCTTTCATTAAAGCCAGACATTGCTTATTAACTTTATCGGATAGAATGTTTTATCGGGTAAGTTTTCTTGCCAAAACGGTCACGCAAATTTACGATAACAGTTTTAGTTTTTATAATAAAAAAATCAGTGGAATATTTTTTGTCAATAAAACACAGATTTTATTAAGAAACAAATTATTAGTAGCCATATTTATTTATTACAATATGCTGTATATGTAGTTTGTAGTATAATAGAAAATAACATAATAAAAAATCTCAAGCAGGTATGAAAATATTACTAAATTACTCTTGTTCCATCAAATCTTCTTCTTTTATTCTAATTCTCTTAGACAAATGGTACCTCCGTTTTCCATCTTTTTTATGGCCGTGTTTAGTTTTTGGTCCCCGTGTGGAAAAGATTGGGCAATTTTCTTCTCTTACACAAAACCCTGAATGTTCGTCAAATAGCAAATCGCCGTTACAATCGCAACGGGACCAACCACAGCTATAGCCTGGGAGAATTGAGTAGGTAAAACTATAAATATTAATGTATTTTTTTTAGATTTTTGTTTTTTTTTGTAATAATGCATGTATATATTTATGTAGTTGTTTTATTTGTTATCTATATATTGTATAAAGTATGGTATTTGCTTTAAAAAATAATGGACAAGGTTATATATAGAATAAATAAAAACAAAAAGCAAGCAAAACTGTCTACCCTGGTGTGTGCGGGATACAGCGTGAAGCTAATTTTAAAAACAAAAAAACAAAGAGTATTTATTGCATACAGTTAAGGCAGGTTATGCATGCATATAGGTAATATTTATTAATAGGTTTTCCTTGCTAACTAGTTGATACATATATAAAATGCATCGCGAATGGTCCATAATATCTTTGTCCACTTTAGGTCTAAATTAGGACACGAAACAACAAATTTACAAGAAAATACTTTTAATAAATTAAAATCAGACAAGCGCGAATCGGGCTCGTCCACCGAGGGTTCCGTACAAAAATTGGAGATCTCGAGCTTTTTCTGATATTTAAGCTTAGTTTAGTTAGAGCCCTTTCATCTGATACCTTACTTGAATTAACGGTTTTAATGCCAATTTTGCCCCCTATTATTTTTTTTAATTAAACCACAAATATGTAGTTTTCAGATTTTTCTCTGAACTAGTATGCTATGTATAACTGCGGGAACGCAGATGCAAGCTCCCAATTTTTTTTTAAGTAAGTGTAGAAATATGTTTTTTTTTTAGGAAATCATGGGACCGTAAAACTGAGTGAGACCGTAAATTTGAATTTTGATATCTCTTAGAGTTCATGAGATAAAGAAAAAATTCTCTTGACAGGCAGAGAGACAGACAGACGAACGGACAACAAAGTGTTCTTTTATAAGAGTTCCTTATTCCTCAAAGGGCACGGAACCCTAAAAATTAGGTTGTTTAATTTTTTTTTCATAATCCGTACCTATGACGTCAACTAAAGGAGCATCACAAGTCCTTTGAGACATAGTCTGGCCGTCGCATCGCGTGTGGTAGGTGTGCATGTCGCGAGGGCAGTGAGATACACCTGCAATATATGACTATTTTATTTTTTTTATAATATAATGAATTAGAATTATAAAGTGTCAAAGTATTACAAAATAAAAAAAATAAAAATATTATTTTTTCTTGTTTCTATTACCGCGGTATCAAATACAAAGACAAATATCTCGTGTGTTATACACGTGTATGTGTTTATAAAACTGTAAACTTTTAAATAGAAAACCCTGGAACTGAAACCAATAGTTAAAACACTCCATTCCTCACGCATCGCTTAAAATTGTGCGACAACGATGTGCAACGATGTTACCTTGCGAATTCCTCTATGTGGAAATCGAACTCACAGCCAAATACTAAACCGCTGCGCTACAAATGCGTTTGTAATTTTTTTTAATTATATTTTTTTCTGTAAAATAAGATAAAATTATTTAAATTTTGTATAATTTATCTTGACACCATTCCCTAGTCCTAGCGGAATGCAAGAAATTATGTCTAGTAAAATAATATCATATTCATTTTGCAACAATTTTTTTTTATACTTGATTAATATTTTTTAAAAAGGTTTTCAAATTTATTTATAAAATAATTTAACTAAGTGGAATTTTTATATATATAAATTATAGGCTTTTCTTGTTCGTTCGGCTTCTATTATACAATGGCTCTACATGCTCATCAGTCAAGTCGTTGTACAAAATAATTTACTACAAAGTTTTTCTCAATCCACTCTTTTATACCAAGGATATTACTATGCCAGTCGTGGCGCAGGGTCACAAGCGTCTGACTGTAAAAAGGGTGTGGGTTTGATTCTCACTCGAGAAAATAAAATATTTCATATTTTAATTTCGTAGCTCCGGTAACGAGCCAAAGTGTAGCATTGAGTTCCTCCTCCACTCAACAAGCAATGCTTCTAAAATTAGGCTAAAAGAGCGGGCCTTGATGTGAACAGAGTGTCTGAACACTAGATTCCCAGGTTCCCTCTCCCTGACCTGCTATATGCGGGATACAGCGTGAAGCTATAAGATATTACTATGAGGTAATTATATAATAATATAATTAATATGTTATAGAGTAAATAAATAATTTAATACTTACATTTGCCTCTATGGAGGAGACATCGTCTATCGGCATAAACGGAGGAAAGCAAAGAAAGCACTATTATGAAACGGTACATTGTTCTCTTGCAAATGAAACGCGGAAATGGGGCGACTCTCACGGCAGAAAATGTTTATTATGTCATTGTTGATTTAAAAAACCGTCGACAAACTACCTTAACAGTCGATAATGGTGTTTTGTACCATTTACTGAGAAACAAATCATATTTTAACCAACTTACTAAGGAAAATATAATTTAAGCTTTTAGTTATGAGTAAGACTATTAATTTAAATATATGTATTTTAGTATATAATATTTATATTAATTTTACACATACAAACTTACTTCCAAAATTAGGTCAGTATATAGATAACGTATAGACAGATATTTAATACACAATTTGAAATTCAATCCATATAAAAGAAACCATACCCGGTGTGGTGAAGTATTCGAGGCTTATTGTTGCTCTTACTATACTTTAACATCGACATTGAAATTCGTACAATTGTTAGTAGTTTGTATGTAAAGGTACTTGCACCTACCTATTATAGGGGCGAATATCACGCAAAGTTGGTCAAGGCCTCGCGATTGATTGACGAAAGGTACCTGTACCTGCTTGTTAATTTTTAGCTTCTGATTTTTTCTTTCGTTATTAACGAGATAGGTATTAAAGATATTGGAATTATAAGCTTATGCCTCAGTGTGTAAATATGGAAAAATAATATTATATTAAAGTTGAGGGAGGAACTGGCTTTTATTAGATCGAGCGAGGTTAGATTTGTCTTCATTAAATTTAAAAAAAAAGTACATTTTTAAAATTGTAACATATCAAATTTTACGGTGTTCACTTGAGTAAAATTTTTCTATACACTTTATGTTGGGTTTGATTTTGCTCTCCACTAGGAGACTGGAAATCAAAATTAAAACAAAAACATCTAAATTTAGGACTTTGCCTAAATTGAGAAATTATTTTTGTAATGTCACCGTATACGGAAATACATATGAAATTCGTTTTGTCAATGAACTGAAATAAGAAATATAGAAACAATAAATATCAAATCTGATTAAAAATCAAAGTATTGCTATTTATATTACCTTGATTTTAATGAATGAATCAAAGAATGAAAAATAAACACCATAATCTTACATAACCACTTTTGTTTCCGCAAGTCATTACGAAAGTTTACCATATTCTTACAAATTTGTAGCGGTTAGATCAAAAGTTGAGTAAAACTCAAGTTTTAATTTCAAAGCTTAACGAGTTTACATAAAAGTTTTAGTTTATTTAGTAAAAGCGTCGTGGCGAAAGCTAAGAAATGAACGTTTATCACGAATGTTTCTAACATAGATCACATCGTTTTATAAAACTTAACTTGATCAATGTATTATAGGATTCCTTCCTGTAAATTGTATTTTTTATCTTTACGCATTTTAAGCATCTGGCGGAAGAACTCCGTTCTTCCGCAGAAGAACGGAGGAGACAGTCCTGGGATAAGATAATTTTAGGGTTCCGTAGCTTAAGAGATAAAAACGGAACCCTTATACTATCCTTATGTTGTCCTTCTGTCAAGACTATTTATTTCGACATCGCGTGGAGGTATCAAGCTGAAACTAACATTATATATTAAGGTCAATGACTCTTTGAAGCACAGAAAAAATGGGAATTTACAATTCAAACTCTATGTAGAGATATTTCCTTGGGAGGAACCTGGACTTCATCTTTGAAAAGATCTACTCGTGTAAATGGAGGTTTCAAGGCAATTTTTTTTTAGTAAAACTTCTAGGATTGGCACCAGACTATTCTAGAGTGGGGAGGGACCACTTAGACCCCCCTTTTCCTACACCCATGAATACAAATAAATAAAAAAATGGTAATAATAGGTATTTCACAGATGAAAATCATTACACTCTTATATGTGTAGTTAATTTCATACAAAAGATGTATTTTTGCGCGTAAACTTAAGTTTGTCAACATTTATAAGTTGTACTTCCTGTTGACATACAATTTTGGAATTGGTACGGAAGCTTTTGTGGGCGACTCAGATTCGTACTGAACCGGTTTTATTTTTACAATTTACAAATTTATATAAAGGTTAAATTTTAAACGACCTTACATTTAAAAACCAGCCAAATATCTTGCATAAAAATTATATTTAAAAAAAAGTAAATATCATTGTAGATAAATATTAATTAAATTGTATGTATATGAAATAAATTAGTTTTTTTTTAATTAAATGTTAATAGATTAAAACGTTCTCAACAGCTTTAGCCAGAGTATTTTAATGTCATTCCTCAGTATACACGAATGGTGCGAATGTACCAGGAACCGCGTGGTTCTGTTTTCCTATATTTATGAATCATGAGACTACTTTAGATTTTCGCAAAATTCGTTTATTTGCTCGTTCAGTTCTTTAATTTTATAATGGTAAATAGTTAAAACATTGGCATGAAAAAGTTGTACTCAGATATACTATTTTAACGTACAACAGCTTTCGCAGCAGGTTTTTTATCAAATTAAAAATTAAAAATTAAATTAGCTTCACGCTATATCCCGCACACAGCAGGGTAGGCAGAGGGAACCTAGTGTTAAGAGACTCCGTTCCCCACTTTCTGCCGAATTTTGGAGGCATTGCGTGTTGAGTGGCAGAACTCAACGCCGCACTTTTGCCTCGACACCAGAGCGAAGAAATGAAAATATAAATTTAAGTAAATATTTCATCTCCTCGAGTGGAGATCGAACCCACAACCAGTCGGTTTTACAGTCACACTTCGTGCCGCTGCGCTACAACTGGCCTCAAAGTCTTTTTATCAATTTTCGTAATTAGGCTAAAGAATCTAGGTTATTCAGTTCTCGCATAAACTACTATAGAAATACAAAAATATATTCAACGCCACAACATATTTATTTTAATTTTAAAATTTATATCATAAAACAATCTTACTGTTCTAAAATTGTTCTTACCTTCCAGTCCTCTTATTTGCTGGTATTGAATAGTTGTCTGTTGTCTATACAGGTCACAGGTACCATACTAATACCAAATAACATTTTTAATGATTACTAGGTAATAACAAAAAAAAACATCGATGATTACTAAGTAATATAAGAATACAACAGAAAGTTATACAAATATACAATAGATAGTATGGTACCAGGAACCAAGAGTGCGGCCTTGCTATCGAACGTGTGATAACACCCTAACACCCGTGATTACCGAGATTACTAACACGGCAACTATTGTGAGAGGGTAGTGTGTAGTAATTATGAAGTAAATAGTAGGTGTTTAAAGAATTTTGCAAATTATATAGGTTTCATATGTTTTGTACGTTTTGTGACTTAATAACTTTTAAAGAAAGTTAGGTAAATTATTTTTTTTAACTTCATGTTGTATCCCACATATAGCAGAGTCGATAAAGGGAACTTCTGTTTCCCCTTTTCCGCCGAATTCTGGTGACGTCGCGTGTTGAGTGACGGAAATCAACGTCGCGATTAAAAATATTAAAAATGTAATTTTCTCTAGTAGGAATCGAACCCACAACCTGTCTCGTTTAGGGTCGCACTCTTGTGCTACGTTTACGACTGGCTTCAAGTTATTTTTTTTGTTGCAAATTTCTTTTTGGTTACATACATATAGGTTGTCTTTTTTGACTCTATCAGGAGTCATAATATTAATGAAAATAATAAATGAAAAGTAAGGAAAAATATGAATTTTATACATTTCAAGTAAAAGGATAATTTCCAATTCTTAGCTTAGTACTGAAGAGTACTAACTGTTATAATTTTTTAATAACAAATCGCGGCTTTATATAACTTATGTTGACATCTAACCAGCCAGATATCACAATAAAATGGGATAATTATAAAGTCACTGGGCTTTTTGTCGACTCTCCAAATACATAAATACAATTTTTTTGAAGGCCTTGTGGTGCAGTGGAACAACGTCTAACCGTAACCACGGTAATGGATTCGATCCCCGCTCAAATGTAAATTATTTTCATTTTCCTGCTCTGTGGACTTGGCTAGGGGGATTTTTCACCACTCAACACACAAAGTCTCGAAAATTGTGTGGAAAGTTGAAATAGAGTATGTATACACTAGGTTCCTTTGGCCTACCCTTCTATGCGGAAGTAGGCGTGACGCTGCAAAAAAAACCACTTCAATAGTACTTTCAAAGGGAACCCTTTGAATAAGGAACCTTAGCGCAATATCCTTTAGCAACTAATGCGTAGTAACTGTTTAATCGATTGCTAAATTTCAAGGTAATGTCAAAAATATTATGAGGATTGAATCAAGGTCACTACGAAAGAAGCATTATATTGGAAGTTATATAAATACTTTTAAACGTAATTGTAAATACACTATTGTTAGAAATCATTTTTTTATTTGTTAAAAAAAAATCTAATTTTGACGTGACTGTCTGTAGATAACTTTGTTTTACATCCAACCAGCTGTCAGTAAAATAGCATTAAAAAATAAACAGCATAGAGTCACTGAGTTTTGTGGATTTTTTCTTTACTTGACAAAATGAGGCAAAAGTAATGCCTCCAGAATTCAGCGGAAAGTGGTGAACTGCGTATCTTAACACTAGGTTCCCTCTGCCTACCCAGCTGTGTGCAGGATACAGCGTGAAGCTGATTTTTTAAATTTATTATTGAGGCCTCATGGTGCAGTAGGACAGCGTTTGATTGAAATATTACAATCTATCATATTATATTTTAGCTACACCTTATGTACCTGCAATTGAAAAAAATGTGTAGGTTTTAAAATGTGATATTAAGTAATATATATATTAGTGTATGCAGAAAAAAAGCTTAAGCGCCCACCACTCTTCTCGTGATGTTGACCGAGGCTGTGAGAGGCGTGGTGGGTAGACACTTGATTCACCTCGTACAACCTCGACTTAACTCAGGTGACTTCCACTTAGTGTCAGTTTTCCCGAGTCCTGCCTGACCGCTAGGTTGCAACAGCCAAATTTCACAAGTCGTATAATGGGCACTTTAAAATTTAGATATATTACTGCCGACTCTAGTGTACATCTATTTAGAGACTTCGTGCTGGATGAGTGATTCCAACGTCGCACTTGGTCATACCTTCGTATGCAGTCAACCATGTCACAATGTTTGTCTGTCTGTTATATAATCAAATTGAATTTGAATTTGTTTATCACATATCTACAAAGTATGTTGATATAGGTAACTTTTTAAGTTGTTGCTACTATCTGGATCTCAGCCAAATTTTCTATAGCTTTCTAAATATGCACGTGATATCATGATAAAATCTATGAAAATATGAACCGTTAACCGTTAATCTCGTTATTGTAACATTTTTAACGAAAAAATGTACAAGCTATACCTACCGATTTAAAAATTCTGAGTGTGGAATGACGCTTTAAAAAAAATTTAAAGTTGTATCTAGTACAAAATAATCTTGTGTAGACACTTATAATAAAATCGTAACAAATCGGTGTATGTACATATAAGGAAAAATGTTATCTCAGGCATTTAATAACGTAAAAGAACCATAAATAATATTTTTTAAGGTTTTTGTCTATTTCTTCTATGCCCTTAACATTTATCTTGTGTTTGTTTTACTTCAATCAAAGTTTATAAATAAAAAAAAAACAGCAAAAGTAGAGCCCATCCCAAAACGAAATATATTAATCTCTCTATCACAAAACAAAAGCTAATGACTACCAAATGCTTACTGTATACGTACTTACTGTTTTTAACAGAAACATTCGATCTAAAGTATCCCTTTATATAAGTTTCTTCATTAAACTTCTGTAGAAATAAAAGAGAAAATGAGAAGATTTAAAAAGAATGGTAGTGAGTGGATGGTTTTTTTACGTAACCCTCGAATTTTATAAATGGACAAACCTCATTACAATGTAATTAGAGAGAATAAGAGCGACTTCATTAGCACTCGGTTTTTACAGCGGACTTTATAGCAGGTGTCACGGTCAACGGGGCCCTTTTAGTTGATGCAATGGTACCTACATAACAAGAATTAATATATATATATATATGTGTGTATGTGTGAGTGTGTACGTACTTCTATTTTTTTATCTAGTCCGACAAAGTCATGTCACATCACTAGTCAGTCACACCTAAGTATACTTTTGGTGGTCACGCTTATATAACATGAAATCTAAGCAAATGTATTTCTACACCTGGACAATAATCGAAGCGAATCGAGATCGTGGGAATAAAATACGATTTGGTTTCGCTATCTATAAGAATTGTTATAGAGCAGCCTTTGTTTGTCATTCTGGTGAGAACTTTCACCTTTCAAATGTATTTTTGATCAGACACAAAAAAAAAACGATCTGTGTATACTTACGTAGATACTTTCAAATAAGACAGCTTTTGTCTTATGTAGGTTTTTCTCTTTAGGTATCTATACCTTTTTATTGAATTTCGCGGGTTAAGTAAAAAGAATTGTGTTAAAATAATTTGTTTTCCATTTTTTTAAGGACATGTAACGTATTTCATTTTAAGGGTTCCGTACTCAACTGTAAAACGGGATACCTTACTAAGACTTCGCAGTCCGTCCGTCATCAGGCTGTATTTCATGAACCGTGATAGTGAGACAGTTGAATTTTTCATAGAAGATGTATTTCTGCTCTTACAACAAATACTTAAATCACCTTCACGCTGTATCCCGCCCTACCCTGCTGTGTAGGCAGAGGGAGCCCAGTGTTAAGACACTCCATTCCCCACTTTCTGCCGAATTCTGGAGGCATTCTGGAGGCCCTCTGCCTATCCTGCTGTCTGCGGGATATAGCGTGAAGCTGAATTTTTTATATATAAATAATAAGAAGGATCGTCGAACGTTGTTGAATTTGCTTTTTTTATATAAATTGTTTAACCACAAAATAGATTCGGAATATTTAGTCAGTATATATATATATATATATATATTAAAAAAAATGTAAACAAAAAGTATACTATTGGTGCATGTTGTGTCTACCTGTAAAGGGAATAACACTTAGCAATGTATTTTTTTTATTATTATTATTTATATTCATGTACTGTATATATTCTGTTGGTGGATCTTATAAATAAAAAAAATATATATATCACTCTCTCAATATAAGGAAACTTTCTTCATCTTATTTTCATATTATATGGATACTTAAAATATATGCTGGTTATTCTTAATTATTGTTAGATAGGATACTATTTGTTCACCTATGTCATTTTGTTCAGTATATTTTAAAATTACATGTTAACATTAAGTATTATAAAATATAAGATACCTAGAAAGGTACCTTTCTTACCTAACTTTTACCAGAAGACATGTGAATTTCCGTTACCCAACGCAACTGCGTCATAGAGGCGACGGACGCGGACGGTGTTTTCTAATAAAAATAAAGATATTTTGGCTGACTAAGCAAACAACGTAAAGTTCATAGCCATTATCGTTATTTATGGCAATCATATGGCTAATGTAATGAGATGCGATTCTAATTTATATTACTTTTAGAGTTAGCTGTTTTTTTATATTTTTTTTACCTTTTATACTTACTAATAAAATAAAAAAAATAAAGATTTATTGACCTATACTTAGCCTTCATTATATTTTTTGATACAGATAGTTAGGAAGAATAGTTTAGGTCAGGGTCCAGTTGGCGTTTACAAGACTATGACAAATGGACTGCAGCCGCGCTACGAATTAGATCAATGTCATATCTACCTGCACGTAGACAAACATTAACAGCTAGCAGCCGCCCGCAGCTTCTTTTGCGTGGGCTTTATGACGATTTCCATATTATTTCCAATTATAGATAGCAAATGGAAGTTGTATGGAATTCATTATTAGTGTAAATTAGTGCCAAAACATTGTTTTGTTTGTTTTGAGTGACGGAAGTCAACGCCACATTTTGATTTACCGGAGCGGAAATAATTAACCAAATGAAATTGCCACAAGTGGAAATCGAACGTACAACCATCCCTTTTACAGTCAGACGATGTTCCACTGCGTTACGAGAGCCTCAATTTTTTATAATGAGTATATTTATTATTTGTTCCCAATATTTCATTAATTTCGAAATGTAAGAAATTAGGCTTATCTATTTAAAAAAGAAATATGTTTTGCAATGAATTTTAAAATTTATTTTACCATTTATAACAATAGTTTTTTTTAAGTTAATGATGCTTTTAGTGAGACACTGAAGAATTATTCAAATCACTAACAATAATCATTTATATTATGGGCTGTATAATAAGACCTCGCACGCTATCTATTTTACCAGTTTCATATTTCTTTAGTATAAATTTAAATAAGTAACTACCCACTTACCCGGGAATGAAGGAACCGTTCGTTTGCGACGTATAATTAAGTCTCTCCTGGCCCGTAACATCGACCCACATGATTTTTAAAAACTTTGTTTATATTTTAAAATCGTAAACAATGTGAACATAGCGGAGGTCGCGGCGTTTACCCGCTAAGAGATGTTTGTCGTGACTAGAGCCGAGAGCGCGGACAAATAAAAGCGCCTAAGGCTTAGGGCATGCGTTAAAAAGTTTGCGCACGCATTTCAAGCGATGTAAGAAAAAAATAAAATTGTTACTTTAATATACATTATTTTTATTTATGAACAGTTAAAGTTATACCTTATTTAATTATACCTTATTGTGAGAATCTTATAATATACTAGTATGCATATTTTGTCCTTTTCGTCTTTCTACTGTGTTGCTATAATATATAAGCAGGCGCTTCAGAATATATGTAATGAATGAAATACAGTTAAGAATTTATTACAGAAATGAGAGAAATCACTTCTTAATTTAAGAAATGATAACACAACCCATATAAAGAAATATTTGATATTTCAATATTATCTATAGTTAAGTATAATCTGTGACATAGACAAGAAATAAATTGCACTTTTAATAAATTGCCACTTCATGTGACAGTTGAATGAACTTCACAATTATAATCTGTGAGTAGGATTGTTGTGAGTCAGTCTGCCCATCGGCGTTTTACATTTTATTGGGAATTCCGCCGTTTAAGTACTTCGCGGTTTGCTACAAACTATGAAAAATGGCTATAAATTTAGAGAAACATAAACAGGATCTTGTGGCCGCGTGGAAAGATGTTTTGGATGAGAAATCTGAGACTAATTGGTATGTATCTGCTTCATAGTTTCGGCCTACTTCCCAGAAAAATTAAATAAACATCCCTTAATGGATGTGTATATTACGTGGCATAATTATTATTTCTGGCGTGGTAATAGCTAGAAGGACTACTAACTTTCTCCTATAAAAAAGACATATTTATCGTAACGTTTGGTCACGCGCATTCCATGCCGTGTTTTAAAGATATGTAAAAAAGTGTTTACTTACATCGATACGTTACTTTCATAGAAATTACTGCAGTTACAAATGTTAATGCATCAATTAAAAAAGAATGTTCATAGATCATTAAATAAATAAAAAGAATCTAAATTAAAGTTATAAGCTATCAAGAAATGTCCTTTCACTTGAACTGAATAGTTTATCTCTAATAATTACTTGAACCTTAGCCCTTCAAAACTATTTCTGGGAAACATTTGTGCTATAAATAGTATAATTTATGCTTTAACTATATATCATATGTTCAAGTATAGCAATTCATTTATTCAGCAACTATCCTCTTATTAATACTACAATCTTTTGTTATTATCTTTTCATGGAAGTTTATTTATCATCATATATTTCTCATATAGTGCAGTTAAAGAAACATTAGAAAGATTTGAAATATTAGGTACTGGAAGGTGGATTAGCAATGATGCTAGATCTAGATCATTGTGGTACAGTAGGCCAGTGTTTGACTGTAAACAATGCTTGTGAGTTTAATTCCCACTCAAGGAGAATACATTATTTAAGTCACTAAACGTTAATTTCCACTACTCAACATACTGTGAATCAATTTTGGGTAAAAATTAAGGAAACATTAATAATTGTAATTAACTATTATCATTCACATAAAGACATCTGAATTACATTAATATATAACTTTTTTCTATAACCTCATATTTATATAACAAAACAGTTTTAATAGTAAAATAAGTTCTTTTTAGCTTTTCATGAAATCCCTTCATGTAATTAATTTAAATTGTATTTACAGAATTACTTTTTAAATATATAATTGCATCACAGACTGAAAGTTTTAAAATATTAGGTAATTTTCAGATATAAAAATAATTAATATTTATTTTCAGGGCCTTATTTGGTTATGATGGACTAACAAATGACCTAAAATTCATAAGTAAAGGTGATGGTGGTCTAATTGAGTTAATAGATGATTTCAACAGTGGCAAAATACAATATGCCTTTCTAAAGATGGACTTGCCAGATGGCAGTATATCTAAATATGTTCTTATCAACTGGCAAGTGAGTGATAAGATAATGTATTAAACAATGCTTCCTATTGTTAAATTATTAAGTATACTTGACAACATATGACTTATGGTCATATGAAATATAAATAAAAAAAAAAAATCAGCTTCACGCTGTATCCTGCACACAGCAGGGTAGGCAGAGGGAACCTAGTGTTAAGACACTCCGTTCCCCACTTTCTACCGAATTCTGGAGGCATTGCGTGTTGAGTGGCAGAACTCAACGCTGCCCTTAACCTCGACACCAGAGCGAAGAAAATGGAAATATAAATTTAAGTAAATATGAAATATAAATGAGTTATATTTTTGGAAACCATATAAAAATGGTAACATGGCAGGACTTCATCCTGTACCTCTTGGAAACTGTCCAAGTGTTCTGACCACTAAGCCACATGTTCTTATCAAGTTACATTGAAATTCTTATATGTTTGTTACCACTTATTTATATTGTTAGCATATATATAAGAAGAAGTGACTTAGTGGTCAGGGTTATTGGACAGTTTCCAAGAGGTGTTTGATTCCTGCTATAATTGATTTTTAAGTTTTGTAAAAATATTTTTCTTTCCTTAGTATGAAATTATACTTAAATAATATTAAAAAATAATATAAGCTTAGTTAACAAAAAAATATGTAATTCTTCTTTTTTAATATGTAATATATTTTATGAATAATTGTGTTTATAAATTCTTGCTACTTTAATTAATATTTGAAATTTAATTCTGATTAATTAATTTTTAAATTATTTTTGAGGTTTTCTTGTGCACAGAGTCATAACTATGTGACTGAAAAAATGTGAGGTTTGATTCACACTTGAGGAAATTAAATATTTAATATTTTCATTTCATCCCTCTGGTATGTTCCGCCATTCAATATGAAATGTTTGTAGAATTCTGCTGTAAGAAGGAAACAACACTAGATTCCGAGGTTCCTTCTGCCTGTAAACTCGACAGGTGGCGCGTCGATTCCCACTCGAGGATATGAATGAAATATTTAAGATTTTCGTTTCGCTCTCTCGCTTTTGTAACGAGGCAAGGGACGGTGTTGATTTTCGTAACTTAACATGCAATGCCTCCAGAACTCGGAGAAAAGTGAAGATCGGTAATGTCTTAATGGGAACAGAGTGTCAACTCTAGAATTCCAAGTTTCTTCAGCCTGCTTTGCTATATGGGGCATATACAGCGGCAAGCTATAAGAAAAATAATTTCCACGTGTGTAACTCTAAGCAACAACCGTTGTGTGTTCGGTCAGTCAGTCAGCCTGAGCTATAGTGGTTAAAACGCTTTCCTCATACGCTGCTAATTTTTGAGACATTACGTATAAGTGCTGAGCTTTGTTACTGGAGCGAGGAAACGGAAATAGTACATATCCTCGAGTGGGAATCAAACCCGGAACCGTCCCGACTACAGTCAGACGTCCTGCGGACGGCACCGCATCATCCAATCAACAGTTTTTTTTCTAAAATCCTGCAGTATTAGTACATAAATAAAACATTTATTGAATAGGGAGAAGGAGCGCCCACAGTGCGTAAAGGAACATGTGCAAACCACGTTAAACAAGTGTCGCAGTTTTTCACTGGATTCCACATGACAATGCATGCGAGGACTGAAGATGATTTAGATGAAAAAATGCTATTGGATAAGTTAGCGAAGGCCGGATCAGCATTTAACTTTAAATCTAGTAGACACGAAGAACTGCCTCCCAGCGGACCTGTCGGTACCGCCTATCAGAAAGTTAATCCAGGTAGGTTTTTTGTTTTAGCCAGATTTTTTCAGTATCACATTAATCTCGCTTGTAAAGAGAAAGTCAGAGACGTAGTAGTATCATGACATTCTTCCCGAATTTGTGACATTGCGGCGGAATGTCGTCACAAGTTCTAGAATGGATCCCCAATCAAAGTGGGGAAATTAATAAATTAATCCCCACTGGGATTGGGGATCCATCCCACAATACTGACTACTTGATTGACCACTTAATTCAGAGTATTTGGTCAAAGCTGTTGGACGATTTTTTTTTTATTTTCTACGTTAAGACTATTACTATCATGTAAATTAACACTTTAAGTTTATTTAAACCACTGTCATTTCTTTTCGTTTTGTCAATTTTAGAGATGATATCTTACTTCCAGAACTGATTTTATTATTTTGTATATTTCAATATAAAGGGGACCTATGTTACAAATATGATTATTTTTAATAATGGGATTTGAACGCGATACCTATACCTATACCTCATTTCAATCAGACACATCCTTACCGTGCCACGATGGCGGTTAATCAGTTACGATTTAGTAAATTTTTTACTTCCGTCCCCTAAGTATTACTGCTTGACTGTTAAATTTGATCCTATTCTATTTGCAGACTTGGGGCTTTATAGACATATGTTGAAAGTTTCTCAAACTTCACTAAATGCGAGATACGGTTTTTAACACTTATAAAGTAGTAGTGTTAATACACTGTGTTTTACACTTTCCGCCTATCTTAGAGACATTTTACATAAAGGGACTCGCTTATACCGAAGTCTTTTTTCTTTTTGGTCTTTTTTATCTTTCGCGATCTAAATAAACCACATTGAAAAAATAAAATAAAAAAATAACGATTCAGCTTCTCATGCAACTTGACAAATGTCAGACATTTTCAAACTTTCTACTACGGATATATAAAAAAAAATATCAAATAGCAAAACTAATATTCTTATTAGTTGTATCCATACAGTGCCATTGTTACCCATTTCTAGAACAACAATGCAATGACCACACGTGTTGTTAACGCGCAGAATGCATTGTGTGCTAATCGAGAATGTAAACATTACTCCCGTTCCGTTCGTACTGTAGTGTTGTACGTTAAACGATTAGTGTACAAGTGTTGGGATAGTTCTTCGGTTTTTGCGGTTATTATAAGTTTAAAATGGAAATATTTTAAATCGATTTTTTTTATATTAAAGTATTGATTTTTGGACGTGGACAGAGACCTATTGGACATTTTATAGTAGCTGTGGTGTTCGGTGTTTTTAAAGATTTTATTTAGTCAATCTATTCATTAATAAATCGTTTTTAAATCTGTCTATTGAAATGACGAGCGTGTTGCGTCCAAGCCGCGGAGACAAGAGAGTGGTAGATGAAATTAGAAAAAGAAAGGAAAGTTTGAGGAGAGGTAGGCTTTTTTAAAGGAGAAAGGACTTTGCAGGATAATGGGACAGATGATTTGCCTCCACCGGTTTCTAACCAGTGCATGAACTTTGAAAATGACGATTCCATAACTTGATCGGTTCATCATGATGATGAAGAACTTTTTGCCTTCGGCGCTTCCAACCACAATAAGTTTTTCAGGCTGTCATCGGTTTTGAGCACTGTGTGGCCAAAATATGACAAAAAACATTGGAGCTACGTCAGAATCTAATGTTTTCAATCAAGCAGACATCTCCGTGCTAGAGACGTCTGCTAAAAATTCATTCATTTTGATATTTTGTGTCTTTCTCTTGCCAAAATAATCCACGTCTTCATTCCACATAACTATTTCGGATAAAATACAATACAACCCGTAAAACAATTCCCGTTTTCCCGTGCTTATCAAGATATACCGTTTGGGTTATACCAGTGTGGAAACAAATCAACTTTGTTTTAAGTTTTTAGTAGACTTTCAGCTTGTGGCTTACTATAAGCGTAAAATTTTGCGAATTTTGCAAAATTTTCTGTTTTGTACGCACACGCTGGGTTAGGTTAGTCAAAGTTCAATCTGTGCGCGTGAATTTCAAAACGTTCCACAGCCTAACTCTATGAGACACATTTAGACCATTTACTCAAAAACTACAGATAAAATTATCACCAAACTTCCTCGCTGGTATCACCATGTCAACCACAACGTACGTGCAAAATTTCTGCTGTAGGTTTAACGGTCTAGGAAGCATTACAACGAAACACACTTTTGACCAATAATAACACTAGGTTCCTTCTGCATGAACCTAAATACTGATAATATTAATATAGATTGATATGGTATTATAAATAAATCTAAAACTACTGTCTATTATTTTTTAGTTAAAGAAATAAATTCTAAAGAACGCGACCAATTTTGGCTGAAAGAGGAACAGGAAGAAAAGAAACGAGTGGAAGCTGAAAAAAAGCGAAGAGAAGAGGTTTGTATATAATACAATTAATTAAAAAATAACATTTAAAATTTTGTTATTATTAATTTAAATATTTTTTTGGAAATTAATATTAAAAAAAAATTTCAGGAGAAAAGAAAAGCGGAAGAAGATGTGAGAAGAAGAGATGCGTTGGAAGCTGCTAAGAGAGCTAGCATTGAACAACTAAGGTAAATATTTTCTTTCTTATTTTTGTTGTTTGAAAAAATAATAAATTTAATCGATTTGAAAAAATTTAAACTTTTCTATTGTATTGTACATATCCTGTTAAAAAAGTACTCGACCGATTTGAATGATACTTGGACTATTTCATTGAATTGAGATTGAGATGGACTTCGATGAAATTAAAAAGCGTCAGCACGACATGACTGTTAGTTTCCGATAGTTTTGTAAGCAAACATACAGGTGAACCTGATAACCTTCTTTTTTATATCTACTGAAAAAACAACAATCATTTAAATATCGAAATCCGATTTTTTTGTTTTATAATTTTTTTAAAATAATCTGTATTTGAAACTGTAATTTGAATTGGGATACGAGAGTTTATAGCCAAAAAGACTGGAGTGTTTGGATGGTATCTAAGATTTAACTTGTTTTTAAATCAAATTTAAATATTTTTCTCCCTTAAATTTTTAGAGGCCAGTCGTGGCGCAGTGGTACAAAGTGTGACTGTAAAACCGATTGGTTATGGGTTCGATCCCCACTCGAAGAGATGAAATATTTACTTAAATGTATATTTTCATTTCTTCGCTTTGGTGTCGAGGCAAAGCGCGGCGTTGAGTTCTGCCACTCAACACGCAATGCCTCCAAAATTCGGCAGAAAGTGGGGAACGGAGTGTCTTAACACTAGGTTCCCTCTGCCTACCCTGCTGTGTGCGGGATATAGCGTGCAGCTAATTTAGTTTTAATTTAATATTTTTTTTTTTAATTCTTTAATTTTTCGAATTTAAATAAAAAATATTTCTTTTTCTAAAAGATTTGTTTTGTTAACATTTTGCCAAATTAATGTAAAATTGAACAATTGGTTTTTTCAATATAAAAATAATTAATAATTTAATTTTTAATTTAATAGTGGTTAGTTATCGTGCGTGAGTTGTCTGACATTCAATTATCTTAGTTAGTTTATTATTATTGTGGTTTATATCTTTATTCGAATTATAATTTGAGAAATTACTGAATCACAATAAGTTTCTTCAACTTGATTTTATATAAATAAAAGGTTTTTTACAGTTAAGAAGGTTAGAAGAGTGGTAAAGGTGTTTTCGGTTTATTTTAAAAGTATAAAAAGTTACTAATTTCAGAATACAACATGTATTCTGCAAAAAGCAGGGTAGGCAGAGGGAATCTGTCAACCTAGTGTTACAACACTCCGTTCTCATTAAGATTATTTCGTTCTCTATTTTCTGCCGAATCCTTTTGTGTGTGGAACAAGTCACCAGACAAAATGTAAATATTAAATATTTCATTCCCCTGAGTGGGATTCGAACATACAATCGCTGCGTTTGTTCCTTCGCGCCACGAACGGCCTAATAATGAAAAGTTAGTAATAAATATGAAGTTGGGGCATGTACAGACTAGAGAGTAAAAGAAGCTAAATTGAAATGGGACAGGACCGCGGAGGCGGGCGAGGCCGACGCGCTGCGCCGCCAGCGCTCGGCGGAGGCGCGCCGGCTCATCGGCGCCTCCACGGCCGCCGCGCGGCAGCTGTTCCAGAGGAACCTGGCGCAGGGGCAGCTCGCCGACCGGTGAGTGCACATGGATCTAAAAGACGATCAATTCGGTAGTGTTTTGGGATGGCTGAGTTAGTTTTACATGTTTTTTCTATAATAAATTCAGGTCATGGTCATGAATTTTATTTTATATTTTCACTATTCTAATAACTTAATATTTATTACAGATCGAATTCCATACCAGAGAAACCAATACGAAGTTCGGTGATAGCACAAAGAATAAACACGTTCTCTCAAAACGCTTCACAACCAAGTTCTCCGAGCCACGTCAAATCCCCAACATCCCCAACAAACACCCCCAGCACTCCCAATAACACCCCTAACATTCCAAATATTACTTCCAACACCCCAAATATTACCCCAAACACCCCAAATACTTTAAACACGTCCACAGAAGAACAAGAACAACCGAAAACGAGTCCACTAAAAACAATAGACAAAATAAAAATGAGCTTAGAAAGCCCATCGCAAATACAATACGAGCCAATCATAGACCCATCAGATTTAAGTCCCAGCACGGAAGTCGAACCCACATCCTTCGCCGATTACGAATATCGTGATATAGATATGAAGCAAAGTGAACCAATGATTAAACAGAATATTCTAGAAAATGATATGTTCGACGCGTCTTATTCGAGTTCTAACGAGAATGATGACGACGACAGCGACAACAAGTTCAGTACCATCAAGCGGTCGCCGTACAGCAAGAACAACGAGGAGTTGAGCAGACAGAACACGGTTATAGAGAATGTTCATTATAAGAAGGAGAACGGTGCTACGCTTGAAGGTGGGTGTTTATTATTTTTTTTCAACATGTCTTTTATTGTGTTAATTGATAAATTAATAACAAAAAAAATGATATTTTAATTGGTGGAGTGGCCTATTTTTGTTTAATTAATTAATTAATTTATTTATTCACTAGATGTTTCTCCCGAGGGCATGGAGGAGGAAGGTACAATATATGAAGATTTGGACGACGATCCCGGTCTCACGGCGCGTGCCTTATATGATTATCAAGCAGGTGTGTTCATTTCTTAATTTTATTTTGTATAAAATAAAAAAGTTATCTTTGACTTAGGCCTTCCATTTTTCATTCAAAACTTCATTTAAATTACACACACACTAAAACGTAGTTGGTAGTTGAGTGGCGGAACCACTTACCCTACTGTGTGCTGGAGTTTCAGGGTGAAGCTGAAAAAAAATTGTTAGGCGCTCTCTCATTATGTAATAATTTTGAAACACTTTCTTAATCTGAAACTAAGTTCATATACAACTTACAACGGTATTGCAGCCGACGAATCGGAAATAACGTTCGACCCCGGCGACATGATCACGCACATAGAGCAGATCGACGCGGGCTGGTGGCAGGGGCTCGGCCCGCGCGGCGTGTTCGGCCTCTTCCCCGCCAACTACGTGCAGCTGCTGCCCTAGGCCTGCTTGCTCGTCGTCGTCGATGGGTGCGCATTGGTTTCAAGGATTTTTTCATTTATTTTCTTGAAAAAAGATATCACATTATATAGATTGTAGTACCCTTCAATGAACTGACTTATGTCAAAATGTCGATAATAATGATTTTGTTAAAAACAATCAATAACAATCCTATTGTTAGTGTAAGAAAAGTTTCCTGTGAAATGCAATCATAAAATAATAAATATTATAATATAATCGTATGTTTTTTATAGCGACAGTACTATATACACCTGTATGTATGTACCAGCGTTTCCAGATGTCCTGATTTTTTGCCCAAAAATTAAATGTCCTGATCGGGACAGACGTAGTCCCGCTTTATACGGATTATTCCACGTACTGTGAGAAATCTATTTTAATTTAAGACTAAGATTTTAGTTGCGTACTTATAATTTATCAGAAATACAAATATATAAATTCGTAGAAGACTCAACTGCCTTACATTTATGTTAAACTAAAACAATATCGTATAATTATAGTGATGTTTTTCCATTAAAAATATTTTATATTAATATCGACATTGAAAGCTTTGTGTAAACTCAAATAAATAATAAATGAAATCTTCTCAAAAATGATATCTATTTCGCTTTTGGCGAAAGAATCCCGCTTTTTTACTTAAAATGTTAAAAATAAAAAACCTTGCCCGGGAAAATCTGGCATCGCTGGTATGTATGTATGTATGTATATATATAAATCTCATAAAAAACATTGTTTCTTTTGTACACTACGGCCGATGAGTCGTGGCCGCCCTGACGTCAGCTTGGTGGCTGCATAGATTTCTGTATTTTTCTTACTTCTCATTATTTTCTTCCTGAATGAGAGTGTACAAAGGGCAAAAGTATCGAAAGTCTAACTTCACGTCCGCTAGAACTCGTCGGCTGTACTGTAAGAATATATATAATAAATGTATAATGATTTTATGTTTATAAAGGTGTGTGTGCTAATAGGCTTTTGTAATTTTAGATTTTTGAATCAACCTGTATTTGGCCGCTTAATCAAAAACGAACAAATTATTTCTTAGGAGTATGTCTTTTGATTTTTTTGATCGCACGATTTTTTTATATTTGCACAACTCTTTAAATTACATTTAAAAATCAAAAATGGAAATTACTTTTTTGCTGAAGAAGTTTTTGTAGAACTTGTATGTGACGTCATTAGGTCAAAGCTACTTTAGAATATTATAGTAGTATTTTACATACATATGTATATATTGAAAATTAAGTAGTTTATTACTTTTTACTTTTGACTGCTATTATTATTACTTAGTCACTGTAAGTAATATTGATATTCTTAAAGTTTTGCTATTTCCATACTAATGTTATAATTTTTTTTGTTTATTTCTGAATTTTCTATGGTATTTAGGTAATATTTGAGTACTTTAAGTCTTGGGCAACATATTTTTTTCTTTTTGTAACATATTAAAGAGATTTTGCCTTAATAGGTAGGCTAGAATAGGTTAAATCTGTATAAATAGTTCATGAAGTAGATTTCTGGAATTTAACAAATTTTAATCAAATTACATTAATAAGATAATAATAAAATTCAATAGAACCCAAGATTTATTATAATAATAGATATAATTAGTACTTATTCAATTTATTACGAGACATATATTTATTTGTATCTTATATGTATTTTTATATATGTATATGTATGAAATCATAATTGGTATATGTATTCATAAAAATATTTTTAAAGATAATGGCCTCTACACACTGAAAGACTTATACAGCAATACATTTTTAACTTTCACTTGATAATAAAAATAATATTGATAGTATGTAAAGGCCTTATATATTTATTCTATGACATACAGTATATATACTTGTTTTATATTAATGTAGTATTTTTAAATAAATATATTATGTCCTTTTAAACGACATATATATTTATTAGTATACAACATATAATATTTATAATATATAATGACAATTAACAAATATTTTTAACTATTTAAATATTTGATTATTTAACTTTAAAAAAAACAATAATATTAATAAAATAAAATTTACTGACAATTATATGTTTATTATTAAATATTTAATTTTGATAATTTTCACAAAATGCAGCTTTATTAATAAAATAACGTGTAATTAATTTATTATATTCTTAGTATGAGTAATGTTACTAACTGACATTTTGATATTAGTCTCAAATTTTGGTTTAAAAAAACTACCTACTTAAAGTTTATATTTTATCTATGTAAGCTTTATTATTATTAAAGAGTATAAAAACAATTTTAACAAAAACAATATTATTTGTGTTAAAGTTATAAATTCGATGAAGCGAATTAATGTATTTCAATTTGTATATTGTATATTTAAGTGCAATATTTTTTTTATATATTTCACGATAACTGTCATAAAAAAATATTTCCATAGTTCTTTTTTTAATATAAGTTTATGGTACGATAACTATTAATAATTATAATTTTCTATTACATTTTTTTTAATAATCCGGTAGTGTTAGAAATAAGAACATAAAAATGATCTCTTACTAAATTGTTGCTTATATTTTTTATACAAATATAGCATTTATAGGTATGTTTATTAATATATTTTACTTATGGAGATAAAAAAAAATTAAATAGCTTTATATTTTGATAATTACATATGTATTTGCCGTTTAATTTTTTGTCACTATATTATTTGGGCTTTATTTCTAATACAGCATTTTGATGTCACCACAAACAAACCCAAATTTTAAGTATAAAACACGTGTCCGGAATATAATATATAATTTATAAACAATTACTTATTATTTTTCTAATATACAAAATAAAACATACATTACATTCTTAAAACATCGTACATGTTTTTGTCAAATGTTTCTATTACCTAAGTATTGATTTCTTTTATTCATATTATTAATTAATCATTCAGTATGTAGTTAAAACTTTTTAGTATTTTTCTTAATTATATTTAAACATATCATTTTAGTAACAGATAATAAATATATTGTTATTATTAGGCAGAATAAAATGTAGCAATGTGTTATATATGTAATATTTATGTATTTCGAATAAAATTAATAAGTATGATTTTTTTGGCTTTTAACATTATAGTACGAATGTTTTGTTTATAATTTTTATTTGTGTATTTGATATTTTTAGTTTGTTTATAAACTTTTTTTAAATGTTATTTAATTTTACAAATTTCAGAGCAAAATTATTTACGATATAAATTGGCTTAAAAATTATTTGACTGACAATGTAGTTAATATTTTAGGTTTTACAATGTGCATAATTATATAAGTATTAATAATATTTTAGAATAAATAATTTTTAAGTTTTATACTGCCGTTGCTTTATTGCCCTCGTTGGATTTAAACTATTAGGCGATTAGTTAACGAAATTAAAAAATATGTAAATTTTCTTCAAGAGTCATTTAGTTTTTTATTAAATTGGCTATAGTAGTTCGTCTATTTTTTTATTTTTGCTAAGGCTTTGATGTGCGTATGTTGAATATTAAGTTTATCGCTTTAGTCAAATATAGCTTAAATTTTTG
This sequence comes from Heliconius charithonia, assembly GCA_030704555.1. NCBI lineage: Eukaryota > Metazoa > Arthropoda > Insecta > Lepidoptera > Nymphalidae > Heliconius > Heliconius charithonia. Next base: position 14,918,304 of record CM060815.1, read on the forward strand.
CTAATTTCTATATATTACATTATGAATATTGGTTAACCGTTATTTCTAAGTTATCGTTAGTAAACTTAATTATGGTTATTTAAATGCGTTTAAAAAATAACACTGTAGTGTAAACTATTTTAGTGCTGGCGCTAAATATTATACATTGATTTGAATAATCATATTTCTCTTAATGTGTATAATTATTTAAAGGTTTATATTGTCCTATAATCATTATAATAACTGAAGTGCTTCTATTAAATTTTAAATAAAATTTAGGCGTTTACCCATTTACCCTCGAAAATTGTGTCTTAGTAGTGCCAAAAGTCATTTTTACCCAATTTTGTACCGTTTTGTATTAAAATATAATCGTGTATATTTGGAACCCTGCGATTATTAGTATAACGATTTTATATTACACACCCTTAGAATGAGTGGTCTAACTGAAAATTTTACATTTTTAGTAAAAACCGATCATAAAAAGTCTACTGAGTATTTTTTCAAAAATACTCAGTAGACTTTTATGATCACAAAGAAACAATATTTAGCCTTAAATCAATATTTTTTTTAAATATTTTTGTCAATATCTGTACATTCTCAAGATTTTCAATATTTTTTTTTCTTATTAACATTTTAGATCACTTTATTCTCGGGCTATGGTACATTCTATATATATTGTCGATCGAACGATCGATCCAATTATCTTTTTCAGATAATTGGATATTAATAAAAAATATATATTATTAGCACGACTAAAATAATTCAGGTTTTACTAAAATATGCATAAGTCAGTCTGAAACCACCTATCAGTAATTTATAGTGACAGTTTCCAATAAAATGGTTCTTAAATCGATCTTTTCAGCGTGAACCGCTATTACTAAGTTAAGAAATTATAACTAAAAGTTTAAAAAAAAAAATTAAAAAAATAAAATAAAATAATGAAGGAGAAACATAATCATAACTAAGACTCGTATCCCCGTTATAAAATTTGTATATCGCGCTTCTATTCTTAAATACATTTTTGTTCATTCATGTAGCTATTTTAATATTAATGTAATTTAGAACAATGTGTTATTGTTTGGTAATGCGTGTTGCGTTATATTATATACTAATATGTAAAGCGTTGATTTGCTTTTGTGTTTTTGTGTAATATACAGACGTGAGAACAATTGAATATAGACATTCAAAATGGGCGTAACTCACATTTTAAGTGCACAAGCCGTTACTTATACTTTATAGAAAACTAAATAATTGAACATAGTGATTAATTACGTTTTCTGCTGTTTTTTAAAGATAATGAGATTAGTTTTTCTTTAGCTTTCTCATAAGGATAGGCGAGACATTCTAATGTCAAGACACTCACGTTCCACACGTACCGTCAACGCCGCGCTTTATCTGTTTGAGCGGGAAGTAGGTATCGAACCTGCGGCCATCGCGTTTACAGTAACACGCTGTCCCACTACTCCACATTGACATGTTCAAATATAAACGAATTAAAAAGATTTCAATCTTTAAATATCACGTACAGTATGTCTTATATTATATATTTATCTAACTAAAACTCAGCAGCGATTCTAAATAATTTGGTCGTATGTAATTTTTTACTGGCATGTGATAGTTGGGGATTGAAATGTGCTACGATCGTGTTGATATATTTATATAATAGCAAATAATTGCTTAACTGCCAACGTCCGACTGTAAACACGTTGGTTGTGGGTTCGATTTCCACTTGGGGTAATGAATTATTCTCATTAATCTCTCTTTCAAGATAAAGAACGGTGTTGATTTCGCCACAAAACATAGAAAGTGGAGAACAGAATTGACAGAATTGACTTTAGATTCTATCTATCTACTCCGTTACAAGCGAGACAAAGCGTAAAGCTTCATTTTTAAAAACACAAAAAAAAATCCTGGGGCCGTCGTGAGTCAAGCGCACAAGCTGTAAACGCGACAGTTGTGCGTTTGATTCTCACTTTCAAGAATGAAATATTTAATATTTTCAAAAATTGCTATACATATTTTGACTAAAACTTGGGAACGGAAAGTCTTCCGTTCCGTTCACCTTAAAACCCGGTTCCCTTTGTCTGTCCTGTCATGCGCGGAAAACAGCGCGAGTGCGTATTAAAAAAAACCTTTCTTTTGGTAAACCAGTGTTGTAATTTACTTATTAAAAAAAAATAACCATATTTACGACTATATTATTCTATCTCTGACTATTAATAATAATAAGTTCTATTCACTTTAAGTCATTGTAATCATTTAAATGTATTTTAACGTTCGGGATCACAAATATTCGCTTTCAGATTTCGCTTAAATACTATAGCTTTAAATAAGTAGCATTTCTGAATTCAATATATATAGAACAATATATATAGACTTACGGTATCTTAACTTATGTAACAACGCCTTATACACAAATTGTTTATTTTTCTCACAATAATCAATAATATTTTGTATAAAATGTTCTAAAAACGTGTTTAATTTTAGATTTTTCTTTGATACCAAGCTTCTTTGTAACTTAATAAATAGCTACTGAACAGATTTTGATTGCATTTTTACTTCTTTTATTATCCCTCTGATATCTAGAGAGAGTACTCCATTTTCTTATAAAAAGTGTCACATTTATAGTAATTCAATTCAATTCAAAAAACTTTAGTTATTGAAGTACTTTTATCTATATTATATGAAGTAGCGGTTCGTGGTCGGTGCTCAGTCAATAAGTTATATTTGAAATGTATGTACCTACATCTTTGTCTTATTTTTGAATAAACAAGAGCTTTAGAATATAAGGCTGGCTTTTATTTCCCTTTTTACCTGACTGCGCGATGCCAAGGAGGGTAATGTGTTAATGACAGTGGCGTAGCTAGGGTATTTACTGCCTGGTGCAGCTTAGACTCGATGCCCTTTAAAATGGTAAAAATAATTTCATATTTCAAAACACAGTAGAGTAGATATGTACATTTTTATTATTTGAAAACTATAATAACTATATAAATTATTGCATAAATTAAAAAAAACGGACATTGCGCGCTTTTTGACTAGCAAAGTAGTAAGTAATCACATTTTCAAAATTAATAATATCGGCTAGTTCATGTTCGATTGACATGATAGCGAGATTGTAATTTTCATGTTCATTTTATTGTACATTTGAAAAAAAAATGGAAGAATTGATATATATATATGATATATATGATTTGATGCTCGGTGCGACTGCACCGCTCGCACCCCCCCGCTACGCCACTGGGTAATGAGTTTATTTATAGTATGTATGTGTTTCTATGTGGCGTTGTAGACCACATGCCATGGTCAATTTTGCAATCAATACGTCTTAACCTTGCGAGTCAATAAAGACAGTGACAGTAATCAAAATTCATTATAATGACAATCACCATATTGTCAAAGAAAGAAAATCGACAATGTTGAATATGTATTTAAAAATGATTGTTAGATAATGTAAAAGTTTGTGTGGTTTGGTGGATGTTTGTTCTACTCTCACGAACAAACTACTGCACAGATTTAGATGAAACTGCAGTATTATAGCTATAATTTATGTGAATGTATTGTATATTTTGGAATAGCCACATTTGGGTTATTTGTATAAAAAAAAAAAAAAACAACATATAAATACAAATTTATCAACATTCATTTAAATTTACAAACTTAATCCAGAAGTTCATACACACATACACACATACACACATACATACATACACAATTATAAATTATCGTATAATTTCTGCAAACACGCCGTGTTTCGGAAGCGATATCTTATTGACTACGTCTGGAATTACCTGCAAGGAAAATATTTTTTTCTTAATATGATTTTCTTTTGTTTCATATTGTGAAATCCAATACAACATTTTTGTCTAACTATTGTAATCTATTGTATTGCAATGGAGTAGTATCTGATTATAAACATGATGACTGTGGGTTCGACCACTACTTAGGTCTTTATTATCTTGACATTTCTCTGCGTTTACAGTAAGGTTGACGAGTCGTGGCCGCCTTGAAGTTATTCATGGCTGTACAAATTAATTTTAGGATTTATCTTACTTATAGTCATCTCTTCCTGAGTACAAGATGTACAAAGCGCAGTAGTATCATCATCAATAGATCAAGCTGCACGTTGCGATTCACACTGTACACGTGAAAATTATTTAAAAATAAAAAAATACACCTTTTACCTTAATCCTAATTTCCCTCGGCATATAATTATTGAAGAATTCATAGAAATCAAAATGTGTTTTCACTATGTCTAGACGCGCCATCTCGTTTTTTAGTACATCGATAGAGTGAGAGGGCGCTACGTTTTGTTTCTTTATATCCTTTGTAAAATTATATATAGTCTCTACTAGTTTCTCCGCTCGCACTCGAGCTTTGTAATCGTATCTGAAATTAATAATTGGTTGGAATTTATTTATTAATAATATATAACATTTTTATTTATGTAGAAGACATCACTTCATATTTTATTTTTTTACTTTATTATATTTTTATTGGGAAACAAACAGCGCTTACAATACTTAAAGCTAATACATATCAACATTACATTAGCCAATAAAGTTTCCACTTATGCATCAAACATGGAGTGAATATAATATATATATATATATATATTTATATATATATATATATATATATATATATATATATATATATATATATATATATTTAGAAGTTCTGTTTAATGTTACTGATTCCATTGACTATCATCTAAAATTCAAAATAAAAAAAAAATTAGATGCTGTTTTGACTGACCGGTTCTGGGCTCGATTCTATTTGAGGGAACAAACAAATTAATTACTTGACTCAGGTGACAAGGCAAAACGTGGCGTTGTTTTTCACCACATACGTTCCATAAAATACGGAATAACGGAATACGTTGTAATTTTTTCAATTAAAAAATAATAATATAACTCACTTAGGCTCCAATTTAGTTTCCAAGAACTTGTACAATCTTTTAGTAATCCAAGACGCGTTGTTTGGTTGGAATCGTTTCGGAGGTTTATACTTCATATCCTCTATGACTTCAGCGGGCAGAGAGTGAAGAATTTTATTTTTTTCACTCTTTTTACTTTTGTCTATGGTCTTTATTCTTGGAACAGGTTTCCTTGGTACTTTGAATGGATTGTATTGTTGCGTTGTCTTTACTGAGTTCCTTACTTGTTCTTGCTGTAAATGTCAAAATACTATATTAATGACAACTAAATAAAGTTTCTGAGCTATGTTATTTTATGGCATTTTGAGTTTGTGTTTTGGTACGTACATTCTCGGAATATTTTCATATTAACAGAGCGAAAAAGAATTACTTTCTCATAAGAAAAAACCGTAGCATTGAGTCCCACCACTCATAACTCACATAAGTGGAGGGTGGAGTCTTAACACTAGGTTCCCTTTGTGATTATCCTGCTATATACAAGATACGAGCACAGTAAATTCTAATCAGTGCAAGTATATGCATATTTAACAGTTCTATGTTTATATTAATAAATAAACACCTAATGAGATTTGAACATCCTACAAAATTTATCGATAATAGAAATATACTTATTTAGAAAACGTGTATACGTATAAACGTACTCGAACCCGCGTCTCCTGACAACTGATTAGGCGCTCTCACTAAGCCATACGTTCTCATCAAGCTACGTCGAAATTTTTACACGTTTGTTACAACTTATTTATGTTGTTAACAAATAAGTTATAACAAACGTTGTTCTTAGTAATTATCTTTGGGTAGCGGAAATTTGTAAAAACCTTCCCAAGTGTGGAATAACACTTTAAAAATGCTAACAATAAATAAAAATATAGTTCATTTAAACTAGCATTGGCATTATGGCATTTCACAACTATATCAATATAAAAACATAAAATATTTATTTAAAATACAGTAAAAAAATAAAATAACTTACCATTATCCGCTTTTTCTTTAAATTCTCTTCTTTTATCTTCTGGAGGTACACCTCCAGTGTCGTCTGCCTTGTTCTCTTCGATGCTTCATGTTCTTCAAGTTCCTGATGTTCTTCGTGTTCTTCACGATCATCAAGTTCTTCAGATTCCTCATGTTCTTCAGATTCATCGTGATCCTCTTGATGTTCAAGTTCTTCGGTCTCCTCATGTCTTTCATATTCTTGTCGATCTTCAAATTCTTGAGATTCTTGAAGTTCTTCAGATTCTTCGTGTTCTTCAGTTTCTATGTGTTCTTCGGTCTCCACGTGTTCTTCGGTTTCTTCATGTTCTTGGCCTACTTCATCTTGGTCGGATTCTTCATGTTGTTCAGATTCTTCGTTTTCTTCATTTTCTTCGGTTTCTTCGTATTCTTCAGTTTCTTCGTGTTCTTCAGTTTCTACTGCTTCATGTTCTTCGGTTACTTCATGTGATTCGGATTCCTCATGTGATTCGGATTCTTCATGTGATTCGGATTCTTCATGTTGTTCAGATTCTTCAATTCCTTTATGTTCTTTAAGACCTTGATGTTTTTCAGGTTCTTTGCTTTCTTTACTAACTTCTCCAGGTGTTTCATCGACATGCATCGGTTCTTCTTCATATGAATCAAAATGTGGAAATTCTGTTGAATTAGCTTGCGGTACTTTAAGATTATCGACCTCAGTTACATCTGCTTTGTCCATGTAATTAGTGTTTCGTTTAGCCGATTTTTCCATAACTAGAGTACGTAGTGATTTGCGGAGAGTGAAATCTTTCCCAAATGTTTGTCTTAAAGTTTTCCGTGTCGTTCTATGTGAATCCCAGCCCGAATTATCTGCACTTGAGTCCCTCGTTCCATCTGAAAACCTCGTACTTTCTCTTACCGGAGCTAAACTCGGCCGTATGTTTAGAGTTTTAATCAAAATGCTCTTAGTTTTGCGTGCAGTTGTATTTCTTCCTTGAGCTGTGAATGAGTTTATTTGGTTTGTCTTATCGTGAAGTATGGCTTCCGGTGAAGTAATCCCTTCTAAATTTTCTCCCTTCTCATTCATGATATTAGGGGATTCATTATTTTCATTGACAGCTGCATCGTCTTTAGCGTCATTGTCTTCATTTTGTGATCCATTTCGCCCCTTATTTTGATCATCATCTTCAATTCGTTCGTCATCATCTTTATTTTGTTCAATTTCACAATCTTTTTGTTCAATACTATCTTCTGTTTCTATATGTACACTTTCATTTTTTTCCTCATCATTATCATATGTTTCTGCGTTTTTAGTCATATCGTTTTTACTTGCTTCATTTTGGTGCTCTTCATTAGTCATTTCTCTATCACTTTCTTTTTCACTATCATTGAGTTTAAGGTGACCTTCAGGTTGATTGTCAGAAACATCATTCTCTTGTTCTTTATGAAAATTCTTACCGTCATTTTCATCTCGGATTTCATTTGAAACATTTTCTTCTTTACTTTCATTTTCTTCATCAACATCCATATCTTCTTTATCTTGCTCTGTTTCATTTTGCTCACTGTCTTCTTCGGATTCATTTTGGATTTCTTGATTTTCTGTTTCGTTTTCTTTTTCTGATTCATCGTCTTCTTCATATTCTTCGACTTCCATTTGATCATTACTTTTATCGTCTTTGTCTTGGTTTTCAGATTCTTTAATATACTCATTTTTATGAGATGGTTGATTATGTATGTTCTTGGTTTCAATTTCGTTAATTATATTATTTTCAATATTTAATGTTTTATTTTCTTTATTGGTAGTAGTATTAAGCCTATTACTTTTATTATGTTGTGAAATGTTTACGTTATCTATAACTTTTTCTGTAAATTCTATGTTACTTATAATACTCTGCTTTTCAACATTAACATTCTGGACTTTTTGATTATTTGACACAATTTCAGTAAATTCACATTGTACTGTGTCTTCATTTTTCTTATAGCTTTTGTTTATACTTTTGTTTTTATTATTTGTGGTGTTTAAATTTTCTTGCGTTGTCTGTTTTCCTTCATTTATGTTACTCTCATTTTTTAACTGACTTGCTGTCTCATTTTTATTTTTTAATCTGTGGAAACTTGCGGAAATCGGTTGGTTTCCAATGGAACTATCAGCATCTTTGATAATATCATCATCATTTTCATATTCAAGAGTGAAATCTTCATTATCATTATCTTCAATTTCATTGCCATCACCCACTGATGTGTTTTGTTCAACGTTTTCATAATTTTCGTTAACAGCTGTTTTACTTGCAACATCATTATTGTCTAGTGTGATATTTTTAGACATATTATTTGTTTTAGAGCGGTTTGCTTTTTTCAATGAAGTTTCTCGTATCGATTTACTATTCCTAGTGAGTCGACTACTTGAAAGATTAGGTTCTCCTTCAATAACCACGCCTTGCTGTTGCAAAGTTTCAACTTCCTTTAACTTGGAATTAGATGAAATTATCGATTTATTTTTCGACTCCATAGATTTATTAGATTGTTCAGTTTTACTTATTTTAGATGCAGTTTCCGATTCTTTCATTTCTGATAGTTTACTAAGTCTAGCTCGTTTAACTGGTGTTGTATCTTCAAGTTGGTTACCCATCATTGTTGAAGATGGCAGTAGTTTCCACTCATCCATTTCTAAATCTATGCTAGAAGCAGGAGAATGGTGTAGGGCTCGTGAACTAGTGCTTTCTTTACGTTTTTCTTCTACATTCTTCTTGAAAGCGAAAACTTTTGGTTGTATATCAGGAATGTCATCTTCACTGTCAGATACAATGAAATCGGCAAACATATTTTTTCGTTTTGTCGCTGGTCGATTACCAAAGAGACTCCTTACTTGACTTTTTACTGCAGGTGCTGGCATTTCTTTAGTTTTATTAAGGGTCTTATTGACAGAAATATTTAATAAACCAGAAGGAAATATAGGTTTATTTCGTTGTTTAGGCTGATTGCATAAATTTTTAGGTGCAATTTCAATATCTTTAACAACTTCGATATGGCTTTTATGGTTCTGACTATCTCTATTGTTATTTATTTGAGCAAATTTCTTTTGAGGGTTATTTTCTTTTTGTGTAAATAATTTTCTTTGTGGAATGACTATACTACTAATGGATTCTCCATCGCTACTTTCTGGTAAATCTAAAGTGTAGTTTCGTTTTTCTTGGCTGTAATTATAAGAAAATATATTTGAAGTTTAAATATTTTTATAACTTTCATACTGTACCTAGTACATAGCAGGGGAATTGAAAGGAACCTAGTATGGAGACACGGTCTTCCTTAATTACCACCCAATTTTTGGGACAGTTTGTGTGTCAAAATAGAGAAATGGAAATTATTTATTCCCCCCCAAGGGAAAACCAAACCCAAAACAATTAATTTAACAGTCAGATATTGTTGTTTCGCTGGTGTGGTTTTATTGTGTTTTTACACATACACATTTAAATTTGTATGAAAACTTAAATGTAAATAAATAAAAACCCTAAGGAACTGTCTATATCCCATTTAATTTGGATTTTTATTTTAAAATAGTAATAATATTGAGGAGGCAAACAACCCGATTGAAATGCTACAGTAATTGGTTCGATTCTCAATTGGGGGATGAATTATTTGAATTCTCCAGCTCTGCTACAACAAAATGCAGCATAGAGTCACCCAATATTTTATTTTTTAGCTTCATATTCTATTCCACACATAGCAGAGTAGGCAGAAACTACAACATGTTTCACAACTTAAACTAGAACCTAGTGTTGAGACACTCCATTTCCATTATTTTCCATCAAATTCAATAGGCAATGCATGTTGAGAAGCAAAACTCAATACTGTGTTTGCCTCATTACCAGAGCAAAAAATTATTAAATATTTCCTTTCTTCAAGTGGGAATTGAACCCTTGTGGGTCTATATTTACAGTTCACAGCCCTGCCCTGCCATATTTATAGTTCACAGGTGCCACTGCATTACAACTGCCAAAGCAGAGAACTGTTTGTCTTATAATCTCTCTGTGTATTTTGATACATATATCATAAGTGTGAAAGCATGAAGCTGATAAAAAAACTGAGGTACCTTAAGACTTCAACATCAAATTCATCAGCTACATTCTTAATTTCAACTTCATCCCTAGTATCTGGAACATCCATTACTTCTATTGAGGTTTCACCCAATCTTTTCCACCAACTCTTACCTAAAATATTTATTTTATTTTGTTTAGTAACAATTTATTAATATTATAACAAATAAAAGTTAATATTCAATAAGGTCATGACAATGTAACAATCTTTTTTTAAATCATGTAAAATAAAAATACTTATTTCTTAAAAAATGAGGCCAGTCGTGGCGCAGTGGCACGAAGTGTGACTGTAAAACTGACTGGTTGTGGGTTCGATCCCCACTCGAGGAGATGAAATATTTACTTAAATTTATATTTTCATTTCTTCGCTCTGGTGTCGAGGCTAAGCACGGCGTTGAGTTCTGCCACTCAACACGCAATGCCTCCAGAATTCGGCAGAAAGTGGGGAATGAAGTGTCTTAACACTAGGTTCCCTCTGCCTACCCTGCTGTGTGCGGGATACAGCGTGAAGCTGATTTTTATTTATTTCTAAAAATACAGTTATATAAACTTTGTTTTGATTTTTTTATGATTAGTTTTTCAGTTAAAAATAAAATATGATAAAAATATATAAAAAATAAAAACTAAACAAAATATTTTGAAAGGTCTTTTCAAAATCACTTAATTATAATACATATTTCAATGGACTTATAGACTTTTCAATAGCATTTCTTTAGCAGAGAAGGTATAAGAAACCTAGTGTTAAGTGTAGATATACAATGTCAATTGACTATAAACAAAATAACAGAATGTGAAATTGGTAAGTGATAAGATAAGTGCTTAACCAGCACATTCAGAGCACATTATTTAAAGAACAAATCATTAAAGAACCATACTATAAACAAGATGCTGAGTTTGATTCCTAATCAGCATAATTTGTTTTTTTTTCATTTCCTTTCACTGGTAACTACACAAAAGTACAAATAAGTTATTCTCAACATGCAATATATTTAGAATTGGACATTGTGTGTGAAAATAATTAATTTAACACTAGGTGACATCTGCTTACCTTGCTCCTAAAGTATATATGATGATTGGGCAAGAAATATGTATTACAGTGCTGTAGTTTATTTTTATTTTATTATGTTAAAAAGAGTATCTCTAAGTGTGAATAAAATCCACAAATATTATTATTTGTACAGTAGTTTATACATATTCAGAATTTTGCCATTTAAAGAGCAATTTCCTCAAACAGGCTGTAAGTGGAGTAGACTACAAAATACTTGCTTTTAGTGACACAAAATACTTGCTTTTATGATAATTAAAAAAATAACAGTTTTTGCTGCTTTGTTAGTTAAAAAATAAATTAAAAAATCAGGTTTAAATACTTACGACCAGGCTGTATTTCTTTATCAGTTTCATCAGTTAATATTGACTGTCGGTTTGGCAATGGGGAAACCTTGTAGGAATCAGTCACAAGTGCAGATAGACGAACAGACATATTTTTAGGTGTTGGAGAACAAACACTGTGAGACCTTCGAGTTTTATGTCTACGTGGTGTTGATATTACACCTTGTGAACGGGCAGGCGATGGTATCCTAGAGCTTGGCATTTTAATGACCTAAAAGCTAAGAATGATTTCATTTATTAAATATAATTTCCTAATTCTTTTCTTATTTTTTTATAGATTAAAAAACACATTATGTACATAGCGTGGTTTAATATTTTTCCAAAGAAAAGAACTTAGTTGCATATAAGCTTTGTAAGAACTTACCAACCAACGAAAAGTAACAACTAAATAATATTAACGTGACATAGAAAAATTATAATAAAATAAAATTGTATTTAATTTCTTTTTAAACATAACATTTTAACATCACTAAACTAACACAAAATAAAAATTGTTCGAATTTGAAAGACTGCAAAACAAAAGTGACATAACCGTTATGATTTGTATTTTGTTTGAAATTTGACATATTCCGTTCTTCTATCCTTAATATTCTTTATTCTTTCATCTAGTCAAGCTATTAAAAATTTGACTGCTAAGGATTTTTTTTATTAACGTTTTAAATAATCCTGTTGCATAAATCATCAAAATCTTATTTTCTAAACGAATATGATAATAATTAATATAATATAACATATTGGAACTTTTATTGTCTGTAAAAATCTTGGGTCCATTTGTATGTGTTAGGGATGACCGATCTTAGAAAAACATCGATGTCGGCCCACATCGATATTTTTTTCCCATATCGTCATCAATAAATAAAAAATCTAGACAAGCGCAATTAGGGCTAGCCCACGGATGGTTCCGTACAAAGATTGGTCGAGCTATTTCTGTCTGTCTTCAACAATTTTTTTCACGTTTTTTAATATCAGAAAATAAGAAATTCTTCACTTGAACTAGCGGCTTTTGTACCAAATTGTAAAAACAAAAAACCCAAAATGTGTAGTTTTCAGTTTTTTTTTTTCTGACTTAATCCTATCTGTAAATAATAGCTACCAAATTTCATCATTCTGTTAACCGAAAGAATCTTATTAATTTTGATTCCCTTTATACGCAAAATCGAAAAATCGAAATACGCGATATAAGCGCGCCATAAGCCATATTTTTTAAGTAATGTAGAAATACGTTTTTTCAGAAAGTTATGGGGCTATAGATCTATGTATATGGTTTAAATTTCAATTCGTTATTTCCAAGCGTTCTTGAGATAAGCCTTTACCTTGACAGAGAGAAAGACGGACGGAGAACAAAGTGAACTTATAAGGGTTCCTTTTCTCCCTAAAAGGTACGGAACCATTACAACTGCAATATCACACGACATTTTAATCAAAACAAAAATAAAAAAGTTATTAAAAATAAAAACATTAGGGCGTAAAAACGCATTTTGTATCCCTATATTTTTTTGTCAATCCACTGTAAGAATATTAATTTTCAAAGCATGTGTACGCATTTATTCCACTGTTGACATCAATGTTACAATGTAACATGAACATCGATGTACTAACTGCTAACATCGATGTTCATCGAAAATCGATGATCATCGGGCATCCGTAATATGTGTTCTGTGGTTGAAATTTCATCTGTATGTATGTTCGGTACACCAATTATATTGAACGCATTACATGCGTTCAATATAATTCGATTATATATTTCCATTTATGGTGTACAAGGGTATTTTTTTTGTTTATTAATTAAATGAACATCATTAAAAGAAAAATATTAGAAATTAAGTTTATATTAGAAGTAAAATTGACAATTTCTGAGTCAGGAGAATTTTAACTCTATAACTTTTATTATAGATAAAGAACTTCAAAACTTATATCAATTAATATTATATGTAAAATTAATTTATTATATAATCTGGGCTAGGCTTTTCATATCAACTTAAACAAAATGTCCAAAAAGAGTAGTCATACAATAAAGAAAAAATATTAGATTATAGGCTTCACTTTCAGCGTATTTCAGTCGCTGTAACAAAAAATAAAATATAATAATTTTAAGTATAACGACAGCGTACTTACAAAAGTACTCATTTATACAATATTTTTTTGAGGATAACGATTTTGAGGATAACATTTTTTGCTATCATAAAGTACATAAAATCACTATTTTCACACACAGGAACCACTGTTCCTCATCCAATATATTCTATCTTTTTCTAGCTTCCTAAAACCTAACTAACATTTATCAGCTTCACGCTGTATCCCGCACACAGCAGGGTAGGCAGAGGGAACCTAGTGTTAAGACACTCCGTTCCCCACTTTCTGCCGAATTCTGGAGGCATTGCGTGTTAAGTGGCAGAACTCAACGCCGCGCTTAGCCTCGACACCAGAGCGAAGAAATGGAAATATAAATTTAAGTAAATATTTCATCTCCTCGAGTGGGGATCGAACCCACAACCAGTCGGTTTTACAGTCACACTTCGTGCCACTGCGCCACGACTGGCCTCAAGTGGGATTTAAGCCCAATGTCATTGTATCTATTCCAACAAGTGTCAATACAACGGCCTTCCGTTTTTTAAGCTAAAATTTAATACTTAACAATATATTTTGCATTATTTTTGTACCATATAGAATGTCGGAACTTGTAGATATTATATAAATATTGACATTTCACGCCATTTGTTTACTAGCGTATTGTAGAACTTGCAAATATATAGATAAGGCATTTGTTATTTTAATTATATAATTCACATTTCATAGGCAGAACACGGAATATGTATTGAATATTTAGTATAAATATATAAAAATAAAAAATAAAAGCGGGTAGCGCCATGTCGTCTGATTATAAACGCGATAGTCGTGGATTCTCACTCACAGTGGAACAAATTATTTCTAAGTTCGATAACTAAGCAATAAATATGTTATTTATATTCAGCATGACACTTACTAATACTTTTTTAACAATAGTTTAAGTTTTAACTGATAGTTTTTTGGCTATGATGTGTTATATATTTACGCATTGTCATTCCATCCATCTAGTAAGACATACTGATACTAAAATAAATCAGGATTCTGGAGTCATTGCGTGTTTATTGGCAGAGCTCAACGCCGCGCTTGGCCTCGCCACCAGAGCGAAGAAATAAATTGAAATTAATATTTCATCTAATCTTTAATCAATATCTTAAGCGAATCGAACCCACAACCAGTCGGTTATACATTCACACTGTGTGCCCTTGCGCTACGACTGGCCTCTGTGTGCTTTAATTTAAAAAAATCATGCCGCAGACGTGTCACGCGAACAATAACCGTGAGTTAAGGTCACGGTACTCATTTGCTAAACGATTAAAGGTGTTTTGTTCAGCAAACTTATACAATCATTCGCGTAATATTGAAAGTTTCATTGCATTATAATGTGAGAATATGTTTGTCTATCTCATATTATAAAACCATAGGGAGGCCAGTCGTGGCGCAGCGGCACAAAGTGTGACTGCAAAACCGATTGGTCGTGGGTTCGATTCCCACTCGAGAGATGAAATATTTACTTAAATTTATATTTCTATTTCTTCGCTCTGGTGTCGAGGCTAAGCGCGGCGTTGAGTTCTGCCACTCAACACGCAATGCCTCCGGAATTCGGCAGAAAGTGGGGAATGTAGTGTCTTAACACTAGGTTCCCTCTGCCTACCCTGCTGTGTGCGGGATACAGCGTGAAGCTGATATATTTTATATTATAAAACATGAATAGTTTCGACGTAACCCATTACCAATGACAATATTATACCTAGTCTATTTCCTCCTTCCTTACCTTCCTCGATAAGCTATCGAACACACATAGATTTTTCTAATTGGACCAGTAGTTCCTGAGATTATCGCGTTCAACTAAACAAACTCTTCAGATTTATAATATTAGTATAGATATAGATTTAATTACCTCTATTAGTAATTTCAAGCAAAATCAGTGCAAAATATTAGTTAAATTGAGTCATATGTGGAAATAAACAAGATAGTATGTACGTAATGTGACATATTGTCGTAGTATTTGAAGAATGAAAGATATAAATTCGCAAGAAGCTATTATTTATCATATTATGTGCTTAAAATGACAATTATCAAAGATCTAAATAATGGTAATGGAGAGACAAAACCACCGGTCGGTACATTTTTTTTATTAAATTAGTAATTAGTGTATTTACAATTGAGTGCGAGTGTTGTACAAAAGTGTTTTAAATAAATATATGGATGTATTAACGATAATATATTTCATAGGCACATACTGAAGTAAAGGATTAGAGTATAAAATAATAAAAAATATATATTATATTAATCATTTACATTAAAACAACTTAAAAACAATTTAAAGTAGTTTCGTGTGAAAACGACATTTAACTAAATATATTAATTATATTAATTACATTTTTTAAAAAAGAAATTAAGTAAAAAAAAATAGAAAAAATACATTTTTTTTTATTTAAGATTACGCTTAATTGTGTATTTCTTAATCTCAACGTAAAATGATATTATTAAAATTGTTTTAGGTAAAAGATGGTTTCCCGGGAATAGTCATAATAATAATCCTCGCGGAGTTTTGTGAGAGATTTTCTTACTCTGGCATGAGAGGTGAGTTAAATTATATATTTTTTATATAATATTATGTGAGTGCTGTGCATGTTTAGTATATCAACAACATATTTGTTACAATTCTATAACTTATAAGTGTATATAAAGAAATAGAAAGAAATAGAAAGAGTAGTATGTAGTATATAAAGAAATAGAAATGCAGTAAAGTAGAAAAGTGTCGGTACTCTCTACCTATCCCATATGATGTTTATGTTTAGTAAATTTAAGCTGTAGACTATTATTAAAAAAGTACTTTTTTTAGAAAACATTTATAAATTAAAAAGTAGTGTATTTTGAACATAAACTTATGGTTTAGTGGTGTGGATGGTTTCCAATAGGCGTGGGTTTAAACATTAAAACATTTTGATGTTATCTACGCGAAAATATTTTTTTTCTAAAGTGTGGTATACATCACTTTAAAAAAGTTACACAAACAAAACTGCCAATATTAAAGAATATACAAATTATTAGGCCTAACCATATCTTGTTACGTCGTTAATTTTCGGAAGGGATGGTTGTACGTCTCTGACATGGGACATTTACCTTAATTGTACAGTTATTGGGTTGTTGAGGACCATTGTTTGACACGCCTCATTCAGCCTAATGTGAAGGGATGATAATATCGTTGTTGAATTCCTGAATTATGAAGTCATTTATTTATTTAGTATTTTTTGCTATAGTAGTATTATATAAGGGTGGGCAAAGTAAATACAAATATTCGTCAAATTATAGATTGGAACATCGCGCACCACGTTTTGTTTCCCACTTTCCGCCGAATTTTGGAGGCATTGCGTGCTGCTTAACTTTACCTCGACACCCATGCAAAGAAATAAAAATGTAAATTTAAATAAATATTTTATTTCTTCGAGTGGAAATCGAACCCACAACAGCTTACAGTGACACTTTGTGACCCTGCGCCACGATTGGCCTCTATATAGAGAAAATATAGCTTTCCTCAATGAAAATATTAATAAACAATAATTTATTCTTTCGAGTGGGGATCGAACACACAATACCCCTGTGCCCCTGGACCAAGATACCTTCTACATCTCTACATCTCTATATTTATATAGTAGTTACTATTTATCTTATATCTATTATTCATAAATTCCAGCCTTCCTGACGCTCTATTTGCGGAGTAAATTAAGCTTTACGGACGAGGAAGCTACGGAGATATATCATGTCTTCAGTACATTTTGTTACTTTTTCCCTATCCTTGGTGGAATTTTGGCTGATAATTATCTTGGTAAATTCAGGTAGGGTACATATTATATAATATTCTTATTATATACATAAAATAAAAAAAAAAAAAAAAAAATAGTAAGCACATATTTATTATGTGAACAACGTGTTATTAAAATTGCGAAAATCAACAATTACATAGAATAGAATTAGAGACCAGCCGTGGCGCAGCGGTACAAAGTGTGACTGTAAACCCGACTGGTTGTGGATTCGATCCCCACTCGAGGAGATGAAATATTTAGCTGATAAAAAACAATTAGATAACGTGACATATACATTAATATTAACATTAAAACAAAAACTTACCCTTTAAAAATTAAATGAAATTCTTTCAGTATATATTTTATATATACATTTTTTATATATTTATAAAATATATTTTTTTATAATTCAGAACAATTCTTTACCTGATGTTCATATACGCTGGTGGAAATCTGTTTGTGGCCATTACTGCTATACCTCTGCTTGAAATGCCTAAGCGGTAAGTATTTTGGATATGAAAGTACATTTTAAGTTTTTTTACTTTACATTGTATCCTCCACATGTCAGGGTAAGCAGAAGGAAACTTGGAAGCTGGTTTCAAGACACTATTCTCATTAAGACATTTCCATTCCTCGCTTTCCGCCGAATTCTAGAATCATTGTAAAAAACTGTGTTTGTCAAACGTGTATTTATTTTAAATTAAACATTTTTCTATTAAATATGCTAGCAAATTTTGCAAAAAACATAATGTAAAAGAAGTTTTTTTTCGGTAATAGAAAGCGTCATGTTCATATTTAAATAATGTATCACCTCGATTTTTTCTCTAAATCTTGGGTTATATAGATTTATCATCGTAATGGTTCTTTCTATCCATGTCTCTTTTTCATTCACTTTCTGTCACATTTTACTGAACAAAAGGTTTTTCATACATTATATCAATTTCAATTTGACATTATATTTTATTTTGTAAATATTATTAAAATTTATTGATTTAAATTAAATTGTATTTATAAATATCTAGTAAGCAAAAATTAAATAGTTATGCCATAATACTTGCCTACTCATAAACGTCAACTAACAGTAGTTTAATTGATAAAATAAAAAAATAAATTAACTTCACGCTGTATCCCGCACACAGCAGGGTCCCCACTTTTTCTGCCAGATTTTGGAGGCATTGCGTGTAGAGTGGCAGAACTCAACGCCGCACTTTGCCTGGACACCGGAGCGAAGAAATGGAAATATAAAATTAAGCAAATATTTCATCTCTTCGAGTGGGGGTGGGGATTTAATTGATGTTAATTTTAATCTCATTTAAAAATTAATAAACCTATCTGACTTCCAATTAAAATATATCCTCAATTTCTACGCAATCATAGTTGCCTTTCAGTATTTTTTGAACATATTTAATTAAATGCAAAAGGAAACCATATCATTAATCGGTTTCTGCTATATTGACATACGATAGATTAGTTATTATTTAGAAACAAATAAGCTGGTTTAAAGTTAACTAGATTATGTTTCTATATGAATTTTAATAAAAGTTAGAAATTAGTTTGGGCAAATTGCAACATTTCAGTTGAAGTAATTAGGACATGATTAATTACGGTCATGTTTATGTTTTGAATGACGTTTTTGGTGAAAATTTTAGTTGCTAACTAGTTAGAAGTGTTTCTATTTGTGCTCGGTGTATATTGACAAATATATTGATAATTTTACTATATTGAAGACTTATAAAAATTTATGTCAGCGGCATTTCTGCTAAATGAATGAACTTAAATCTATTTTTATTGTCGCTTTTCAATAGATAAATTAATAAAGGTGTCTATTTATGAAATGAAAGATTAAAATGCAATTTTTGAGGTTAGATTACGGGAGGCTTAATAAAGAGAATTTTGTTCAAAATGTAGAGCCTCAAAGTACTGCGACTTCTGAAAAAGAAAAAAAGAAAAGAAGGAACAAGGAAGTAAAAAAATTAATTACTTCTTTAAATCGTAACAAGACAATGCGCTTACCATTACCGTGTCTAGAGATATTTTCAGGAGAGGGGGGGCCTGGACTTTAGCTATCAACATATATGTGCGCGTAATTGGTGTTGTTTTAAAATTTCTGGGGTTTCCCTACGTACGCCCGTGGTGCTTACATTCATACCCAATTAAGTTGTGCGGGTTCAATATGTATTGATCATCTTTAATTTAAATCATCTTTATATTCGAGGCCAGTCGTGGCGCAGTGGCATAAAGTGTGACTGTAAAACCGACTGGTTGTGGGTTCGATCCCCACTCGAGGAGATGAAATATTTACTTAAATTTATATTTCCATTTCTTCGCTTTGGTGTCGAGGACAAGCGCGGCGTTGAGTTCTGCCACTCAACACGCAATGCCTCCAGAATTCGGCAGAAAGTGGGGAACGGAGTGTCCTAACACTAGGTTCCC
Organism: Heliconius charithonia; assembly: GCA_030704555.1. Lineage (NCBI taxonomy): Eukaryota > Metazoa > Arthropoda > Insecta > Lepidoptera > Nymphalidae > Heliconius > Heliconius charithonia. Next base: position 14,937,959 of record CM060815.1, read on the forward strand.
TCTGCCTACCTTGCAGTGTGCGGGATACAGCGTGAAGCTGATTGATTTATTTTGTTATCTTTATATTAAATAAAATTAAATGCAGCTGTTATATCCACTATATTATTATTATTTCAGTTTATGCACTCTCCTAGGCTTGTTTCTAATAACAGTAGGCACGGGAGGTATCAAGCCTTGCGTGACATCTTTCGGCGGTGACCAATTCGTACTTCCCAGGCAGGAGAAACAATTGGCATTGTATTTTAGTATATTATATTTCAACACTTGCACTGGGAGTTTGATTGCTAAGACAATATCACCCATATTGAGATCTGAGGTGCATTGTTTCGGTGACAAGGACTGTTACTCATTGGCCTTTGGTGCTCCTGGCTTGGTCGTGCTGATGGCGATAGGTGAGTTCATTTTATCTGTATTGATTAAACAGAAATAGATGAGGTTTGGTTTTAATTACAGATAAATTCTGAATTTATATTTTGTTATTTATTTTAATTTCTTCGTTCAATACAAAATGTTGAAAATTAGGTGGGGAGTGGACGTTGGGTTCCTTTAGGAAAAAGCGTGAACTTAGTTTTTTTTTTTATTTTTAAATCTTCTTTGACCTGTTTATGGCATCAACATTCGTGTGAGAAATCTTTTTTAACCTTCTAAAGGCGAAATATGTTTCTATAGGAGACGAAAATCCAAATGCATTTTCGTGTAAAAATTCAGTTCAAAATTCCTATAAACAATCCTTTCGTTTACTTTTTTCTTAAATATCAGGGTCCAGGATTACAATGTTCGTCGCAGTCGTGGCGTTCGGACACAGGGGTGCGCCGGAAAGCGCGAGAGGTTGTCAATTCGATTCCCACTAGAGAAAATGAAATATTTAATATTTCCATTTCGATTTTATTTGTAACTTATAAGCGCGGTATTGAATTCTGTCACTTGGCGCAACGAAGGGATTTAATACTAGAAATCCAGGTTCTTTCTGCCTACCCTACTACTAGTGCGGGATATAACAGCGTTAAGCGAAAAAAAGGATTACCATAGTTAAAGTTTAAACCTCAATAATTTGAAATTTGTATAAAAGTATTAATATTTCCTTTCAACTCTATATGAGAAACGTATATTGTGTCTTCTAACCTACAATTTATGTAACCAAGGAAAGGTCGTATTGACCTTTCACAATGTACGCATGTTCATTTGTTCTCTTTTTAATTATATAGATTTAAGTGACAGACAAGATAAGATGGTATCACAGTTGGTTATTTTTATAATTTTGTTTAACTTGGAGATGAATCACTCTGTTTTTTTATAGTAAGGAAGGCAAAAGTAACTTAGTGTTAATGGACTCTGTTTCCAACGCATCGTCCTATTTTCGAGGCGTATTGTGCATATTGTGTTGCGGAACTCAACGCCGCGTTTTGTATTTTTCATAGAGCGAGAAAATGATATAATTATTTACCAAGTGGTAATACTGAACAGTAAATAAATATTTAAAAAAAACTACCCACCATTTATCACCCATGGGCTTATAAAAAAAATGTCATCGTCGCGAAAACTAATATACCTGTCCTAATTCAACATCACGTAAAAGAAGAATAGGTGAACTAATAAAACTAAAAAATTGAACAACTTTTATAATACATGGGACAGTTTCATTTGAAAATATTTACTTTTGAAGGGTTTAAAATATAACAGAATAACGGTATCATGTGTTCCCAACAGCCATTATTCATTGTCAAGTAAAACATTTTGTTCTAGGTTTTATTAGACAATTCACCTACGTGTGTCTTTTATAAAACAGTATTTAATTATTATACGAGCTGAGGCCAGTAATGGCGCAGGGACAGGTGGTGGGTTCTATTCCCATTTGAAGAAATAAAATATTTATTATCTTCAAACGCTGTAAGGTAAGGCAGTCGTGGCGCAGTGGTACAAAGTGTGACTGTAAAACCGACTGGTTGTGGGTTCGATCCCCACTCGAGGAGATGAAATATTTACGTGAAGCTGTATTAAATTACGGCACTCAAAATTGCTTCCAGTATTTGACGCAAAGTGGGCAGCGGAAGTGTCTTAATTTGAATGAATTGTCTAAACAATAGGTTCCTAGGTTCCCTCTGTCTACCTCCTACGTATGGAATATAAAGAATGAAGCTAAAAAAATCATAGAAATAATTTGAATAAAACATATTATTAAATTAGACAATTTTATAATTTCATAGTAATTTTCGTGAGCGCTAAGCATAGATATGTGATGAAGAAGCCCGAAGGGAATACTCTGTTCGATTTCGTAAAATGCGTTTCTGTAAGTAATTGCTATTTGAGATATTAATGTCATGTTTTTACTATCGTATGTTTGTGACGTCCAAATATTGGTCCAGTGAGCTTGTTTATTTATTGGAGTAGTTGTGTAGTCCGTTCAGAGTTCAGATCTCGTTTGAGGTAAATAAACAAAGGTAAATATTTGTGCTGGTCGCTGATTTATATGTTTTTATATATGTGGAGGACGTCGTGGCGTAGGGACACAAGTGAGTGAGTGAGACTGTAACGCGACTGTTGTGGGATCGATTCTCACTCGGCGGAATGAATTATTATCTAATTAATATTTTCATTTCTCCTCTTTGGTACCAACGCAAAAGCGCGGCGTTGCGTTCCGCCACTTAACAAGCAATGCCTCGAAAACTCGGAGGCCCGTGGGGAACAGAGAGTAATAACATTAGGTTCCATTTGTCTATACTGCTAAATAAGAATAATAGCGTGTAGCTGAAAAAATAATTGTGTGTTATTTTGAATATTTAGTTGCTTTAGAAAAAAAGCTGTGTTTAATTTAAGCATAATATTAAGAAAGTATAGAAGATATGTTGAGATTTTTTTTGTTGCTATTCGTTTTCTTAAAATAATATACCTATATAATAACCGAAAATTATATTGTAATAGTGTGAGTACGAATCTCCCTCGAGAGAGTTTATATTTAAAAATATACTTTAAACAATTCATATAACAGGCAATCTAAAAATTTGACAGGAAACTAGATACCTTGTCTCGTGAAATAAAAACAACATATAAAAATTATAATGTATTTTCTATTACAATAAAGCTGGGGATAAAAAACGCGATAACAAACGGAAAAGGCTCTAAACAGTCACACTGGCTTGATAGCACTCAGCATCGATACGACACAAGATTTGTAAGGGACGTCAAGAAGACTCTATCGATTATGATGCTGTTTACCCTTTTACCTGTATTCTGGGCGCTTTTGGATCAAATGGTAACCTACATTTTATTTCACTTTATATATTTTATTTGTAATTTATTTCCATGGTTCAAAAAAGTTATTTGTCTTTAATATTTGTAAGCATTTATTATTTTCCATGTCATGTTTTGTTTTAACCAATATAAATATATAACATTCGAACCCACTATCACTGTGGTATTGGTATATAGGTTTATACTTAAAACAAAACTGAAAAGGCGGGTAATAGAGGACACAAATGAAATTTATTGTAGAGTTTCTGTTCACCCAACTTTGAAAAATAGAGAATAATAGATAGATTTTTGTTTAATTTGTCTTCCTGTTGTTATTTGTGGAGGCCGTCGTGGCACCGGGGCACAAGCGTGCGCCTGTAAATGTGACGATTGTGGGGTCGATTCCTACTCGAGGAAATGAAATATTTAATATTTTCATTTCAACGCTATGGTACAGAGGCAAAGCGCGGTGTCCAGTTACAACTTTCGCAACTCAACTCGACTTTCCAAATTCTTAAGGTTCCCCTTACTCCCCAAATTCTTAAGTCGAGTCGAGTTGAAGTTTCCTCGGCCTACCTTGCCACGGTATACAACGTGAAGTTGAGCGATAAAATATTTGTTTTAGGGTTTATTTTTGTTTTAGGGTTCAAGGTGGGCACTACAGGCAACAAAAATGGACGGTCGTTTGGGTTTTATAACAATTAAACCCGATCAATTACAAGTATTCGGACCAATATGTATTTTAATTTTAATACCATTGGCACAAAAGGTATGTTTTTTAAGGTTTTTAAATTTTTTTTAGGTTTTTTTAAAAAAATAAGAATTTAAATTTTCATATAATATAAACATAATAAGAAATATGAGGGTCATTCATAGCGCTAATAGGACTTTTCTTTATTTATATGAGATCTAACTTCTTATGAAGAATTTATTTAAAAGAAATATTAATTTTCTTCGTATTAAAATGGACTGATGAGACATATATTAGTTTGCAGTAAGAAATTAATAAAAAATACTTATATACTATTTCTAATTTGTCTTAGCTTTGCATTTTGCTTGCAGTTACTATAGTTTTTTTATATAAAATTAATATTAACTTGACCTTCTTTGAAAAAACATCTTTTTTTTCTCATATTATGGCGCAGTCGGAACTTTATACAATTATTTTGGTTCGAATTTAGATTTATTTTATTTGAAAAAAAAACCTGTTTTTTTTATAAAAAAATAGGACTTTAAGGTTTGAGGTTACGTTGTAAAAACTGTAATTCATTCAAATATGACATGAAGAATTGTGACAGTGCTCTATTCATTTTAACACCTTTTTTAACCATTTCGGCTTTATTTTTTATATCATTCGTGTTTTTACTACTATACGTGACACTGGCAGATTATTTTGTGCCTATCATCGCAAAATCAGGTCATTAAATAAAAAAAAACCTTTTAAAACTTTTCTTATTTATTTACATATAAGTTTCATACTATCCAGTAAACCCAGATAAGCTGTGAAACATAGCATTTTCCTCCCAAATTTGAAACAATCCATGTTGATTGACAGAACTCAACGCCATTTTCTGTATCTATTTATATAAGCTGGTAAAAATAATTATTTCCCGAGATAGGATCGAACACAACAATCACGTTTACAGTCAGATGTCAGATATTTCCATATAAATTTTACTACAAAAATATTTTCTTATTTTAAGTACATATATCCATTTTTGGAAAGGCGGAATATTTTAGTAAATCCTCTCCATAAACTGACATTAGGGGGATTCCTCGCGGGCCTCGCCTTCATTGCGTCCGCGGTCGTGGAAATATATATTAAGGTGAGTTATGGTTTTTATTTTTTATGTTTTGTGTCATTTTTCTTTACTTTTTTTTAGAAGAAATGACGATGATGAATTCCTTCAATAAATCTTAAATTTAATTTTCATATTATTGAAATCTTAAAAAAATATATATTTAATTTTCTTTATAGAATTCACTATTTTTAAATTATCACACGAGATGCTCTCTCTTTCATACTTGAAGATTAATTTTGATCGCTATAATAAAAAAATAATAAATTCCTTACACCTATGTGATTTACTGAATGTTAAATAAATTAACCAAATTTACACTGAGCAAAGAAAACTACCTTTAATTGAATTTATACCTAATGCCAATTAAATTTAATTGCAATTATCCTTTTAGACTACCTACCCAGAGCTACCACAAGCAGGATTATCGCAATTACGTATATATAACGGCAACCCTTGTCCAATTTCCATACAAAATGACCAGCATAACATTACTTACACTATTCCGTCTCTTTCGCTCTATACTAACAAATATATACGTATGAATGAGACAGATAATGTAGAATTCACTTTACGTGGAAATTGTATTGCATCTATGAAAGAAATTTTCACCCTTGAAGAGAAAAAGGCGATATCTTTTTATTTAAATGGCAATAATGTATCGAAATTCGTGGAAAATGTAGATAAAAGTAAGTCTGGGTTGCCTGTTGTAAGGTGAGTTATGGTATTTCTGCGCAATAATGTTACTATTATTTTATTTTTGTAATGGCTGTAGGAAAACTTTATTTTTTTTAATAAATTTCCAATTAAAATGTTTCTTCGTGAGTTATTTAATAATGCTGTCAACATGTTATTCATGCATTAAATATTATAAAGCAAATATTAAAAAAACCCCTTTAAACTTTAAATACAGCGTGATCTGAGCGCGTACTTGCTTAGAGCAAGAAGATAGGCTACTTAAAACTTTTGTTGTTAACAAAACTTGCGTTAGTATAGGATTTTTTTTGTAAAATGATATTACAAGAATATAAGAAAGGATATGTATAAAAGGGACAATTTAAAAAAAAAAAGTTAAATTTGAATCGAACTTGCAATTATCTTGTGTATAATCAAATACGTATCAAATGTATATTTTTCCCGTTATATGAATTTTGAGGAATTTCTCACTCAGCACTCTTTTATTTTAGGTTTCTTCTATCACAGCGCGTAAATACGTCTAACATATATTTATTCAATGAAAATCGCAAAGAAATAGAAACATATTTAAACAATAAAAACTTACAAATTGAAGTGTTTATGTCGGTTTACTCTTTGCGTGTTGATGATAGTGTCGTTATAAATGATGTGATGATGAACAATGGCGGAGTGTATACAGTGATGGTTGATAGAAATCGTGATGGCTATGTGAGTACGTTTTCTTTTTTTTAGGTTCACACTGTATTCCGCACATGGCAGAGTAGGGCAGGGAGAACTTGGGAACCTAGTTTTGACTTATTACTCCGTCCATTAAATCACCTTAGTTCCTCACTTTCCGCCTGCGAGTGACCTCAATGCTTTGCCTCGACACCAGATTGAGGAAATGAAATGAAAATAAATAAATAAATAAAATAAATCAGCTTCACGTTGTATCCCGCATACAGCAGGGTAGGCAGAGGGAACCCAGTGTCAAGACACACCGTTCCCCACTTTCTGCCGAATTCTGGAGGCATTGCGTGTTGAGTGGCAGAACTCAACGCCGCGCTTAGCCTCGACACCAGAGTGAAGAAATGGAAATATAAATTTAAGTAAATATTTCATCTCCTCGAGTGGGGATCGAACCCACAACCAGTCGGTTTTACAGTCACACTTCGTGCCACTGCGCCACGACTGGCCTTGAAGAAATGAAAATATGAAATATTTCATTTCTTCGAGTGGAAATCGACTCCACATCCTGTCGCGTTTACAGTAGCACGTGTGTACATAAATTAAGATTAATTTGTTTTGTTGATTGTTTTTACTTAGATTAAGGAAACATATAGAGATGAGTTTTTTCGCTTTTCGGAAAGTGGCGCAATCCATTGTTGTTTTTTATAACCAGGCACAACCACATGTATGGACGGAATATTACCTATTATAAAATGAACTATACACAAAGCCATTGCCGTCTGTTAATTATAAATACATTGCAATTCCGTTACAATATTGTGAATATATTTTCTAGCTTGAAATTGTATCCTGTAGACATTATGTACATAGGTACAAGGTGGGCAGACGGAACCCAGTGCTAAGACACTCCATTCCCCATACACTGCACAACCTTCGAGATATCGTGTGTTGTTTATGTATATAAAATTATTATGGGACTCGAACACACTACGGCCGCGTTAATAGTCAGAGCTGTCAGACTACGACATGACGGCTCGTGGCACGATGGTGAAATCATTAGTTATATTAAAATATTAATATCAAATTATTTATCTTTTCTTTTAAATTATATTAATATTGTACACAATATATTTTAGTAACACACAGTTATATAATTCAAGCAATGTAAATTAAACAACTAATATCTATTTTATTTTCTTTTAGCAAGTTAAGATAATCACAATAACAGAACCGAACTCCATAACAATGGCCTTGCTTCTGCCTCAATTTCTGATCATATCCATAGCAGAGGTAAGTTTATAATATTTTAATTAATTAATAAATAAAATTAAAAGTTCTGATATTTATTTTTGTGAAATGAAAACGATATCATGTATACATACATATCTAATTCATATATATTTTTGTACCAACTATATAAGTTTTTTTTTATTTTATTAACTTCTTATAATTTATATTCAATAAACTTTTAAATTTTTCTTAAATACAATTTTTCAATATCTTTTTCCACTTCATAAAAATAGAAAGTAAACAAGATTGTATAGTATTATTGGTATTACCGATTTTTGTACTTAAAAGTTTATTTTTTACGTATTAATCTGTTTTTGATAAAGTTCATAATAATCGAAGTCTTTCTCCTATCACACATAATTTTGGATTTCGCTGAGAATCGACAATTTTCATAGAAATGTCAGTTAGTTAAAAGTTTGGCCATTAGTGTGAAAGCTTGTTGCCTTAGCATGGAAAATGAAACATTCTTTTTTATATTCTGTTCTATCTTTATATTAAGTATATATATATTTTCTTTTATTGTAATATATCTTTTTAAAAAAAAAAATTAGCTTCACGCTATATCCCGCACATAGCAGGGTAGGCAGAGGGAACCTAGTGTTAAGACACTCCGTTCCCCACTTTCTTTTTTGTTATCCAAATTATAGCAAAAATAAAATAAATACAAATATGAACCTAAATCTTTAAACTGAATAAGAGTTTATTTCATTCACTTTATGAAACATAAATATATTTATACTAAAAAGTAAAGTAAACCTAATCTAATCTAATAATTAAAAGTTTAATATCAAATACATAGTGTTGCATAATATATACAGAATGTCATACATTTAAATAAATTAAAATAACAAAGGTATTAATACTTTTTAATTTAATAGTTTGTTAAATACGACCTCTATTGGGATTTTAGCATCCATAGATTACTGGTTCAAATCCGGCTCGAAGGAACTATAAACTACGTTTGCTTGGTATGACTAATAAATATAATATAATAATGTTTTATTATTTAAAAAAAAACTGGGTACAAAAATCAAATTGAATTTGCTCCAATATTATTTAAAGGCGCTTAGAAATATTAAAGAAATACTTAAATATATATTGCAGCTTACATAAAGCTCAACCTGTGCTCGGGCAGTTTCAATATAGTTAGTTGTTCGTAGGTACCATCTGGCGAAAAAGTTAGATAATCCAGACCAAACATTACCCTCGTTTATGTGCTGAGGCGCCATTTACAGATATGTACTTGTAGAAGGTGACAACTGTATTTACAGTATTATAGTTTTTTTTGATATTTTATCTTGTTTCTTTTCGCATCACGAGATTTAGGTAGACGACACCATAAGTAATTTGTTTTTGTCACATCCTAAATACGCGTTTCCCAAGACATTTGCACATTTCTCTTCAAATAAGTGGAAAGAGGAAGGGCAAGAGACTTTTGGGAGGGAGTTTGTTTATTTGATGTAACATTAACATACCTGCACTTTTTTAAAATATTAATTTTGTCTTTCGTAAATTGCACCAAATGAGTGATTTCAGCTTCAAGGCAGAGGGAACTTAGTATTAAGACACTCCGTACTCCACTTTCCACCGAATTTGGAGGCGGTGGCGAAACTCAACGCCGCTCTTTGTTTCGGCACCAGAACGAAAAAATTAAAATATCAATTAGTTTTTTTTTTATTTGCTTCGTGTGGGGATCGAACCCACAACCAGTCGCGTTTACGGTCACATGCTTGTGCCTCTGCGCTATGACTGGTCTAAATGATTTCATTCATTACTATTTTAAAAATATACAAAAAATTCAGTTCACATCCACAAACAGACTAAACAACAAAAAAGTTAAGCAAACGCTCGTGAAAAACCTTTGAAAGCTCGATTTTTATTACCTGAGCTATCAATTTTCGTCAATAAAAAAGTCTTTTGTACTTCTTCTTTATTTTCATTGTTTGAAAGGATTCTTTGCTTTGTGGAAAAAAGTTTAAATTGTAGCATGAACTTTGAGAACTTATATTGGCTTTGATAAAATAACGTATTACTTAAGTATAATATTGAAACTAGAAGTAGTTGATATATTGTTTAAATATTAAAGTTTGGTGCAAGTGCGTATTAAATGGCGAGGCTTAACATCGCGCTTTGCCTCAAACCCAGAGCGGAAAAATTAAAATATTTTTAATAAATTTCAAGTGGGTATCGAACCCGCAACAAGTCGCATTTGCAGTCACATTTTGTGCCACTTTGTCACGACTGGCCTCATGTAAGCTTCTGTTGTTTTTTTTTAACGTGTCACAAAAGTTTTAACCTACGATGTACATATAATATAAATCAAATAAATCAGCTTCACGCTGTATCCCGCACACAGCAGGCAGACGGAACCTAGTGTTAGGACAATCCGTTCCCCACTTTCTGGCGAATTCTGGAGGCATTGCGTGTTGAGTGGCAGAACTCAACGCCACGCTCTTAGCCTTGACACCAAAGCGAAGAAATAGAAATATAAATTTAAGTAAATATTTCACTTCGAGGGGGGGTCAAACCCACAACCAGTCAGTTTTACAGTCACACTTCGTGCCGCTGCGCTACGACTCAAAAAATACTTACTCACATCTGCTCTAGAGCGAAGTCCAAGCTTTCTTTAAATTGCTCTTAACTTAACGCCTTCGAGTAAAGCATCAAACGTTGTGAAGAATCATTTCAAAGATCGAGATTTTAAAGAGTTCTTCTAATATCATAGTTCAGTTGTATTTTAAAATATTGATTTCTCATTTTAAGAATATTTTCTATAGAGTCAATGTAGCGTTCTCGATTTACTGTGTGATTACGTATCTGCAGAGTGGAGTATGAAGCCATTGTATGTTAGATGTCGAAATCAAATTCAGAATCTGGTTGTAGAGTATTATTTTTACCAGTAAAAATGATTTTACTAAAATGCGATATAAAGATACAAATGTATCTGTCATTCCCAATTTTTTTATCAAGATAAAAAAGTTGATTTGACTATTTATTATATGCGAAGTCTCGCATGACGGGGCCAGTCAGGCGCAGTGGCGCAAGTGTGGGACTGTAAAAGCGACGAGTATTTATTCGATTCCTACTAGAAGAAATAAAATCTTAAATATTTTTATATTTTCGCTCTGGTGTCGAGGCAGGGTGTAAGGTGTATGAAGTTCCGCCACTCAACACGCAAACCCTCCAGGATTTAGCGGAAAGTAAGGAGCGGGAGTGTCTTAACACTAAGCTCCCTTTGCCTACCTTATTACATGCGGGATACAGCGTGAAGCTGACAAAAAAAGGAATATAATAACATAACCAAAACTAAACCTAATATAATTTATAAGATAACAAGGCTTTAGGCGTCTAGGTAAGACAAGTTAGCGTAATCTGGCGCAGACATTGCCCTTAATGCTGTGATAAAGCGGCTGTTAAAGACGTAGGTACACACGTTGTTTACGTATTAGCAGGGTAACGTGTGTAGGAATATAGTTATGTTTTGTTTTCATCGTCTGTGGGGACCTTTATTGTGGCCATAGCATTAATAATTAAGTTATGAAATAAATAAAAGTGGCCAATAAAAAAAATTATAAAATTGGTCATGGCGTATGGGTAGACATGACGGTTGTTGGTTCGACTCCCATCGGGTGAATAAATTATTTGATATTTTCAAATAAGCCTCAAAAACTTATTTGAGGCCAGTCGTGGCGCAGCGGCACAACGTGTGACTGTAAACCGACTGGTTGTGGGTTCGATCCCCACTCGAGGAGATGAAATATTTACTTAAATTTATATTTCCATTTCTTCGCTCTGGTGTCGAGGCTAAGCGCGGCGTTGAGTTCTGCCACTCAACACGCAATGCCTCCAAAATTCGGCAGAAAGTGGGGAACGAAGTGTCTAAAAACACTAGGTTCCCTCTGCCTACCCTGCTGTGTGCGGGATACAGCGTGAAGCTGATTTTTTTTTTTTTTTTTAACTTATTTGAAGCTAAAAATATCTGTAAGTTGCAAATGCATCTTTCATTCTCCGTTTCTTGTTTTTATAGAGATACAGATCTGTGTACCTTTCTTCTAAGGTTCAGCGGGGTTAATGCATTAGCACTGTTGTTACTTTTGATTACATACATATTTTTTTTCCCTTCACGCTCTAACCAGGTACAGGGTACAGGGTAGGCAGATGAAACCTAGTGTCAAGACACAATTTCATTGGCTTTTTAGCTTTGGGTGTTAAGTAGCGGAACATAACACCGCGCCTCGTTACCAGTTCTTTGATAAAAATAATTTCAACTGTTACCTATTTGTTTATATATACCTATATTTTTTGTTTAAATACTATAAGACTAATAGAAGTCACCCATTTAAAAATAAATATATTAAAACCACAAGCGGCAATATGTATTTAAAATACAGTTTCCAAGTCTAACTGAAGAAATTATACCTCGAGAATTCTCGTTGCATTCCATACTGAATCGCAACGCGACCCTTCAAGCGAAAACGACCCAGTTAGTGTAACATTCAGGATAAAATACTTGCTTAAAATGAACGCAGGAAGGACTTTTAGGAAATTTTATTACATTTTAGCTTTTTATATTCGGTTTTGATTCTTTTATTTTTAACCTAACGTAAATACTGTTTATTTTTTAACTTCACGCTAAATCCCACGCATAGCAAGGTAGGTTGGGGGAGTCTGGGAACCCAGTGTGAACACACTTCCGTTTCCTATAATGTTCTGTGATGTTCCTTATCTATTGTTATGTGGATTTAGGGTAAAATATTAAGTGGTCTTCCTGTTCTTAATTTTCTAGCAATCTCAATGTCCCTAACGTTTCGTGGCGGTTATTTCGTATTAAAACAAATTTGGTTAAGTAAGCGACTATATTAAAAACAAACAGCTTAGCCTCTGTGGTCGAATTGAAATAATTGAATATGGTCAACCTGATTTAATATAGCCTTCCTTCATAAATAGAATATCCAAAACAAATAGAATTTCTCCATACGAACCAGTAGTTCCTTAGATAAGCGCGTTCCACCAAACATACAAGAGCTTTATAATATTAGTATAGAAATTAATATAAACATTACTTTCAGTTTGATCATGACCGACAAACCATTATACTGTGATAATTAATTAAAATGTAGGGATTCTACATATGTATATAATATAAATATGTAGATATATTTGTGTAATTATTTAAATCACATGTAACGAAAGGATGCCGAGTGGAAAACCAAGGAACAAACCGCTGAGAGACGGCACGTGTACTTCAGTCGCGCGGTCACCGCAGATTTCTATAATATTTCTTCATACCAGAGCTATAAATAATAATGTGTTTTAATGTTTTTCTTGCTGTAAATTATATTTTTCTCTATTTTTCCTTGGGTTTGTAGTGAAATTACGAAGTGTTAGTGGTGGAACCATATACCGCACTGTCTCTAACATTTTATGATTGGTTTACAATTTATATATGCAATAGATTCGTATATAAAGTATAGAAGAGTTATATCATCTATATTGACAAGTTTATTCTATTAATATTAATGATTATGTTTGTACCACTTTCAAGGAAAAACTGCTGTACGGATTTAGATAAAACTTTACAATTTTATACCTTATATATCAGAATAACATATACACTACAATTAATACAATTTAAGTAAAAAAAAATCTATAATCTGTCAATTATTTAACAATCAATTTAAGCGGGCGAAGTCGCATGAGAGTAGCTAGTAGCATAACAACTAAAACACAAACATAACCACAGGTGCTATTCGCGATAACCGGCAACGAGTTCGCGTTTAAAGAAGCGCCCGACAGCATGAAGGCTGTGATGACGGCGATATGGCTGCTGACGGAGGCCGCGGGAAACGTCATCATCATTGTTGTCACCAGGATATTCGTTAATTATAAACAAGTGAGTGTATACGTGTGTAGGCATTGCGTGTTAAGTGGCGGAACTCAACGCCGCGCTTCGCTTCGTCCTCATCGACACCAGAGCGAAGAAATGATAATAGAAATTTAATTAAATATTTCATTTACTGGAGTGGGGATCGAACCCACCCCCAGTCGCGCTTACAGTCAGTCACTCTTTGTGCCCCTGTCTACGCACCTCGGGTATTATTCAATAAACATATTAATTTTTTTTTCTAGGAAACCCAATCATTTATTTACACGGGAATGATGTTTGTGGCCATTTTGATATTCCACTTCATGTCACGAGGTTATCAATTTGGTCATTCAGACGAAGAGACGAAGGAGAAAAGAAGTAACAGCGAAGTGTTGTACCAACAAGTGATGCAAGCTGAGGACTGTTTGGAACATTAATTGACAAAATATTATTTATTTATTTTATTTCATAAATGTAGAATTTTTTCATGACTATTGAGAATACAATGTGCTATTAAAGATAATTTACGTTTTAAAGTTATTGTAGACTTGGGCTATTTAATAGGTGCGTTAGGAACTGTTAATACCCTAGTATATTAAATTTATACCAAAAATTGTTTTATTTTTGAATTAATGTTAATACACTACGTAGACCATTAAGAACCTTCCGTAATCCGTTGCCCATTTTCTACTGAATTCTTTCTTCTTTTTAGTTGCGTGTTAAGCGGCGGAGCTCAACTAATTACTAAGCTCTTTTATGAGCCACATTGGCTCATAAAAGAGCGTCTAATTTGAAAATCGTAAATTATAATTATTATTAAAGGATATTTTAAGGCCACCGTGGCGCAGGGGCATAAACGTGCTGTTGTAAAAGAAACGCGACGGTTGTGGATTGGATTCACACTCGAGAAATATTTAATATTTTTATTCCCTCGCTCTGGTGACGACCAAAATCTTCCAGAATTCGGGAACGGAGTATATATGTAAATATTAGGGAACGGAGTATCTTAACAGTAGGTCTTCAGGTTCTCTTTGCCAACTCTGCTATGTCCAGGATACAGCGTGAAACTTTAGTAAATATACCAATTTTGCAAATTTATTTCAATGTATTTAATTAAAAATTCCTTAAGTATCAATTCCAGCAGTAATTGTTACAGCATTAATTAAACAAGTTCAGACTATTAAAACTAACTGCAAAAGTACTTGTTAAATTTTTAAACGAACTTGTAAATTTGTTAGCGTTTTGTTCGAAGTTATTTAAGTCCAGGCAATGTTCTAGGAAATAAGGTATTTTAATTTCTTCTACATACTTAAGCGTTTTATATTGTCTTTAGTTTGTGTTAAAATTAAAATCCAAAAAAAGGAAAATTCAGATAATTCAGCAACAAATATTTTTGAACAAATATTTTTAATGATCGTAAATCAAAACAGCACAGTCCATACACCCCATAGTGGGAATCGAATTGACAACAGGCACTTTTAGAGTCCGCCGCGCCACGAAGGTAAACCATATCTATTATTATTTTTACTATTTTCATATACAACATATAATACAATATCGTATAAGTTCACAAATGAGAAAACTTTACATAATAAAATTCTCCAGTCTAGAATTAACTCCCAGACCCGTCGACCCGTAAACCGCATTCGTGTGACGGATCCACTTCAAACGCGCTGATTGAAAGGTTTTTTGCTACAAAAGAACTTAGCATTACCGCTGGCTGTAGTGATTAAACCTGACTAATGACGAGATGCCATTTGGTGGAAGTATTATACGACGGTTTATTTTTTATTTTTTCGGATTTTTTCTTTTATATAGTAGAGGGTGTCGTAACGTATTTTGATACTTACGTTGTTAGGTTATGGGCTTCGCGACGATGCTTATGAGACGAGACTTTATTAAATCAATTATGTTATCGATACGGTACAAAAGAATAGCGAATTTCACAATTACATACGTACCGAATAAATTCAGTGCACTGACATAGCTTGTTTACAAATGGTATTTTTGAATAATATCAATAATTGTAACAGCCACACAACGTTTTTATTATTTTATTTATCGCAAAAAGAGACAAAAGAGCCAATGGGCCACCAGATGGTATGCAGAATCTTTACTCATGGCCATCATTAACTTAAGGGAACTGAAGATACCTCACCGACCGTTAGCCTGTGCCGACGCTTAAGGACATCTAATAGTGCATGGAGCACCTCAAGAGTAAGATTGTTCTCCAGTTTGCAAGTACGCAAAGACTTAAGAAAATAATCTAATGTCTTTGAGATGTCAAGGCTAACTACCATAGCTTACTTCTACTGCCCAGTGATGAGTCAAGTCCAAGAGTGATTAAATGTATTTTTTTTTGAAAAGAATTGAGAATGCTAAAGTATTTGTGTAAAAAGAGAATTTACCATTGATAAGTAAATTTAAATTGCTATCATCTTATAAAGTGAAGTCTTTCTGTAGTAATTTTGTTGTTAAGTTGAATTTTGGTTATTAAGCTTTCAAATTGACCATTTAGGTCCTTTCGTTCATAAAATCCGTAAAAAAATAAATCGAGAGAGAAATAAGAAAAACTGAAAATAATATGTAAATATTATTTATTTCATCAAAATTATTTTGCCTATAAATTAAGAAGTATGTCATGAAACACATTCTTTCAAATTAAAGTGAATTATCAACCATCATAAATAGTTTCAATCGCATCCAACCACTATATCCAAGAATCATATTCAAGAATCATAGTCATAGAATTTATTTTGCTGCATTCTCTGTATCATGTACAGATAATGCAGCGAAAGCAGAATATCTCGGTTGCCTCTGCCCACCCCCTCTATACGAGTATAGCAGGGTGGGCAGAGACACAACCAAGACATGTGGTTGCGTCGACATTCTGTCCAATTTTCGAGACACATTGCGTGTCAAATTTAGGACTCAACATTGCACGTTGTTTTGTTACCAGAAAAAGAAAAACAAAACAATTTATTCTGTCGTGTGAAAATCGAAACTACAATCGTCGCGACTACAGTCAGACGCTGTGCCAGTGATGATGATATATTTAAAAAAATACTTCCAAAAATAAGAATTCTTTTTAACAATAACTTTTAACGGTGCAATCAAAGGGGAGTGGATCGTTTAGTGTGACATTTTTACACAAGTTATGAGGTAAATGGGTGATCGCGGGCAAATATCCTGGACGCACTTACCACGGCGCGGCGTGATGTTATGGTCGTCCTGCTATTTGGGTATAATGGGAAAAAATAAGAGGAAAGCTCTCGTTTGTGTCCTTGTGATACGAAGGTTAAGTGTTTACTTTCATATTACAGATTAAGGAATATTATAAATGTGATCGTTTGTAGATGTATGTTTGTTCCACTTTCATGTAATAATTACTGAACTGATTTAGTAATAAATGGAGGTTAAGGAAATTAACCTTATATACGTATATGATTAATGCATTTGTTACAATTAATGTAAGATTTGTACAATTTTGCTATAACATAATAATAAATTTAAGCAAGCGAAGCTGTTGGATGATCGCTAGTATTATTTAAAAAGATGTGCCTTACGGTGAGTTTTGTTGTTCTTAAACTGCCAGTCTCATTTTCATAAAATATAGCTAAGAACAAGCTGCGATGAGTAAGGCTTTCGATTAAAAAAAACTAAACTTAAATCAGCTTATTCGTTTAGAAGCTACAGTGCCACAGACAGACAGGCCAAAGTAATAATTTTGGATCGGGAGTTAAAAATAAAGAGAAAACAACGTAAATAAAACTGGTTATTCGTAGCGTTTGGCGGTCTGTTCTCATTGGCGACCACGCTAGGGTATACATGCAAAGAATGAAGCTGAAAAAAACTGATTCTACTCCTTTTATATTAAAAATATCTTCAATTATTTATTATGTATGTTGAAAGAGCTTAACTATGGCGTAGAGAGAAATTAAACTACAGAGGTATAAAATTTCTCCGTTTCAATTACTTCTTTCTTTTTAAATATTTTATCAATTATTCAGGAATGCTCAAGATTTTATCGATTATTTAAGAACAAATGTGTCTCTGATTGAAATAAATAAATAAATAATCAAATTAAACCCAAAACCGTTCATAGTATTTGACCAAGTACTAAGAAATTTCATAAGATTTTACACAATAACAAAACCGATACTATGCAATTGCAAAAGCTCGCTTCATCTATTGCAAAATCGTATTTCTCTTGCAACATTAGGCGGAAAATAGTTCCTGAAAATCTTATTTTCACATTCTATTTCGCTACAATGAAAATTGGGTTACATTGTAGAGCTGAACAACATTGAGCGGTTATAGATTAGGTTTTGAAATGATGTCCGGTTTGTTCACATACATATGTACCCGTATGTGGGTATTTTGAATTATTTGTATTAATAATGTATTGTCACGTGATTTAACTTAGTTGAATATTAATCGTTTACACTCAGGCCTTCGTGACGTCGTGACCTAGCGTGTGATACGGTTGTGGATACAATTCCCACTCTGGGGAATTAATAATTTAATATTTTAACTTTCTCGCTCTGACTTCAAGACAAAGCGCGGTGTTTAGTTCCGCCACTCAAACACGCTGGTTTAAAATTACAGCGGAAGGTAGGGAACGGGGTGTTTTAGCATTAAATTCCATCCACCTATAATGATATTTGCGTAATTGTAATAAAAATTATATGTTATGTGATGAAACATGATTTGAATCAATATTTTTTTAGACTATTAATAAAGAGACGCTATTGTGAAGTAGTCGGCTATTACTATTACTGATAACGTCAGTTATACCTATAAGGCACAGGGTAGCTTTTATATATTAATATTGTAAAGCCGGAGAGTGTGTTTAATAAAACGCATCAATCTCAAGAACTCTTGGCGAGTAAAAAAGTATTTTTGTGATGGATAGTCTATTTGGCGAGGTATTTTGGTAATCGTGTCGATTGTCCTCGATAGTTCAATAAATCATAGTACTCACTCAGCAATTTTCTACTATGTTCTTTCAGGCTGCTTTCGTGACGTATAGAAAATACATAGTTATGCACTCACCTAAACCCTCAGTATTAGGCTGAGCGAGACTATTCTGCTGGCTCAGCGAGACCAACGGAATTTTCCCATTATATATTCACTATAAATATTTTCATCCATTATAATTTTTCAATATAAATGTTTTTTAGGTTTAAGATACTTTATTGTTCGTATCTCCAAATCGATTGGACGTAATATATAAAATTAAGTCATTTTTAAATAAAATTAGTTTATTATTTTTAAAAAAGTAAAAGTTCATATAGAAAGTTTAACCACATATTATTTAAAATATTAAATTTAATGTTTGAATTAAAATTTAATTATCAAACGTATTCAAGAATACTGTTAAAGTTTTTTCTACATAAAAAAATATTTAAAATATCATACATTACTATGGCAACACCAAATTTAAGCAACTTAATGTTTTTAATGCTAACTTGACAAATGAGTTGTCAGGATTAGGGATAATTTGGGGGTGACAATTTATTGATTGATTAATGTTGTAGGACATCATCATTAATTTCAAAAGCTGATGGATGGGAGCGTTTTCGTCCACAAATATATGACTGTTATATTACTAATGACTAAATTGTTTAAGATATATATATGTTTTTTAAAGTCGAGGCCAGAGGCGCAGGAGTACAAGCGTGCGACAGGTTGTGGATTAGCTTCCCACTCGAGGAATTGAAATATTTAATATTTCATTTTCTTCGCTTTGGTAACGATGCAAAGCGCGGCGTTGAGTTCTGCCACTCACTCAACACGCAATGCCTCCAGAAATCGGCGGAAATTGAGGGACGGAAATGTATTAATGGTAACGGAACATCTTAACACTAGGTTCCCAGGTTCCCTCTGGCTACTCTGCTATGTGCGCAATACAGCGTGAAGTTAAAAAAAAAACACAAACAGTGGAGCAGCGTCTGATGAGTATAACTGTGCCTTTTGACGTATATGGCAGTGTTTAGCTCTGCCGTGATGTAATAATTGTAAATCGATTTTCTTTGTCTATTCTGTATAAGAATAAAAAAATTTAGAAAGATAAATATTGAGACATTTAATGAATAATAAGTTCTTAAATTATTTAGCTGCTCCATATTTTTTATTACAATAAAAGTTGTAAATTGACGACTGTTATCGGTTGACGTTAAGGCTAACATTTTGGGCTTTTCTCAAGATACTATTTGAAAGATTGTGTAATGGATAAGTCTACGAGCAAAAGCTGTAAATAAAATAGAAGAAAAGTTTGTAACGTAGCGGGATTTGGACTAGAGTCTTGCCAGTAAAAGTTTAAGACGAATGTTCTTAGAGAGGACACAGCAAAAGTCACAAAAATATTTTAAAACAGAGTTTACATGAACGTTTCGACGTACGACATGGAATAATATTTTTGTATGGTTCATACAAATATTTCTCGTGATGTCACTTAAAGCATATCTTAATATTTAAGTGTATATATTTAGAGATAGGCTGAGGTAACAAGGCAAGGCGCGGTGTTGAGCCTCGCTACTCAACGGTACTGCGTTAAACCTTAAAAAATCGATGGAAAGTGGAGAACGGTGTCTTAACACAAAGTTCAGAGGTTGAGTGGAGGGGGAACGAGAGAGAGGGAGAGAGAGAGATTAACCGATCAAGTCGGTTTCCAGGTCGGTTTTCTAAGTAAATAATATATTGTTTGATAAAATGCTATCTTCCTACTTTCATAAAATTGAAAACTGCTTTCTAATGAATTATTATAGAATATGCAAATGCTAGAAAATGCAAATTATAGTGCTTTCCTTACAGTACTTTTTTTCAATTTTCTTAATGGATCTGGAGTGAAGGAAATCTTCACTGTTAATGTAATTTGTTTCTTAACAAAAGTGCCTGATTATGACTACTGTGTCCATCTACGAACGTATGTTGATGTGATAATATATAAATTACAGTTCCTACGCCTAACGATGTCTTTTGAAAAAAATATGTTGTCGAGAAAAAATATGATGAATACACATAATCATGGAAATAAAATGTTGTTTAGAATAAAATTAATAATATAAAACTAACAACATTCTTTTTTCTACAGATATATTACCAAGACGAATGTAATAAGCACAAACTCGGTATGTTTACAAATAAGCAGTCCTAGGTCGCATCAGTCTCTTCAATTTCCATCATCAGTTCAGCTCGATAGTACCATAATATTGTATTGTCATATTATCTCAATATAATAGATAAAAGAAGTGCGTATAATTCAGATTATTGGTACTTATTACATAGTTGCAGCTCAACTTAATAAAAGCGTGTAAGAAATAGAGAAGTCGCTTCAAGGTGTAGTTGTGGGTTTGATATCCATAGAGTTATTTAACTTTTGAGGCCAGTCGTGGCGCAGTGGCACAAAGTGTGACTGTAAAACCGAGTGGTTGTGGGTTCGATCCCTACTGGAGGAGATGAAATATTTACTTAAATTTATATTTCCATTTCTTCGCTCTGGTGTCGAGGCAAAGCGCCGCGTTGAGTTCTGCCACTCAACACGCAATGCCTCCAAAATTCGGCAGAAAATGGGGAACGGAGTGTCTTACACTAGGTTCCCTCTGCCTACCCTGCTGTGTGCGGGATATAGCATGAAGCTAATTTAATATATATATTTTTTTATTTAACTTTTAGAATTTTTCTGGTTTATATGGATTTGTCTTAATATAGGCAAATCTAGATGTCATATTGTGAAACTAAAAAAAAAAACAAATTTGCAACTATTACAAACTTTCATAAAGACATATTCTAAAGAATATCTATATATAAGATTCGTCGATAATATTTTCATCACCTGTTTGTTAAATTTAAAATACTTGTGTAACTTACTAAAGAAAAAGTCAATCTCAGTTTTCAGTACTCGAAAAGTTCATACTTTGACTTAAACTCTGATTGCGTCTTGCTGAAACTTTGTATGCCAATTGGTTTGATCGGACAAACTAATCATATTTTTTATTAGAGAACTTTTTATTATTTGTTTCGCTTATTTAGTAATATTTTTGACTTTTGTAATGGGATATAAAAATAATTCATTCCCCCGAATAGGAATAGAGCCCGTAACATTTGTATTAACTGTCAAACACTGTATTGCGTCATGACAGTCTCAAATAAATATAATTTTAATTATTATTTGCGCTCCACAATCCAGCCACTGAAAATGCCTACGGTTGTGGGTTCGATTCCTACTCGTTAGAATGGAATATTTAATATTTTCATTGCTACCATTCAACACGCAATAGCTCAAGAGTTTGGTGAAAAGTGAAGTGTCTTGTATGTCTTAACGAAAAACGTAGTGTCTTAACCCTAGGTTCCCAGATACACCCTGCTTATCCTGCTATGTGCAGGATACAGTGTGAAAATAAAAAGAATCTCGCTTAGACGGGTCATCTAAACACTACGTTCCCTTTGACCTTATTACGCGGGATAAACCTTTTGAAGCTGAAAAAAAAACACGCCAATGATACACACACCAACATAACTGAACCAATAGGCCAACTATGAACGAACGTTTGTAGCTTTTATATGTAAATTAGAGTTCGCAGGTGATTAAGTCTGAAATATAGTGTACTTACAGTGAAATATGGGATTTGTATGTTCTACTCTAATGTCAGACATTTTGTACATTAAGTATATGACTAGATATTTATATATGTCCTACATAGAGTCGTCTCTACATAAACCTATATTTCCTTTCTATAAATTAACATTTTCAGACCGTCGTGGTAGGAGAATATGAGTGTAAATGTGAAAAAGATATTTAATATTTATATATTTTCATTCCCCCGCTCTGGTAACAAGGCAAAACGCGGCGTTGAGTTCCGCCAACACGCAATACTCTCGGAATTTCGGCAGAAAGTGGGGAACGGAGTGTCTTAATGGGAAAGGAGTTACTTAGGACTAGGTTTCCAGGTTCTCTCTGCCTGAAACCAGAGCAGGGTGCTCTGTCAGAGATACAGCGTGAAATTGAAAATAAAAACAATTTGTTTATCATATATCAATGATATCGTATTTACCCCAATATTTTTAATTTATCTTTTCACTTTACAGATTTTTTTCAAATAAAGATAGTTTTCTTTCTAGTCCAAAGATCTTTCACGAGATCTCACCTAGTGTGACGACGTGGGCGAGAAACCGCCAACGCCTTCATCTAAGATGAAGAACTAATATATCACATTTATTTAGTTTTCCTAGAAATATTAATATGAGTCGTTAGTCAAATATATTAACAGATTATTCTTAGCGAGTCATTTACCTTCTTTACATAATCGGTCTCAAGGTTACATACATATTATATATAAAATTATGTAGTAAAGTAGGGGTGGGAATTATAATCTTTAATCTTATTATTTCAGTGTATTAAAATCTGAGTTTCAGAGCATTAGGTTACGCTTTCGCATTGTAGTAATTTCATTAAAACTGTTATTTTGTATAAAATTAAAATACTAACATAAGCCAGCCATATTCAATGCCTGATTAAGTAAATTTGAATATTTTAATATTGTACGTACATTAATAATATTTTATGTAGGTTTTAATTTTACCTATTATGTTATAAATATTTCATTTTTACGCCTTATCTTGGGAATAAGCTAGTCGAGGGCACAAGCTTATGCTTGTAGATGCGAACGGTTGTGGGTTTGATTCTTACTCGAGGAAAATGAAATATTTAATATTTTCGTTCTAGCGACGAGGTAAGTCGCGGCGTTGAGTTCCGCCACTCACCAGTTCTAATGGAGACGGAGTTTTTTGTATTACGCCTCCGTGTGATATACAGTATGTGATAAGTGGCGACGAATGAAGTTAATTTATTTTTCCGAGTGGTGATTGAAGACGCAATGTCCATTACCGTATGATAACCTCGGAAATATCTTCCTTTTTAACTAAAAACATTTACTTATTTACTTTTTTAGATTTGCTTTGCATCCCGTTTATAATATCATCGGGTAGGCTGCTGAGCGAACCAAACGTTTGACACTCCAATCCTTAATCTCCATCCAATTTTGGAGATTTTGCGTGTTGAAGGCCGGAACTCAACGCTGCGTTTTGCCTCTAACTATGGCAAAGAAATGAAAAGATTTAAAATCGAACGGGAAGAATTGTGTAATTTTTACTTGTTTTGTTGCTTTAAAAAGGACTTTGAATTTATCGGTGACCTAATCAACTTATTGATATTTTAAAATAAGAACTCATTTCAAGGACGGATCAGTTTTTATAAAGAAGTCACATTTCCCTGTCACGTTTACAGCGTTCGTTAAATTGGTTGCAATTTTGTTTGTTTAAATTTCTTCTTAGATGAGAAATAATTCAATTTATTTATTTAAATCTTCGTGTTATTATTTACCGAACCACGAGTACAAAAAGAACATGGTAACACATACAGTGTAGAAATATGATTCTCTAATAAGAAAGGGAACGTAGTGCCAAGGCAATATGTTCTTTATTTTTAAACGAAATCTAGCGACATTGCCTATGGCTGAACTCAACGCTACACTTTGCCTTCAAACCAAAGCGAAGAAATGAAAATATTTTATGTCCTGGAGTGAGAATCGAATTTGCAACCTGTCGCGCTTGTGCCCTGCGCCACTGGACTCTAAAAATATTTATATATAAAAATAAAACCAATTTAAATAAGATTTAAAGCTTTTTACAGATGAGATGACAATGCAATATTATGGTACCATCCAACTGGTCTGATGATGGAAATGGAAGATGACTGACGAGACCTTCATGAAAAAATAAGAATTAATTATGCATCTAACGTAAACCTATCGAGTGACCAAGAAAATAAAAGTAGAACCCATTTAACT
Organism: Heliconius charithonia; assembly: GCA_030704555.1. NCBI lineage: Eukaryota > Metazoa > Arthropoda > Insecta > Lepidoptera > Nymphalidae > Heliconius > Heliconius charithonia. The sequence continues at coordinate 14,962,357 of CM060815.1, forward strand.
TTATAATGTAAATATCACTTAATATTCTTCACAAGCGTTACTTCCTTCAGCACTATTTTCTACCGTATCTACCTTATCGGTATTCATTGCTATGAAAATTTCATATGGAAAAGTCAGTTGAGTCATGATGTTTTGTACAATTTTCTTAGATAACACAGCAGTATTGTTAAAGTTATATAAAAATATTTTTTCCCGTTTTCGATTTTCCACCTGAAATTCAGTCGTTGCGGAACTCAACGCATACAAAAGAAAGTGGAAAAAAGAGTTTCTTGTCACTAATTTCCTGCCGGTTCCCCCGTTATTTTTGTAGGTACAGCAAGACACTGAAAAAGAAGTAGATCCTAAGTGAAATCAGCACTAGCACTTTATATATCTACAGTAATAAAAAAATGTTTTATTAAGCTTTGGTATGAAATGTTAACTTTTATAACGTTTGGATATCTAAATATTAACCACTTTCAAAGAAATAGGGCGTTTATTTACTCTGTTACACAGCTTATAGCCGATAAAATTATGTTGGCGATGTTCCAAAGTACAACATGGCTTGTTTTAATTTTTAAAAATTTTCACAAAAATGCTTTTAGCTTAAACGTAGCGGACAACTTTTCTGTGAAATCTGTTATTTAAAATTGAATTTTGAAATATAAATTGTAATAACAATTTGTGAAATTTTAATAGACTTTTACTGGGACAAATCGCGTCGTAAATGAAATATTTATAAAAAGGCTCATCCTTTATTCCCTGAATCTTTGGTAATATTAAACAATTCTCGTTCCCAAGTCAAATTATTAAATTTAAAATGATATATTGAATTAATTATTTTTATTTCTACGCTTAGGTAGACAAAGCACGGTTTGGAGTTCCGCCACTCATCACGTTGTCTCGAAGATAGGGCGGAGAGAATGTAAGAAATGTGTTAACAAAAAAAAAATAGATTGTTAAGTATTATAATATATGTAATTGGGAATTAAATGAATACTTAATTATATATTAGCCAGTCGTGGCGCAGTGGCACAAAGTGTGACTGTAAAACCGACTGGTTGTGGGTTCGATCCCCAATCGAGGAGATGAAATATTTACTTAAATTTATATTTCCATTTTTTCGCTCTGGTGTCGAGGACACGCGTGGCGTTAAGTTCTGCCACTCAACACGCAATGCCTCCAGAATTCGGCAGAAACGAAACGAAACGAAGTGTCTTAACACTAGGTTCCCTCTGCCTACCCTGCTGTGTGTGTACAGCGTGAAGCTGATAATTATATATTATAGGAAACTAACTGGAACATTAAACTATTCATTTAAACCCATTAACTTGAAATGTTTATACATATATGTCTATGTACAAAGAGTTTCTTATTAAGTGTAGCAGAACCTAGTTAAACCACGAAAGCGTAACTAAATTAGTTTGAACGAAAAATGGACGACTATTTTCTATGTGTGTTTCCATTCAAAAATCATCCTTCCACTAACGTCTTAGGAATCAATATGTAATACACGTAATTCTATTGTCTATACGTTTGTCTATTCAACCGTACAGCAATATCAGGCGGGACGGCAAGACAGCCCTTTTTGTTGTTTAGCTGTCGATAAATAATAGATATGAATTCACACTCACTTTAGTTAGCAAGGTCTTGTATGGAAAATAAAGTTGAATACAATTTCTTATTAGAAAAAGTTAACTAGTTAGAAACGAAGTAAATTTATATTTTTTGTCTCATTATATATTAGTATGAGTTGTTCAATAAAATGGATAATCTTGCGCATCACTTGCTGTACGAAGATTTGGGGTTTTTTGGGTTGAAGTTCTATGTTTTCTGCTTTTTGTCCCCGTCCGTGAGTATAGGCACCGTCACCCTCTACGCTGGCACAAATACCCTGAGGTTATGGAAGTCCGTGGGCACTTATCACCAGGTTGTATTTGTTGGTTCGTTTGGCTCCTTTTTTGCTATAAAAATCTTATTATTGTCCACAAGCCAGATTTCTGATCAACCAGATTTGTGTTCTTTTTCGTAGAGCAGGGGACGGAGGGAACTTAGTGTTAAAACACTCTGTTTGCTATTTTTTGTTTAAATGCTCCCGAGTTGGAATCGAACCCACAATAATTGTGTTTATAGGAAGATGCTATCTCAATATGCCACGACGATTTCTCTGTCCTTGTTTGTATTGGATATACTTTTGAAAAGAAAATCAAACATTGAATTGGTATTCTTTCTCTATATAAAAATAAAAAAATCGGTCAAGTTTGAGTCAGACCTGCCAACTGAGAGTTCCATACCAACTTCACGATTGTAGATCAGTAAAAGTTGACAAACTTAAATTCGAGGCGTAAGCACACATTTTATCTATACCTATACCTACATTTAATAAAACGGAGGTCTAAATGTAAAATAACAAAAGGTACGGACCATAAGTCTGTAGTGTAAAAATTTAAATTTATATATATTATATATATATATATATATATATACATATATATATATATATATATATATATATATATATATATATATATAAATAAAATAAATAAATAAATCAGCTTCACGCTGTATCCCACACACAGCAGGGTAGGCAGAGGGAACCTAGTGTTTTTAGACACTCCATTCCCCACTTTCTGCCGATTTCTGGAGGCATTGCGTGTTGAGTGGCAGAACTCAACGCCGCTCTTAGCCTCGACACCAGAGCGAAGAAATGGAAATATAAATTTAAGTAAATATTTCATCTCCTCGAGTGGGTATCGAACCCACAACCAGTCGGTTTACAGTCACACTTCGTGCGTATATATATATATATATATATATATATATATATATATATATATATATATATATATATATATATATATATATATATATATATATAAATATATTAGGTCTACTGCAAATACCAATAACAATAGAACATGCATTAAAAATAATGCACGTATTTTTTGATTACGTTGATTTAGAAATAAATATAAAAATATACTATCTTGACAGACGGATAGACGGACAACAAAGTGGTCCTATAAGAATTCTATTTTTTTTATGGATTTAAATCCATCTGACTCAATATATACGCCTATAATTTGAAAACTAAAACATTCAAAGAAATTTATCCTTTTATAATCTAAAATCGGTCTGAAAATGAGAATGTGGTAAAAACGGATTTCAGAGCGTCATAGTTTTGCAGAGACGATCGTTATCTTTCTATTGTACTGTCAGAACTTATGTTTGTGCATAAGTCTGTCTGTATCTCAATATAATACAATTTTTACACTTTTTGTAATAATAAAAATATTCAGTTAATATAGTAATGTACGCCAGTTAAGCTTTACAAATTGTATGATTTATAAAAAAAATAAAAATATAATAAAAAATACTATACATACTTATCAAGAATGGCTATATGTAAAAGTATAACGTCAGAGCGTTTGGACGGTTTCGAAGAGGCGCGGGTTTAAACCCCACTATGTTAAAATTTTTATACGTTTTCTTTAATAAGTATTTTTTTTCCTAAGTTCGGAAGAAAATTTAAAAATATAAATAAACAATAACACACATTTTAAAGGAGCTCCTTAGTTCTTCACTTGGATACTAAATCTCAGGCATTACTCATAAAAAAATTAAAGCGAATATTAATGTTACATAATATAAGACGTTACAAACGTTATACACAAAAAAAAACCTGAATATTGTAAAACCTCTGTTTCCAGCTTCAGCTTCACGCTGTATCCCGCACACAGCAGGATAGGCAGAGGGAACCTAGTGTTAAGACACTCGGTTCCCCACTTTCTGCCGAATTCTGGAGGCATTGTGTGTTGAGTGGCAGAACTTCAACGCCGCCCTTAACCTCGACACCAGAGCGAAGAAATGGAAATATAAATTTAAGTAAATATTTCATCTCCTCGAGTGGGGATCGAACCCACAATCAGTCGGTTTTACAGTTACACCTCGTGCCGCTGCGCTACGACTGCCTCTGTTTCCCTTATGAAAATACGACATTCATGTGAAAATATAATAAAACTATCTATTATTTTTAATTCACATGAAAAGTCATAGAACAGCAGTAGTATCACAAAGAAGTATTTCAACGTGGACACTCCAACGTGATCTCGGGCCGACGTGAAATGGTTTCCCCTCCGCTCAATTTGCCCCTCGTGACAGATCGCAAATCTCAGAGCCTATCTCCAGCAGATAGCCCATTAGTCAGCGCGTCTCTTTACATCGATCTCATACGTTTGCACTGTGTTAAACCTATTTCGATGATATATGTCTATCATTTTTGAAATTATATAGGAATGTGCTTAGTTACTTTAGTTTTAATTTTTTTTTGTTTCCCGCTGTATCTCGCGTGTAGCAGGGTAGGCAGAGGGAACTTTGGCAGCTAGTTCTAATTATGACACTTTCGAGGGTACACTTTCTGTCGAGGTCTGGAGACGTGGCGTGGTGATTGGCGAAACTTAACGCCGCTTTTTGTCTCGGTACTAGAGAAATGAAATATTTTTTTTTTGTCGAATCCACTGCCGACGCGTTTATAGTCACATGCTCACCACGGCCTCGTTGCTTTGTATTGTTAATGCTTAAACTATATTGGCACTTTGCGATGGTGAATATTTTTTTATATCAGCTATAATGGTATAAAATAAATATTTTAGGTGTTTTTTTAGCGAATTGTATAAGGTTTCAGCGAATTTTTACCTTTACGCTATATCCCGAATGTAGCAGGTTAAGCAGAGGGAACCTAGTGTTATTCCCCACTATCCAAAAAAATCACTTACTCCATTCATTTTTGAATTGAACCTACAATCTTCAAGCGCATAGTCGCATATAGCAGCTGCGCCATGATAGCTTCGAGGTCTATTATATATAGCAATAAGTATTTTAAGTAACTTACTGCAAGAGTTATACATAAATCAAGAGAAGTATCAGAAAAGTTAAGGGAGAGAGTTAAGTTCAGGAGAGTTCTCAAATTTATTTAAGAATTTCTATCCTGAATTTTATCTTACACTTATATTTTTTCAGATTTTTTATTAATAATTATTTATTAATAAAAAATGTTATATACATTATACAGTAGAATAATATTTTTTTTATGTTAACTTAAATATTTATCAATAATTCCCGACTATTTGTATTTTTTTAGCATCATGCTGTATTGTGCACATAGCTCGGTAGGTAGCAGAGGGAACCTAGACATTTAGTATAAAGGTACTCGGTTCCCATTACCACACTTCCGATCCCCACTTTTCGCCGAATTCTGGGGCAATTTTGAACTCGGTGGCGAAAACGATCAAATTGAACCCGCAACCTGTTCTGCTTACATTCGCACGCTTGTGCCCCTATGTCGCTACTTGCCACAATTTCAATGTGTCCATCTTAATTAAAGAATTTTAATTTAAATATTTTCTCAAGTGGAAATCGAACCCACAACCATAGTGTGTACTAAGTTAGTATTTTCCTTTAATTTGGATTTAGCTACCAGCTAAGAATGGATCCCTGTTAGGAACTTAATTAAGTTTAGGGGACCCTGCTAGTGAGATAGCTGTGGCCCGCTAAAACACAAATATGACCGAGTCGAAACAATATTGATATATCGACGTCTCCCCTGTTGACCTAAGTGGTACCTTTCAATTTCAGTTCTCTGATATTGTGGCCATGGAAAGCGCGATTAATAATAGGCTGAATATGTTTTATAATATTGTTTTTATCGTAACGTTTGACGTTCCGTTCCAGTCCGTCTAGCTCCGTTCGCTAGGGGTAGCTTGAAACTATATATGTATGTATTTATTAGGGTGGGCCAAAATTTTTTTTGCTTATGAATAGAAAGAATTTTTGAATAATTTTTAATATTAAATAAATATTTATTATTAAAATATGTTAATATATTTTTCTAATTTGACTCATTTAAAAATATTCAAACTTTCAAAGACATAATTACCTTAGGGTTTTTTTTTAAATATAATTCCCTCAAGTTAGAATCGAACTCACTACTGTCATTCATTGATTACTATTCATTCAAATTATTGGCTAATATTTCATGGCCACACGTGTGCTTATGTTTCATATTTTCCCATCCGTAACATCGTAGGAGTTCGATGAAATTGGATTACTCATACTGTGCAACGGAGCTTAAGCTGACGAGATCAACTCACTCATAATATAGAGAAAGTTATTAATTAAGCAATAACCTATTCTGTTTCGTTGTGTAAAAAATGAGTTTTATAGTTATATTTCACAAGTGTGTGACTGTTAGTGACGACAGGTCGTGTCTTAATTCCCACTTGAGGAAATTAATTTGGCGGAAACTCGGAAAAGGAAGGTTATTTAGTACTAGGCTCACTTTACGTACGCTGCTACATGCGGGATACAGCGTGAAGCTGAAAAAAACAAATAATTAATTGTATATCTTTATCTTTTTTTTATCTTTTCATCTCTATCTTGAGTTCTTCTTACAATGTGACATTGTGGAAGTAATTTGTGCTGAACTAGCACTCTCAGAATGCCTTAAATAAAGAAGTAAAATGTAATATAAATGCATAGTGTTGTAGGTGTGCCAATGATACAAATTGTCTAAGCAGACAGGAACAGCGTAAAAATATTATTAAAAATTCACACGAGTGAGTGGAGGTCGTGGTGGCACAGGGGCACAAACGTATGACTGTAAACGAACCGGTTGTGGGTTCGATTCTTACACGACGGAAATATTTAATGTTTTATTTTTCTTCTTAAGGCATAGAGATGGTAGAAATCAACGCCTCGCTTTGCATTGTTACCAGGAGGAAATAAAAATTACGAGATAAACATTAGCAGACATTCTTAAGTCTTAACAGTAGGTTGTCAGGTTGTCTCTGATTATCCTGCTATGTGCGGAAAAAAACCATGAGTCGAACAATATTTCCAATTGCTCCAAGACGATGTAAGTATCTAAATTCCAAATTTCAGTAAAGTAATGTGCGGCGCTGTGCTCCGCCATTCGACACTTATTAACAATACGTTGAACTCAAATAACGAAGATGGTTAGATTCACTTTGCCGATCCGTCCACATACGGTACACGAGTGAAAATGAAATTTACGATACATATGTAAGTAAACTTTTAACGGAGTGAAATTTATTGAAATTGCGCTTTCAACTTCTAAACATTTCATATTGTATTTTACTAAAGTTACGAGTGCGCGCGTTATTTAAGCGAATATTTCAAAACTTTGAACGTTTATTTTCGAGCTGGTGATTTTATGTAGTTGCCATAAGTGTTGGTCCAAATGTTATGTAGAAGACTCCCGGCTTTTAGTAGTGGGTTTCAATTCTAAAACCGTAAATATGTTCGTTTATCACGCAAAAAATACGTATTTCCACACTATAAAGGGAATCAAAATGAAAAGGGGAACTTCTGGTTGATCTAAAATTATGAAAAAAAATCTGAAAACTTACGTGTACATTTTATATTATTTTGTTACAATTTTTGGTGGGCGAGTCTGACTCACGCTTGTCCGGTTTATAATTTAATTACTTTATTATAATTTTATTACTTTTTATCTTAAATACCGATTCACGTTTTATTTGCATCTAACGCTTACTGTAAAGGAGTTATGGGGGTAAGAACACTTAGACTCAAAGTTAACTTACTGAAAGAAAGCTTTATGAAATGTTTAAAAAAAAAAAAGTTTTATGAAATTTAAACTTAACTTGGCTATCTATAAGCTTCCTATTATATATTTTTTCAGAATTTTTTAGAATTGTTTTGGCATATTAGTTTTTTGGTTACATATTTGGTATATTAGTTTTACAATAGGTTACGTGCTTATTGGGCTAGACCCTTTGAAAAGCAAGACATTTTACCGCTTTTAAAGACGATCATAATATTTTTTTAAGACACACATGTTAAGACATTACGTTCACAACTTCCCGCCCGATTTTCGGGACATTGCATATTGAGTGGCAGTACGCAACGCCGCGCTTTTCTTGTTACGGAGAGGGAGATTATATTTCAAAAGAGTGTAAATCTAACCCAATACCGTTTTGTTAGTCGGACGTCGTGCCACTGCGCCACGACCGCCTCTTAATTGTTTAAAACATGCTCAATTCATATTAACAATGTAAATGTAAGTGTATTATTACTTTTACTTAGAGATTAACTTTTACTTTTACTTAGAAGTTAAAGGCGATGAAACAACCCTTCTAGCTCGATTATTTGTATATAATTGAGTAACTCAATTATCTGATCCACTAGGTTAATCTATTAAATCCTTTAGAGATTTAATTGTCTTTAAAATTGAAACACCTTCAAAATTGGCCTAAATTAAATTAAATCAGTTGAGGCCAGTCGTGGCGCAGTGGCACGAATTGTGACTGTAAAACCGACTGGTTGTGGGTTCGATTCCCACTCGAGGAGATGAAATATTTAGAATTTTCATAGAAACTCTCACACTCTGGTAACGAGGCAAAGAGAGTATTGAGAATGCTTTGAGAATTCGGCGTGATATGGGCAACGGAAGTATTTTAATGGGAACAGAGTGACTTAACACTAAGTTTCCAGGTTCCTGCTGCTTACTCTGCTATGTGTGGGATATAGTGTGAATCTTAAAAAAAAAACTATATACATTTATTTGACATACAATAAGGTGTAAAGAAGAGAACGAAGAAGAACACGACCTCGTGTATTATACGAGGAGCTACAGGTGCGTTGCCGGTCTTTAAGGTGGAGATGATGATGGAGTGCGGTAAGAAAATTCCACTCCTCATGATAATTTCTGAAGAGAACACACAGCAAGGAGCTTCTTGAAAGAACATAATTTTAATTAACAATTCTATACATTTTTTTTTTCATTTACATTAATTTCATTTTTAACTTTTGAATAAAAATATCTTAAGAATTAAGTAACTTTTAGGTTATCTTTTTAAGTTCAAGTTTAATTACAAAAATCTGTATTTGGTAGCCACGTGAAACGTTTTCAATCACTTTTCTTGGTAATTCAATAAAGTAGAAGCAGTTTTTCTCAGTAGTTATAATAATTTATTTTTTATTTTGAAATATTAGACGACGCCACGTGTAACTTATGTAAAAGCTCTACGAGCCTGCTAACTGGACTATACATTAATACATAACGATGACGTCACGATAATCTTTTTAATGTAATTGATCGTAATAGCTACCTCGGACGCTTAGTGTGTAATAATATGATCAATCAATCAATCAATCAGCTTCACGCTGTATCCCGCACACAGCAGGGTAGGCAGAGGGAACCTAGTGTTAAGACACTCCATTCCCCACTTTCTGTTGAATTCTGGAAGCATTGCGTGTTGAGTGGCAGAACTCAACGCCGCGCTTAGCCTCGACACCAGAGCGAAGAAATGGAAATATAAATTTAAGTAAATATTTCATCTCCTCGAGTGGGGATCGAACCCACAACCAGTCGGTTTTACAGTCACACTTCGTGCCGCTGCGCCACGACCGGCCTCTTATGATAAAGAATATGATAAAGAACATTTAAATAAAACTATTTTAACCGGATTAATCGCGTATATTTAGTTTTTACATTTTTGGACTGTCTACCCGGACCACGGACTACTGCAAAGTGTTCGAAACGTCGGGTTTCCAAAAATGTAAAAACTAAATATACGCGATTAATCCGGTTAAAATAGTTTTATTTAAAATGTATAATAATCGTGAAAATCAAAGAACTTATTAAAGAACATTTAGTTGTTTTAATTGGACAGAGCAGTTGAAGCCGCATGCAGAAATTTATTTTGACATAAAAATTGTATATTATCGTGTAAAATCCATTCAATTCATAGTCGTCCATTTAAAAGGTTCTGTACCGCTATAGGAAAAAACAGATCCTTTATGTCATTTATCTTAAGATCGCGTGTAGGTCAAACTGAAACTGAAATGAAATGATATCACGGGTTCCAATCTTTTTTTGATCAAGGCTCACTTTTACATCATTCTTAAAAGGGAAAGGAGCTAAAATAATCAAACAGAAATTTAATAATTTTGATATTATTTAAATAGGAATCTACATAAAAAGAAATACAGTATTTCCAGAAAAACATCTGCGATTTTATATTAATGTAATTTCTAAGTAAATATCAAAAATTAGTTCATCATTTAGGTATTTGCTAGATATAAATGTCAAAAACAATTTATGTTTAATTGAGAAAACAATTTTATTGTAGGAAGACATTGTATCGTCTTCACCGAGCCGCCAGTTCCATCATCCGCGATCTTCCCCCTTACTGCATAGTTTTGCTAAATAAAAAAAAACGCTTTTATGGCTGCTGCAGACCACTGGTAGTCCACGGGCCAACGGTTTATTGCGGTTAATATGTCTTCATTGCGGATTCGATCAACTATGTTCACCCCGCATATCCTACGAAGAGATCGCATTTGCACAGCATTCCTATTTTTTTTACCTCTTCTTCTGAAATATCCACGTTTCGCTACCGTATAATAGCGTCGGTACCAACACTGCATTGTGTACGGCCGAACAGGTGCAGCTGTGCTGACGTCTCATTAAAAATATTTATTTTATTTTTGGCCACACGCTTGTTATACAAGGTTCTTCACTTTCTGCCCGAATTCGAGACATTGCGTGTTGAGTCCTGGAATTAAACGCCGTAATTTCTCTGAAATTTAAAAGAAACAATGGCTCGAGTAGGCATCGAACTTAATACTAATTCAAGTCTAAAAACTCAAATTTATTTAATGATTTTTTTTAAATAAATATCGTGGAGGAGGTCGAGAATTATTATTAAGTTTCCTTTACGTACTATGAGTGAGGCAGGCAATGTGTTGTATTATGAAAAGTATCCTTGGTTCCAATATCATAAATATAGGCTTTGATAGGGCGGCGAATTTAATACATTAGGCAACAAAAATTAAGCACGCTCATGTCTTTTAAATGAAAAAAAAAATGACTTAAAAGTGAAAAGGCGCACATAAAATATAATCCTATAAGGCTACCATGTATTACTTTTACATGTATTGCTACAGAATCATATAAATTGATATTGTTTCTATAAATAAAATCTTGCATATGAATATAATAAGAGACATTTTCTACGGAGGAAGATTGATGTTTTCTAAATGGAAGATGCAAAAATTTTAAAAGACAAATCTTTTCTAAAATATATACTAAAAGGTTTCAGCTTTTACGTACCACGGAACTGAACGTATTAGGGATGTATTTTAGGAAATTCAAATAAAGCTTCTAGGATTCTCTTTTACTACTCTGTGTCCCTGGTAGCTTAAGTATAAGCTTGGGAACAATTTAATTTTAGACTTTTCTTTAGAGCTCAAGTAACATTTGGTTTTAAATAAAATAACAATCTTTTTATGTATCAGAACTTAATTGAGTCTATAGAACTAAACGCCACGGTTTGCCTCGTTATCAGAGCGAGGAAAGCAAAATATTTAACATTTCATTCCTCGAGTGGGAATTGAACCCACAACCTGTCGCGTTTGCTGTTACACGCATAAAATTTGCGACTGGAATCTAAATAATTTGATTTACTACGTGCAAAGTGCGAGGTTAAGTTCTGCCATTGGGCACATTAAAAAGTAGGGAGCAGAGTGAAATTTCACAATTTTTTCTGTAAATACTCTCCATATTGCGTCATTAAATTTTCAAATTATGAAACGAAATAAATCAACTTATTCGATGGTAAAATTTTATTATCGCACTAATTTAACCATTGAAATGACAATGTTGCTTTATATTGAAAATTTCATAAAATAGGTTTGTGACGTGCACGTGCGTTCGACAACTTTATACATAATTAATTTGAGAATTTACCGAATTGGTTTTCAATTTGGTGTCGTTTTTCGTACCAATATAATAAGCTGTATATACTGTATGTATGTATGTGTATACTTGAAGTCCTCGTGGCGATGTGGCACAGGGATGTGATAGTAACGCGAGATTTATAGGTTCGATCCCCACTCGAGGAAATCAATTATTATTTATTAATAAAATAGTTTCTTCGCTCTGGCACCAAGGCGAAATCCCAGCGTCCCAGTACTCCCTTTGCTAATTGAAACACAAGACAAATAAAACATCGGGATTCTATTTAAATATCAAATAGAATCTTAATAGTGTTTGTATAAGGCTTTCGAATTTACCTAACATATATGTAACTACTGTTAACATTTCCGCTTTATTTGCTAGTGACCTCAATCTTTAGTCTCTTTGTGATAAGTATTTTTTTCAGTTTCACGCATGTAGCAAAGTAGGCAGAGGGGAGCCGAGTGTTAAGACACTCCGCTCCTATTTTCGGCCGAATTCTGGTGGTATTCTGTGTTGAGCGACGGGATTCAACCACAGCGAAGAAAGGAATCAAACCCACAATTTATAGCGTTTATAGTAACACGTTTGTTCTCCTGCACCAGAACTGGTCTCTATAAGTAAAAATATAAAAAAAATATAGAAACTAACCTGAAGCCCTGTGGTCAAATGTAGACAATAAAGAGTAGTGTATGACACATAACAGCATTCTTAATACGGAATCTATTTCTGACCGCAGGTACGGTGAGTTACATTGAAACGATCAACGTGATATACAAAATTACTACTACAAAAAACTAAACTTGGTATTTTTGGTATACCGCGAGGATTAGGGGTAAAATAACGTTATTAATGTAATAATTAGAATAGATGTTAGTAAAATAAAATAAAACATTACTTTGATACGGCGAATCTTTGGTGGGAAGAAACTCTTACAGAACCGCAGGTAAAGAAAAGCAGCTAAAATCATGTGGGAGCTACCAGTTCAAACTCACGTAATAGTAAAATACGATAGACCAGATTTAATTTAAATTAACAAAACAAGCAACAAGCCTTACTTAATAGATATATCAGTACTATCCGATTATAACATAGAAACAGAAGAGATAGAAAAATTAAGCAAATATCACCCTTTAAAAACAGAGGTCCGACGCCTCTGGAAACTACCATTCTTACTAAGGTATTGGGAGACACTGTGTTTGTGAATAACGGCCATCACACCACAATGAGACGTACTAAGCTCACTACAAACATCATATAAATAAAAATACAAAAAAAATACAATAAATACATGTAAAGAGGCGGAAAACGAGACTGTACATCCTTTTTTCTGAAGATGTCAGGACGGGATACATAGAGGAACCGACATAAAATCGAGTGTAGGTTTGCCGACAGCAAATTTGTAAAAATTTTTACTGTTAATTTAAATTAATTTACCTGTGACTTCAAATCGGGATGCCTGGCAACGCTAATCCCACCCTATAGTAACCCTATAGTAGGGCAGGCAGAGGAAACCTAGTGTTTAGACAATTCGTCTTCCAAGCAACCACCTAAGTTTCATATATTGTGAGGCACAAAAAATAAACAATCCATTCCCATCACGTCCATCGAGCCCACAACCATCGAGTTTATAGCTAAGCGCTGTGCCACTACGGTCTCTTTTTATTATATCACAAAATCTGTCAAATTTATTTCACATTTAAGACAAAGCCTTAGAGCTTTCGATGTTATTTAGTTTAATGTGCTCTTTAAGCTGTTGGGGCTTTCAATTCTGAACGACAGGTCGTTATTTTGACATAATGACGCCATATTGTACTTCCTAGTGACTGGAATGGGGAAGAATTTAAATTAAAAATTAAGTAAAGGAAACGGTTGGTGGTAGATTTAATATGGAAACGTAATGTCTGTTAGAGAATGAATGAAATTTTGTATATTATTTTAATATTTTATTTAAATTTTGTACATTTATTTTGTAATAAAAACGAGTGGTCGTTTTATATTAGGTCACAAAAAATTGGGTCATAAACACTTTGCAAGCGAACTTGCATAGAATTTATGACCCATTTGTTCTTTAGCTTTTCCTTGTCAGTCAGTCAAAAAATTTAGTAGCGGAAAAGTTTTACGGTTTTGATTTTAATTAAGTTATAATAACTTTTTTAGAATTTTATAAAAATTTTAACCGTCCAAGTGAACGTGTAATTTAGTGGTCAGAGCGTTGGACGTAGGATGCGTAGGTTCAAATATCGCTACGTCAAATTTTTTATACGTTTCTAATAAAAGTATTTTTTTTCCTAAGTGTGGAATAACACTATAAAAATGTTATAAAACTACCCAAAGCGTTGTCAATATGGCGTTATTTTTCTTATTTGAAACTGCGACTTAGCGATCGGAAGTAAATATGAAGTTCAACATTGACTCGGATCCCACGAACTTGTGTAACTTGATGCTAATGGCAAAGTTGTACGCTATTCCAACGTAGGAGTAAACTGTAGGCATTATAAAATATTGTATATCTGTAAGACTGGTGACGATTGGCCTCTGTTTTAACAATTATTAGTAAAACATATTTTTATTTCGTTTTCGTTGTCACAGGAGTGCGACTAGGTTGTGGGTTCAGTTCCTACTCGAGGAAATGAATGCATGAAATATAATATTTCGATATTAATTAATATTTCAATTTGTTCACTTTGGTGTCGAGGCAAAACGCGTCGTTGAATTTCGCTACTCAACACGAAATGCCTCTAAAGTTCGGCGGTAAGTGTGGAGCGGAGAGTCCCAACATTTCAAGGTTTCTTCTGCCTACCCTGCTGGACAATGTAATGGCCGTCCTGGAGCGGCTTCAAATCATCTGAATGTCAATGTGACGCTTGTGGATGAACTAAAAGCCGCGTTTTGTCTGTATACTAGAGCCAAGAAATAAAAATAATTTGTTCCCTCGTATACGAACACCGTTGCTTTTGTTGTCAGACGTCTTCCACATTGTGTATGTATATGTACAGTAGAATATTATTCTATAATATCATTATAGCTACTCCCTTGTGCCCCACGAGGGTGTGGCTGTAACACGACGTTTGTGGGTTCGACCCCCACTTGGGAAAGTGAAATTTTATTTAAATTTATATTTTTTGCTAAAAACATAAATAAATTTATATTGTGATTAAGATTTCTTTTAACCTCACGATGTATTAAGAGTAGACAGAGGGAAACTGGGAATGGAATTTTTGTTGCCATTAAGGCACTTCCGTTCCCCAATTTTTGCCAATTTCTTGATCTTGTGTGTTGAGTGGTGGAACTAAACTATGCAACCATTGTCTCATACATTTTTATTATAATTTATTGTGTATTTTTGCATATTGCGAGTAAAAATGCAAGGTGCATTTACAATGTCTCTTAAATAAGTGGAATTTAGTAGCAAAAACGAAATTCCATCGATAAATGATTTTATTATAGGAATCATATTATTTTCTTTTACATTGTACGCGACCTGAATGATACGGGTATGTACGGGTATGTCCCTTTGACATATTTTCTGTACATACTTTGATTGCTCCGGAAGTACGTGAGATTCTAAGGCTTTTGAAAAGTCAACATATAAAGATTTTTTTTGATTTGGAATCTGTCAATATTACTCATTTTACGATTATAACGCGAATATTATGAAAATGATTCCTTGCCAACTTTCAGCAAAACATTTCTTTTTTTATAGATGTAACCAACACTAGTACGGAGGCCAGTCGTGGCGCAGGGGCACAAAGTGTGACTATAAAATCGACTGATTGTGGGTTCAATCTTCACTCGAGAAAGTGTATACATATATTTACATTTATTTACATTTATATATTCATTTCTTCGCTGTGGTATTGATTTGAGTTCCTCCACTCAACACGCAATGCCTCCAAAACTCGTCGAAAAGTGGGGGAACGAAGTGTCTTAACACTAGTTTCGCCCTGCCTACCCTGCTGTGTGCGGGATACAGCGTGAAGCTGATTTTATTTGATTTAATTTTAACTTTATACAAAAAAAAATAAACCAGTATAAAATCAGTAAACAACAATTTGCAACGAGCTAAAGTTTCATCTGTACAATAGCTTACATGAAAAAAAAAAACTCGTTTGAAAACTCGACGCAACCTGATTTCGCTGGGCGGTCCACAGTACGTGTACACGTTACACAATAAAGTACAGTTTAAAAGTTTTAATAGTATTTAAGCTTTTTATCTCTTATTTTTTTCTTTTCTTTTCCTCTTTTTTCAGCTTTACGCTGGCCGACTTAGATGAACCTTCCAAATTCTTTTAATATTTTAATTTCATCGCTCTGGTAATGAGCCAAAACAACCATTCCCCCATTCAACATATCGGCCAAAAGAATTCGGTGATAAGTGGGCAACGGAGAGTATTAATAAGCGAATTCTCTTAAGACTAGATTTCCCAGATTCCCTTTGCTTACCTTGCTATGTGCGGGATACAGCGTGAAGCTAAAAAAATATCTAAATTACTTCAATAATTGTGCGTGAAAGTATAACAAATAGCCATCCTCATAAACTTTTCCATTTACTCACCTTCCAATACTATAGTAGGACTATAATAATAATAATAATAAGCCCGCAGGGCAGCTTGTGGCGAGCTGTTGGGGAGTGGCGACCCCACGGACCTGAGTCCTCCGGAGGGGAATTGTAATCTATCCCCCGCCTCTGGCTTGCCTTTATTGGCCGGCAGAGTGGAGCGCAAGAGCTATATGCTCGAAAGGGTGGAAGTGCTCAATCTGCGTAATAGCGGGGAAACCCGCTCACGAGCTCCTCGTGATGGTGAAACCGGTGCACACCTCTCTACACCCTTAGCCGACCACGCCGATGTTGCGCCCAAGGCACTACGCCGCTTTGTGGGGGCCCATCTAGTGGGAGGCGAGTCACCGTCCGCCAACCGTTCAATTTGAGACTATTGTAAAGGCGGACGTCCGTTAGTCTCACTCAATAGCCCAGTAGCCAGTCCATCCAAATTTCATTCCATAGTCCTAGTTTAGATTTCCACATTTTCCATAGTTTCTACGCATTAACCGGCGACCATCTCTGGGCAATTATCTGTGGTTACCCAGAGATGGATCCCGGCTGATGCGTCACAGTAAAACCTTTGTATATTCTCTAAGGGGCCTCTACGTGTTGGACCTGTGTCCCCACGCAAGCCTTCCAAAGGAACGGGTTCTTTTGAATCCGAGTACTATGAAAGAGAAACATAATAATAATAATAATTTCCCCCCACGGGAATTGACCTTGTCGTGGTGGTGGGGCTTACGGGGAGGAGGTACAATGTTTTAAGACCATAATATCTGATCTTTTAGTCATACGTGCATACTACTAAAACGCCAATAACATCTAGGCACACCCTCCCTTAACAAACAATTCCCAACCCTTTTATTTTAATGGAGTTACAATGGATAAAAAAGTATACAATTTGCGGCCGCTGCCCGGGGGTCGCCGGGGCGCATCTGGAGCCGATGCTGGATGCTCCAGCATGCGATCCATCGGCGGTATGGAGTTGAGCAGGCGGGCTTCTACCGATAAAGATGCTACAGCCGAAATCATCAATCATCCCGCGTTATCACCAAGTAGTTCTTCTTCATCTTCATATTCATCATCGTATTCATCACCATCGAAAACATCATCCACAACACTTTCATCCAGATCAAATCAAACAATAGATGTTGTTCAAGGGGCAAAAGCCAAAAATCTTGGACCCACTATTGCTAAAAATAGTGCGAGACAAAAATGGACAACTGAAATGAATATGTTCATATGGCGCAC
Source organism: Heliconius charithonia (assembly GCA_030704555.1). Lineage (NCBI taxonomy): Eukaryota > Metazoa > Arthropoda > Insecta > Lepidoptera > Nymphalidae > Heliconius > Heliconius charithonia. Next base: position 14,979,912 of record CM060815.1, read on the forward strand.
TTACCTCATTACAAGTAAAGTAGAGACTATTCCTCGAGGTTACTTAAATTCATTATATCAATCATTTAAACAAAAATATCCAGTAATACAAGCTACAAAACAGAGAATTAGTGATCAGCGTAGAGCAATAGTTAATAATAAATTACTTTCCGACGAAATTTTATGTAATATAAAAAAAGAAGTTACTATAATGCTTAAGAATAACACAAATACAACCCAAACATCAGTCTATAAAAATCCAAAACAGCTTACAGATAGAATGAGTTGGTCTAATGATATTAATGAAGCTATAGTACGCATTTACTTCCTAATAACTGACTTAGAAATGAATAAAACAGCATACCGCAAAAAATTACACAACTCCTTTGTTGAATCATATCCTCATCTTGCCCATATATCAGAACAAAGACTAGCGGATCAACGCAGAGTAATTTTTAACAACAAGATGGTAAATGACAATAGAATACAAGAAATAAAAAAAGAAGTACAAATCGAAATTCAAAATAAGTTACAAAATAATTCAATTATCGATATATTGTCCCCACACCATTCAAATAATATATTAAATATCTCACAAGATATTATAAATATTGACACTCCAGTAGCGTGCGCTGAACATATAGTACAAAAAGAAGATAATAATCAGCCTCATTCTTATAAGTTAAACTATGGAGAAATAGAACAACAATTTTGTATTACATTGGAAAAGTTTAAAAATACTGAACCAGCTTTAAGGCCTCACCTTCCAAAACAAAAATCGTCAAGGAAATTAGCTGCAATAGTCGATTATTTAAATAAAAATATACTCCCTAAATTTCTATCGCTAGAACAAGATTTTGTAACTCTCCAAACAGTAATATATGCAGCAGCTTATACTACAGTTATCAGCAATGGTGCAATAATTAGAACAAATGAAAGTAAAGAACCAAGACATATTTACAAACCAACCTGGCAGAGAAGATTAGAAAATAAAATAGCTAAATATAGACGTGAAATAGGAAGATTAACACAGTATATTAATGGAAATAGAAGTAAAAAAATAATCACTCATATACATAAAATTAAAAGTAAATATCAGGTACACGCTCAACATGAAGATTTAAACATAGATATTAATCATTTCTTGGATACTCTTAAACAAAAACTGAATACAGCATCTAGCAGACTAAAAAGATATTTAAATTGTACTAATAGGAAAAAACAAAATTCACTATTCATTAATAATGAAAAAGGATTTTACCGAAATCTTAGGCAATCATCAAATGTAGACAATAAAAATACACCAGCAGCAGATATTCTAAAAAAATTTTGGGCAGATATATGGGAAAAACCAATGGCACATAATCTAGATTCTGACTGGATTCAAAACGTTGAGAATACAACAACAGATATCTCAGACATGGAATTCAAACACATATCAATAGAAAAGTTGACAAAAGTCATTAAGCGGTTACATAGTTGGAAGTCTCCTGGAACTGACAACATTCATAATTTCTGGTATAAAAAATTCACTAGCACCCACACATTTATACATAATCACCTTAATTCCTTTATACAATTTCCAGAGACCTTGCCAGAATACATCGCACAAGGAGTCACCTATATGTTACCTAAATCCAATGACACGCAAAATCCATCTAGTTACAGACCGATTACTTGCCTTCAGACTATCTACAAAATTTTTACAGGATGTTTAAATGAATCTATTTACGAACATTTAGATAAATACAACATACTTGCAGAACAACAAAAGGGATGCAGGAAGAACAGCCAAGGATGCAAGGAGCAGTTGATTATAGATTCTATTGTTCTAAATAATGCATTTAAGAAAAAGCACAACATTTATAGCATGTTTATAGATTACCGTAAAGCATTTGATTCTGTACCTCACAGTTGGTTGATATACGTTTTACAATTATATAAAATTCACCCCAAAATCATATCATTCTTGAAATCTGTTATGGCACATTGGACTACTGTTTTAAAACTAAAAAACGCAAGTTCTACAACTACAACTGAACCTATTCGTATATTACGTGGAATCTTTCAAGGTGATGCTCTCAGTCCTTTATGGTTTTGTTTGGCTTTAAATCCATTATCAAGTTTACTAAACATGGCCGGAATAGGTTATCACTTAAAAACTACTGATAGTGAATATATTTTATCACATTTGTTTTATATGGATGACATCAAATTATTTTCTAACAATAAGAACAACCTTTTCTACTTGGCAGATGTAGTTCAGAAATTTTCAAATGATATAAGTATGCAATTTGGAGTAGAGAAATGTAAAATATTATCAATAAATAAAGGCAAGATAGAAAGTAATAGTTACACATTAATAAATAAAGAAAAAATAGAGTCGATGAATGAAGGAGATATTTATAAATATTTAGGTTTTAAGCAGTCTAGAAGGATAAAGCAAACGGAAACTAAGTTAGAGTTAATGCAGAAATTTAGACAAAGGATAAATCTAATTTTGAAGTCTCATCTTTATTCCAGAAATATGATAAAAGCTATCAATACATTTGCCATACCAATTCTTACCTATTCTTTTGGAATAATAAAGTGGTCCCAGACAGATTTAAAAAAGCTACAAAGGATAATTAACACATGTATGACGAAACATAGGAAACATCACCCAAAATCATCTATAGAAAGACTTACAATTCCACGCCGCGAAGGTGGGCGGGGAATAATAGACATCCAAGGTTTACATAACAAACAAATCATTAGTTTAAGAAAATATTTTGAACATAAATCACAAAATTCCTCTCTCCATAAACTAGTAACGAAAATTGACAAACATCTTACACCGCTAAATTTGCAAGATACAGGCACACAAAATAACGATACACTAACACAATTACACCAAAAAATATCACGGTGGCAAGAAAAATCTCTTCATGGGAGACACCGAAATGATCTGAACCAGCCTTATGTCGATAAGAATGCATCAAACGACTGGCTCAGACGAGGTGTGTTGTTCCCAGAAACAGAGGCTTTTATGCTTGCTATACAGGATCAAGTCATTGCCACCCGAAATTATAGAAAATATATTACGAAAGAAATAACAGAAGGTTCTGATTTATGTAGGCATTGCAATACCTCCCCTGAAACTATTCAGCACATAACAGGCGCATGTAAAACATTAGTACAAACCGACTACAAACACAGGCATGATCAAGTAGCATCTATCATACATCAACATTTAGCACATTCTTATAAATTTGTACAGCAAAAGTTACCCTATTATAAATATAAGCCAAATACCGTTCATGAAAATAGGCATTATAAACTGTATTGGGATCGAACTATTCTTACAGACAAAACAGTATATTGCAATAGACCAGATATTACATTTTACAATAAAATTTCAAATACTGTATACATTATTGACATAGCCGTACCCAATTCCCACAATATTCAGTCTACTATCGCTGAAAAAATCACTAAATACCAAGAACTGGCATTAGCAATAAAAACACAATGGAAAGCAGAAACCATCCATATAGTGCCAATAGTCATATCTACCACAGGATTAGTACCAAAAACTCTACACAACAGTTTAGATCTCTTAAATATTCCACAAGCGGTTATCCACACTATGCAGAAAGCAATCATCCTTAACACTTGTCATATAACTCGTAAATTTTTATCAACATCATCTGTACACTCGATCGCCTCTATACTTGGTTAAGGCCCGTATATATGGCAATACACCTCTTTTTAGGAAGAGAGATTTCTAAAAGAAAAAAAAAAAATAATAATAATTTTATTTCAGATTTACATCCATATGAATTGTTAGTAACATTATATGCTTAAGAACTATTGTTAGTACGTAAGATTAGATAAAAAGAATAAAAAATAAATAAAGAGATAGTTCTGCTGTTCTTTTATTGTGGTGTTGGCTTTTGGCTCTCTTTGCTTACCCTGCTATATAAAAAATAGTGAAATTACTAAAAATACCGGACAAGCGTGAGTCAGGTTTCTGCAATTCGAACTTAGCTTAACCAGAGCCCTTTGATCTGAACCTCACTTGAACTAGCGGCGTTAATACAAAATTTTGCCCCCATTTTAAGGCTTTTATTTTTTTGGATTTAACTACAAATATAAAGTTTTCCTGTAAAATAATACTATAAGTGTTCCTTTTTTCCTTAAAAGGTATGGAACCTTAAAAAATACTATACAACAGTAACAGTTAGTAACAGGTTTCTTTAGTTCTATATTTAAAAAAAAACTCAATACATCAATAGATCAGTAGTAGCAGTTTTATCGTAAAGCAATATAAGCCTCTGCATACATTTGTCACAACTTCCGCGCCGCGTCCGCTGTACAATGAGACCAAACAATTGCAATACGAGGGATTGAAAATGTCGATACTGTATGGAGTTAATAGAAATAAATAATATTTATATTCAATAATCAGAGAGAGGTTGTAGGTTCAAATTCCTTCAGTGATGTGTTTTTGACACGCTGTTAATGTATGTAGCTTTTACAATGTAAACGCGCTATGTGGGTTCAGTGCTCACTCGGGCAAATGATAGATTTATTTATGAAAGGAAAAGTATATAGATTTATCTAAGAAAGAAAAGCCTGAAGTTTACTGTATTGGCTGTTTGTTTAAAGTTTTATACGATATGGGTCCGACGATCATACAATATTTTCTTATATTATTTGTTTTTTTTTTTTCAGTCTGGCCAGTCCTTAGATTATATATAGTGAGCCATTTAACGGTTAATATTTTAAATTTAGTGGAGTGGTGTATTTTTCACACATTCTACAAAGTTATATATATGACCTTACAATAAACAGACAAACGCATTTCGCTCGCTCTACGTCATATATTTGAAAGCCACTGGCGAGAGCACACGTGTTGTTAATCCGTCGATTGAATGCGGACACAAACCTGTGAGGCTTACAGTAAAAGATGGACTTTACAGGCAGTAGCGAACTGAGATTTTTATAAATATTAGCTAAAATCTTTACGACCTCTAACAATATAAGAGATAGAATAAAATATAGGTTATGTTAAAAATAATACCTTTTTTACAAATCAAGTAAGAATGCAGTAAAAGTTTTATAATCATCAGCTTCACGCTGTATCCCGCACACAGCTGGGTAGGCAGAGGGGACCTAGTGTTAAGACACTCCGTTCTCCACTTTCTGCCGAATGTTTCAAGCGGAACTCAAAGCTGGGCTTTTACTTTGGTGTACATATATTTAAAATATAAAAAAAAACATATTTATATGATAAATTTATGTTGGGATGATTTTTTATAATGGTTTATATTATTTGTATCTATTTTCTACCAATAAAAACTTTAATAACAGGTTTACTAGATTTTACTATTTTTTTTTTGCCCTAGGAACATAATGATGCTAAATATAAAAATGTCCTTACAGTCCGGTGCATGTGCAAAGGTAAGGTTGTCTACTTATAGATATTTCCTTTAAAAATATAATTATCGATTTATTTATGTTGCTCATATTCTAATATAGTAAATACACAAATATATATATATATATATATATATATATCAAAATTATAAAGGCTGAACAGGTTGGTTGATTGAACACACTAACCTCAGGAACTATTAGTCCGAATTGAATTTCTTTTGGCGTTGGTCCAGTTATCGGGTATAGGTTATATTTTATCACGTTAATATTTTTGATGTAACTAATTGAATTAGTACATTTTGACGACGCAGAAGAAGCCACAAGTGAAATATATAAAGTTGTAGCAATATCGTCGCATACAATAATGTACCGTGACATATTATTTTACTTACCGATATAAATAAAACGTAAACGAACACTAAACGTTATGGGAAGTTTGCTAAAATACAACAGTAAAGTAAAACAGACAAAAATAATTGAAAATCAACATTATTAATTTTGTCCCCATTAATATTTTTTTTCTCACATAAAGTGATATATATGTTTTCCTAACTTTTGTTGATTATCGAAATTTTCTTTTATTCGCTGAAAATTAAAATGTAATTTATGATGACGTTGTTGGATATAAAAAAAAACCAAAATAATAATATTTTTTTTATTGATGTAGAACATTTATAACAAATATTAATTAATAAAACAATGTAATATTGTGAAGCCATTCTAATACAATCTCTCATCATTCACAAATTCTCACTTATCACACATGCTTCAAACATTAATAACAAAAAAAAATTGTTTGTTCACGATAAATAAAAAAAAGCCAAGCCCTAAGGCAGGGCTGTCGAGGCGGAAATTTAACAGCGATAATTACCTGGGTATCTACGATCACCCACTGCGCATGTGCCAGCCCTACCCGCGCATGGCATCGTGCGGCGTACACTTAATAAATAATAATACAATTTCTACGTAATATATAAGTTTTTTCAACAAAATATATGTGAAATGTTAGTTTTTTTGAAAAATTAATTGAGAATGTGATAAAGAAACAAGGAATTTTAATGGCAGGTGAGCCACGCTATGGTTATAACCTTAAACTTTAGTGTGCGGATTAGCTTCGTTAAGACGCTATTCGTTAGATTGATTAAGACATCGTTATAAAAGAATGATATAGATTTTCGTTAGTCATATAAATGTTGTTATATATTTATATTGTTTATATATAAAAAAAAATATATTTGTTTGTCTTTAAGCTGTACCGATCGAAAAATTTGCTATGTTTACAGCTTTTTATTAGGATTTCGTCGTATTTATACATTTTTAACATGCTTTTTAATATTTAAATATGAATGAAATGTCGTGGTTTATTTTTTTTATTAATAATTTACCTTACGTCAACGCTTTAAATATTTATATCAAATCAAAATTTTGTTCATATAGATTATCTATAATAACAATATTTTACTATAAATATCCCTAAACTTTTTTACTGTAATGTACTTTAATAGGTGTTTATAATATATATATAGATTTATGAATAAACTTAAATGAGCGTTAGTTTTTTTCAGGCTTAAGTTGTATGTAAGTTCACCTACGCACTTTCCTTAGCTCTGTAGCTAATTATGGATATTATAATTATGTACAATGTGTGTTCACCTTTTTAATTAAAAAGATAAATAGATTAAATAAATGGAAAATAATATAATAAATGTAATGTATAAATAATTTAATTATGTCAAATATCTTAATAAAAATAAATACAGTTAATAAAAATATACACGAGTACTTATAGAATGTACTTAATAAGAGTGATTTGCTTAAAAATAATATTCATATTTAAATAATGTCCGTAGATAATAAGGGAAAGTAGTATTCAATAAAAAATATTTTCATTTAATTGATAAAACAATAGCTCTATATGTATTTTCAGAGCAAATAAAATTTTAGAAAGAAGTCGAAGAATATTACTATGTTTCATAAAATATGGTTTATTACAATAATAATATAGTGATATATCTAGTACCTGGATTTACGTATTTTTTTATTCTTAAACATTAACAAGGACAAAAATCGAAAATCTTAAATAATAATCACTTTCTTACATACACGTACAAAACCATACAAATACAAGTGCTTTCATACATACGTACAGCTTTTTAATATTTAATATTTACTAGAATATAACTGGCCATCACTGAATTCTACTATCTTGTATTTTTTTATTTTTAGTAGGTTCAGAGGTCATTCTCCGTTGATTTAGTATGGTAACATTCCTTGCGAAGTTTAACGCCAAATTTTAATTCACTAAACTAAGTAAACGTCTAATGGAAAAATAATCTTTAATCGTAAAATTTTATTTGTGAAAGTGAAAGCCTCAAATTTACATTTTTTATTCATTCCAGTCTGAATGTTCGAGGACAATTTTTAAAATTAAAATAAACTTAACACATAATTAGACTTTCAGTTAAAGTGCATATTTAAAGATTCATATAGTGTTATTAAATAATGAAACTAATTTAATATACATCTTATTATATCTTACAAAGTATATATGTAGTAGTTTGGAAATGTCTGATTATACAATATGTGATGGTTGTTGGTTCGATGCCCATTTACGGTACTAGTGTGGAGGCTTTGCCAGTTGAGTGGCGGGACTCAACACCGCGCTTTGCTTCGAAACCAGAACGAAGAATTGAAAATATAAATTTAAATAAATATTTTATTTAAATTCATGTTATTTACATACATCGTACAGCTAATTTATTTGTTTAATTTTTTGGCGTAGTATCTTTAATTGAAAATATAGTTTGATGTAACGCATGTACAAATAAGTTTAAACGTAAACTACATTTAAACGTAATAGTGAAAATGTTTGAAAATATATGCTTCCCATATATACAGGATATATCGATATAAAAGTACTTGTAAAATTCCATTAGAATACTTTTAGTGTAGCTTCACTTTGTGTTCTGCTTATAGGATGACGCCTCTGACTACCTAGAACCTAGTGTTAAAGCACCGTGTTCCATACTCATTCAATTTTTTTTTAAATATGATTTTTTGTCAATTTGAATTTTAATTTTTTTTTTGAATTTTAACTGATTATTCAACGTTGTTTTTAGTTAAAGGAATACAGCTAAAATTTCACCTTACTTACGAAGTTCCAATAATACCTTAATTAACCCTTGTTAGAGGAATCTTAAACTGTTTTTGTAAATTTACATCCTAAACGTGGAATTCTTATATTATATGAATTTGAGGGTTCACGTGTACACTTTGTATCATTACCAGAGCGAAGAAATGAAAATATTAAATATTTAATTTCTTCAATTGGAAATCGAACTCAAACTGTCACGTTGACAGTCGCACTCCTGTCCCCCTGCGCCACGGCGGGCCCCCTAAAACTATATATTTACTTATTTTATATATAGCTTTATTAGAAAATAAACTTCGCACAGCTCCGAGTAACGCTAAAACCGATTAAACATCGTCGTTCCATATTTAACGCGACAAACTACTTTGACGTCTATTCATAGAAACTTGCATATTAATAAACTTGTTGCAAGTATTAAATTTAAGTAATACTTACAGGAGGTAACATAATGACGGAGTTTTCTATTGGAACACTTTCAGTTTTATTTCTGTAGAAAAAGTACATAGTGATTACTTTTTTAACACGCTTTTGTTGGGCCGATTATCCGGTTGAAATTGAAGAACTCGGTTTTTCTTTGTTAAATATTATTTTTATTAATCTTATTATTATAAGATTACCAATCTTTAAGAGTGGTGTTATTCGTGCGAGTTAAGTCAAATGTAGAAAATTATCGCTCAATATCAGCTTTTTCTAAAGTTTTTTAGAGATTTCTTCATAAAGCCATATATCCTTCGTTACGTACTGCTTTGTTTAACGACCAACACTGACCTGGTAGCTTACACAAATCTTAGTGTACACAGACTTTCAAAAAGCCTTTGAATGAGTGGATCGCGAAAATTCTGTTGGAGAAACTTGCTTTTACATTACTAATCGTACTCAAAAGGTTGCTGTTAAAATGTTTTAAATTCTGTAATACTCTACTCTACATGAATGACTTAAAAAAATACTAATTCAAGAAAATCCTACTTAATAAACTTTTCGACACATTGTAAAGACAAAAAACTTGATTTAAACAAAAATATAATATCATATTCACAAGAAAATGAGCCATTTTTCGTATAATTTATACATCACATAAATTATACGAAAAATAAGCCATTTTTTTTGTTTTGTTGTGTCAGATCGAAAATGTAAAGTCCGTCAGAGATCTTGGGTCCTACTGGATCTCAAGCTGCATCTTGACTTACATGTGATTAATGAGTCTTTAAGATGTATGGTTTCGTTATAATATTTACCGACAATTTTAAGCGTCCTTCTTTATATCTTACTCTTCATAAGGCTTAAATTCACTCCCGGATTGAGTACGCTGTGCTTGTATAGAATTCGTTATATAATAAATATATAATAAGTACATACAGACAAAAATGAAAATTGAAAATATCAATTTTTTTTTCGTGCCATGAGACCATAATTTTTTCGTCGCAAATAATTTAGAGAAATGATAATAGTAACGGTAAATCAGCTTTACGCTGTTTCCCAGCTCCCTAGTGTTAAGACACTGCGTTCCCTACTTTCCACAGAATTCGAAATAACGATTATAAGCTCGTTCATTATAATACAATATATATTCGAAACAACTAAATGGTTTGTGCCACAAAAGTTGTCCTAGTTAATTTCCCTAGTCTTGTCAATCAAGACTGATACCAATTAGAACGTACTGCCGCAATCCTTGTCTATTATTTGCAACATGTCGTTGTCGCACAAATGCCGGTAAACGTCGGCCACTATAGAGAATGGTCAACTCCTATAGTAATAATAAAGTTATTACTATAGGAGTTGACCATTCTCTTCATTTTATTGATATTATTCCAAAAAAACAATACATTCACTGTTTAAATAATGTTGTCTTTGGCGTATATATTATCTTATAGTAAAAAATCGCACACAGCAGGGTAGGTAGAGGGAACCTAGTGTTAGAACACACAAGCACTTCCGCTGAATTCTGGAGGTATTGCGTATTGAGTGGCAGAACTCAACACCAAGCTTTCATATAGTAATCTGTAATGAATTGTGTTGGTGTCACATACATATGTTTTGTTATTCTGTTTTTTTTTTATTTAAAAGTATGTGCTGCTGCTTGCTTACTCCAATAAATAACATAAAAGATAATACAGTCCCATTAAGACACTTTCATTCAACACTTTTCGTCGAATTCTGAAGACATTGACATTGAGTGACATATGTCATATCCTCGAGTGGGAATTGAACCTGCAACCTGTCGCGTTCAGAAGATACATTTTTTTTAATGATGTGATAATCTATTTTTCACTTTATACCTGTATTTGAAACATCATGTTGAGTGAACGAAAAATGTATCTTCTTAATTGTTATTATAAAATGTTAAGACACTGCGTTTCCCACTTTCCAGCCAATTCTGAAGGCGATAGCGTGCTGAGTGGCGAAACTCAGCACCCCGCTTTGCCTCATCACCAGAGCGAAGAAATGAAAATATAAACTTAAATACATATTACATTTCCTCGAGTGGTGATCGAACCCACAACCAGTCGAGTTTACAGTCACACTTTGTGCCCCTGCGCCACGGGTGGCCTCACAGTAACCGTAAAACATATGTACCTATAAATTCTGCAAAGAGGTATATTACAAAAGATGTGACACAACGATATACAATGCGTTCTATTTGATATTTATGCCTTCATTATTTTTGCACGTATTTTTGTATTTTATGTGTCTGTTTACCGCAAATATTTACCCTTGTTTATATCAGCAACTTCAAAGAAAGCTATTTTAATATAGCATGTTTTAAGAATAAATAATATATTTTTTTCAATTTGTTTGTTTTTTCGATAAATAGTTGAGTCCGGCACCGCACAGGGTTTGGTTGTAAACGTTACGGTTATAGGTTTGATTGCTATTCAAGGGAATTATACTTATTTTATCGCTCTGGCAAAGAGACAAATTTTGACGTTGAGTTCGGCCTTGAATTTTTTGGTGAAACAGAGCGTCTTAAAAATATTCTTACCTCCTTACCCCGTCATATGCGATATACAGCGTTCTTTATCATTAGATCTATTGAAGACGTCGTACTGCAGAGGCATAAGATTGTGGAAGGAATATGATTGTGTGCGACGGTTGAGAGTTCAATTCCAATTCGGGGCAATTAAATATTTTTATTTCTTAGCTCTGCTAACAAAGCAAAATGCGGCGCTTAATTCTGCCACTCAACACGCTATGTCTTAAGAATTTCGTGGACATTGGGCAACAAAGTGTCTTAATACTGGTTGAAACTAAAAAAAAAGAAAAAGAAAGATAGATTGACCTAACACACTGTATCCATTTGTATTGTGTATAAATCCTTAGAGAAAATTTATAAAATGTGTTTTATTAAAGAAACATCATATTTCAATCATGTCAATAGGGCATGATGGAACTTTCATATTTAGAAGTTAGGGAGGGGATTTTTTTGAAAGTTTTTCTTTGTTCGATGATCTATCGTTTTCGTAACACGAGTTTAATCAATTGCGATTCAACATTTACTTTACTTTTCTTATAAAAGTATTACATGTCTGGAATTGTACACTTTATATAATAAATAAATATGTATTAATACATTTGTTTTAGCTTCACGATGTACCCTGCAAATAGCAGGGTAAGCAAGATATTCTGAAACCCTAGTTATAAAACACTCCGTTTCCATAGGACATTGCGTTGCGTTTTATAACGTTTAATAAAATAATTGCGTTTTGAATAGTGGTACTCGAATATTGTAATATTCCTGTAATATTATAGCATCTTTGAATTGTAAATATAAAATACGTCAAAAATATAGAAAAAATATATTATGGTGATATATCAACTAACTTTCCTTTATCACTTGTTTTCTTCCTTATGTACAAGGGACGCGTGGAGACAAACAAAATCGGAAATATACCCGATTATACAAAGCGCTTCATGTTGAAGTGGCGTTCGCTTGAACACCCAGCAAGGAAAGGCTCGAAGAAATTGTTTATTGTTTACATCTTAGGACGATTTCAAAGGAACCGCACCCCAGTGCTTGGTGCCTCTAAGACTTTATGTCTATTTCTTTTTTTGAATATTGCTACTGTTATTTCTTTTCTTTTTTTGCTTCACGCTGTATCCCGCACACAGCAGGATAGGCAGAGGGAACCTAGTTCCGTTCCCCACTTTCTGCCAAATTTTGGAGGCATTGCGTGTTGAGTGGCAGAACTCAACGCCGCGCTTAGCCTCGACACCAGAGCGAAGAAATGGAAATATAAATTTAAGTAAATATTTCATCTCCTCGAATGGGGATCGAACCCACAACCACTCGGTTTTACAGTCACACTTTGTACCACTGCGCCACGACTGGCCTCTCTTGTCATTACTTATGTTGCTGAAATATATAAATAGCAATGAAGCATTGTTATTTATATTTTGGCTGTTGGTCTACACTCTACATGTTAGGTTATCCAAATTATTTTTTGTAATTGCTAGAAAAAATATATTAATATTTTGTGATAAATTAAATAATCTACGTATTAAGTAAAAAAATATATAATTTTCTTATTATGTTTAACGAAAAATGTCATTGTATTACAGGTGGAATATGACTGTTTAAAAAGTGGTTGTGGCTTCAACGTAATAGTAAAAAAATATGAAAAAATTAAATAGTTTATGTTATTAAAATTTACTTCAAGACAAACGAAAACTAAAATGTTTGCTTTAATAAATTTCTTACAACAAAAAAGTATAGAAATGTTAGTATTTGTGCTTACGTATAGCTTTTACCGTAATTTGATATTTCCTTCAAGGATTTCAGCCAGTTAGTGTTATTTCAACTGGAACTATTTACTTTCATTTGTTAGTGTGAATATTTGTTTTATATAGAGTAAATTTTGATCACTGCAATTTTACTAGTTTTCTTCGAAACTTATTAGACCGTTGTGGTACAGTGGAACCGCGTCTGACTGTTAACGCGATGATTGTGGGTCCAATCCCCATTCTGGGGAATAATTATATTTATTTTCACTTACTGTAAATTTCGACAATCAACACGTAATGTCTGTAAAGAAGCTAAAATAATAAACATATGCCAATTTAGACGATTACGTGATATTTTGAATATTTTTATTATTTATTAGTATTTTTTTAGGATTTCGTACCTTTGAATAGAAAAAAAAAACTCTTATAAGATCACTTTGTTGTCCGTTCGTCTGTCTGTCTGTCAAGAGACTTTATCTTAGGAACGTTTAGAGATATCGAGTTAAAATTCAAAACATATATTCAGATCTTTCCCATGATTTTCTAAAAAGAATCATATTTCTACATTTAGTTTTAAAAGAAGATATGGCCGTTAACATCGCAAAAATTACTTATTTCGACACTATAATATTGAATTTCAGAAAAAGCTCGAGACACCCAACTTTTGTACGAAACCCTCGGTGGGCCCCACTCGCGCTTGACCGGTTTTTATATAAGACACAGTTGCAGGCACGTGTTATATTTATATACATATATTGCTATAGGAAATGATCTTTCTATATCCCTGTATCTTCTATAGTTTTTTATTTTTCCCACGACAGTCAAAACTAAATGCAAAAGTAAACAAAAACAATTATTCAATTTATTGTATTTATATATCGGAGCAGACAGTTTCTGTCTAAATTGAGCGAAATAGAAATGAATTTTATTTTTTTTTGTTACAGGTCTGACGTTAAATCTCGCCGAGGACCGTAAAACTGACAGGTGAAGAAAATATTACCTGTTTTCGTTGGTAGACTACTTTCGTAATAATGAACGAAACGGACGCCAGCTACCCATATATACTCAACGATACAGAAAAATTCCTAAACGATTCTAATTTGCCGACACCGTCTCCTCATTTACCTGGATATGAGAATATCATTGATAATAAATGGATTCAATCTATATTTTGCGTAATCTACACGATTATCTTCGTACTGGGTCTGCTGGGAAATTTTATAGTTTGTTTCGTCGTCATCAGGAACAAGGCAATGCAAACTGTCACCAATCTTTTCATAACTAATCTAGCGTTATCCGACATATTACTTTGCTTATTTGCGGTTCCTTTCACTCCACTCTACTCCTTCCATGGCTCGTGGAGTTGGGGTTCGATTTTATGCCACATGATGCCTTTCGCGCAGGGCTGCAGCGTATACATATCAACACTAACTCTTATGTCTATTGCTATTGACAGATTTTTTGTAATTATATACCCATTTAGACCAAGAATGAAGATCGAAACATGTATATCGGTTATAGTCATGATTTGGACTTTCTCGGTAACGGTAACGTTACCTTACGCTATATTTATGACCTATTACGATATAAAATTAGGGAGATTCTGCGAAGAAACGTGGCCGAGTGAAAAACTTAGGAGAATATTTGGTTCGGTCACATCCACCCTGCAATTCGTCTTCCCATTCACAGTGATTGCCTTCTGTTATACATGTGTCAGTTTTAAATTGAACGATCGCGCTAAAGCGAAGGCGGCCAGTAAAAACGCTAGGAAGGAGGAGTTCGATAAGAACAGAAAGCGTCGCACGAACCAAATGCTTATTGCTATGGTTACTATTTTCGGTTTATCGTGGTTGCCTTTGAACGCCACGAATTTATACAATGATTATTATATATACGCGATCCATTCCAAGTACTATTTTCTTATATTTTTCTTGTGTCATGTAGTCGCTATGTCGTCTACTTGCTACAACCCTTTTATTTACGCATGGATGAACGAGAACTTTAGGAAGGAGTTCAAACAATTGATTCCTTGTATTGACACAGCTGGACATCTCCGGAGCAATATTCCATTAGAGCAATTAGGGGTCGGTCAGTCTGAGAAGACGTTCAATGGAAACACAACAACGGACAGCTATCTAGGATCTAGCTCTCAAAGGTCCACTTCATTTAGACACAAGAGGAAACCGAGTGCTGCGGCTGATGTGGAAAAGAGTGGGGTCGAATTGAATGAGGACTTGTTGACGGTCGATGTGAAGCATTGCCATATATCGACGAGTTACAATTTAAGACGGGAGTCTGTTAAGCTGAGGCTAATCAATGAGGAATCCTTCGACGGGTCGCCGACTCAAAGCCAGTTCTAACGGTTGGTTTCGTGGGTAAGAAGAATGTCTTTGATATAAAATGTTATTAAAAATGTGTTACGAGATCCAACTTTATTTTAGAAAAATATTTGATTCGAAAGTTGGGCGGAAAATAGGGAAATAAATGTCTTTATCCTAGGCTCCCACTGCCTAGCTATAAGCGGGATAAAGCGTGAATCTAAAATACAATTTCATTTTCAGGCACGACCATGGCAACGCGGACGTTCCCAAGTGTGAAAGAAAAATAAAAAAGAATAATCTACCGAGAGATCCCAATATTTTTGGAATATATTTTTTGTACCGAACGTCTTTGCTATCGTAATTTTTGACTATGAAACTTCAATACGCTTATGAATTTTGATGACATCTTATCGTGTGAAAGTTATGTATGTTTGGAGGTTTAAGATTAGGTTTAAGATTAGATTGCACTACTTGTTAGTACCACTGCCACTTGGTCCCTTACACGTCTTAGGAAACCCAGATAAAATGGTTATTGCTGTTGAGGTTTTAATGAAATTTCATTACTAAACTAAATTTTGTTACTTAATATAAAGTTTAAATTTAATTATAATTACTGAAAATTACAACTTTTCCGATGATAGTGTAAAAAAAAATTGTAGTATGTTTAATGCTAGAAAATTTTGAAGACCACTGGGTGCAACTTAATTTTTTTTTTAATACAAGTTCATATATATATTTTTTGCATTGACCATAAAAAGTATATGTACATAATATATATGCTATTATATATATTATATACATATATACTATAATACTAACAACAATTTGGTTTTTTTAATAGAAGTGGCTATTATTTCCGGATTAAGAGAGAGATTATTTAATAAGCTTTTCTTAATAACTTCTTAGTAAAATTGTACATAATATTCTATACAGTTCAATTTCATACATTTATCATACAATTTTAACTACCTTATCGAATTTTAATATCACGTCTAATAAATAAATTACAGATCTTATGAATAATCTTCTAGATGACTAAATATTTGCTGTGAAATTGTAAATCATCAATTTATAGTTATACTTATAAAATATAAGATAAATTAATAATTATAATAAATATTTCAGCCTTGAAGTTCAAAGTCGTATATATTGTTGGGTGACCAACAAAATTGGGTAATCACACTCATATATATATATATATATATATATATATATATATATATATATATAAATATGAGTGTGATTTCTTAGCGTTAATCCTTTAAAATAAAAGCTTAAAAGTTTCGATTCAATGAAAATTTAATACATTAATATATTTTAATCACAGAAATGTGCAAAATCGAATTACTTATTCTGATGTAGAAGTAAATAAAATATATTAATAGATATTAATATAATTGGAAAATATAATACAAAAATATGAATAGATACCTATAAAGCACTCTATGCACGTTGTATAAAATGTTAAATTTATTTAATAACTTAAGAGTATAAATTTACTTAATAAATATTATTATATTATAAAAAAACCATGATTTATAAGTTATAACTTTTTCCGAAGGCTACTTTTTTAACTATCTGAGAAATCAAATTAACCATATTTTTTCAAGTGCATATAGTTATTTATTCGATATTAAAATATAAATAAATAATTTTCGTCTGTCTGTCTGTTATTCTGTTTATCCGGGCTAATCTACGGAACTTTATGCTTTCACAGAAAGGGTTTTAAAGCAACATACAGGTTGCTTTTATCCCGGTATTCCTGCGGGATCAGGAATGAAAAACTACGGGAAAAATTACCTACCTAGATAAATATGTCATAACTATACATTTTTCTAATAAATACGGCAATTATGCGCGAGCAAAATCAAATGGAATCTGAATATATTTAAATTACGATTTGTTAAATGTATAAAAGTACGGATACCGAAATAATAGACTAACAATACACCTAAATTACCTTGTATATATAGTTCAAGCGGGTGAGCCACATGAAGGCCACTAGCTCTTGCTGAGTAATTGACAGACAACGCACAGCTGTTAAACGGCGTACAACGCTGAAATTTGTGTAAAAAGTGTAGTGGAGCATTAACAGAGGATTTCCCGAATTTACTACGGGAACGGGGAAAAACGAGAATTGTGGACGAAAATTAATATCATAATATATTGTCATAAGAATGTATTTATGTTTTTAGTATATAATTAAACTTCAGTATAGTTTTAATTTGAAACGACTTCACCGTTTTTTTTCATATCGACTGAATAGAAAATAGAAACAATGAAGGAGTGGTAAGAATGCGATAAATCTCTTCTCTCACTTAATCAAAATAATAATAAAGAAAATTGAAAACAGCAGAAATTATAGAAGAGCAGAGAAATACGTTTCAATTTGATATAAATATAATATTAAAATGTAAAATGTAAAAATTATTCATTTGGTGCAAGAACGACAAGATTGCACTTTTTTCAGTTGAATTCGGTTCTATAGTTAATGGCGTTTCGAGCGTGCCCGTTGAGCACAAAATTACTTCGCCAATGCAAAGGGCACTAAGGAGTTCTTACGATCAAAAAGAGATGAAGTATTACACTTTTCTTTTAAAATTTTTATATATATATCCGTTTAAAATCATACATTCCGTCTCCTGTGATATTTGAAATAGTGCAAAAATGACATTTTTGTATCGAACGAGCGATTCTGTATGTATCTACCTACATACGTGTTGTATTAAGAATTGTTGGTATAAAAGTTGGAAGATAAAAAAAATAAATCTTAATTATATTTAGTCATAGGTTTTAGTATTTCCTGAAAATTTTAAAATTATATTAAAGATGTAGTACTTAAACTTATGATATATTAAAATGATTGATGTATTTACCCTTCAAATTAAATTAACAAGTATTAGTAAACACTTAAAAAACTTTTTTTTACGTATTGTGAACGTGGAAAATGGAAATGTCTTAGTCGGAACGGAGTATCTATAACACTAGATTCCCAGGTTCCCTCTGCCTACCCTGCTGTATGCGTGATAGATCGTTACTTATGAATTATTATTAAATGAAATTTAATATATATTTTTTGAACATGGAAAAAATATTTTTTTCTTAATTGGCGAAGTCGTGTGATTAATAATTTAGAATTTTAAAATATTCATTATTCAATATGTAGGTTTATATAGTTATATATGTTTGTGTTGTGTTGTCTGTTCCACTGGCAGTTGAAATTTCCACACATTATGTATTTCTGAGGATTTTATGAGGTTTTGCCGTTTTTATAGATAATGGTACGGAAACCGTCGTGCATGAGCCCGACTCGCACTTAGCTGCTTTTCGTTATTTATATTTTTTTTTAATTTTTTATAATGTTAAAGTCTGTGTGTTATATTTAATGTTACATCTATATTTAGTTCTACACGTATTTTGTATGTGTTTACAATTATTGTTGAAAATATAACACTGCACATTTTGATATGTTTATTGTTGTGAAAACTTATATTTTATTTTTATTAAAGAGATAATATATATCTTAGAAATTCAATTATAATTAAAAAATCTTATTATTTTTTAACTATAATTTTGTATTGATGTATAACACACGTTTGCGATGTATGTTTCATTAGCAAATTTTTTTATAATTTATTAAAATTTTGTAACAATATAATAAAAAGTAGAATTGTCTTTAAAAATGTTGTTAATTTATAATAAATATCTCGTAGTTTTGCACAAATTTTAAAAATAAGAACACTGTACTTGTCCTAAAAACCAACACGATGTGATTCAATGTAGAGCAATATATAATTATATTAGTACTTTTTTTAATATAAGAATTTTGTTCTATTGTGAAATAAATTTGTTATTATAAGCATATAAATTATGATATAATTTTTTTAATAAACTAAGTAGACAATTTATTAATAAACCGTTTCCCAAATATATATATTTTATTGTTTCATTTTTATCGTAAACAGAATAAAGAATAATATAAAAAAAAATCAGCTTCACATTGTATCCCGCACACAGCAGGATAGGCAGAGGGAACCTCGTGTTAAGACACTTCGTTCCCCACTTTTAGCCGAATTCTGGAAGAGTAGAGTTTTTTACTTTACTTTACTTTACCTTTTAGTTTTCCTGGTTGCCTAGTGCCAATCTTTATATCCCTATTTATATGCCTATCTATGTACGAGATACAGCGTGAAGCTAGAAGAAAACTAAACAGTTTCATGCTTTTTCCCACAACTGTCCGTCCACCCACAGAACCCACAGTCCGTCGCATTGACGCACGTTTGGGTCCCTGGGCCACGAGTGGACTCGAATTAATAAATTAATATTAATTAAATTAATATCAAATTATCAATATATTAGTTAATTGTATCCAGGAGGCCAGTCGTGGCGCAGTGGTACAAAATGTGACTGTAAAACCGACTGGTTGTGGGTTCGATCCCCACTCGAGGAGTTGAAATATTTACTTTAATTTATATTTTCATTTCTTCGCTCTGGTGTCGAGGCAAAGCGCGGCGTTGAGTTCTGCCACTCAACACGCAATGCCTCCAAAATTCGGCAGAAAGTGGGGAACGAAGTGTCTTAACACTAGGTTCCCTCTGCCTACCCTGCTGTGTGCGGGATATAGCGTGAAGCTAATTTAATTTAATTTAATTTAATTTTAATTTTAATTTTAGTTAATTGTATTAATATTTTGTTTTAAGTTAATAAGTGTTTTTAATAAACTAATGAAACTAAAGATATAAAGCAGAATTGTGCATACAAAGTTTAGTAAACCTCATAGTAGTGGTAATAGCGGTCGGTTAGACACGTGTTCTAATTAATTTAGAACTGCGTTGTTTGTAGCACCTTCACTAACCAAGTTAACCTACTGAGGACCTGTTGTGAAGTAACTAAATATTTGGTTAAATATTAGTTGTTCACCTTGTTTAGTCCTTACAGTCATTAGTAAAATATTTTGTAATATTTTAAAGTTTTATATTACTTACATTGCAATAACTTTAAAAAATCTAAAAAACACATATAGAATTTCTAACGTGTTTACGTTAGGATTTCGGTGTCTTGGGGGTTTACGTTAGGATTTCGGGTGGAATTCGGTGGTCCTCTAGGTACTTTTTTTACCTTCACCTTATATCCTTAACGTGATAGCCGAAGTGAACAAAGTGCCAAATTACAAAAAAAAATCTATGGTCTTTTTATATTTCTTCATACATGCCTTTGTGGGAGGTTCATATTTTTTAAGTGACCTTCAACATCGATACTGTGTTTTCGAAGGTCTTACGTAAGATTGCGTCCAAGGCTGGCTTTCCACGTCCGTGTCGTATCTTCCGTCATAAAAAACTAAATTTTTCATTCCAGTTTGGTTAGACAAAGCGTTGAATTTCACCACCAACAAAATGGGGAACGCATACATACTATATACGCCGCATAACACACAAGAAATACGTAGATAAAAATTAAAAAAAAAAAAAAAAAATTAGCTTCACGCTATATCCCGCACACAGCAGGGTAGGCAGAGGGAACCTAGTGTTAAGACACTCCGTTCCCCACTTCTGCCGAATTTTGGAGGCATTGCGTATTGAGTGGCAGAACTCAACGCCGCGCTTAGCCTCGACACCAGAGCGAAGAAAATGGAAATATAAATTTAAGTAAATATTTCATCTCCTCGAGTGGGGATCGAACCCACAACCAGTCGGTTTACAGTCACACTGCCGCTGCGCCACGACTGGCCTCATAAAATATGGGATAAAAATATAAAATAAAATTCTACCCTTCTCAAAGAAACTTATTTAATTCGTAATGTTTAACTTTTCACAAACTAGTAAATCAACACAAGTGAAATTTAACAGAGGAAAAGTAGAATAATGAGACGCTATTGTGTCCGAAATTGGTTTATTTATAGATCATCCTCTGGGAAATTTCTGAGTCCTTGTAAAGGCAATTACTGATACAGCCTTCTTGCCCCGCTCTCACATCTGACGGGGTAAAATTATTATCTCGAAGGATATCGAATTAATTGAAATTGTTGCAAAGTAAGATAATATGAAACTTATTGTTTGTGCAATATGCTTTAGTTGATATTAGTTTTAAGATTTTCTTTAAATTTTTATTTATTTACAGTTTCGTGATGATTACAGTTTCGTGATGATTTCCACTGGAGGGAATGAAATATATCATATTTTTGTTTCTACTGAAGCGATTAGTAACTAGGGAAAGCGCGCAATGCGTCAAGAATTTAGCAGAAAGTGGGGATGAAAACGTAGTGTCTTAGCAAAATGTTTCTAGATCCACTTTGCCTACCCTTATAAAACAAAAATATATTAGCACACAAAAAAAATATTGTAATAATTAATACTCATCATCATCATCCTCTCGGTCTTTTGAGAGACTGTTATAACTTTTTTATCCCTAACATTTCCGAATTTTGTTTTGTGAAAACTAGCGCAACAGCACTTAGTTAAAATCGAATTGAAAATATTAATCATTTGATTTAAAATAGTTAAAAATATACAAATGAAAATATTTATATAATTAATACAAGTTTTCAACAGCAATTATTTCGACTTCAAAGAGTAATGTTCCAGGGCTATTATAGGAATGAGCGAACTGCACAGTAGCCGGCGGTGCGGACGGAATTTTGTTAATTTGAATTCTGCCCAACCGATAATACTAAATCCATTTAATGATATAACTAGTAAGGACCGTGGTGGTTGCCAAGCGAAATGAAAATGGATAAAATTTTAAATAATTATTTCTTAACTTCCAAAGGAACTGATGGTGTTTAAATTGTTATTTATTTTTAATAGATAGGTCTCTGTTTACTTGTGGCACAGATGGATAGATAATGAACATGATTGTTGTGGGGTCGATTTCCAAATAGGGGGAATGTTCTTGATTGTGTTTTTGGTATCATAATTGGTTTGCATTGTCTTTCACATATGAATTTTGAATTTTCATATAAATATGAAATGTTAGAAATTCAATTTTCCTTTAACATATAGATTACTAGACTGCCAGTTTCCTCTGCCTACCCTGATATATGTAATATACAAACTGAAGCTAAAAAAAAACAGAAAAAATGTCTTATGTTCGGACAGAACACGATGATCTAGTCTACCTTTACACTAAACCAACTGTTTACATCATCGGATCAGAAAAGAGTGATACAAGATACTCGATGCTTTCTAAATTTTCAACAAAAATAATATGAGTTCAGACCAAATTATGTCGGATAGAAAGGTTGATGATATAAATATATTATCATAATACTTCTTAATTTAAATATTAGGTTACAATCTGTAACCTTAATTTATAATTTAAGACTGTTATTACCGAAACTGGAGCTCGTTCCAATTCCTTCTCGCCTAATAATTATGTAACTTAGGGTAGACGTGTAAATAAAACAATTATTTTTAGAACAGAAATTTAAATTATTTCTTGAAAAATATTCTAAAAAGTTATATGGTTGGCCTCATGTCTTACCAGAAATTGGTTTTGCCTAAATCTAAGCTCAAAATTAAATATATACAATTGTCAAAATTTTAATCTTGAGCAAAATACTTGAAAAATCTTTAGAAAATACTTTCAATAATGTTTCATTGACTTTATAAATAATAGAACCGGTTAAATATAGAGTATAGTATATATTTTATACCATAGGGTTAAGCAGTCTTGTATTATAGTAAATTAGTGTACAATTGAAGTAGCGAGACAGTCGAGACCTAACTAAACAAATTTGTAGATTTATTACTATGAGTTCTCATACTTTTGTTAACGTTACTCACATTTTTATCAATTTTTTTTACGGTACGCACATTCCTTTCATATAAGAAACACTTCATGTAAGCATTCTCTATTTCTCTTATATCTTTTGATGTAACTGTCTTTTAACTATAAGAGATTACTAGAAAGAATCTAGTTATAAGTTAATTCATTCATTACTTTTTATTTTTACTTATAGAGGTTGAGGCAGTTCGATTTTTTTTTGTTATTTCAAAGACATATAACAAAATAAGCTTTATAATTTAACGAAACTTTAGTATTATTGCACTAAGCACAATATTCCTTTAAAGTATACAAGTGTTGGGTGTAGGCGCAAAGAAACTTTGAGGCCTATGCTCTTGGGCCAAAAGGAGTCATTGCGCGTTGGATGACGTAACTCAACGCTGTGCTAAATGCAGTTTTGTAAAATCAAAACAAATATAGAGGCCAGTCGTGGCGCAAGAACACAAAGTGTGACTGTAAAATCGTCTGGTTGTGGGTTCGATCTCAACTCGAGGAGATGAAATATTTGTTTAAATTCATATTTCCACTCAACACGCAATGCCTCCAGAATTTGGCAGAAAGTGGGGTAGGGAGTGTCTTAAAAATAAGTTTCCTCTACCCACTCTGCTGTGTGCGGGATACAGCGTGAAGCGTTTATTGATTTTAAAACAAATTTAAATATAAGCATTCAACTGAATGACTCACAATAAAAATCGTAATATAAATTTCATTTTCATTTTATTGTACCAATATTGTTACGAAAGTATAATTAGTACATTTTAATATTTGTGTCGAAGGTGAAAAACGTGGTAGAGGTAATTATATTGATAACGAACTTCATATTTCTAAATTAAAGAAAACGTAATGCAAAATCTACAATTAAGTTACAGACCCAAGTGCACTCCATACACTTGGTTTTAATGGATCTCTTATTAAAGTACCTACTCGTATGTAACAAGCAACAAATTCTTTTGTGAAGTTAGCTAGCGCTTTATTTGCGTAGACAATGTAAATATCATTAGATTGTTTGTTTTCTTAATAGTTTATTCTTACTTATTTTTTTATTTTCACGTGTCTCTTTCATTTCGCTTAGTGGGCTGGTGAAATATTTATTTTAAACAGTCTCTATTTGTTTTAAGTATAAAATGGTTGAACCCAGTGGCTCATTTTTTATGAGAACTGACAACCCGATTTCCTTTTTCATCCATCTACGAGACATGCGTGTTAGAGGGTGGAAGTCAGCGGTGCACCTTATCTTACTCGATCAGGGAAATGAAAGTAATCTGTACCATGACTGCCCCAAGAGAGTATCGAATTTACCAATTAACCATAGCGATTATAGCCAAAAACCGTTTCACCGTCCCATTGTATTCTATTATCTGTTTCTGTTAGGTTTTGTTAAATGGTTAAATACAGAGTAGGCAGTGAACCCTATGTTCGGACATTCCCATTCTCACTCAAAAGTGAGTGAGAAACTGGGAACTGGGAATAAATGAAAAGTTTGACTTTCCGTCAAGTTTTCGAGATATTGTATGTTGCGTGGCAGAACTCCAAGTCGCCCTTTGTCTTGTTATCCGAGCGAGCGAATCGAACCCATGCCCGTCGTGGTTACAGTGACACGTTGCACCGCTGCATCGTGGAGGCCTTTACCTTTTTTGTTATTATAATTATTCTTACTCTAATTTATCAAAAAACTAGACCTGCAAGTTCAAGATTTAAAAAAGAGACCTAATAGTTTCTGCAAACTGTCTAAAATATAAAAAAAGATTCAAAAATTAAAAAGTAGCAGTTCAGCATTTTTATCTGTTCCCTAAATTATCTGTTTAAAATTTAATTGTACACAATAAAACCTTTTCCATCATTCCAATTCAGAATCCAGAGTAAAATTATAATTTGTACTTTGAAATAGATTTGTGAAAATTTATATTTATTTATCTGTTGTTGAACAGTTCCGCTTTATTTAAATGCCAAAGTGCCAATGGTTTATTTCTGGTGTATGTAAATGAGGTTTAATAAAATAATTTAAAAATATTAGAAATAGGAAAAAATATATATTTTATCAATTTTCAGGCTTCAACTAACCTTTTCTTAAAATAAAATTAAATTAAATTAGCTTTACGCTATATTCCGCACACAGCAGGGTAGGCAGAGGGAACCTAGTGTAAGACACTCCATTCCCCACTTTCTGCCGAATTTTGGAGGCATTGCGTGTTGAGTGGCAGAACTCAACGCCGCGCTTAGCCTCGATACCAGAGCGAAGAAATGGAAATATAAATTTAAGTAAATATTTCATCTCCTTGAGTGGGGATCGAACCCACAACCAATCGGTTTTACAGTCACACTTTGTGCCACTGCGCCACGACTGGCCTCTCTATAGGTTCTTATAGCAATTAAATACAAGTTTTTATATGAATTATTTTTTAAATGAAACTATTTAACCGGACTAATCGCGTATATTTAGTTTTATACATTTTTGGAATCCCGACGTTTAGAACACTTTGCAGTAGTCCGTGGTAATACGTAATGGTAGACTGAGGTGGCATTCGTCTGTCAGTTGACATAATTATTATATCAAACTACCGCCAACGATTTCTTAATTGCCTCGCTTACTGCCCTGGATTCCTGTAGAATGAACTGACTGTACCTTGCCCTATGGTATGGTTGGTTTGAGACTTAAAAGATTTTATGAGTGGGTCCCAGGTGGTAGAAAGATTCCAGCCGTCCTTTCTATTAAAATTAGGATTAGGCTAGAATTTGAATTAGATTAGATAAAGTTGAAATACACAAAACATCCTAATTTCAATAGAGAGGATATACAATGATCGTGAAAATTAAATAACTTATTATGAACTATGTTTTATCTGTTCTAAATATTTGTATTTATATGAAAAAAATAAAAATGTATTTAATTAAAATATGTATTTTTTTTATTCAATAACTTTAAAAAACAAAAACAAATCTTCTAATAAATCTAATCACGAGTTGGATTCAATCTATGGATTATATCAATATAAAAAAATATATATTTATGTATAAGAAAGTCATATAAAGCTCGCAAATATAAATGTTTTCGGAAGCAACAGGGCGTAAAACGTAGACGTAAATGTAAGTAAGGAAAGGAAATGCCAAATTATACCGAAAGGAACTTTGACATGGATACTGCCTGTAACATTAATTTACTGTGTATAAGAAAACATATTAAATCTTTGGTTGAGAGAGGGATAAATAAAAAAATATTTAGCTTCACGCATCGGGATACACCATCCCGTACATAGCAGGTAGGCAGAGGGAACCTGAGAACCTAGTGTAAAAATATTCCGTTGCCATTAAGACACTTCCTTTCCCCGCTTTTCGCTTAAATTATTTAGATTTATTTATTTATTTTTCAACCACGTCCACCACCCTCCTTCTCAAAATTATGACAGTTTCTTCGCCCTAAAGATTTCCTGTAAGAGATGGCTACTTCGCTATAAAACCACCTTTTTGTTATTCGTTTTCGTTCTGCTTTTTTTATGTATTTTTATATAAGTCGTTTACAAATAAAAAATAAAAATATAAAAATTAAATTAAATTAAATTAAATTAAATTAGCTCTACGCTATATCCCGCACACAGCAGGGTAGGCAGAGGGAACCTAGTGTTAAGACACTTCGTTCCCCACTTTCTGCCGAATTTTGGAGGCATTGCGTGTTGAGTGGCAGAACTCAACGCCGCGCTTTTCTTCGACACCAGAGCGAAGAAATGAAAATATAAATTTAAGTAAATATTTCATCTCCTCGAGTGGGGATCGAACCCACAACCAGTCGGTTTTACGGTCACACTTTGTACCACTGCGCCACGACTGGCCTCAATAATAATATAATAGTGAAATTATAATTTTAATTTACTAATAAAAAATTAAGAGATTTATTTTTAATATTTTTTTGTTTTTTTTTATCATAGTACGTACATATTTTATATCCGAGCCTTTAAATAAATACTATTTCTTTTTGTTTTATTCATAGTGTTCACTTCGTCGACACTACTCCGCAACTAGCACGTTTGGAACGCTATAATAAAAAAAACAGCATAGATTTTTTTAATAAAAGTAGACTTTTTGAAACGCGACCATCGCGTTTTACCGTTATAAAGCCGTCGTACTTTTTCTCGATACTAAAGTGATATTAAATATTTCATTTCAAATCAAAAAAATCTAATCAAATCAGATTCTTGCTGTATTCCGCGCACAGCAGGGTGTTAATACGCCCCGTTTCCGCCGAGTTCTGGAGGCATTGCGTGTTGAGTGGCGGAACTCAACGCCGCGTTAAACCTCGAAACCAGTGTGAAAAAATGAAAATATTTTTCCTCGAGTGGTAATCGAACCCACAAACAATAACAATTAACTTAAAAGACTTTCGAAAGACAGTTAAATTAACTATAAATTCTACGTATATCTATCACATTCATTTAATTTCTCATTATTTACAGCAAACGAATGTATTTGGAATAAATCGAGCGAGAGTCGGCCGTCAATCTCCTCTCAGCTCGTTCTACTTGTAAGTGGAATCCAATTTTGGACAATGGTTGTTAGGCTATAACCAAATATTTACAATACGAGAAAACACATTATGGCCGCCGGTTTTACTCTTCATGTGTCAATACGATGTGTCCGTATTGAAAATAACTTTTTGGGTTGGGTCCGTGTACTTTATTTTGTTTCAAACACGCTTTATCCCTTTCGTTTATTTTTAGCTTCACGCTTTTTGATTTTGAAGATGATCTTAAAGCAATACAGCTTATATATCGGAATAATACATATCACATTGTAGATATTAATCATGTAACGTATTATCATCATGTATTATTTAAGATCGGTCTTTATACAATTATTTTTTATTATCATATTTAATGACATTAAGTTTTAATGTTCCATTGAGCGTCTTGCAATGTAGACAACTTTTACTATGTTATACACAACTCCAGGTTTACTCTCTAGTGAACATCGCATCTCTTTACGTAGATATAAATAAATAAAGTAAAAATATCCCTACAGAAGAAGTTCTAAAATTTAAACTAATAACAATAAAATTCGTCTACTTTCATGAATCATCTCTAATTCTTAGAACACTCTCGATCATCACCTTTCAAACAAAAGTAAAACTAGATCAAAATCTGTTCGCTAAATTGTCAGCTACGATGTTACAAACAGATATACAGAAATTCATATACACACAGACATGTCAAACTTATAAGACTCTTCTCTTTTCGTTGGGAGTTAAAAAGAAAAATGTTTGTTAGCAAGGAAAATGTATACAAGTTTCTAAGGTTAAAATCTTGTAAAATTATTTAAAACATTAATTCAAAAAGAGAGAACAGACACAGTTTTACAGTGTAAAACTGACCTAAATATTTATAGAGATGAAACAATGGTTCATTCCATGGCTCATCACTTATATTGTTGGAGAAAATAAAAAAAAAATAACCAACTGTTGTACACGAGTGTTCACGTAGAAACGTGTGATTCTGTATCGTTAACGTTGTATTGTTTTACTATAGAGCCCGCCCTGTGCCATCGGACTGTGAATGGGATTACGAAACGTATGGACGGAAATCTTGTGATATGGTTATGGATATTAAAATACACAATATTATTGTTAGAAATCAGACATTTTTTTTCATTGCCTTAATAGTTTTTTTCACCAACATCTATCCTCTTTCACTCGATTTTGTTAACAATATAAACCATCTATACTATCTATACTATTATATAAAGAGGAAAGATTTGAATGTGTGTATGGATGAACTTAATAACTACGGAGCCGATTTAAAAAAAAAATCTTACACAATTAGAATAAATTGTTCACGAGAGGACAAAAGAATGTTGTTCAAAGTTAAAGAAGATATTCATATCTATAATAAACCTCGTAATATTATATGTCCCACTATTATAGTTTCGGCAATACATCAATTTTTTTTACAGTTTATATTAGATAGAAAAGCATGTCGATAATCAAACCATGTCGAGACTTTTATATTAATCAAATAAATAATTTCTATTTCAAGACTGCTTTCAATACCAGCAGTTTGATTTTGGGAATATTTAAATCGGATATTTTTAGATATAGTAGGATTCGACCCCTAAAGGGTTGTTTTCGGGATTGATAGTTTAGTATGAAACTTCGTTACTACAAGAGCTAGGAACCTTAAGTTTTGCATGGACGTCATTTATAGAACGTAGATGCTCACTAGACGAGTATTTGCGATATTTGCCCAAAGCATTGGAGGGGTTTTTGGGGTTGATAATTTGTATGGATCTTCGTCACTACAAGTGGTAAAAGTCTCAAATTTTGCATACAAATTATTCTACACATACATGTAATAAAAGGATAGAAAAGTCAATTCTTTATATAAAAATTATAAATAAACGTATAAAATTAGGTCCGTTAATTAAGTCGATAACACAGGCTAAAGACCACTCAGCAGGATTGTCGTCTGCCCGTCTGTATTTCTGTTTTGGTGTTTATTAGTTTGTTCATGCAAAACCTACTGGTCAAAAATGATATATTAAAATAAATGTATTTTGTTTAAATTGATACTCTATTACTAATATTCACAAAAACGGAAACGGAAACGAAATCGGAACCCTATCAGGAATAAATCTTTATCAAAGCTAGTTTATTAATTTATTCATTATCTCTTATGACGCATATGGAAATTGTTTCCATCGTTCTAATTAGGATATTCTTTTTAACCTGTGGAGAATTTATCAAATTAAAATTTGTCACCATATCCTCACTACATGAGGCCAGTTGTGGCGTAGAAGCACGAAGTATTACTGTACGATGGACTAGTTGTGGGTTCGACTCAAAGAAATTATATATTTATTTACATTTTTTTTTATTTCTTTACTCTGGTGTCGAGAAAAAGAGCGGCGTTGAATTCAGCCACTTAATAAGCAATCTCTCCAGAACTCAGCAGAAAGTGGAGAATGGACTTAGCACTAGGTTCTCTCTGCCTACCCTGCAGTGTACGGGACACAGCGTGAAGCTATCCCTTTATTT
Organism: Heliconius charithonia; assembly: GCA_030704555.1. NCBI lineage: Eukaryota > Metazoa > Arthropoda > Insecta > Lepidoptera > Nymphalidae > Heliconius > Heliconius charithonia. Next base: position 15,010,303 of record CM060815.1, read on the forward strand.
AATTTGATTGTTATCCTAATTAAAACGCTCTAAGAAAAACATCGTACATATATTTTTAAATAGCTACTGAACCAATATTTAATAGTAAATCGTCTGTTTTATGAAAAAAATTAACATCCTTATAAATCTTTATAAAAACAAAATTATAGCATTGTAGAGCTACGATCATAAGTGCGCTGTAAACATATGATATTATAACGCAAAGTAAATCAGTGTGCTGCAAAAATAATCGTGTAGTTCAAGCGGGCGAAGCCGCGGGCGCATTGCTGGTATATAATATAAAACTCAAAATATAATGATATAACATTATTTCAAATAAACTTATTAGGATAATAGACTGTACCGTCGTGAAAAATTCGAAACATATTTTGTAAATATTCGCATTTATCTTCAGGCTTATACTAGAATAATATTGTATTATTAAATAAAAACATTTCTTTAAGGTGTATTCTCAATGGTGGTTGATTGGTTAGTTTAATGTTTAAATATTGAAATATTTGTTGTTTATAAGTTTAGATTTCTCTATAAGCTACTTTGTAAAATGTATAAAGTCAACACAGCATCGTAGCAGTGTAGGTGGTCAGGTTGTACTCTCTACTGTTGATGTTGAAAAATAATTTTCGATCCAGATGTTAGTAAAATTGAATTTAATATGTATGTATTGTCAATAATTATTAGACAATGAAAAATTTAAAATCATTTAGCAAGTTAGCTAGAGTATATTTATTTATTAATTTTTTTTACTGCTTCACGCGGTATCTCGCACATAGCAGATGGCAGAAGGAATGTAATGTTAAGAGGCCTCGTAACTCATTTTCCGCTAAAACACGCAATGCTTTCAGAGGCCATGGCGGACCTCAATACTTTGCGTTTTGTCTCGACACCAGAGCAAAAAAATTAAAATATATAAAATAAATATTTAATTTGTTATTCATTTGTGTGGGGATCTAACCCACAACCAGTAACATTTACAGTCACACACAAAAGACTGGCCTCAATCAATTAATCAATCAATTTATTTATACTACTTATAAATATAGAATTACATCTAATCCATTATGGATATATTAAAATTTTATTATATCTTTCATAGACAAAGAGGTTGAGCTCCGAATTGAGGCTCATGTTTAAAATGAAAAGCCTCTAAAAATCTACGACTTTTAGTTCACGAAACTCAAGGAAAAATTATATTATTAAACCACATTACTAACTTAAGTCTCTTTTTTCACTAAATGGAAGCACAATTTTTTAGGTCCATTTATTTTTGTCATTAATATAAGGATTTCTTTCAAGATTTCAGGGAAGGAGGTCAATCTCACTGAAGTAATATATTTATACTTTGTTTTACATTCTAAAGCGTAATTTATACTTACAATTAGAAAACTAATGAAATTACAAAAATATATGAATATTTTATATAGCTTAAAAACAGTGTAGAATTTTATTTATACTACTTACAATATAGTCGTTCACGGTCAAAGAGGAACAAATAAAATTCTGATTGGAAACTCGTACATCGGTTAAAAGATTGTTGAAAATCATTTGATAGATTTTCAGTATTAAAATTGAACATGGCGCAGGGACACATGGTTGCAGATTTGATTTCCACTTGAGGAAACTAAATATTTACTATTTTTACTTCCTCGCTCTGGTTCCGAGTGAAAGCGTGGCCTCGAGTTTCACCACTCAGTACGCAATGGTTCTAGATCGTCATGAAAATACGTCACACAGATACGTCTACGCGATAAGAGCGACGAGCTAAGCTAAAAAATACAATTTTATTTCAAACGAACTTGAGACTAGAAAATCTTTGTGAAATATTGCGAACACATGTACTTGAGTCCTGGAGTGTTCATGTCGTTTACTCTTTTACCGTACATCGTGGGTAATATTACGTTTCTTTACCTTTTAATAAAAAATATTGAATATTTCATTCGATATTTACGTAGAGTACATACGCCTACAATTTAAGAGAGGGAACCTTGTGGTGTAGTTGAGTGTGTCTGCGTGATTTATCGGCGATGGGGAAAGATATGAATATTTGTAATTTTATTATATCAAAGGAGTAGTCAGTCCGTAATAGTGCAGTGACTCGGGGGAAAACTAATATTTAATAATATTATTGGAGTATTCACACTAACCTTCTTTTTATAACTTTAATTTTTTTCTTATAACTTTATAACACACAATAACATATTAATATCAAACAATATTATCAAATTTTAAAATTTATCACTTAGAAACACTAATCAATACATATTTAATTATTAAAAAAATCAGTTAAATTTGCCGTCAAAAACACTTAGGCATGGAAACACCAAAAACGGGTGCCTACCGCCTACCGCCGAGTCATGATCATTAGCGCTTGTAAATAGGCGGGTGAGCAAACAAACGGTGTTGATACAGTTTCACTAACGTCCACAAAGTGACCCGCTGTAGTATTTCTGTTTTACTGTTGGAACTAGATAATACTTGCTTTCCCTTTGTATTTTAATAGTGGTATGTGTTTTTTTTTATTTAATATCTCTCATTTCAAGGTATGTCGTTCGTAATAATGAAGTGGTTGTTTAGTCAAAAGTTAAATTTCGTCCGCTTAGAGTATTAATTTACTTTTTTTAATAACAAAAAATACGAGTATATAAATACTTTTACATTTTTATACTATAAGCTGAGGTCATTCGTGGCGCAGGGACACAAAGTGTGACTGTAAAACCGGCTGGTTGTGGGTTTGATCCTTACTCGAGGAAATGAAATATATACTTTATGTATATTTCAATTTCTTCGCTCTGGTGTCAAGGCAAAGCGCGGCGTTTAGTTCTGCCACTCAACACGCAATGCCTCCAGAATTCGGCAGAAAGTGTAGAAGGAAGTGTCTTAACACTAGGTTCCTTTTGCCTACTCTGCTGTGTGCCGCATACAGCGTGAGGCTAATTTATTTATTTATTTTTATATTATAAAAAATAAGAAATACCAAAGAATAATTCCAGCCGAAGCCAAGACGGGTATACAATATACAAATTCCCTGTCTACAGCACTAGGTGCGCAAGTCATAGTAAGTACCGTCTATAAATATTTTTTTACACATAATATATATATATATATACATATATTATATATATATATATTATATATATATATATTATATATATATATATATATATATATATATATATATATATATATACATATATTGTTTTAAGCACTAAGATTGTATTTGATATTTTAATAAATTAAACTTATCAAAGCTTGCAGCAAAACATAAAATAATATTTATTATATGTTAAAAAATTTTATATTAAAATTAAGTCGAGTTTAATAAGGCCGTCATGGTGCAGGGTTTGATTTGATTCATGGTCAGGGAACACGACGCGACTGGGTTTGATTCCAACTCAGGAGAATCAGTAATTTTCATTTCCTTGCTTTGCTAATGAGACAAAACATGGCATTGAGTTCTTTGAAATGTGAGCACTGCGTGGAGAACGGAGTGTCTGGACACTAGCCTGGAGCATTTCATGTATTCCGCGTTTAGCCCTGCATACGTTCACACATCCAACGCCCAATACTATCCACATGAAACTAAAAATACGTATTTTATAAGTTGTATGTTTTAGATATAATATCTGATGACAAATTGATGGTCTTAATTCTTATTTTAATATTTATTATAATTTATAGAATTTAAAGCCAAAGTAAGGAATTGTGGAGACATTATATTGTTTTTCAGTGGGAATTTAACCCATAACTGCCGCGTTTACAGTCAGACGCTGTGATGCTGCGCCACGGTGGCCTCATTTTATAATTCTATTATTTTCTTAATTATTTATTATATTTAAAACGATAATAACGTAGAGTCAATTTACATAAAAGAACATTTAACTAACTTAATATATTTGCCACAGCATTTTATACAATATATTTGAGGAACGTGACGCCGTAGCGTCATGTAGCACGTAGCACATATGTTCGTAGCGCTCGTAGCACGTAATTTATATTAATAGGCATTCAATGAATTATTTTCAAATTGTCCCCAAGAAAAGAATATTGAAATTATTAAACTTTTCTTTAATTTTTTTTTTCTTTTTTTTTTTGGTACTTTATGGTGAACTTAAATAAGAAAAAGGGGACGAGAAAATATGAGATGAGAGAAAGTGAGAAAATTGGGGGCAATAAATATTTAATATGTTCCTTTTTTCGCTCTCTTAACGAGGCAAAGCGCGGCGTTGAATTCCGCTTTTCAACATTCTATGCCTAAAGAATTTGGCGAAAAGTGCAGAAAATAAGTATCCTAACGAGAACGGAGGGTCTGTCTTTTACAATATATAAAAATATTATTTTATTTTTCCTTTTACACAATTTAAAGTTTTTTAGCTGTATTCCGTAAAAAGCAGGATAGGCAGAGCAAAACTGACCCTTCCCTTCTCCAATATCCTTGTCTTTGAAAGATGATGGTGATGATCTCATTAATGAGATTTTATAATATATAAAAGTAACTTTTATTTCTTCTTTACACACATTCTATTTTTTAGCTTCATTTTTTCAGCAGGGTAGACAGGGAAAATCTGGGAACCTAATATTAACAATGTAAAAACAATGATGTTCTTCGCAAATCAGCTATAAAATAGAGGAAAACTACTTATAAAACGAGTAGTGAATGGAAATAGCCTGTCCAAGGTCTTACACTGACGACAATTAGTACGTATATAAAATAAAAAGTTATTTCACTTTAAAAAATAATAAGTTTTTAACTTATCCATAACAATAACCAAGTTGGTGCAAGAGAATTCATTTTATTATATATGGCTGGGCAAATTGTGCTTCCACAACAATTTGCAGAGGAGCCGATAAAGAGATAATTATACTAAGTTCAAATAAAATCATATTGTTTTTGAATTGAATAATATTATAGTAAAGATTAAAAAAACTAGTAAGAATAAAATGTTAATATATTAAAAACTATTCGTCCACCATACACATGGTGCCTTGACAAACACCTGACCGATATTCGTTTCTGGACATAAGGATACGTAACCGGAAGCCATCCCTATAATACTCTCATTTAGTCCATGAAAGTTGTATCCTTTCCGCCTCACCTCCTCTTCTAGCTTCTTTTTCTGTGATTGTTACAGTTAAAATAGCATTGTGATTATGATTCATAGCAGTAAGCTCTCCAAGTCTATAATGGACTCCGCAACTCAGGCTCCGCCAAGAGCGTACTGTCTTTGCGTCTCAATATGGATTTCTTCGTCAGAATCGCGTAAGTTGGACGCCATTTTGCCTTCAGAACAAAATAGCTTTTCTCTGTCTACCCTGCTGAAAAAATGAAGCTAAAAATATCAGATAGGTGCATACAAGTACAAAAGGAGTGAATGAGGCAGTCTCTGAATCAGTCTTTTTAGATCGGCAGAAGGCCGGAAGAACTTATTATTTTTCACCCAGGTAGCTAAGCCGAAATAAAAACGTCACGATGGAACTACAAACATATTATAACAAAAGTTAATACATAAATTTATATATTCTATAACGTTATTACCATATAGCTCTGACATGTCACAAAAACAAAAGGTCGTTTAAAGTTAGATTTAATTAGATAACGCAGAACACCTGTCGGGGCTCGAACCGTCACGTAAACAATTAATTAGTGAGCTATTTGCTATTCAAATCATCTCTGGGTAATCAAATCTTTTGACAAAGGCGCTGCGCGGAGTTTGCGAAGTGATTTATGTAAAATTGAGGTCAAACCGACGCTTTATTACGTTTATACTGGTAATTCAGGAATCGACATTTGATATGGTAATCGTAGAGAATATATATATATATATATATATATATATATATATATATGTTTGTATAGTAAAAAAAAGTAAAATCTACTGGGCCGATTTCAATATTTTTTTCACTATCTTGCAAACATACATTATAGGTATATTAAGACACGAACATCATTTTTGTGTATTGTGTATTAAATATCTGTGGTTTGCAAAGCGAAAGCGGGCGGGTCGCTAGTTTATTAAATAAATAAGTAGATCAGTAAAAAAATATGTCATTATTAAAAATAAGTCATTGTTGCACCAAATGGCCCCTCTTTTTTTTATTTTAATTTATCTTCTATACTATAGCGAAAGATTATAAACAGTGTGTCTGTACATTTAATACTTATATGGAAAAAATTAATAGGGTAATATATAATAGTAACAGAGCACGAATTTATGATTACTTTTGTCTGTTTGTACGACTACGCTATAAGACGGATTTGAAAAAGACTTTTTATTTTGTCGCTGTTGAGTGTGGGTAGTCTAGGTTAAAGCATGACGACTTTCATATTTGACGTAGAACCGTAGTGTTCTAGCTAAGCTATAAGAAATAATTAAATGCGTCTTTAATTAAAAGCAGTTGAGCGTGGTGAGCATTTTACATTGACATATAAAAATTTAAAATCTGAGACATCGCAGGCCAGTTGACAAATAAAAATAAAATAAATGATCGTGGCACATCAGTACAGCAATTTGACTATAATTGTGATGATGATATTAATACGGATAGTAATCATATTAATTTAAATTGTTTATATTAAGGCCCCGCTTCCTTAACAGAAAGTGCGGCGTTGAGTTACAACTCAACTCAATAAACTCAAGTCGGCTACGTATTGCAAGTTTGAATTCACTACAGTCCACGTAAATAAAGTAGCAGACACCCAATATCGTATCATATAAGCTTAAGTTCAATTAAACCCTATAATAAATGTATTATAATTTAATTTGTTTGCTATCAATTCACTGAAACATTAATACCGTAACACATTGGGGAATTAACATATATTGTATTTATAATTAATTGAGTTAAAAAGGGAATAATATTTATATAAGTCCTTATTAACGTTATATTAATAATAGGTTATAAATATTATCATAATAACTGAATTTATATTATATTTAAAATAATTATTTCTAGAAATTGTATGGGAAGCAGGTTCAAAATCAAAATCGGGTACTTCACATAATCTAATTTCTTGGTAGGGATTTCTGCTATACTTCTTGTCATTCAGTGCGAGCTATCTATGTCAAAGTTACTTTATTTACAAAATACAAATATTCCTTGAATTGTGATAGAAGATAGCGTTCAAGTGAAAATTCTGTGAAACAAAATATCAAAATATCTAACAGTAAGGCGCAAACTGTAAGTTCATGGAGAATATTCATCCAATTTTCCAATTACATAGGAGAATATAAGGAACAAAATGGGAGAATCAAAACTGACTTTATTTGAAGAAATTAAAATATGAAATATATCATTTCCTTAAGTGGGAATCGAACCCACGACTTATCGCATTTACAGTCACAGTTATGCCCCTGCGCCACGATCGGCCTTGTGGTCTACTTAATTATATTTATTTCTGTTGTTCTGGCAAAAGTGCGGCGTTGAGTTCTGCCACTCAACACGCAATGCCTCCAAAACTCGGCAGAAAGTGGGGAACGGAGTGTCTTAACACTAGGTTCCCTCTGCCTACCCTGCTGTGTGCGGGATATAGTATGAAGCTAATTTAAAATTTAATTTATGTTGTTCTGTTTGTTTTTGATACTTATTGTACGTCTTGTGTAATGTAGGTCAGATAGAAAACAATTGTGATAGATTACTATTCTGCTCCTTACTTTCCGCCCTAAATAGGCAAACCATTAAATAACATTTTATTTATTCCAATCGGGAAAACTAAAATGTATTGGATAAGCAAAATTATACAAACCTATACATAATTGTAGCATATGTGTTTTTTTCTAATGTATAAGTTCCTGCAAAGTTTCAGTTCTTTTTACAAAAAAGTGGAACAACCATTATGTATCCTTGGAAATTTTTACACGTACTCGTATATACATTTAGAATATTAGTATGGTAAAAACACATCTCGAGATGTATTTTATATAATATGTCTATTGGCTAGAGTGGTGGGATACATTCCAAGAGTCACGGGTTTGAGTCCCGCTACATTTAATTTTATATAATTCCTAAAGAAATAAATCAATTCACTGTGCTTGAAACATCTACGAATTTTTGTGTATTTTTTTATGTTTATATCTATTATGAAATGTATTTTCATCTTGTAGCTATTTATTACGTTTTCTCTGTTTATTATCTATTTTTCTGTTTCTTCAGGCAATACTTCCTTGATTTGTTTTTCCTTTACATATATCGACAAATGTTAAGGAAGTAATAAGTTTTCTTATAATACGAATAACAAAACAAAAACTATTATATAATTTGAATTTATATATAAAATCATAAAATAAATCCGCTTCACGCTGTATCCCGCAAACAGCAGGGTAGGCAGAGAGAACCTAACGTTAAGACACTCCGTTCCAATAAAATTTATAAATTAAATCTGTATAAATTTAAGTACATATTTCATCTCCTCGAGTGGGGATCGAACCCACAACCAGTCGGTTTTACAGTTACACTTTCTGCCCCTGTGCCACGACTGGCCTGGCCTCTGAATTTATACATAATTTTATTAAATAAAGACCACAATAAGGCTATATTTTAACAGTAAATTTAAGCGGGCAAACCGATATTTGAGTCAGTAGTCATTAAACAAAATAAAAGGAACGCCCTTCTCATTTCACTAAGGTGTGCATCATGTGTGTATGCGTGAGTGTGTGTTTCTGCTCATTTTATGCATACATTATATTAAAAGCTTTTGAAAAAAAATTAAATTAACTATAAATTCTACGTATATCTATCACATTCATCGAATTTCTCATTATTTATAGCAAACGAATGTATTTGGAATAAATCGAGCGAGAGTCGGCCGTCAATCTCCTCTCAGCTCGTTCTACTTGTAAGTGGAATCCAATTTTGGACAATGGTTGTTAGGCTATAACCAAATATTTACAATACGAGAAAACACATTATGGCCGCCGCCGTTTTACGCTTCGTGTGTAATAAACACGATGTGTGCATATTGAAATTAACTTTTTGGGTTGGGTTTGTGTTGTTTATTTTGTTTTAAACACGCTTTATCCCTTTCTTTTTTTTAGCTTCACGCTTTATAATTCAGTGATTGTTGAAATTATATTGAACGTGTTCTAGGGATATAAATTGGTATTTATCACTGCACACATTTTTCATTTTTTTATTTTGTTTTTATTATTCTTTTAGACTTTTTAATTATTCAGCGACCGCAGTTTTGCTATTAATATTGCCAATGTGAAACTATGTGAATGTGTATGCTTGTTACACTTTTACAAAAAAACACCATAATCATATAAATACAAATCAAATAAAAAGAAAAAATAACTTATATTTGAGAATAGTATATATTATACTTATTGATATTAAAAATGCGACGTCGATTATCATTATTTAAAATTGGTTTAATAGTTCAGCTTCACGCTGTATCCGGCACATAGCAGAGGTAGAAGTGGTAGGCAGAGGGAACCTAGTGTGAGAAATGTAGATAATTGGGGAACGGAGTGTTAAGACACTCCGTTCCCCGATTTTTGCCGAATTCTGGAGGCATTCAATTCAACGCCGCGCTTAGCCTCGACATCAGAGCGAAGAAAATGAAAATACAAAATTTAAGTAAATATTTCATGTCCTTTAGTGGGGACCGAACCCACGATCAGTCAGTTTTAATGTTCACTTCATGCCACTGCGCCACGACTAGCCTCAATAGTTTTTATACAATTATTTGTGATATTAAATTTTATATATAATCGACATTTTATATTAATGTTCGTCAGAACTTTAGGATCAATAGAGATGTGTATATTAATGAAAAAAAAAAAACCCAGAAACCCTAAAATTTAAACATATAATTAGAAAAGAGCTGATAATCTTCAAACAGCCAAATATATTTTCATGAATATAACTAAGAACACTCTCGATCATCACCTTTCAAACAAAAAAAAAATCAAAATCTATAATTTCGGGAGCTACGATCTCACAGATGAACATACAGATACTCATATGGATATTCATATGGATAGAAGAGTCTTTTGTTGGAAATTAAAAAAGATAAATGTATGTAAGCAACACCATAAGAGCTTGTAAAATAATTTAAAGTATTTATTTAAAATGGAATACAGCGACAAACTCACCTCCATATTTATAAAGACCAAACAATGGTTCGTTCTACGGTTCATCGATTATGTTATTCGGAGAAAATAAAAAAAAAGTGACCAACTATTGTTCACGGGTGTTCACGTGGAAACGTGTGATTCTGTATTGGAACATAAACGTTGTATTGTTTTAGTCCGGCGCCCGCCCTGAACCGCTGGACTGTGAAAGGGATTACGAAACTCATGTGAACGGTTTTTGGAAAATAAATTTATATATAAGAAATCTTGTGATATGGTTTATGTATATATACAAAATAATATATATATATTTATATTATTAAGGCCAGTCGTGGCGCAGCGGCACAAAGTGTGACTGTAAACCGACTGGTTGTGGGTTCGATCCCCACTCGAGGAGATGAAATATTTACTTAAATTTATATTTCCATTTTCTTCGCTCTGGTGTCGAGGCTAAGCGCGGCGTTGAGTTCTGCCACTCAACACGCAATGCCTCCAGAATTCGGCAGAAAGTGGGGAACGGAGTGTCTAAAAACACTAGGTTCCCTCTGCCTACCCTGCTGTGTGCGGGATACAGCGTGAAGCTGATTTATTTTATTTATTTTAATATATATATATAATGAACGTCGTGACTAAACAAATATTGTGCTTACGTAAATTTTACGGATTAAGTTTGTCTATATTTTGAAAAGTCGTCTGAAAAGCCAGAAACATGTTATATAAATGTTCAAATAAAATCATAGTTTTAAGTAAAAATATAAGGTATTTTTTAAATATATAAATATATAGGAATACGATTGTTGATCGGTAACTTAAATGTTTAATAAAATCAAGTGTTTATTATTATAAGTTTTGTGTTGCGTCATGTAAACTTCAATTCTAATCTATAAAATGCAGCGTTGAGTTCTGCCACTCAACACGCAATACCTCTAGAATTCGGCAGAAAGTGGGGAGCGGAGTGCCTTATGAGACTAGGTTCCCTCTGCCTACCCTGCTGTGTGCGGGATACAGCGTGAAGCTGATTTATTTTTATTTTTTATTTACTCTATAAAATGTACGTAGTCAACAAACGCAGTAGCGCCGTAGGTGGTGGGCCTTTCTGATTCATTTCATATATATGGAAAGAAAAATGAAGTTTTAATCACAATGTCTGCGAAACTGTTTTTAACATTTTATATATAAAACTACAATCTATCTTTTACCACTGGACTGATTAAAAATTTAAAACAATTTGTAAGTTAGCTTGGATATTTGTTTATTTATAATTCTTTTAAATATAAAGTTACATCTAATTAATTATATACCAAAATTAGAGGCCGTCGTGGTGCAGGGGCACAACGGCGTAACTGTAACGCGACTGTGGTCCGATCCCCACTCGGGGGAGTAAATTATTATATATTAATATTTTAATTTCTTCGCTCTGGCACCAAGGCAAAATGCATTTAGTCCCACTACTCAACACGCGATGCCTCGAAAAATCCTGTGAAAAGTATGGAACGGAGTGTTTTAATATTAGGTATCCCTCTGTGCAGTGTACGGGATACAGCGTGAAGCTGATTTCTTTAAAATAATATTTTACAAACAATGACGTTGACTTTTGTAGTTGTACCTCATATTTAAAGTAAAAAATCTTAGGTACAACTTTGAGTCTACGAAATTTCAGGGAAAAATTATTATATTAGGCCAGATTACTAACCTAAGTAATCCTCTTGTTTAATTAAATGGAAGCATGATTTTTAGGTTTGTTTATTTTTCTTATTATAAGAATTTCTTTCAGGATTTCAGAAAATGAGGTCAATCTTAGTGAAATAAATATCAAGATTTAAGATTTGCTTTACATTCTAAAGCGTGATACACACTTGCAATTAAATAAATAATAAAATTTCCTTTTAGAACTTTTCTAAGCAGACAAGATTCTAATATATAAAATATAATCTCCATATATAATAAAAGGATAGAAAAGTCAATTCTGTACATGAAAGATATAAAAAAAATAAAAATTAGGTCGGTTAATATGTCGATTATAGAACCTAAAAAACCACTCAGCAGAATTCTTGTCTGTCTGTCTGTCTGTCGGTTTGTTTGTGCGTCAATCACGCAAAAACTACCTAACAGAAATTGATGAATTTTTGCATGGTGTTAGCCTAGGGCCTCAAGGTACATTTTTTTTGGGTTTCATTCCGAATTTCATGATAGTTTTCTTTAAAAAAAATAAAAACTGAAAAATATAAATTACCTAAAATACCGATAACTACTGTATGAAATTAAATTAATTTTGGCATGGTAATAGTTCAAAGCCTAATGTCACTTATAGGATAGTTTTTATCATGGAGTATAAAGATTTTTTTGTAGAAAAAATTACATAATTATATTTTTTAATAAAAAAAATCGACTTCTTCAAATTCAACCGGATTTCACACTCTGAACTTAACTAAACTTTCACCAAACTACCCCTTATATGTACCCTTTCTAATAAAAAAAGAATCATTAAAATCGGTTGAATTGATATTGACTTATACGTTCATTTGTCGCGCATATACTTAATGTAAATTTGAGATTTATATGATTTTCTCATAGATACCATTGTTGGATATAAACTAAATTAAAATAAGACTACACGGGAGGCATTAGCTTTCAAATAAAAAAAGAATCATTAAAATCGGTTCATACAATCAAAAGTTCTAAGGTAACAAGGCTAAAAAATACAGCCCAATTGATGACCCCTTTTAAGAAGTCGGTTAATAGTAATCTGACATAATTAAATTACGACTATTTCATTTAACCACATTTTAAAAGAAGAAAGTAAATTGAGGCCGTTCGTTGCACAGGGGCACAAAGTGTAACTGTTGTATGTTCGATGACCACGCAAGGAAACGAAATATTTATTTAATTTTATATTTCCATTTCATCGCTCTGGTGTCACAACAACAAATGGTTTACAACTCTGATGATACAAAGACATTCTGCTTCAGCTGATAATTTAATTAAAATGTCTACCGGATGATCAATTAGCCTGCAGTTTACGTTTTAATTGTTATTATGTATGATGTTACGTAACGTTTCTTTACGTTTATTTATTTATATACATATTACATTTAATGAATTAAATATATTTTATAAAAGGTTCACATATGTGATAACATGTTCACACATGTGGTCCACATATGTGACCACATATTCACACATGTGGTCCACATATGTGACCACATGATCACACATGTAATCTTCATATGTGACTACATATCACACATGTGGTCTACATATGTGACTACATATCACACATGTGATATGCCCATGTGAATACTTATTCACACATGTGGTACACATATATGACCACACGATGCCACATGTGGTCCACATATGTGGCCACATGATCACATATGTGGTCCACATATGTGAGCACATAAACACACATGTGGTTCACACACGTGACCACATATTCACACATGTGGTCCACACACGTGACTACATATTCACACATGTGGTCCACATATGTGACCACATGATCACACATGTAATCTTCATATGTGACTACATATCACACATGTGGTCTACATATGTGACAACATATCACACATGCGATCTGCACATGTGAATACTTACTCACACATGTGGTTCACATATATGACCACACGATGCCACATGTGGTCCACATATGTGACCACATGTTCACATATGTGGTCCATATATGCGAGCACATATACACACATGTGGTCCACATGAAAGACCACATATTCACACATGTGGTCCACATATGTGACCACATTTTCCCACATGTAATCCACATACGCGACCACATATTCACACATGTGGTCCACATATGTGTCCACAAAAGCTCACATGTGGTCCACATGAAAGACCACATATTCACACATGTGGTCCACATATGGGACCATATATTTACACATGTGGTCCACATATGTGACCACAAATTCCCACATCTGGTCCACATATGTGACCACATTTTCCCACATGTGGTCCACATACGCGACCACGTATTCACACATGTGGTCCACATATGTGACCACACATTCTCACATGTGGTCCACATGAAAGACCACATATTCACACATGTGGTTCACATATATGACCACACGATGCCACATCTGGTCCACATATGTGACCACATGTTCACATATGTGACCACATGTTCACATATGTGGTCCACATATGCGAGCACATATACACACATGTGGTCCACACACGTGACCACATATTCACACATGTGGTCCACATATGTGACCACATGATCACCCATGTAATCTTCATATGTGACTACATATCACACATGTGGTCCACATATGTGACCACATTTTCCCACATGTGGTCCACATACGCGACCACATATTCACACATGTGGTCCACATATGTGACCACAAATTCTCACATGTAATCCACATACGCGACCACATATTCACACATGTGGTCCACATATGTGTCCACAAATTCTCACATGTGGTCCACATGAAAGACCACATATTCACACATGTGGTCCACATATGGGACCATATATTTACACATGTGGTCCACATGAAAGACCACATATTCACACATGTGGTCCACATATGGGACCATATATTTACACATGTGGTCCACATATTTGACCACAAATTCTCACATGTGGTCCACATATGTGACCACATTTTCTTACATGTGGTCCACATACGTGACCACGTATTCACACATGTGGTCCACATATGTGACCACACATTCTCACATGTGGTCCACATGAAAGACCACATATTCACACATGTGGTCCACATACGTGAGCACATATTGACACATGTGGTCCACATATGTGACCACATATTCACACATGTGGTCCACATATGTGACTACATATTCACACATGTGATCTATATATGTGACTACACATTCACATAAAAAATTTTTTACTACACGAATAAACTTCAATAAAAGTTTTATAATTTAAAAAAGTTTATTTTTTATGTAGGCTGTCTCCTATATGAAGTGTAGTTAAATGGAAAAACTAGGAGGACCAGTGTGTGTGTCAGTGATGACCTATTGCGTTGAGAGACAAGGTCCTTCATCCTTAGCCTCATTCGCAGGCTCCAAGTCAGCTATGGAGACAGCTATTTCTCTAAGCTACTGAATTAGAAACGATGGTACGACGAAAGAAGGTTACCGACACATTGTTTCGGTAAATGAGCGATGTATAAATGCACTTTGTCACGAAAGGTATTTTAAATTTGTATTGAAACGAACTGAAAAGTCAAAAATTAAAAGGAGTTATAAAATGTAATTTATCACATGAATTCACAAAACAATCTATACCTATTTTTTATTTTAAGAATTAAAAAAATGATGTTAGTTTTGTCTTGCCTGACCATGTCGCACTCATTATCTTATTAATGTGATTAATCTCCATATATAATAAAAGGATAGAAAAGTCAATTCTGTACACGAAAGATATAAAAAAAATAAAAATTAAGTCGGTTAATATGTCGATTATAGAACCTAAAAAACCACTCAGCAGAATTCTTGTCTGTCTGTCTGTCTGTCTGTCTGTCTGTCGGTTTGTTTGTGCGTCAATCACGCAAAAACTACCTGACAGAAATTGATGAATTTTTGCATGGTGTTAGCCTAGGGCCTCAAGGTACATTTTTTTTGGGTTTCATTCCGAATTTCATGATAGTTTTCTTTAAAAAAAATAAAAACTGAAAAATATAAATTACCTAAAATACCGATAACTACTGTATGAAATTAAATTAATTTTGGCATGGTAATAGTTCAAAGCCTAATGTCACTTATAGGATAGTTTTTATCATGGAGTATAAAGATTTTTTTGTAGAAAAAATTACATAATTATATTTTTTAATAAAAAAAATCGACTTCTTCAAATTCAACCGGATTTCACACTCTGAACTTAACTAAACTTTCACCAAACTACCCCTTATATGTACCCTTTCTAATAAAAAAAGAATCATTAAAATCGGTTGAATTGATATTGACTTATACGTTCATTTGTCGCGCATATACTTAATGTAAATTTGAGATTTATATGATTTTCTCATAGATACCATTGTTGCATATAAACTAAATTAAAATAAGACTACACGGGAGGCATTAGCTTTCAAATAAAAAAAGAATCATTAAAATCGGTTCATACAATCAAAAGTTCTAAGGTAACAAGGCTAAAAAATACAGCCCAATTGATGACCTCTTTTAAGAAGTCGGTTAATAGTAATCTGACATAATTAAATTACGACTATTTCATTTAACCACATTTTAAAAGAAGAAAGTAAATTGAGGCCGTTCGTTGCACAGGGGCACAAAGTGTAACTGTTGTATGTTCGATGACCACGCAAGGAAACGAAATATTTATTTAAATTTATATTTCCATTTCATCGCTCTGGTGTCGAGGTAAAGTGCGGCGTTGAGTTTCACTACTCAGCACGCAATGCCTACAGAATTCCGAGAAAAGTAGGGAACAGAGTGTTGTTGTTAACACTAGAGGTCCTATGCCTACCCTGCTGTGTGCGGGATACAGCGTGAAGCTAAAAAAAGAAGTATAATCAATATTTGTTCAGTCTACCATAATTATTATTTCAAACGTCAACGTTGGTGATATTAACAAACATAATAAAGTAGGTATATTTTACGGAATTAGCTCATATGGCGATGTGTAGAATAAAAAGTATATGTATTTGGAAAGTAAATTCTGATTGTGAGTTCATAGTTTATAAAAGTTTATATTGTGTTTAGATGGATCACGTGGTGATGTCAATACGTTTTAATGTCATCTTATGTTATCTGTTAAAATAGCGTGAAGCTGATTAAACTTAGTGTTATATTCAAAAGAAATTAATTGTATGTAATACATAATATGTAATTTATTAATACGTTTCAAGTATGAAAAAAAGAAAAAATGCAATATAATTGCATTTGTGTTTCCTTCCTATATTTTGTATTTCTATTATTTATATCGATATATCAGGAACGTAAATGCGGGAACAGAGTTGCATGCCATTTTAGTACAGAGTAACCTCTAAAAAATGTATTTACTAAACTGAATAAAAAGAATGTGTGATTCCTCTATACAATATATTATTCTATATTATACATAAAACAGGTTAAAACTGTGCATATGAAGGTCCTCCTGTAGTATAACTATTTTCAATTACTATCAACACTACATTGTCGATACTAATGTGGTATTACAATACTTGAAAATGTATTTTTCCGCCATTATGATGACATAGACAATTTTTTTAATTTGGAAAAATAATATATTAACTATAAGAACGTTGGTAGTTTTTCAAAAGGTATAAGAATAAAAAATTGCCTAAACTATGCTTCTTCGCAAGTGGTTGTAATAACTATTGGTATCTATTTTCCAAAAAATCACTATAAATATTAAATATGCTCAATTATACAGAGTTTTTTTGTTAGGACCACCTTAAATGAAACCACAGTTTAACTACTCTATAAAAGCCTATTACATAATAAATTAAAAACCCGAAAATAAAAAAGTTATTTTTTCAAACAAAATAAATAATAAAATTATCGTTGTAAAATAAAATACAATTTGTCAAGAACGACGCTTGCACATAAAAACCTATCAAAGGGAAACCGCCGCATACGCCTCATTGCGAAATCGAGTCGTAGGTATTGGCGGCAAAGTTTAAAGTTCTAAACATTTTAGTACTATTTTTGTAGTAGTATGTGTTTACATTATTGGTACCAATGCGTAACCGCGTCATACGAAATATAGATATGAATAAACATTGTGAAATAAGAAAAAAAACCTACGTCTTCACTGTTGATGTATCTTAAAAACTATTTTACCCTATATGCCCAATTGTAACTGTAACGTGACGTTGTGGGTCTGATCCACACATGCAGGATTGAGTTATAATTTAATAATATTTTCATTTCGCACATCAGTCAAACATTATACCCAATATCTTACACTAAGTTGCCCTACTAAGGGCGGGATAAAGCGTGGATCTGGTTTTAACTTTATGTGAACCGATTAAAATAAAGTCCAGTCCAGTTGAGGCCAGTCGTGGCGCAGCGGCACAAAGCGTGACTGTAAAACCGACTGGTTCTCTGAGTTCGATCCCCACACGAGGAGATGAA
Organism: Heliconius charithonia; assembly: GCA_030704555.1. Taxonomy (NCBI): domain Eukaryota; kingdom Metazoa; phylum Arthropoda; class Insecta; order Lepidoptera; family Nymphalidae; genus Heliconius; species Heliconius charithonia. The sequence goes on from CM060815.1 coordinate 15,028,470, forward strand.
ATATTTACTTAAATTTATATTTCCATTTCTTCGCTCTGGGGTCAAGGTTAAGCACGGCGTTGCGTTCTGCCACTCAACACGCAATGCGTCCAGAATTCGGTAGAAAGTGGGGAACGGAGTGTCTTAATACTAGGTTCCTCCCTCTGACTAGCATGAAGCTGCTTAAAATAAAACTAATGCTTAATATTCAAGGGCAGTTTGCCAGAATACAAACAAAAAAAGTATTTAAATCGGTTAAGCCGTTTCTGAGATTATCGTAAAGAAACGCACATATAGTAAGTATCGATAAGTTGTGTTTTTATTTCAAACATTCAATTGAAGATTCTTATGGGAGGTACGAAAATGCGACCTAAAGTTTTAACAACTTTCTTATAAAAAATCTTCATTACATTGCAAACATACATTATAAGTATATCAAGACACGAACATAATTCAGTGTGTTAAGTAAATAGTTCTGTGGTTTAAGCGGGCGAAGCCGCGAGCGGGTCGCTAGTAAATAATAATTGAGTAAGTAATATTTTCTCTCTTCACAGAAGAGGCTTTGAAAAATACAATTGAACACAGTTTAAACGTATATATCGATATTTTATATAATTTCGATATCCTTTTAATCTAATAGCTATTATAATATATTTTAATAACCTCAAATCTATTAAAATATATGAATATTATATAGAACTTTAAAACGGGGTAAATTAAACTATAATAACGTTCTTTATTTACACTTTTGCCGTTCACGGTTAAAGGGGCGGTTAAAACAAATAAAGTTCTGATTGGAAACTCGTACGTCGTTAAAAAGGTTGCTTGAAACAATTTGGCCGATTTTCAGTATTAAAATCGCCAGTCGTGGTGCAGTGGCACAAATGTGTGACTATAAACGGGAATGGTAATAGGTTTGAATCCCACTAGAAGAAATAAAATGTTTAATGTTTTTCTTTCCTTGCTCTGGTAACGAGGCAAAGCATGGCGTTAACTTCCGTCGCTCAACATGCAACGCCTTCAGGTGGTAAGTGGGGACGGAAATCTACCTGACAACCTGCTATGTGCAAAATACCACGTGAATTTAAAAAAAAACAATTTTATTTCAAACGAATACTTGAGAAATCTTTGTGAATTATTATGAATGTATCACATGCACTTGAGTCCTCGAGTGTTCATGTCGCGTACATTTTAGCGTACAACGTGGGTAATATTACGTTTCTCTTCACCTTTTAATAAAAAATAAAGAATATTTGACGCTATTTTTATGTAGAGTACATACGTCTACAATTTATGGAACTTTGTAGTATGTCTGAGTGATATATCAGAGATGGAGAAAGTTATGGGTGTCAGTAATTTTATTATATGAAAGCAATAGTCAGTAATTTCAAGTTGGTCAGCTCGCGATGGAGCGGGCTATGCTTGATGTATATCTAAAAAATAGAATTCAAAATGAGGAAATCTGGAGGAGATCCAGAGCTTCTGGCATAACTCAAAGAAAAGGTGAGCTAAAGTAGCAATGGGGACGGCCGCTGGGCCTGGTGTCTTGGAGTGGAGACCCCGTACAAAACGTCCGGTGGATCTTGATGAAACCTAAAGAGGTTGCCAGGAAGCGGAAAGGTATGAAGAGCCTGGAAAATGGATATGGGAGTCTGAATTGGAAAAGGCCTATTTTCAACAGTGGACGACTGGCTTTCGATGATGTTGATAATGAATAGTCAGGACTTCATGGTGCATTGAGGACTACGTTGGTTTTGAAATCGATTCGAGGGAATACTGCTTTTAATAATCTTATTGGAGTATTACACTAACCCTTTTTCATTAGACGACATTAGAGCGAGGAAACAAATATAAAATACTTAATTTTTTCGAGTGCGAATTCGACTTGACAAACTGTCGCGCTTACAGTCTTACGTTTGTACCACTGCGCCAAGACGGGCCTTTATTACTTTTAAAAATTACCTACTTAATCTTTAAAAATATGTTTAGTTCCATATTCATTGCATAGGATTTTTTATATCAAGTTTAAATTTTACCTTAAAAAGGACCGTATCCACAACCACTGTTAGTTATATTAATTGCCATTAAATTCTTTATAAAGCATCCACATTTAATTTTAAATGTTACATTTAGAAACAGTAAAGAATATAAATTTATTTAAAATTTCGATCTACAATTCGGCGCCAAAAACACTTAGGCATGGTAACACCAAAAACGGGTGTCTACCGCCTACCGCCTACCGCCGAGTCATGATCATTAGCGCTTGTAAATAGGCGGGCGAGCAAACAGGCGGTGTTGATACAGTTTCACTAACGTCCACAAAGTGGTCCGCTGTAGTATTTCTGTTTCACTGTTGGAACTAGATAATACTTGCTTTCCCTTTGTATTTTAGTGGTTATATGTGTGTTGTAACAATTTAAAAGTGTTATATTACACTTAGGAAAGAAAAATACTATTGAAAAAACGTATAACAAATTTAACGAAGCGGGATTTGAACTCGTGTCTCTTGGAAACCGTCCACGTGCCCTGACCGCTAAGCCATACATTCTCATCAAGATACGTCGAAACTCTTACAACTTATTATGTACTCTCTTGTTACAACTTATTTATGTTATTTATCTCTGTTAAATATTTAATAAATAGCATTCTCTCTCGCTAAATGATAATTCCTTGTAATTATCTTTTGGTAGCGGAAATTTGTAAAAATCTCCCTACTTATGTAGAGATGCTACATCATAAATATTTTGCCAAAAAGAGATAGTGATATTTCGTTCTGGACAATATTTCTTATACAAGAGAATACAAATCAATTTTCAAAATTATAAAACCCGAAAAACATTTTTCTCTCCTGAAAATTGGCTTCATAAAATGTTAGCAAATTTACACTCTAAACAGTCGATATGTCAATGTATGTATACATTGACATATTGAAAGACTATTTTCAAATTTTAATTGCATCTCTTGCAATTTTTTAAAGTGCAAATACGCTTTTGTTATACCAATTGAGAATGGATTTTTTCTATTTGTAGGGTCCTTAGCAAAATAACAAAAAATATAATTTTATCTGTCCGTCCGTCTGTTTGCCACAGTCATTTTATTCAGATAATACGGGTACTGAATAGTTAACATTTGGAAGGTAAGCCTAAAATATTACATAGTGTATTTTGAAAAATAAAAATATTCCTTAATAATAAATATATATATTTAATTTCATGAATTCGCTCCACAAAATGGGGCGAATAGTATATTTTTATCTTGTGGGTTTTGTGTTAACTATTTAAAAGTAAGCCAATAAATTACATGAAAAAAAAAAATAACCTATTCGTCTCGGTCTACCCTATATATTTGTTTGATGTTACGAACCCTTCATAGGCGAGACCGACTAGCTCTTTAGCCGGTTTTATTCAAATATTCAACGCATCTCGTAATCCTGTCATCCATAGAAGAAAGGCGTGTGCATTAGTAACGGTCGAAAAGCAACTTAATTGGATCTCTTTGTCCTTATGGAGGTTCAAAGTATTTTCAATATGTGTCACTATTACATAGAGATAGAGCCATTTGTTAATAATGGGGTATAGTTACTTAAATACAGTTTTACGGAAATGTTTAATGGTAACTGAGTACTTTAACACTAGAGTCTCAGGTTCCTTATGCCGGATACAAGCATGAATCTAATTATGACTTACTATAAAATATACTAATTACTATAAAAAATATATAGAGGCCGTGATCGCGCAGCAATCTAACTATATAAGTAGTGTTTGCAGGTTCGATTTCTATTTAGGAAAATTGATTATCTTCATTATATTTTTTTTAGCTTTACGCTATATCCTGCACATAGCAGGGTAGGCAGAGGGAACCTAGTGTTAAGACACTCCGTTCCCCACTTTCTGCCGATTTTTTGGAGGCATTGCGTGTTGAGTGGCAGAACTCAACGCCGCACTTTTCCCTCGACACCAGAGCGAAGAAATGAAAATATAAATTTAAGTAAATATTTCATCTCCTCGAGTGGGGATCGAACCCACAACCAGTCGGTTTTACAGTCACATTTCGTGCCGCTGTGCTACGACTGGCCTCTATCTTATTATATCGTAACCTCGTAATAATAAAGTGAGACATTGAAGTTCACGCAATATCTCGATAATTGGGTGGCGAGTGCGTGAAGTACATATTATACATGCTATAACAAATATATAATGTTAGATTAAAATATTTTAAAAATATTATGGTGTCAAAAAAAATTGATGCTTTCCTAAAATGCTTCCTATATTTTAAAACAATATTAAAAATATTGGCATATTTATAATATTGTTTTAAAATATATATATATATATATATATATATATAGCAAAGCAAAGCAAATGCAAAGCTGCAGGGAAGGCAGAAGGAACCTGAGCTAACACACTCCGTTCCCCACGCACCGCCTTACTTACGAGACAATGTATGTTAGATGTGATCTCAACACTGTGCAACAAGACACATGAATAAGCAAGCGTATTATTAATGGTAGTAAAATAAAAAAATAGAACTGACTAAAGCTTAGCTGCTCCGTATTAAAAATCCTAGTACAGTAAACAAAAATAAAAAGACAATCTTGATTTTCCCATTTTGTTCCTTATATTCTTCTATGTAATCGGAAAATTGGATGAATATTCTCTATGAACTTTCGGCTTTCGCCTCTTGCTGTTAGATATCTTGATACTTTATTTAAAGGAAATGAAAATTAACTGAATATACACATGTCTTCGAATGTGGATTGAACCAAAAAGCATCGGAATCCGTGTGTATATGGCTGAACGCGCTAGTCGCAGGAACTGGTTACCGAGGAAGATCGGTATATATATATATATATATATATATATATATATATATATATATATATATATATATATATATATATATGTATATATGTATATATATGCGGCGTTATGTGTTGAGTGAGTTGGAAATCAACAATGAGTGAACTCAACCAGAGCGATGAGAAATCAAAATGATGATTTTCAATAAATATACAAATATTATTTATTCCCTTTGTAACGCAATTATTTATTGATATAATATATGTTAATTCTCTAATGTGGGAACAAATTAAATGATTATACATTTATTATAGGGTTTAAATGAGTTGAAGCTTATATTCTACACTACTTACAGCACGCAACTTTGTTTACATGGATTTTATGGCAACGCTACGCTACCTTCAAATACTACCCGTTTGTTATACGAAATACGAAAACGGGAAATAAAAACAATTAAAATTTATATATTTATTACCCTGGCCTACCTTAATTCGGCAGAAAGTGGGGAACGAAGTGTCATAACACTAGGTTCCCTCTGCCTACCCTGCTGTGTGTGGGATACAGCGTGAAGCTGATTTATTACCCTGAATGGAGATCGAATTCTCTTAATCATCACAATTAAAATCAGCCTACTGACTTGTTAATTTAAAGAATTTCTACATTTCAAAAAAAACTTTTCTCCACTCGTCTCTACTTTTTACAACTATCAAATCAGACGTCTGTTCCTATATCTACAGTCTAAACATAATAAACCGTCGGGTTAATCTCAATATTACATAAATCAATGATGTGTTTATCCAGGGTTTATTTAAAACATTGTAAACCAAATTCTTATACTTTTTTGTAGTTTTATACTATTTACTGATGATTAAATGTTAAATAGATTTTATAAATATGTTTGTAGTTCCTTCGTTTAACTTAAGTTAAGTTAACTATACGGTTAGTAAGCTAGTTTTATTTTTGTTCTAGAATTTATTCGGTGTACGCTTTTAATTTCGGCTCAGCTGCTTTGGTACAAACACAACACAACACGTATTAGACATTATACATACTTACATACATACATATTAGATATTATTTTCATATTAGATACTGAATGCAGTTAATTTTAAATTTTTTGTGATAACATTTATGAAGTTTTTTTAAAATGTAATTTAATTTTAAAAAATCACTTGAATTTAAGCTGTCAGTTTCCTTAATGTAGCTTAGTATAATGGTTGTGTAATCCAGCATGACGAGCGACGTCCGAATGAAATTGAAAAATTAATTATTTGTTTATTTTTATTTTATCTAGTTTCACGCTTTATCACGCACGATACGGGGTAGACTTAGGGAACCTGGGAACCTAGTGTTAAAATTATGGGAGATCTATGTGGGTGCTCAAATGGGAACGTGGAGTTTGAATTTTATTCTGAGTGGACACAGAACTCTGTGAAAATCAAACTCTATATATGGCTTTACTATTTTCCACCACTAGGCACCATAACAAATATCAACCCAGTTTTCCAGTACAAGCTGGAATTACACTAAGTTTCGGTTCATTTTATTAATTATTTTTTAATTCCATTTATCAAAATAAAATATAATTTTAATATCAATAAATATTTAAACGACATCAATTTGCATATTAAATTTCTACTCGAGGTAAAACATTAGAAGTTTGATAGTAAAATGTTCTTTACGACTTCATCCTAACTATACGAGTGTGCAGAGCAGTGCGACCCTTCCTTTTATTGGAAAATTTTCCATTTTAAATGTAAAAGTGATGTCGTAATTTATAATTGTAATAACTTTATTCTAACTTGACGTGACTCTTAATAGGAACCTAGTGTTTAAATTTAACCCACTATGACTGGTAATTAATCGGGATTATTTTGTGTTTTTCTGTACATATCTGTAATTGATATTTGTAACAGAACCAGACCGATATATGATTTTTCTTTTAATGTTACAAGTTACATGTACTGTTGATGTGTCAATAAATAAATAAATAAAATAAATAAATAAATAGTGTCAAGGCGCTCCGTTCCTCACTGTCTGCCCACTTTTCGAGATAGTCGTGTTGAATGGCGGAACTCAATACTACGCTTTGCCTTTTTACTAGAGCGAATAAATGAAAATAGTAAACCAATCAAGAACGGCGTTGTGATAACAAAGTTATTCAATCTTTTACAGTTTGGTCACATACCTTTTTTTTGCAGTAAGCTTGTCAACTTTTTCTTTTAGTTGTAAAATACAAAACAGAAAAATAAATTAAAACAAGTGACATCGTTATTAGTACAAGAGGTGTAGTTAAAAGAGAGGAAGTCGAAAAGCAGTATTAAAGTTCACTCAGCTCAAGTTTTCTAGATTAATCTTTTCTTCTAGTGGAAATCGAACCTGTAACCATTACTTCTCAAACAAAAAGTTTTCAACTGTAGCACGATGGCGTTTATGTGAACTTTAATAAAAGGCTAAAAGTATTGGAAATTGGCACCACACCTTCGTATATTTATTGGTTCGAAAACCCACAAATTAGATTTTACTACGATATTATTATACACTTTAGGACAATTTAGATATTCCTCGCGATTTTATATGCAGCTTATTGAATTTATCGTCGAATATGAAATATATTATTGTATTAATATTATATATTTTATATACTATATTTTACACTATATCCCGCATTTAGCATGGGTAGTCAAAGGAAACCTGGAGTTAAGACACTCCATTGGTCTCATTTCGCCCAAGTTTTCAGGACATTACGTTTTGAGTGGCGGAACTCAACGCAACGCTTCGTCTTACCAAGGCGGAAAATTGAAAATAGAATTAGGCTTCCAGTTCAAGGTTAAAATTAGAAGAAAATGTTTTTTCCTTGGAGTTTTCAGCGAAACGATTACGTAATTTATTTGAAAAAAATCTCAGTCAACTTTATATTTATCTATCTACAAGGCAATTATTTACATAAAATCTACTCCTCCTTAAGACAAAGCATTTCTTTCTTCTTTCTCTCTTATACTCTCTTATCAATTACTGTTGGCCGAATGTAATTGGCGCTGGACAATACCGATACATTGGTCACGTACTTCCGTAGCGATTCTCGGATTTGCCCGTGATTTTAGTTCGTTGCTAAACAGCAGCTGGGTACCGCGAATTCCGAGTTCATAGGCAGAAAGTATTGTAAGCATTGGTCTGGTTGAAGCAAAACAACATCTATTATCACGACATTGACATTGATTCGACAGAACTCAATGCTTTAGCTTCTGGTGATGAAGACGTATCTGGACTACAACGTCATACGTTTACGTTTTTACGTTTTGTACTGTAGTTAATACTATGTAATATTTTAAAATAAATCATCTTATCTCATCGCTAGATACTTTGTAACTTCCTGTCAAAAAAATGTAAGTTAAACTTTTCTTCATTTGACATTTTTAATAAAAAAATGTTCTATTAAATTGCATAAACTTGAAGTAGCTGAGTTGGCTTTCTTCCTGACTTTTAATAAGGTGTCACGTCTGTAGATATCTTGTGCATAGTCGAAGAATTCAAAGATTCTACCAAGTTATTACTGGTCGGATTGCGAGTATTATCGAGTTATGCGGCCACGGTATATTGGGTTAGTTAGTGAGGGTTAAAATAACGCTTTAATATGTGTATTCAAAATCAAATCAAGTCAGCTTTACGCTGTATCCCGCTCACAGCAGGGTATGCAGAGTGTGTAAGTTAGTGTTAAGATACTCCGTTCCCCACTTTCTCTGAATTCTTAGAATACTGAGTGGTGGAATCCAACGCCCCGCTTCGCCTTGGCATTAGAGCGAAGAAATGGAAATATAAATTTAAATAAATATTTCATTTCCTCGAGTGGGGATCGAACCAACAACTAGTCTCAATTGGTTATTATATTAGACATATACATATACATAAAATAAATATATTACATAAAATAAATGTTAATAAATATTTGTACTATTTTGTCTTGTATTAAATTCTAATCGGGGAAATGAAAATAATTCAATCCTCTAAATGGGACTCGAACCCACAACTGTCGCGCTTGCAATTAGACATATGTCTTTCTTTTGAGATATTATTTGTTTGGTTTGGCCTTATTTTTATGAATGTAAACGTACTCGTATAAGGATTATAAGTTACCGATACCCATGGCTCATAAGGCACTTCTGCATTTGACAGGTCATTATAAAAGTTACGGGTCAGAGAATGTAGTTGGGAGAGTTTTAATATATACATTCACTTCTTTTCAAATATTTCTCTCTACTTTAAGATATGTACATATACCTATGTATATAATGTTTTCTGCTGGATATGCTCAAGCAACATTTTAGCTCCAACTGAAGACGGCAGCCTGAAAGGGTTTGTGGTCAAACTTAATTATTAGGGAATACTTTTGATATGATTGGATATTTTAGCAATTTATTTTACATGGTGGTTATTTATTAACAGTGTTTTATATTATTATTACTAGTCGTGGTGTAGCGGTATAAGCGTGTAACTGTAAACGCGCTGTGTACACGTTGTGGGTTCGATTCCCACATGAAAAAATGAAATATTTAATAATTCTGGTCGCCAGCAAAGAAATTAGAAGTTAACCAGATGTGTCACATTTCGCTGTTTAAATAAAATGAGCCGATTTTCTAGGCTCGGTACTCCCAAGACAGCTTTTTTTCTAATATTGTATTTATAGAAATCATCAGGATTTGAATTTCACTAAAAAAAAATTAAGACAATACTTAATATTATTTTTGATTTATTATATTTTGAAATAATATTCAAATTTAAATTTAATAATAATTTTTGTCCGATGTATTTAGTACATAGGATCTTCGTATTTAGAACAGGTCTTCTCTTGATGTATTTTTTTTTAAGCTAACGCCGACTTGGCACCTGAGAGTAGATCTTATAAAATATATGTATATGTTTTTAAAATGATTAAAATAATGATGAGAAAAATAAAATGTTACTTGATTTATACGACTATACAAATTTTTAGGAGTCGATTCATAAAATTAAATCTCAATATAGTTGTACTATATTTTCGATTTAAGAAAATTAAATTTTTGCAAAACATACTTAAAATAAAATGCTAGGAACATCTTTAAATTTTCTTATATTAAAAAAATATATATTTAACACTATGAAAAAAGAAATAAGGACGTATAAATAACGTTGAATATCACCATTGGCGTACTGCTTCATACGTATGCGTATGAAGTAGGAATTTGAACCTGGGAACATTCCGTCCCCATTAATTGATTTATTTACTGGATTGATTTATTTAATTTTTTCATTTCATGCTGGACCTCACATATAGTAGTAGGCAAACAGAATTAATAATCCCACTTTGTGACCAATTTTCTAGATATTGCGCTTTGTGTGGCGGAACTCAACGCTGCTCTTTGTCTTGTTAATAAAGCGAAATAAAAATAATTGACGGTTGTGTTTACGCTGTGTCGCTGCGTTCCAATACTTAACCGTTAAAAAAAGGTTTTAATCATAAAGGCTGATATTTAATACAAAGATAATGTTTGAAAAACACGCAAAGTATCTATCAGAAGCAAACATATAATTACTTTTTAAATCGTGCGTACCCATTATTGATACTTCCTTTAATTTTAGTACACTAAAATTTTACAAAGACAAATTTGGTATGAGTAAAATGGAAAAAAAGATGTGTAAGTTGGAGTCGCCAGCCGAGGGTGTCGTATCAATTTTCTAATTTTAAGTCAAAAAGAATTTTAAGGGAAAAGGAGGGGAGAGAAAGTTTTTTAGGTGTACTTACACCTAATAAAAAAACAAAATTAAGTTTGCGGACGTACTCAGCTTGTATGAAACGAATTACTAAAGAAATTTATAATGGTTTATTTCTATAATTTACTTGTAAATTTCGAATGATTCTTTTCATTTATATTATATATTCTTGTTGTATGTCCTCGTTAAGTACCCTATAGCTTTCCATTATAGAAAATGCAGTAAAATACATATTTTTAGTTTTTTGATGTTTTATGTTTGGTACTGTAAACGCGATCTCATCAGATAAGTGGTCTTGACAGATGGCCCGTAGGAAAACATAGTGTTTTTGTTTTTTTTTTTCATTTGAAATGTGGAACCCTATCTAATAAATAATTTATCGTAGCGTGATAGTTGATCCCCACTAATAATAAATCGAGGGTAAATTTTGTTTACTTCAAACGCTACATTTGAAACTATATGTATAAAGCGGCGACATTTCGACAATAGAAACTATAATTCTATTTGTTTTCAATTCCCAAAGTAATATGGACAAATATCATGAAAAAATATGAGTCAGCTAATACTTAAAATGAGAGTGCACTTTTGTAACCCATCAACCACTCTGTTATAATCAACGTAGAGTTACTAGACACCTGAATGATATAAGTATGCTTGTACGTAATATGTATATAATATTTCGAAATGTTTAGTGACGAAATGAGGGACCGTTTAGATTTTTGTGGTTTATTAAAAACCTAAATACATAATGGAATCGCAGCTAAGCGTGACGGATATTGGATCGATTTTCACTTAGGAGAACGAGTTCTTTTTATTTTCACGCTCTGGAATCAAGACAAAGTGCTGCGATGAGTTTAAAGATCTTTTTGATTGGCACTATGGAGGAAAGTTTAAAATATTTTATTAAATTTCCTTATCTTCTTTTTATTTATGATATTTTTTTAAGTATGTCTATCTATAATACTACACACAGTGTTAACACACACAGTGTTAACCTACACGGTGTTAACACACTACACTACAGTGCTAAAACTAACATCATATCGTTCCACTAAATCTCCTCAAACATTTTCAAGATAACATTGAAGTGGTAGAACCACTCTTGGTATAGATATCAATATGATAGACAAAAAAACGAGACCTTGCTTTCTGTCTATGAAAAGGGCTCTTTGCTCAGGTCAAGTGCTGAAACAAAAAGTTTTGAAAGCTTCTTTTTAGGTTCAGCTGCTCGCTCCTAGCAGGGTAGGCAGAGGGAACCTGAGAACGTAGTGTTAAGAGAGTTTGTTTGCATTAAGACATTTTTACCCATGTTCTCCACTTTCCGCCGAATGCTGGCGTGTAGTGGCGGAACTGAACGCCGCACTGGGCTTTGCTATCACATTGAAGAAATAAAAGTATTAAATATTTCATTTCCTCGAGTGGCCAGTCAAGGCCAAAAATCAATTGATTGTGAAATTGATCCCCACTCGAGGAAGTGAAATATTTATCTTTATTTCTTCACTCGGCCGAAAGTGGGGAACGGAGTGTTTTGACATTAGGTTCCTTCTGCCTAGGATACAGTGTGAAACTGATTTTAACTAACTTCAATGGTGTTCTTGGTCCAGTAAAACATATTTATTTAGTGTGTACGTGAGATTGTAATTTTATAATATGCTTTCAGCCTACCTACCAAAGTGCGGAAGATTTATTTCAGTGATTTTGATAAGAGAGTATGTTTCCCTTTCGTACTTTGTTATTTTTAAATTATGTCAACCCTTCCGGACTTGGCACCTGATTCATCACTCAACTCATCCAAGTATAAAATCATAAACCAACAATCTGATAATAACCCCGTTTTTTTTTGTTTCACTCCTTATCCCTAGAGAGAAAGGGGCGTCAAACGCCACGGTCTCTTATTTTTAATGGAGGAAATAATAGTTTCTGATTAATACGGAGAGAACCTAGTGATATTTTCTCCTCGATTTTCCTTAATTTTATTTCAGTTTCACGCTGTATCAGGCAGATATTAAGACATTAAGACACATTGCATTGAAATTCATCGCATCTGCCGAATTTTTCCTTCATACCTTTTAAATATTTATATTTTATTTAAATAAATGTGAACTCACAATAATTGAATGGCATTAAATCTCCGATGTCGTCATTGTCGTGGCGTCTAACTCTAAGCGCGGTGGTTGTAAGCTCAATCCCTACTCGAGGAAATTCTCTACTCGAGAAAATATATTAATTTTCTCGCTCTGGTAACAAAAATAGTACGTGTCTCAAAAATGAAAATTGAATAAAGGAGTGTTTGAACAATAAATTTAATTTGTCTAAAATGCGTCATATAGGAAAAGATACGAAGTAAATGTGTAAGTCGATGACAAAATCAATTATGAAAAATAGCTATAAAAATAAAAATAAAAACAGGCAACTATATCAATAAAATCCAATAACAAATAAAGTTGCATAATAATCTTTAATATCTTTAATAAGATATTAAAATTTACAAGGAAAAAAAATCAAATTAATTTTGAACACCACGACTTTGTTCAATCCCGTGATATCTGTTCTTGATGTATAATAAAAAAACCAGTGTTCCGTATTAATGCATTCGCCGGTGAAATTAAAAATCGTTTCGAGTCCCCAACTCAATTAAACCCGGTAATTTATTCAGTGGAGCCAATAAAGCTGTGATGGATTTTATAGTTTACATAAAAAAAAACAAATTAATGCTGTATCCCGCATACAGGGAGGTAGAGGGAACCTAGTGTTAAGACACTCCGTTCCACTCAACACACAATGGATCCAGAATTCGCCGTAAAATGGGGTACGAAAGTAATTTAGTAAAAACGGGAATGCCTTATCTAAATTTATCTGCTCTTTTGAAAATAATTTCTTAAAAGAGAAGAGGTTTAAGATGAAGAGACAACGATAACTATTAAGAGACAAGATTTTCTTAAAATATGTTTGTATAATATATGTATTTTGTTGGTTTTAGGACCACAGCTTCTAAACCTTAGTTCAATTTACAAAGCTATATAAAAAAAAGGAATCTTAAAATATGATTTACGAGGATAATCTCGAATAAATCCTCATAAAGAAGATGGTACTATGCAAAATGAATGTTTGACGGTCTTTGAAGATTTTCTACTTTACTGGACAAAAAGCTAGTATATATTATATATTAATCTATAAGAGCATTAAATATTAATATCGGTCTGTTAATATAAATGGGGTTGCTTGTTCCTTATCCTTGAAATATATTTAGCTTAAATGATTTTGAGGCGTAGTTGGTATGTGCTTTAAATGACAATCGAAAGGAAAGAAAACATTCTTAAAGTTTTTCTTAAAAGCATAGCTCTTTCACTTGCTTGGTTAAACAAAAAACGGCGTTAAGTTCCGCATTTTAACAGATATCGTGGTAATGAAGGTGTCGTTAAAATGTACGGAATATAAATATGAGATGTATAAAATAAGATGTGATATTCCACACTTAGGAAAGAAAAATACTAATTTAGTAGAATTGAATTGTAATAGAAGTTAGTAATACTCTTACTGTACAAGCTACTCTTCTGGACTCAATCCCTACTAGATGTAATGTCAATATTTATGAATCTTTTCAGTTTATTCGGACAAAGTTCAATGTAATCGGTCTTGAGACCGTTGTGGCGCATACACCACAGAAGTATAGCGTCTGTCTGTAACGAGACGGTTGCGGGTAGGAATATCTCTCATGGGACCGATTTTTTTATTTCCTAGCTCTCGTAACAAGACAAATCACGACTCTGATCTCCACCTACACCAGATTACCTCTTCCTATTAGTCTATTTGTGCAATATAGATAATAAATTTCTAAATATGTTGTATTATTTATTATTATTTACTTATTTTTTATACTTCTCATCGTCGTAAACGAAAAGTACAGTATGACCTAAGTTACTACACCGGTTCTTGACAACAAAATTTCCAAGAAATGCAAATAAAGCTTTTAAAATTAAGCATTACGTTACAACATAATGAGCTATTACTTAGTTCTTACTCTTGCAGTCGTAAATTAAATATTGTTTAAGTTGCTGTATAATGATTTAAATATAACTTTTTATATGTTTTCTATGTTTTTTTCTTAAATACTTGAGTGGCGGAACTCAGAGCGAATAAATGAAAATATAAATTTAAATCAATATTTCCTTTCCTCAAATGGAGATCGAACCTACAACCAGTCTCCATGGCTGGCCTCAGCATATATTTAAAACGATTATTGTAATATAACTAAGTAGGTACTTAGACAAAATGTGCCAAAGTTGAACTCTATTTCTCATTTGTGTAAGTGTGGCCAAATTGTTCTTGTTAATCCAATTACAACGACTGTTTGCTGCCCCACAAGTTAGCGTTAATTACAAACATAATTTCGCTTTTAGGACTCTGTGTAAAGAAATTTAACTGTAATTTTAATTTAAATTCCTTTAAGAAAACGACTTTTGTTTCTATTTATATATTTTAATAAAATTTGAAGCGTAGTGGCGTAGTACGGCAGCCTATGAAAGTACGGCAAAAGAAAAAGCCGGTCTCCTGGGCGCTCACTTTGCCTCGAACTCGTCTGGTTGACCGAGGAAAAACGCCACCGAACAATCAGTGGTGCCAGAGGTTATGTTCAGTCAAAATGCTGTTAAGCGAGCTCTGTCTTCTTTGGACATCGGGCATTGGCAAGTCGAACAGGCCATATGGCATCTCCCCTTTACTGATCCGATCGTGTTCTGCTGAGCAGGCACCGGTGCTAACTCATTTGTTTTGGGCACTCTTGTTCAGTCGAGATAGTCCCAGACTCGTGGAAGAGCGCCTTTATCCACTCGAATCTGAAGAAAGATGATAGATTGGAATCTATCTAACGACAGGCCAATTGCTATCATCTCCCTGCTTTTAAAAGTCATGGAGAGCATCATAAATAGCCAGATTTTGGTATATCTAGACTCTAGAGTATCACCTATTGATTAATGACCATAACTCTACTCATGCCCGTGAACACTGGGGATCATCAAGGCTGCATGCTGTTCCCTACGCTGTTTTTCCTATTTTTAAATTATATGTTAGAAGATTTTAACATTCACTGACATTGCAGATTATAGCATAATAACAAGGACGCTGTTCAATCCAGCTACGCTACAAACAAAAAAAAATACAGCCGAATTGACAACTTCCTTTTTTAACAGAAGTCGGTCGAAATCATTATCCCAAGTGGTTGAACTCTATAAAGTGTTCTGTTCTTATCAATATTTTCCGTTATTCGCTTAAGTATATTCTTATTGTATATTATTATATAATAAAGCACTTGTTAATGAAGTTAATTATTTTCGTCTCGTATATGTTGTATATGTTATATATATATACTTAAGAGACAAGACTAGAAGACATTATTGGAAAAATATATAAAATGACAATAACGTCTCCCATTAGTCTTCGACCAAATTCACTAACCTTAAGACTAGCCAGACTATTAAGAGCAACACACTAAAAGCAAGTGTTTATTAAAACACAGATGTCCTGTATTACTCTTTTCGTACAATCTAGATTACTGATTTAAATATTTAGCAATATTTATTATAAAAAAATTTGCTTCACGCTGTATCCCGCACAGCAGGGTAGGCAGAGGGAACCTAGTGTTAAGATACTCCGTTCCCTATTTTCTGCCGAATTTTGGAGGCATTGCGTGTTGAGTAGCAGAACTCAACGCCGCGCTTTGCCTCGACACCAGAGCGAAGAAATGGAAATATAAATTTAAGTAAATATACAGTCACACTTTGTGCCACTGCGCCACGACTGGCCTCGTTCCTCGTGGCCTCGGCCTCGAAGTTTTATTATATTCGTTTATATTTTATCTAATTTTATTTAAAAGGACCTATATCTCGAAAAGAAGAAACGGCAGCCTTATAGAATCAGTTTGTCTACTTTTATAAGGTCTACTGTACTTCTCGTTGACCTACCATTCTGAAGTTGGTACGGAAATTAGTATTTTTACTTTACGCTGTATAAACTATGTTGGTAGAAAAACTTAACTTCAATCGTATCGGACAGCAGTATTTTACCAATATGTGAAGTTATAAATAATCCATTGCCCTGAGTGGGGGTCGAACCCACAACCGTCGATTATACAGAAAGACGGTGTACTACAGCACCACAGTGGTAAGGCCACTGTGTGGCTTATGAAAATAAGCATACATTGCGTCATTTAACAAGAAGCATTTTTTTAAATAATTACTACTTAAGAGCATAAAAAATATAAAGAGATTTATTTTACTAACATTTCTTTACCTTTATAAAATTCAAAGTGAGTAAGATTAACAAAGGCGGAAATAGGCAGTTTTAATCCCCAAGTGAACTACAAATTTGATATAATCAGAAAGTGAAGGACAAGAATAAAGCGATTTTCCTTTTTTTTGAACAAGAATAAAGTACATTTTTCTTTTTTTTATATTAAATTAAGAATAAAATAGGTACCATTTTAATATTACTTTATTTAGACTTTTTCTTTGTCTTTCTCACAAACTCCAACTTGGAACTGAACCTCGAAATTTATCTACCAGAACGTTTCAATTAAAATAATACTATCTCTCGAGTCACAATCGAACCCACAAATCCATTTACTTGACTTTTGCTATCCATACCTGGATGAGTACACAGTAGGAACATGAAGACTATTTACACCAGCTCTTCACCCGTATAAAAGACCATTACAATAGTAAAGATTAAAAGGTGCAAAATTTAAGGTCATAACTAATTTTCTCATTGCCAAAATAGTAAGAGAACTTAGGAGTTCCTGGGAATGGTAAACTTTTATCAACAACAAACAATTTGAACAATTATCCAAAGCCATTGGAAATTTATACGTCAAGCCGCTCAAATCCAAGTTCCTTTCAATGCCATACTGACTGGTTCAGTCAAAGTGACCCATGCTATCATAGAGGGAAATTCATTACAGGCATTTGGACACTGCAAGAAAAGTCTTTGCGATGCTGCAATTCTAGCACATTCTGAACTAACTGTTACACTCGGACTGGTCATTGACGCCTCTGATACGGCGATAGGTGGTTTCTTTCAGCAACTCCAAGATGGAGCACGACAGCCTCTTACATTCTTCTCTCACGAGTTAACTCACTCTACGATCGCAAGCTCTATTTATGAGAGCAAATGAAGGTAAAGCTGACTATTATTTATATTTATACTTTATATAATATGGGTAATTTATATATGTCAATATTGTAGTTTATTTATGTATCATGTATATACATACACTATAATGTTTAATAGAAATTATATATATATATAATTTAATATAATTTCAAATTTTATATATTTTTATAATTATATATATATAATATAATAAGTATTCGTATTCACTTCATTTATAAGAAAGCACTCGCTGCAGTCGGCATATTTTATTTGACCAGTCGATGCTTGCCACTCGTTGCTATTTTTATATGTTTCGTTATTTTCTTTAGTATTTCTTTCTAAATTTGTATTTATCGTGTTCTGTTCTGTTTTATATATATGTTTGTGGTTGACTTTGTTCTATACTGTTTCGTGTTAAATTGTGATTAATTATTTGAGTTATTATGTGTGCACTGCAAGTGGTGTTGATTAAATTCCTTGCTAATCGTGAGTAGACTTTTATTACTCACCATCAACATTACTTATGTATGTATATAATGTTAATCGAACCCACTACCGTCTCGTGTATTGTCTCACTAACATAATAATCTATAAGAGCAATATGGTCGTTATATATATCCAGTAAATATCAAAGCATCTTTTTCTATCAGTAAAATAAATGCGATTGTAATAAACTAACAACAATAGATGTTTATTAGTATATATTAATAGAGCAACTTATTTGCCTATACAGGGTACTTTAATTAAAACAAGGTTGATGCTACCTCTGGGGTTGACAAGCCTATAATAAGATAATGGTCTTGCGTATTACTTGGATGATGCTGTAAATGGCAGTGCTATGTTATAATGCTTTAGCTGTTCAATTAAGACGTCGTTTGTGATGATTATGGGTTCAAATCACAATCTAGGGTATTATTAGAAATACAATAAAAAAGTTTGTCCGTGGCACAGGGGCGCAGCGTGAGATGCTAAGGTTATGGGTCAAATTCCGACTCCAGATGAATAATTCCTATTTTAAGAAAGACAAAATGCGGCATTGAGTTTCACTTCCCAATACGCAATGTCTCGAAAATTCAGCGTTGTGCAGGAGACGGAGTATCTTAACTCTAGATCTGCCTACCCTATTTAATTCGGGATATAACCTTAAACTAGCAAAGAAATTCAGCTTCTCACAGTAACCATCATGTAGCAGAGTAGATAGAAACTACACAGAAATATGACACTACATTCTCTGTGAATAACTGTATTTTTTAATATAAAAATATACTAAAATAATGCAACTACAATATATGGAACGTCAAAGTTAAATCATGAATATGCCGTATCGTCCGCGTTCGTGTAAAATTAAATTAAGATGAAGTCTACTGGGAACTCTCCGACGTCCACTTTCATTTTGTCATATATTTCAGATTACACAGAATTATTTTATATGTAAACGTATTTTTGGAGTTTCTTTGCTCTCGAGTAAATGGTGATTATGAAGTCGAATTAAAGCTAAATGCTTTAATTTTCGCTTTTCATGCCTTTCTCTTAATTAGTGAAGAGTATTCATAATTTTTTCATAATAAATATGATTTTTTTAATCATACAAAAATGTAATAAAGTTTATTAAGCATATAAAAAATATGAATTATAATTTTTAATTGAATCAAAAAAATCAGCTTCACGCTGTATCCCGCACACAGCAGGGTAGGCAGAGGGAACCTAGTGTTAGGACACTCCATTCCCCACTTTCTGCCGAATTCTGGAGGCATTGCGTGTGGAGTGGCAGAACTCAACGTCGCGCTTAGCCTCGACACCAGAGCGAAGAAATGGAAATATAAATTTAAGTAACTATTTCATCTCCTCGAGTGGGGATCGAACCCACAACCAGTCGGTTTGACAGTCACACTTCGTGCCACTGCAGTTTTGTAAAAAATCTATTTTTAATTGATTTTTTACAAAACTATTATTAGTTTTAGAACAATATGAATATATGTATATAAATAGACCATCACAAGCGTGTGACGGTAAAAGCGACGATTGGGGGTTCGGTTCCCAATCGAGGGATGTCCTTATTCTGTTATTCTTGTTATGGTTACAAGGCAAAAGGGAGCGTTGAGTTCCGCCGACCAATACGCAATGCCTCCAAGATTCGGAATAAAATGGAGAACTGAAGTGTTTTAATGTGAAAGAACTGTCTTGACCACAGGTAACCTGGGAACCTATAAGGTTCCCGAGTAACCTGTGTGTACTATGCATGTAGCATAGTAGCTGCATACAGCATAAGGATGAAAAAACAATTCGACGAGATAAAACGAAATGTGGAGCACATTTTAGTCATAATTGAAGTCACCATGCTTTAGCGATGTCTAACTGCAAAGATGATGTAGTTGGTTCAATTCTAACTTAAACTTAGTGAAACAAGGTCAGACTGTCAGACGGGTAATAAAATCGTTTATGCAAGTTTGTCTTAGAGTTGATAGCTAACACAATTTATCGCCGCAACTCGATTACACCCGTAATCTAGACGACAGTCACTAAGAAATACTTCGTTCTATATTCAGCGGTATGTGAAAAATTGTCGGCAATATTAAAAGAAAATTAATTATACAAATTACAAATTTATATTGTGGCTATTATGATATAGTAGAACAGGTGTTATTTCCGTTTAAAGAAATGATTTATTTAATTTCTCTACTCTGTTTCACAACTAAGCTCGCAATACTGTTTCAGTATTTTTCGATTATTCTTCTGGTTTTTTTTTTCCAATAGAGTGACCGTCGTTTGAGGCCATCGTGGCGCATAGGCACAAGAGTGTAGCTGTAAACGCGACGGTTATGGGTTCCATTCCTACTCAGGGAAATCAAATATTTATTATTTGAATTTTCACGCTAAATTTAACTTTCGGCGGCGGAAAGTGGGGAACAGGGAAAAAGAAATTAATAAAAATTGTTTAAAGAACCTTTTTTCGAATGTTAATTTATTAACTCAAGTCAATTTTGGTACAATGAATGCCATTATAGCAAAATTGATTTTATGTTCATTCAATTTAAAATTGTCTTCCCAAAGATTCAAATTTTGCCAACTTATGATAGTCCTATTGGGATTAAATTTGCATGCACACGAACTTTGAGGCTTACGATTGCTTAAATATAAATTTACTTGGATGTTAGCCGTAGTTTATGTTGTTGTCTTTCAAAGAGGTCCGTTGTTACTGTTGTTTACAAATAAGTTCTGGTCGTTTCATCCACAAGATATCCTTGGAGTATAAGGATGTAACTTTCTTTGCACTTACGGAAATATTTGTTTACATTTATTCTGTATGGCAAATAAAAAAATGTTTAAGGAGATTTTCAATAGAAGATGATGATTGACGATGACTGACTTGTATATAAGCCTCCAGAAGTTAGCGAAAAGTAGGGAACGGCAGTGTTTAAATACTAGGTTCACAGGTTCCTTCTGTCTACCCTGTATTATATACAGGATGCAGCGTGACGCTATACAACATTGCCCATTCACTCACTCGTCATATACGACGTACTTTGATTTCACTTTGCTGTATAAATTATAAAACGCAGTAACCAAAAACTAAATAAGATGACATATAAAACATGAGAGGAAAACGGGGCTCTCTCTTTTGTGTGAATTCTCGTTTATACCTCGACGAGGTTGTATTAGCATAATATTAGTTAGATTAATTTTATATTCAACTTAATATTACATTGAAATAATAACATAAAAGTATAAATTAGATTTTTATCTTAATAAACATAGCCAATGGTAGCCGGTACTCATATGAAATTTAAATACTTTTCATTTCAAATATAAAGTAATAACTTAGCTACACATTGTATAGATAGAACAGAGCGAGAAATGCTACGGTTCAAAATGGCACGCAATGACGTTCCCTCTAAGACTATGTATAATTTAGTTGTTTTAAAACAGCCTAGAGGCGTTCACGATCTTTTTCTCTTTAAGTTTTCGGAGCTCTTCATGTAGGATCACTTCATGTAGTCCTTAGGACAAGCTCGTTTTAGATTTAAATGTAAGTTTTAAAAAATTTCGGCTCGGAATATGGTTTTGCTAGAGGTATCTAATATATAAACGAATATATTTTCGACTTCGTAATAATGAAAGAAAATGTTAATTAATAGTTATGATAAGAAAACAAGATAATATCAAAATAGTAAAAAGGATACGGGCAACGTTTCTATAGTATCGTAATGCTTAAAGAAACAAACCGTCAATTGCGAATCGGACTCATCCACTGAGAGTTCAGTATCAATTTAATGGATACCTTCTCCTCCTAAATTCCTGCGAAAAGTACGAAACGGAGTACCTTAACACTAGACTCACTGGTTCTCTTTACTTACCCTGATAAGTGGAAAGAAATGTAAGGCAGATAAAAAATCGAAAAATATTATTACATTTATTTGTTCGTTTATTTATCTTAATTTCACAATGCCACTTCATATGTTTCATATATTTAGTTCTCCAACTCAATTTTGAGGTATCTAACTTAATATATGAGAGACAAAATTGATTCAGCAAAAACGTAAAACGAGGTTAAATTCTAAAAGCGTGAATACTTTAAACAGATTTCTAACCACTAATTTTGTTACAATAATAGATTTGTACTGTCTTAATATAATATTCTTGCTTTAATATTATTATAGAGGCCAGTTGTGGCGCAGTGGCACAAAGTGTTACTGTAAACCGACTGGCTGTGGGTTCGATCCCCACTCGAGGAGATGAAATATTTACTTAAATTTATATTTCCATTTCTTCGCTCTGGTGTCGAGGCAAAAGCGCGGCGTTGAGTTCTACCACTCAACACGCAATGCCTCCAAAATTCGGCAGAAAGTGGGGAATGGAGTGTCTTAGCACTAGGTTCCCTCTACCCTGCTGTGTGCGGGATATTATTGATTGAGGCTATTTTGGCTCAGTAGAATAGCGCCTGATTTTTGGCAGTGGCTGTGGTTTCCACCGTTTTATGGTAGTAAGTAGTGGTAGTAAGTAAGACAAAACACAGTGTTGGGATCTGCCACACAATATCCCAAATTCGGGCGGGAATCGTACAATGTACTTATTAAGAAAACGTATAAAAATTTGAACGTAGCGAAATTTGAACCCGCGCCTCTTTGGAAACCGTCCAAGCTCTCTGATCAACTAAGCCATACGTTCTTATCGAGCTACGTTGACATTTTTAAACGGTTGGTACAACTTATTTATGTTGTTAGTATCAAAAAATCATTTTCTTAATAAGTATTTTTCTTTCCTAAGTGTCGAATAACACTTTATAAATGTTGAAAAATATTGTAGAATGTAGTTTCTTGACATCAGATTCTCTGTCGAACCCCCAACCGTCACTTTTACATTCACATGCTAGTACCGCTGCGTCATGACGACATAAATATATTCATTTTACCTTTATTTTTGTAAAAGTTGTATCTAAAAATGTATAATACATATTTATTTAAATGTTTAATAAGTACTATTTTATTTCTGAAAGTGGACGTCGGAGAGGACCCAGCAGATTTCATCTTAATATAATTTTACACGAACGCGGGCGATACGGCATATTCATGACTTAACTTTGACGTTCCATTTATTGTAGCTACATTATTTTAATAATTTTTTTTATGAAAATCTGCTCTTCCTAAAGAATATCATAGTGTCATTCTGGGTAGTCTCTACCTACTTCGCTATATGCGGGATACCGCAAGAAGCTGAAGCTGTGACAATATCATATTTTTTATAACTTAACCGAAGAAATTTCTCTTTTAACTTAAAATGGTAGACTTAAATTTTGAACTCGTTTATTCGTGGGCAAGCAGATCTGACAATTTTATTCCAATTTCTGTTTTTTAATGTGAATGCGCTGGGTATATATACAACGGCATATCGAAACCAGGCTGGAAATGGAGAATAGAGTGTTTCAACACTAGGTTCCTTGTTACATGTGCAAGTAACAGCTTTAAGCTAAAAAAAAAACGATGCGAAACAAGGTCAAACTGTGAGTCGGCTAATAAAATCGTTTATGCAAGTTTGTCTTAGAGTTGATAGCTAACACAATTTATCGCCGCAACTCGATTACGCCCGTAATCTAGACGACAGTCACTAAGAAATACCCCTTAATTATTAAAAGAAAATTAAAATTGTATTATATGGTGTGAGTGAAGAAAGAATTTCGTTTTTATATTATGGCTTTTATAATACAGTGGCACAGGGTCTGACAATAAAGGTGATGGTTGTGGATTTCGTTCTCACTCAAGGAAATAATTTATTTCATTTCTCTCCTTTGTTTCGAAATTTAACTCAGCATATTTCTATTTCGGATGGACCAGATTAGAATTTAGTGCTATCTCGCACAACTAAAAAAGTAGTGACGGAGAGTTCTCTTCACTTATTTTTTATTTTTTTTTCATTGTGGGTTCGATTCCCACTCGGAAGAATGAAATATTTAATATTTTGAATCCTCTGAGTTGAGTTCTGTGGAAAGTCGGGAACGGAAGTGTCTTAATGCCGGATTGTCCTAACACTAGGTATTCATGTTGCTGTTACTTGCGGGATACAGCGTGAATGACTAGCACTATAATAAAGGGAAATATAATAAAAATTGTTTAAATAATCTTATGTACTGATTTTTGTAAATTTTGGTACAATGAACGCCATTAGTATAATGTATGAATATTTTGATTCAATTTAAAATCGTCTTCCCAGTGATTCAAATTGTACTGAACTTCCGATAGTCCATTTCAAATAAATTTGCATGATCACGAACTTTGAGGGTTACAAATGCTTAAATAAAGATTTAGTTGGATATTAGCCACAGCTTACATTGGTACCTTTCAAAGAGTTTGGTTAAGTTGTTCGCTCACAAAATCTCTTTGGAGTATACGGATATCATTTTCTTTGCACTTACGAAAATGTTTGTTCACATTTACTCTGTCTGGGAAACAAAAAAGTGGTTTGGGGAGATTTTCAATAAAAAAAAATATTTCTCCACCCATTTCTCGTCCGTCATACGTAATATTCATCTATCGATCGAACAGGCTCGGAGATTGAATGGTAATCAACATATAACAATATTATTATTTTCTTGTTCTAGTAACGAGACAAAGCGCGACGTGGAGTTCCGCTATTTAACCTGCAATGAATCCAGAATTCATCAGAAAATAGAGAAATATCTTAGGTGGTTAATAGATTCCCTCTGTCTACTCTGCTATGTACGGGATAAAGCGTGAAGCTATACAAAAATAAAAAAAAGTATTATCTACTAATTTACAAAAATACCCTCATATATGACGTGCTTGATTTCACTTTGTTGTATAAAGTAAAAAAACTAAAAAGATTAAATATAAAAGATGGGAGGAAAATGAGGCTCCTCTTTTGTGTGCATTCTCGTTTATACCTCGACGTGGTTGCGTTAACATAATATTAATTAGATTCATTTTATATTCAACTGAAGATTATATTATACAAATATCATAAAAATATAAATTATATTTTTGTCATAATAAACATAGCCACGTGGACGGTTCTCATATAAAATTTTAATACTTTCCAGTTCAGGTATTAAGAAATACTTTAACAAATAACATTTTGTTTCATTATGTATTCTGCACATAGCGGCGTAAGCAGAGAGAATCTGAAAGCGTAGTATTAAAATACGCCGTTACCATGTATATATATGTAATAAAGTTCCATTATCCATTTTTCACGAATTCTTGAAGTACTGTATGTTGAATGGCGGAATTCAACGCCCCGCTTTGATTTGTTACATATATAATTCCTCCGAGTGGAAATCGAACCCACATCCATTTTAAAGTCAGATGCTGCGCCACTGCACCAAGCGATCTCATCTTTACTATTTTAGATGTACATACATATTTGAGAATTACATATTATAAAATTTCAGACGCTTAAGGCCTAATAGGGGTCACTGTCTCGCTCAAGATGTGAGACATTGGTGAATTTTGTTTCGTAATATAAGGTCTACTATCATTTTAAATTAATTTGATTTAATAAATGACTAAATTAGACAGTAGATATGTTTAAAATTTTCAAGTAAAATATTCAAATTTAACACGACAAGAATAGCCATTCCTTTATCTAAAGCCATTTTGAAGGAGATTAAGACAATCCAGGAGTTGATCCAGTACTGAAATGTTTGTGATCGTGTGGTTTGGGTATACTCTTGGGGCATAATTAATTTAGTCTCTACAAATATTATTAGTTTATCTTCAATTAAGGTGCTTCGCGCAATAGGGCCGTTTGGGATTGGTACCACTTTAAATTCAATGAGTCGAATTTTCTTATAATTTAAATGTTTCTTTTTTTAATTTTACATTTTATAACTAGCGGGGTGGCCAGAAAGAATGGAACGTTAAGGTTAAATTAAATATTTTTAAAATATTTCTAAAATAATGAATCGGCCAAGTGCGAATCGAACTCGCCCACTGAGAGTTCTTTATCATTTTCATGACTCTACGAAAGTAGAATACCATCTTCGCCTCAAATTTCTGCGGAAATTATGAAACGGAGTATCTTAACACTAGATTAACTGGTTCTCCTGGATTCTAGATTCACTGGTTAAGTGGAAAGAAACGTAAGGCTGGGCTGGAAGATCTTAGAATATTTTTACATTTATATGTATTTACAGTGTCACTTCATCATATATTTGATCTACTTAGTTCTCCAACTCAATTTTGAGGTATCTAACTTAATATATAAGTGACTAAATTGATTCAGCAAACACGTAAACCGAGGTTAAAATCTAAAAGCGTGAATAGCTTAAACAGATTTCTAACAATAATAGATTTATGTTATCTTAATATAATATTCTTGAATTAATATTATTATTGATTGAAAACATCGTGGTGCAGGAGAATGCCGTGTAATTGTTGGCGACGGTTGTGGGTTTGATCTTTTATCGGAGGATTAAATTAATTTGACTTTGCTGTTCTGGTAAGATAAATATTGCGTGCGTCGTTCTCGACTAATGACGTTTATTTTACAACGATAATTTTGTTATTTATTTTGTTAGAAAAAAGTAAATTTTCATTTTTGGGAAAAATAAATAAATAATTGTATTTTAATAAATAAATAATTGTAATTAAAGCTGTGGTCATCTAAAGTGGTGCCAACAAAAACAATTTGTATACTTTTTTGTTCACAGAAGCTTAGTAAATGTTTTATTAGGTAATTTTGTATTTTTCATTTCAAATTTTGGTTGTTAATCACTACCAAAATTTCAAATGAAAAATACAAAATTCCTCTTGTCATTTATATTGGAAATCGAAAATTGCAATGAGACACCTCTTCATATAAAAATTAAGAGTTACCTTTTTAACACACGTATTTTCACTTAAATTAGTAGCTTAATATAACTTTATAAGATATTTTTTTATTATATGAAACTCAAGCTATTTTGACTATTTCACAACTCTAACTTGGAATAATTTTTAAAAGACTCAAATAAGCAAAAAAACATATTTTACCTTTTTTGCAGATCGCTTAATTTCCTATAAGAATATAAATTGGTTTTTATACGAGTACTATTCGTTTAAGCGCAATAAAATTTCAAATAATAAAAAAAAATGACCCTGTCACTTATATGGGAATTTAAAAAAAGAAAAAAGAAATGAAATCCGAGCCGCTTTTGGCATATCAATAACAATTCTATCAACGAATTCATTTTGTTCGTGAAAACAAGAATAACAACTGTTTTATTGTATGTAAAACAATAACAATAATATTTGTTAAAAAACGGAAATTGGAATAAAATTGTCAGATTTGTTTGTTAACGAATAAACGAGTTCACAAATCGGAACTATCGTGAATCTCGATTTTCAGCATTCGAAATAAAAACATGAGGGCAATATCCGTCAGCAAGTATTTGTTAAAAGAATTTAATACTTCTACGTACTGTGTATGGTCTACAGTATGCGCTGAAGCGCTGATATTTAAAAATGTAGAAGCGTTATGTGAAACTTAATACTTTTTAAGTTAATATTTTTTACGGCCGTATTATGATTGTATTAGAGGTCAGAGAGTATGACTGTAAACGCAGCTGGTTTTAAGTTCGACAAACTTCATAGAAATTAAATATTTTAATAAATAAAATATATATTTTTATTTGTTCGCTCTGGTGTCGGGGTCTCCAGAATTCGGCGGAAAGTGGAGAACGCGTAAAAATAAAATTGTTAGCCTCGTGTAAAAGAGGGTAGAAATAATTTTCATTTCCATATCCGAATTTTCCAAATGTTAAACGCATTTATCTGTCATATATTTATCACGTTTTAAGATCTTTCAGCTCTTGCTTTTTCCCTGCGCTACATATATCTTCATTCAATTAGGTATTAAAATATGGACTACCTTGCGGCGTTTATACTTTATGAGTGAGACTAGAGAAAAGTTGCATGCAATGCAGTACTCGCAGAATGTAAAATTCCAAATCATTTTATCTTCGAGACTTTAGCTCTAGAGGTTATAGTTAGATACCAATATGAGCTAAGACCTCATAGACTATAAAGAATACACCATAACAAAAGAAAAAATACGCCTAATCGAAAAAAATAGCACAATCATTCTGTACCCGTTCGTCTAGGCAGAGTACGGAGAACGCATTACTTTCTTTTTTGTAATCACATTATCTACTGAACCTGTAAGATACATGTGTGTATAATATAAAGATTCTATTTCGCTACTCAACACGCAATGCCTCAAGGATTTGGCGTAACGTGGAAGTCGGAGTATTTCAATACCAAGCTCAAAAAATATATAATTATTTACAACTAAATTGAAACTCATATTCCTTCATACCACACAGCTTCTCGGCGACGCCGTTACAAAAATAATTTTATGTGCAATAAAAAACCTTTTACTCTCCGCATAAAATTTAAGGTTAGCAAGGAGTTCTGTGACAATTAAGTATCACATAATAATGTGGGATTTGTCAATTCCATATATTTTATTCTCTTATATGAAATGAATTCATTCAATTTATTTTTATTCATTCAGCGTTTGACCTAACTTTATAAAAAGTCAATTGTAAAAATATCTTGTTAGATCTGTTTTACAATTTTTTTTCCTGTTTTATACATATTTAAATGCAAAAATATTTTTTTAACCGTCTGATACGTAAAAATTTTTATACGTACTAAAAAATTTTTTTCTATCATTACTGTGATATTATTTTCAACATTTTCTGATTTTATAGTTTTATTCGACATGTCCTCATGTTCTATGCTTTTAATATATTTTATCCGACTATGGCAAACCTAAAAAAGAGTAAAATTTTGACTGATATTTATGTATGTTTGTTCATCTTTTCCCTTGTAGCTTTTTAAATATTTTTATGACTTTGTCACTTGGTATTATCAGAATCAGAAAAATGAAAAATGTTGATCTTGAAATTTCACAACTAACATTTTTGCCATAACCTTCCGCTTTGTAGGTAGGTAATATTTTACTTGCATACAAAAAAGCTTCACGCTGTATCCCGCACATAGCAGGGTAGGCAGAGGGAAATTGAGAACGAAGTAATAAGACACTCCGTTCTCATTAGGACACTTCCATTTCTTAATTCTCTCTTTAATAGGAGCGCAAAGAGAGGCATTTGGTTCGGCAATCAAATATGCAATATCTTAGCCGAATACTCGGAAATGATCGGGAAATAGAAAAAGGAGTTTTTAAACAATAGCTTTGCCTTAATATCATAGTTATGTTTTACAGTTTTAGTTATAAAAAGTGGTCGATGAAATGAAACCACACAGAGACTTGGGTATACCGTTTGAATAAAAGGACAAAAGTTCCCATCCCTTTTTGAAGTTATATTTCATTTCAAACTTTATTTTTTCAATATTTTAGTTCTATTATTAGTGTCATTTTCTCTTCAAACAAAGAATTGGTGAAAGGATAAAATATTCATTTTATTAACAATAATCGAGATAAAGTAATTTTAAAAGTGAAATTAGTTACATTTCTACATAGTCACAGTACAGTGTTGAAAACAATAGTATATAAGATATTTTCTTAACCTTTCTTTAGTGGTGTATCTACAAATGTAGACTTTTATTTGACATCCATATTTGGTGGGCTGTGTATAAATTTGTGATCCACCATTTTATTACTGCGGCCGTTTTGGATTAACAACAATATTCATTATATATAGTTTTATTGAACTGAAGCCGTAATAAAAAAATCAGCTCTATCGAACACTGGGAAGTGAGTTTAATTGAGCTTGCGAGATTTCACATACACTAACGTGGCAAGTCATATACAATCTTGAAAACTTAAAAGTAAAAAAAAAAAACATTTTCTTAAAAGAACATGACTTTTAGATTTTTCATCATTTATGAAATATTGTAAATAGTTTATTTGTTTTAAATTAACTTAGCCCATTTTTTTATACAAAAATACATATAAGAGTATATATGTTACAGTACATACAGATAAATTCACAATCACAATACAAATAGGACCTAATATATGGGAATTTCTTATGACAAAGAATCATGCAGACCCTTTGAAATGCTTTCAGTATATTTTCGTTTTTGTTGATACATTAATGTAGGGCAACCATTTCTCTGCACACTTTGTGTATTTCATGTTTCAAAGTAAACTGTGGTGTGACTGAAAAGAACTGAATTTAATAATAAATGGGAAAAAATATGATATTTATCAGTTTCACGCTTTTTTTTCATAAAGAAGAGTAAGCAAAAGGAATCTTATGTTAAGACACTTTATTTTAAACTTTCCGTCAAATTCATCTCATACTATGCAACGAGTGGCTAAACTCAATGTCACACGCTCCCTCTACTGGAAAAGGAAAAATGGAAATGAGCGACCAAAATGACATATCAATTTTCTATAGTTTTCTTTAGAAATGGAATAGTTTGGAAATAAAACTTTCTTTAGGTTATTTTTGGACGAACAAAATAGAGTGATAATATAATTTATTCAGGTCACGATTTTCTCCGCGGATTTAGTATTATATAGAGAGTAATGAAACTTTATTCAACTTTAAAAATGCGGTTCAAATTATAATAGCGGGATTTAAAGGGAAGAAACTACTTAGCATTCCATGGAGTCACCGTTCGGGGCCCGCCCTGTCAGTGCCGTACTCCGTAAACGTGACGGTTCTCCACTCGAGGGAATGATTATTTTTAATTTATTTTCAATTTTATCGCTCTGGTAGATGTTGCGCGGTGTTAAGGTCAAAATCAATTATTCGTTTCATATTGAGAGACGGAGCTCAACGCCATACTTTGCCATGTTACCATGGCGAGTAAAATTAGAATATTATATAACCCATTCCTCCGAGAGGGAATCTAACTCACAACCGTCGTGTTAACAGGCACGTCGTCGCCCGCTTTGTGCCCCTGCGCCACAACAACGATAAAAAAAACGAAAATTTCTTCAGTGTGACCGCAACCGAACTAACGTTTGCAATACAATAAGCACCACACCAGTGTGCCACAATGGCTTCTCTGTTTTATGCAACAAGAACTATAAAAATATTAAAAAAAATCATTTTTGATGCTGTTACAGAATTGGAGTAATTGGCGTAGTTAATTTTAATAACAAAGAAATTCTAAGTGCATATTTTGATAAGAATAGTCACGGAACAATTTCGGTTTACACTTGAATTAAAAAAAAAAATGCTATAATAAGTCCTTGCAATATACTAATGCAATATATCTACTACTCGGCCGTAAAATAGAAACCGGGGATAACCGGAACGATTTTTTTCAGTCTGATCTTTCATAAATTAAAATATATAATACAAATATTTACAAACGTGAGGTAAAAGATGAATGCTGAAAAGATGCAATCTCTGCTTAGCCGATCAAATTCGCAATGATGAGATACACAAAATGGCAAGTACCAGCGAGGATGTCAGGGTGAGGAAGAAGAAGAACGTGAAAGAATGGCAAAAAAAATTATAACAGTGAACGATATAAAAGATAGAGGGAGACCTAGGTTTACCTTAGAAAACACAGTATTAAAGATACTAGAAAAAGAAAGATACTAAGGAAGGTCACGTAAAGAGCTAGAGGCACCCACGGAGGGCGTGTATGAAGAGGTTGATGATAGTAGACGAAGCGAAAGAAATATGCAGTCTAGCGATTGACGCTCTGTTCTCTCTGACTACCACGCTAGGGATACAGCGTAAAGTTATATTAGATTAAATATTTTATTATAAAATATTATTTTTATTTCACACGCTGTCTACATGTATATTTATACAATTTTCAAGTAGAATTGCACAGCTAGGCATAGAGAAACATTTGTTTCATATATGTTATGTAAAATAAACTTTCTACTTATAGTTTCGAATTCAGTGAAAAGTGAGGGACGGAAAGCATTTTTTTTTATTTTTTTCTTTATAAATACATAGATACAATAGTCTGATTATAATAGCGATGGCTATGATCGATTGGAGCTTATCCAGGAAAATGTAACACTTATATTTCGCCACTTTGGTAAAATAAGTTGAGGTGTTGATGGATTTAGTTAATTTGTAAAAAAATATAAATTATTTATTGTTCGGCTTAATTTCCTCTACATTTTGTTAATATATTAATGTGCGACCCGCTCGTGGCTTTAATTATTTAGTTAATACACTGAATTACGTTCACGTTTTAATATACAATGTATGTATGTATTTGCAAAGCGCTTTTGTGATAGAGTTGCATTTGTTTTGTAAAAAAAATAATTTATCTTTAATTACTTAAACAAACTACACAAAAATACTTACCTGACTTACCAGCGACGGGGGTGACTGCTCGCTCAGGAGTCTAATACGGGGAGGACAGAAAGTCCCTCGAAAGACGATATCGTTGTATAATCTGTGAGATCAGTCGTGGCGCAGGGGCACAAAGTATGGCTGTAAAACCGACTGGTTGTGAGTTCGAGTTCGAGAGTCTGAATGTAATAAAATTTTATAAAATTTAAAGAATTTTCCATACAAACTTTCAATCCCTATTTTCATTCCTTTAGAGTATTTTTTTTTAAAATCCCTACTTAGTAGATGTCCAGATTATATAAATAAACATCTGTCCAAATTTCACGTTTCTACCATCAGCGGTTACAGCAGTGCGTGCGTCTTACCTCAGTCACATATCCTTTTATATATATAGATTTAGATACCATATGAGTGCAACGGGATTCCAATCACCCACCCACAATACATTGGACAGATTCCACGAAGCGCCAGTTCAAATCCCGCTACGTAAAATGTTTTATACATTATCTAAAAAAGAACTTCAACTTCCTCGCCATCAACAACGAGAACTAAAATAATTTTTACCAAGTTAAATTCTTTCTAAAGTAAACAAATAATACAAGTAAAACAAACTGAGTGTAAGTTGGTTGATTGGAGGTCTGATCCGATAGTGACGGAGCCAGGACGGCGCCTCTCGAATATTTTCCAGATAACCAACGATAAAGGTCCAAATTGATTTACATAATAATACCGCAAACGAATTCTATAGATGGATCTGAGAAGCAAATTTGTTTTTATTGAATTGTTCCAATTTGATAATTTTCTTTGATTGTGACTATCGACAAAATAACTATGAGTTTTGGATATTACGTCTTTGCAAAAGTTTTACTTTTACGAGTGCTCCAAATATTTGTAAAGTTAAAGTTATTTTAATTATAACGAAATCTTCTATATCTGTAGTTTCAAGCTAATTCCCCCAAAGTAGGATAATCAATTCCCCTTACTGGGAATCGAACCACAATCGTCTCGTATACAATTATGCGAATTATTGCAGCAAAACTACGGCTTCTTTCATTTTACAATCTTTAAATTCTTATCTCTTTCAGAATAAGTTTCCTTTTAAAAGTTTTTTATGTAGGCGGATTCGAAACCGTGCTTTTTTATTTAGTGTAACTTTTATATTTCGCCAATTCCTATTATAAGTTTATAGTGACTATTGGTTATTTTTTATTGATTTTTCTATAATGCTTATTAAAAAAATGGCAACAATTCAAGCTTTGAAGTGCCCCACCGTAAAGTCATCAATTTTCACATGCGACAATATTACCTGTATCCTGCAAGTTGACTGGCGGAACTCAAGTACGCTAACTACGATTACTTAATTTTTTTTCGGCCGGTTTCCAGGAGGCGCGGGTTCGAGTCCCGCTGCGTTCAAATTTTTATACGTTTTCTAAATAAGTATTTTTACTTCCTAGATGTGGAATAACACTAAAACTTTTCCCACTTTCTGCCGAATTCTGGAGGCATTGCGAGTGGCAAAACTCAACGCCGCGCTTTGCCTTGACACCAGAGCGAAGAAATGGAAACATAAATTTAAGTAAATATTTTACCTCCTTGAGTGGGGATCGAACCCAAAACCAGTCGGTTTTACAGTCACAATTCGTGCCGCTGCGCTACGACTGGCCTCAAACAAACAATTATGGTTGATTAATTTAAAAATGTGAATAGTATCAGTCCTAAAGAAAGTTACTATCGGCTCAAGAGAAATTTCTACTATATATGAATATCACCAGATTGGGAAAAAATATATATATAATAAATACTTAAATTTTTTAACAAACCAAATATTTCACATTTTGAAATAAACTTTAACAGCCACTGCAAGTATAATTAAACTTTTTAAAGCTTTAATTATTTGATGTAAAGTAAGTATGTCACATTACAGAAACTTAAAATTTCTTTACCGAGATTTCAAAAGACCATTTCTAATGTCGGTCAAGAACTTTGTTCTAGTGAGTTAGAATAAAAGTTAAATAAAAAGATTAAAGGAAAGAACTTATTTTAAGTATATGTAAAAATTTTGTGATTTCATAAGTTTCCGCTGTATTCCGTCTATAGCAAGGAAGGAATCCAGTGTTACGACACTCCGTTTTTAATGCACCGCCAATCTTCGAAAGATTGTAAGTTGATTGGCGGAATTCAGAGCCGCGTTTTGTCCTGTTAACATAATGAGTAAATGAAGATTATTAAATCTCCCGAGTGGGAACCAAACTCACAATCGTCGCGTTTCTTTCAAATAATATGCATTTTTAATAGTTTTCTAAATTTTTATATTAAAATACTTAGTTCACTATTTTCCGACCGTCTCATTTGATATTTATGTAATGTTTTTAGCGTAAATTGATCCTACAGTTTACACGTACATCCATATAATTTTCAAATAGATTACAAACTATATAGCCCGGGGTTGTTTATCAAATGAAATTGCCTAGTGACCGCCGTTGAGCGTAATAATTGAAATGCCAAGGCCCAATGCGCTAGTATTCTAGGAATTAATCTACCATTATTTACCCTGTAATATATATCTTAACACTAGGTTCCCTCTGCGGTTCCTACGCGAAGCTTATTTTTCCTATATGTATACATATTATATTTATACTAAAATGTCGTGGCGCAGTGGTACAAAGTTTGACTGTCAACGCGACCGGTTTGGTTCGATTTCCACTCGAGAAAATTAAACATTTTATAATTTTATTTCTTAGCTCTGGTATCGAGCCAAAGTACATCGTTTTTCCGCCACTTAATACGCAATGTTTCCAATATCACACAAATTCAATATGGAAACAGGAAGGGAATATCTTAACATTAGGTTCCCTCTTCCTATTTTGATGTGTGTGGGATACAACATGATGCTAAAATATAAATTTTATTAGTATTATTTGATAGGTTGCTACAGTATACCAAAAGAGCGGTTTCGATTTCTGTTACACTCAATTAATGACACACAGACATCAAATATTAAGACAGAGATTACGTTACCTACGTAATCTCTGTATACGTAATTGTTCATTACATAAATATGAAAAACTCATCAAAAATTTAATTAACCCCCGCATTGTATTCAATCGATTCGAGTGTATTTCGCCGCCAATTACGAGAAAGGGAATAAAAAAAGGAGATTTGAATAATATCATTATTATAAAGATAATATCTGAGGTGTAGTAAAATTTGTTCCATATTTTCCATTTTAAGGTTCATACATATGTATAGGTTTTAAGTCTAAATACATACGATTACATACTATTTACCTATGTTTTAAATTTCAAATTCTTACTTCAAATCCAAGCTACAATAAAAATTGTAATTTTTATTTGAAATTTTAAAGTCTAAGTTATTATAAGAT
Organism: Heliconius charithonia; assembly: GCA_030704555.1. Classification (NCBI taxonomy): domain Eukaryota; kingdom Metazoa; phylum Arthropoda; class Insecta; order Lepidoptera; family Nymphalidae; genus Heliconius; species Heliconius charithonia. The sequence continues at coordinate 15,064,261 of CM060815.1, forward strand.
ATAATTCATAATATTGTGAGAAAAGATGGATAGCGTGAGAAGAATAAATTGGACTGTATGCAGTGATTTTTGTAATGTTGTTATTATAAACAATAGTAATTTAAAAACAAAAGAAGATTTTTAATTCAGCTATGAGTAGTAATCTATTCATGTTTGTCGCTCTACTCCTTCTAAACGGCTGAACCGATTTTAATAAAATATTTTATATATAATCAACAGTTTTTTTGGATGGTTTGAAATAACAATTAGAACAGGTGACGCTGCAGTCGATTTGCTCCGTAAAAGTTTAGTTAAGCTAAAAATATCATGTTTATATTAAATTTATTGTGACGCTTCTTTTTCACGTTTTCGTTTTCCACTTTTGACGTTTGAAGTCCATTTGTCCATTATTCCTGGCTCCAACATCAGACCAGCTCCATGATACCTTCTTATCATATTGTCACCGAAGCAACGTATAACAGTCAACTTTCATGGTAACACAGTTATTACAATCGGGTTAAATTCGTTTACATCGATTTTATTACAAGCTGACCTAATAAAATCTGTTTAAAAAATATAAGATTATGAAAGAAACTAATTAATTTTAGGATTTAGTTAAATAAGAATCAACATAGAAAACAATACCATTTATTTAAAATATAACATAAGATACTAACAAGTGCTCTGCTAAATGTAACAGTTAAGCGACGTTCTAGATCTAGTTAATACAATAAAGGATTTCAACGTATATACACACACTAGTTAGTTAGAAACAATATTTATACAACTATGTATACACACATTGATTTCATGTTTCTTAATAAACACAAATTTTAAACTTTAACCGTTATTTAAAACAAAAATTAAATAAAAAAAACATTATCATTAAAAAAACGCGTTTAAGTTTAAAATTGGGCTCAAAAGTTTATATAAGAAACACAAATTGGTTAATCTAATTGAAAATTTAAATTTTATGTTACGTCTAAACAGAGTTAATTACTTCGAAAGTTTATTCTACAACAATAGGCCTCTTGGATACCTACTTGCTTATTTGTATTTTTTTAATAATGTATTTACAAAATATATACATATTATATGTACTTAAATCATAATTTAATAAATATTAAATTAATATTATTATAAGCTTATAGCTTTTATTGTACTTACATTAACGACCTTAATGCAAATTATACAACATTTTTACATAAATTGTAGTGTATTCTATTCTGATGTATAAACTATATTACTGTAAAGTTACATCTTAATTTGTTCAGTAGTTTTTGCGTTAAAGTAAAACAAACTTACATACTCATAAACTTTCAAAATTAACAGTATAAGTCGGATAGGATGTGATTTACAAAACTAAATACAGGTTTCGATTTATCAAGCCTACATCGTTTACAAACATTGGCTTAAGAAAATTACATTAAAAAGAAAAAATATAAAAATAATTTTTATCAAAATTAACGATAATTTATTACACTCCTTATTGGTAAAGAGATTGTTGTAATAAATTTCTTTAATACAAGTCGTACCGCCAAATCTGAAACAAAATATATAAAATGTAATATATATTAATGTAAATTGTCTACTTCATTATAGTTTAATGATTTTAAAAAAACCAGACAAGAGCGAGTCAGCCTCGTCCATCGAGGGTTCCGTAATAAAATTGGAGGTCTCGAGCTTTTACTGAAATTCAAGCTTAGCCAGAGCCCTTACGTTTGATAACTCACTGGTACTAGCGGCTTTAAAAGCAGCCCTTACCAACCCTCCTTTTATGGTTATTATTTTAAAAGATTTAACCACTAATGTATAGTTTTCAGTATTGTTTCTGGAATAGTACTATCTGTACATGTTAGTTGCAAAATTTCATAATTCAAGGTCATGCGGAAGTCCCTACGAATTTTATATTTCCTTCATAGTGTCGATATATGCATTTTTTTGCAATAAAAACGGCCATATCTTTTTCCTACGTAAATATAGAAATATGTTTTTATCATCAATCTCCCCAACCGATATCTCCAAGCGTTCCTAAGAAAAAGGATCTTGATAGACAGACAGACGGACGGACAGACGGACGGACAGACGGACGGACAGACGGACGGACAGACGGACGGACAGACGGACGGACAGACGGATAAACAGACGGACAACAGAGCGACCTTATAAGGGTTCCTTTTTTATTTTAAAAAATTCGAATCTCTAATAAATAAAAATTTCATAGCTTCCCTGAGTCAAAAGTTATACTAATTGCAAATCTTGATACACAGCTAAATTACCTCAAAATGTCGTCACTTCCCCCTCCACTACGTGTGACGTGTCACTATTCTCCTAGATTGTAATATTTATTTAAACTTTTTAGCTTGTCAGTGGTATAATTTTATTTTGGATGTAGCGGATAGTTTCGAAACTAAAAGGTCAAACTGTATACCCCGATTTTGTTAATTAGATTTCTCGTATGATAAACGCAAATTTATAGACGTACTCCCGACAAATTATATATTATAATTAGTAATTATCGCATATTAACTAATGTACATAGAGAATGGTTAAGCTGAAATCGTAGCACATGTGCATGACGTTTTGATAGTTAAAATTCAATATATGTATAGTGAATAGTTTGTAGAATATGGGCAGTATCTATTTCGGGAACTTTAGGAATCCCTCCGTAGGTTTATAACAAGAATTGAAATCTATTTGTATTTTACGTTCATTTCATATATGTATATTATATTTATAATACAAGATCAGTCGTAGCGCAGGGGCATAAAATGTGACTGTAAAATCGACCGGTTGTGGGTTCGATCCTTATACGAGGAAATGAATTATTTATTTACATTTATATTTTCATTTTTTCGCTTCGGTGGTTCCCGCCACTCAGCACGCAATGCCTCCAGAACCCGGCGGAAAGTGGCGAACGGAGTGTCTTATCACTAGTTTACCTATCTGTGTGCGGGATACAGCGTGAAGCTGATTTAATTTACTTTAATTAAATTTTTATACTTATAATTAAATCCTAATCAATCAGTGTCTGTCTGTACTCGGAAGATATACAGAATAAAAAAAATAGTTAGTGACCTTTATTACTGTAATAGAAAACAAAACAATATTTTTTAATTTGTCTTTGTCTGTGTGTTTCTTCACGCTAATCTCAGAATCGGCTAAACTGACCTAAATGCAGTTCAGCGATTGCAGCGATTCTGGTAGATTTTTTACAATCGGCTTATAAAAAAGTTATGTTGACTTAAAGTACATAGGCATTTGTATCATGATAAGAAAAAAAATCAAGTATGATGATAAAAAGCTGCGCTTGCCGTGCACGCATACTTACCGTCTACCTAAATACTAATAGTTAAATATTTTTCTTGAAATATATATTTTTTTAAAATCACTTAAGGAGATCGTGGCCCAGTGAGTATACTTTAAACGTGATAGTTGTCACGGTGTGTTCAGTTACCATTTAAATAAATAAAAAAAAACTATTGTACATTTCAAACGGGCGTAGCCGCACGCAGCCACGGGTGTCGGTATTTAAATATATTTAAATATAAAACTCTTACATTACTGAGTGACTGACCGACAATCCACTTGGCTTGGCTAAAAAGGTAAAAATTTCTTATATAGTTGGTCAGGGAGAGTAGGGGAGGAGAGCGCTGAGAGTTCCCTTTTTTTAGTTCCACTGATATATAGGGGAAATTGTGAAACGGAAGTATCTTAAGAAAGAAACGAGTTAAATTTATTAATTATGATGAATTCATAAATGTGACTACTAAGTTGTTTTACAGAAATAACTTTTTCCCACATACCAGGGCAGGCAGAGAAACCCTAGTGCTAAGACACTTTCGTTTTTCGGCCAATTTTCGAAACGTTGTATGTTGCTTCGAATCGAACCCAAGACTGTCTTGTTTACAGTCAGACCAGATTTAAAAATATTGTTACTTTCTCTAAATTACTGCTGAATACAACATTTATGAACAAATTTTAAAATTATGCTAAGACACCATCCAAAACTAATTATACGACGAAATATGTAAATGTCTTGTTCTAGCGTGTACAATATGGTGACTTGGTTCTGAATTATTACGAAATGTTGAAACTATGCAAGATGTAAATTAATATAATAATGTATTCCAAATTTAACATCTTCTTGAACTTATAGAACTATTTTAATATGTTTTAAGCTATTTGATTTTAGAGGCCATCATGGCGCAGTGGTATAGTGGCTGACTGTAAACACAATAAATGTGGATTCGATCTCACTCGGGTGAAAAAAATAATTATTATTGCGAAGCGTTTCCCATTGAGTGGTATAACTACATATCACGCTTTATTTGTTAACAGACCTAGGAAAGGAAAATAATTTCTAATATTTGATAAAAGTTACTAAATAAGCTTTAGCTAAAGCTTATTTAGCTTATATTGTTGAATTAAATAAGCATAAAAGTTGAAATACTCATATACGAGTATGGAATTTATTTATATGAAACTTAAATATATTGCTTATATAAGGCAATTTAACTTTAGTATTTAGGGATTATTAACGTTTGCGGCTTTTCATTAGATAGCATATAATTAATTTTAAAATTTAAACAATTGCTCATTGTTACCATAATTAAATATCACAACCACAACTGAGTGTATCTGCATGAGATAATTACAAAAATTAAATAAAGATCCCATCGTGGCGCAGTCGGAAAATGTTTAATATTAAGCCCAAGGATTGCGGATTGCTGAGAAAAAAATTATATTAATTTATTTACTTTTTGTGACTTTTACACATTTTAAGGGAAACTCTTTTACCTAATTAATCGCGTATTTTTAGTATTGTACATTTTTGGTAATCGGACGTCTTGAACACTTTGCAGTAGTACATCTTCAAACTTGGTGGAGACTGAAGTGTTATCTGTCTGTCAGTTGACATAATAATTATATTAAACTACCATGATCTTTTATAAAAATTATATTCGTGCGGAATATTACTTTTTACTGGTCCCAAGAATTAGCTTACTTTTTAGTAAGCAAATTCTCAAGAGCAGTAAATAGTAATATTCCTTTGCAGCGTGCAAGCGTGTACAAACTGACTTACCCCCTGTTCGTTTTGTTTGCCCAATCTCGCTGGCATCGCTCTTTGCATTGATATATAAATTCTACTCTTTGAAAACAACGACGTATTTTTTTTATATTGTGATATCATACAATATTCTTGATTTGAAACTGTTATTAAATATTATTTATGAAAATAATCGCACGAAACTTTTTTATTAAAGATGTTGTTTGAAATTATTGTTACAAAAATAATTCAGGGAGATTGTGGTACGAGATTTGTCTATCCAAGTAAGTGTCACCCTCATCTGTCATTCGTCATCCGTAACCCGTTGCCCCTTATCCGTCATCTGTCCTACACCTTATTGTATATGAGAAAGCACTTACGACGAATGTTCTTGGTTGCAAGAACTGTATGTTAAGTCTCAACAGAATACTTACTGACAAAATTATTGAAAAATCTATATAAAATCAGTTAAGTGCGAGTCGGATCCGCCCACCGACCCTTCCATACCAACTTCAGGATTGTAAGTCAAGTCGGAAAGTACAACTTAAATTGAAAGTAAAAGCTTGCCAACTTAAGCGTGCGGTTATACCATTCATTTTATTATCAAGTGAAGTACAAATATAAGTTTGTAATATTTTTATGTTGTGTAATACTCATAAATTTTCATTTTTCGGAATTTTTCTCTCACTTCGTAACATTTTCATAACTGTAGGTCTACTCGATTTTTATTCCGCAGCAAATTTCATATAAAATGGGGTTTCATATAAAATCGGTGCATAATTGCTTGTATGTTGAGTTGACTTAAAAGCTTGATTTTTTGTGTTTCAAGGAACCGTAGACCTAATTTTTTGTTATTAATTTCAGCTTGGAAACTCCACGCGATCTTAAGATCTTGATTTGATGGAGATCTTTTTTTTTTCCGAGGTACTGAATCTTGTAAATGCTAAGAACCACTATTTATAAGAATAACAATTGATAAGTAACATAAAAGGTAAGGAATAGTTACTTAACCTCTATTAATTCAATATTATTTTGAAGTATTTATTATAATTTGTTAACTATAAAAATATTAATTTCGCTTGTGTGTATATTGTCTTCTCCGATCTTATGGAATTATTCGAACAACTAATAAATTATATTGCTTCTGTCTAAAATGTGTTTAATATACATTGAGGAGATTGTGCTTTTAGTTGTTTCAAAGTAAATTAAAATCAAATTAAGTCAGCTTCACGCTGTATCCCGCAAACAGCAGGGTAGGCAGTGTTAAGACACACAATGTCCCGAAAAATAAGACAAAAAATAGGGAAGTGGACCATCTTAACAGTGGATTCTATCTTGATACTCCGCTATATGTTCGAAAAAGCTTGAAGAGATAAAAAAAAAAATCATTGTATTGCGTTTATACTTTGTATCGTCGTAGTCCAATTAAAACAATGGAAGATGTATAATGTCTTTCTTGATTCAATTTTATTCTCAATATAAAATATTTATTCGCAGCGCTCGCCGGCAGTGCCTTTTGCATCTTACATTAGTTTCATTCCTGTGTTTATTTGATGTACAGTTTAAACTAAGTTTTATTTTTATGTTTATTTCTTTAAGAAATTGAGAAGTATATATATTTTTTTAATAAATAATAATTTATTATTTTTATTGAAGTATTATTCCACATTTAGGCAAGAAAAATATTTTTTTTTGAAAATATTTTTTTTTATAAAAATTTTGACGTAGCGGGATTTGAAACCGCTTGATGAGAACGTATGACTTAGTGGTCAGAGCGCTTTCCATGATGCGCGGGTTAAAATCAAATCCCGCTACGTTCTAATTTTTAAACGTTTCTAAGAAAGTATGATAATTTATTGTTTTTAAAGATCGATTTTACAAAAGTAGGTGCATAACTTCTGACATATGTATGTATTTATCAGGAGTAGTCAGAGAAAATCTAATGATAAGAAACTTCGTGTCAAGTAGTATGCCTGCACTCTTTGTCTATTCTAATTAAAAAAATATCACTCCCCAATAATGATAATATGTTTATAATTATTAAAAATGTATACTTACTAAATACCCGGTTTTATATCCTTAGTATCAGATAAATTTGATTCTTCGTCGATCAAGTGTAGATTTATATTATCATTTTTCGTCTGAAACGTACCCGAGATAGTTTTCTCTTCTAATAAAATATTCTCAATCTCAATTCTGTTATCTTTTTTACCATTGCTATCAAATATCCGTTGTTTTATCGACGGTCCCCGGTTAAAAGACGAGGCAAGTAATGTTTCTTGTATAGTTTCATTGCCGTTGCATATTTTATCAGCTTTGTGGGTTGGCATTCGACCTGAGTGGTAGCTGGTTCTAACCCCACCAGTAGATTCAAAGAAGGGCAAAACCTGTTTGAACTCTTTTCTGAAGTTTTCATTCAACCATGCGTATAGAAATGGGTTATAGCAAGTCGACGCCATAGCCATAGAATGCGCAAGAAAGAAGGAAACGTAATAGTAATTCCATTCAGTCATCTGAGCGTAGAAGTCGTTAAATATGTTTATTAAGTTCAACGGCAGCCACGATATGCCAAATATGGCGACCATGGATATGAGCATCCTGTTGGTTCTTCTCTTTCTATCTCTATCTGCTTCTTCTCTTCTCGTGTTCTTAGCACCCGGTTTCGACCTCGCGCGATCGTTGAGTCTTATACTAACACAGGTATAACAAATTGCTATAACTAAAAACGGAATTAGGAATTGTAACACCGTTGTGAATACCCCAAATATTTTCCTTGACTTATCTGAAGGCCAACTTTCTTCGCAGTAGGTCTTGTTGTTTGTTATTTGTATTCCCATGAACAGGCCGTATGGGCATGTGACCACTAAAGAGAATACCCATATGAATATTATTATAAATATACAAGTATTAAGTTTCATTCTTGGATGAAAAGGGTATATGATGACGAAGAATCTGTCTATAGCTATCGACGTGAGAGTAAGAGTTGATATATAGACGCTTGTTCCTTGTGCATATGGCATGAGATGACATAAAAGTCTTCCAAAGACCCAACGCCCGATAAATGTGTACATCGGTGTTAAAGGTACAGCGAACACACATAGTAAAATATCAGATAGAGCCAAGTTCGTTATGAAGAGATTGGTAACGGTTTGCATCGCTCGGTTGCGGAAAACAACGTAACATACTAAAACGTTCCCAAACACGCCAAGGACGAAAATTACAGCGTATAGTATACAGAAAGCAACTTGCACAATCTTCACATCTATAATGTCGGTAGTCCGGTTTGATTTAGGCTCATCTATCACTTCAACTGATTCTCCAGTTAGAGTTTTCGTCAGGATCAAGACGCCCCCGACGAATGATGTGCTGTTAAAATTCATAGTAGCTAAAACATTATCACCATTGGTCGAGAAATTATTGATTCTGCCATTGTAGGACTGAAGCATTCTATACAAGACATCGGGTCACATCAGTTTGTAGAGTCACTCTCCAATCCATCTGAAAAGAAAGGAGAACAGAATGTTAGTTAATTGAAAATATACTCTTATATATTTTACATAAAAGATAATTAATAGGGCCTCACGCCGTATGCGGCATATAGAGAAACTTGTGTAGTATTTAAATACTCCGTACTCCACTCTCCGCTCAATTTTTCGCAACCAACGTTACGGGCTTTGTCTTTGTTAGAGTATGTAAAAAAATATAATTCACTCACAACTTTCTTTCAAATTTAAAATTTATTTTAAAGAAGTAAACAGAACTTCAGATATTATCTTCCTTTTTTCAGACATTATCATCCTTTGATGTTGTATTTAGCTTAAATTTTTTCAACGCGTACTCTAATAGAAACATTTCATAAAGAAGTAATCACCTAAATTGAACTGTGCGTAGGAACCGTAAGCTCTCCATTAATTTGTGACAACATTAATTTACTTTTTACGACTCTAAATGTTTTCGTGTTGCTATTAAGGCTTTAATATGGGGGAGTAAGTTACAAAAGGTTACGGTAAGTTTGTTATTTTATTTTCTAAAGGGAATTTTTTTTTTAGTAGGTAGGTTTTATATGTTTTTTTTTCTATTATTAAGAGAATAGACTCACAAATAATATACATTATAATAATGAAATATTATGTACAAAAATAAATTAAAAAAAAAATCTAAGCACAAAATAGAGACTATTTATATTTTTTTTTTTTTGGGAGTTTTTTTTAAATATTTGCTAAACCGACTGCTATCAAATTTATATGGTACCACCAACATCTATACGTATTTTGCTGAGAAATCAATGGACATAAGTACAAAAAATATAAAATCTTCTAAATCAGTTTTAAACTTCAAACTTTTTGTTATAATCTACAAAATTTTCACACGTTACAATAACGACCCTACTTCTTTCTAGTGTCGCAAATATCCTTACTACTTTCCACTTTCGTATGTTTAAAAACAAAACAGTTTTTAATAAAACGACGAGTTCTACTGAAATAGCTAAATTAAATATCTATACAAAAAAATCTTTTCACAAGCTTCCATTATATATTTATCAATAACAAGGCAAAATCCTTAAATTTAAATTTTATTCCGGTTGACGAAAATTAGAATTGGGTGAGTATATTTTAATATTCGCTTCCGCTTTACAACGAACGACAAAATGGGCACCTGTCTGAAAATGTACTGTTTTATGTTCTCAATAAATAGCCTTAGTAAAAGGTTTTAAGCCTCAGATCGCTTAATGTCCATCATACTTGTCTTTATTTTATTAGAACTCTTAATGATTATTGATTAAATAATATCAGAGGCTGTTGTGGCGTTAGCTTGCGACTGTAAAAGCAACGATTGTTGTTGTAGGTTCGATTCCTACTCGGGGGAATGAAATATTTAATTTTTTTATTTCTTGCTCTTGTAACGATGCAAAGCGCGGCCTTGGGTTCCCATGTGTGCTGAATACAATGCTTCTAAAAATTTAGCGGAAAGCGGAGAAGTGTCATAATGGAAAACGGAGTGTCTTAATACTAAGTTTCCTCTGCCCTGCATAAAAATACAAATAGAATAGTAGACAAAACTTTGATGCATATGTAAATTATTAAAAAAATCCTTTTAATAATAGAAATTGTATAAATTTTTACTGCCTTATGATCCTATAGATCATTTTATATTGCTCAAATAAGCTAATTATAGCCGGTTTTCTTACATTATTTTGATACATCTCAATTTTTGAACAGTAAAAATGAAAAAAAAAATGTCATTATATTAGATAAGCTTACATTACTTTTAAGAATTATTTCCTAATATCGGTCAAGTAATAGGAAACGTACAGTGTGTACGATTGAGATTAACAGTTTACGACGTTCGAGTTATCTGTGTTAATACGTCTTCGAGTTAATGGGGCCGTTGCTATGGCAACGCGATTGCGTGCCTGACATGTGGATGCCAGTACGAGAGAGGTTTATTTCAGTTTTTGTAAATTTATGAAAATTTTGTTGGATTCTTATGAAATAGACAAGGCAAAAGACTTTTCGGTTCACGTGATAGGAAGTGAACACACCGCCTACGACCCCGATTAACACCAGAGGAGCTTTAGGTGCGGAAGTATTTGTCCATAAGCATAATTTTTTTTTAAATTATCAAAATCAATAAAATAATGTAAATATTAACATTATTCGGGAATAACAATCTACTTTAGCTTCCAAAATATAAATTATAGTATAGTATAAATCACACCGTTCTAAATTTTTTATTTAAAAGACGTCGGAGGCAAGGCAGCAGAGCCCGCCTTTCAACACGAAACGGTAGAATATTTAACAATGATGCATAGTACTGCTGACTTGGATAATTTCTCATAACGACGAAAAGCTCACTCTTTTTTGCTCTTATCTCTCGTCGGTAAGGCTTATCATATCCAAAAAAGGTTATTCATGTTATTGATAATGCTACTGATATAAATAATAGGAAATACAGGATAGATAGAGATAAAATAAAACAAGAGATAGTATACTTAAATATTAATAATTTTTCCTGTATTTTGTGGTAAAGGGATAAAGAAAAATTGTGTAGTGATTTTTGATTGAAAACATGACCGATGTCTTTCTAATTGATAAATTGAACACGATGTTTATAGCAATTATTGAGCCACTTTAATAAACTTTTAGTTTTACGTAAATTGATCTAATTTAAGGTTTTTTTTAACGTCACGCTGTATTTCGTACATAGCAAAGTAGGCAGAGGAAATATAATAATACATTCTATTCCCCATTTTCCGCTCAATTCTGGCGGCATTGCGTGGTAAGCGGCGGAACTCAAAACCGAACTTTGCCTTGACACCAGAGCGAAGAAATGATAATATTGGGAATCGACCCTCAACCTGCCAACGTATACAATCATTGTGTATGAAAGAATTATAAATAAGTTTGTAACAAATTATTTTATTTGTGGATAGAAATTGTTGTTATTGATATATTTAGTTTATAATTTTAATTTAAAGTGACGTATATTACTTATAACTACTTTAATTACAAATGTGGCTGTCAACGGAGTGTCTTAACATAAGGTTCTCTCTGCTTACCCTGCTGTGTGCGGAATACTGCGTGACGCTAAAAATTTTATATTTTTTATGACATTTATGTATTTGTAATTTTGTAAAGTACCTTATAGAAAAATATAAATAATATGTGTTTTAAAAAGACCGGTCGTGGCACAGGTGCACAAAGTGTGACTGTAGACGCGACTGTATTTAAATTTATATTTTCACTTCGTTCATTTATATTTTCAGCACGCAATGCCTCCAGAACTCAGCGGAAAGTAGGGAACGGAGTGTCTTAACACTGTATGTCTTAACAATGTCTATAAAATATAGACTAGATTTTATATACATATATACTATTATACATATATAACTCTGTATTACCTTTATACTGATTTGTAAATATGTATAGAAGGATTTAATTGACTCAAATGGCTAACAGTACATTGAATAAAATCTTAAAAAAAAAATAAAGTAAAATTTCAACGTACTTATTAATTGTACGTAAGAGAATAAGCGTATCAAATAAATAATTTATTTATAATTTTATAGCTTAAGCTTTTTTTCCATACATACCTTAACCTCGTGTTTTATCTTATAAAACGGAGAAATGTAAAGAAATTATATATAATCATTTCCTCGAGTGGAGATCGAATCCACAATTATCGTGTTTACGTTCAGATACTGTACCCCTTTGCCAAAAGGGTCCAAACAACATCAATAACTTTTAATAAACTAATTAAATATTAAGTACCAAGCTATAACTAATTATGGTAATTACATCACAAAAGGGACAGTAAAAGGGTTACTTACAGAAATTACCTTGACATTTCAAACTGAATGTTTGACAGCGATCAAAGCTATCGGGCCTAATGCCCCGGTATTCAGTTACAGTAAAATAGGCTTTTAGACCACATAAAGGCGTATCGTATCGGCTCTCATATTTACAGCTTCGCAATCCGTGGGTGAATGCATTATCACGTAAAGTGAGTGTAAATATATGTGAAATGGTATACTTAGTAGACGATATTAGGGTCGTAGACATAGATATTTTAGCTTCAACCTGTATTCCGAATGTGTGGCCGTATTCGTAGCGTGGTAGTGTGACTGTAAGTGCGACGATTGTAGGTTCAGTTATCGTTTAGAGGAAAAAAATAACTTAATTTAAAAAAAAAAAACAGCTTCATGTTTATATCGACACGGCAGGGTTGGCAGAGGGAACATAGTGTTAAGACACTCCGTTCCCCACTTTCTGCCGAATTCTGGAGGCATTGCGTGCTGAGTGGCAGAACTCAACGCCGCGCTTTGTCTCGATACCAGAGCGAAGATATGGAAATATATGTAAGTAAATATTTCATCTCCTCGAGTGGGGATCAAACCCACGACCAGTCGGTTTTACAGTCACACTTTGTGCCACTGCGCCATGGCTGACCACAATTTAATTTTCCTTTTAATTAATTTATTTGCACAACGTAATTATTTTGTTGCTTATTAAGACACGCTCCAGGAGCGACACTAGTGTTCATTTGATCTAATATTAACTTAACGAGAACTTAACTGATATTTGTTTGACATGATAAAGTCTTATAAATCGATAAAAGCTTGCTGCACGCATGAAAAACAATTTATTGTCACGTTTAATGTTTCTTTATTTAATTTTTCTTTGATAAATAATTTAAGTAGATCTTATTATAGAGATAGAGTTCCTATAAACAAAACTTCAAACTTTGATTTATTATTGAACGTAGAAGTGGCTAACAACTCAAACGTGTTAAATATGCATTCAATATATTAAACGTATATTACTAAACACAGCAGTGTAGGCAGAGAGAACCTAGAGGTAAGACACTCTGTCTCCGATTAAAATGATTAAGTCTCGTTTATTACGAGACTTAATATTTTTCCTCTATAAGCGAAAGCGACTGTTTGTAAATGCAAAAGTTGTTCCATTCCCACTCAGGGGATTCATTCTTTAATAACTTTTTTTTATTTTCCTACCTTTTGTTTTATATTGTTTTGAGAAAACAAAGAAATTAGTTCTCTACTTTTGATTGCAATTCTAGTTAAAAAAATTCAAAATAAATTAGCTCATGCTGTATTCCGCACGCAGCATGGCAGGCAGAGGGTATCTAGTGTTAAGACACTCCGTTCTCCACTTTCCACTGAATTCTGGAGGCATTGCGTGCTGAATTCAAAGCCGAACTCAAAGCCACGTTTTGCCTCGTTATTTGGTAACGAGGCAAAACGAGGAAATGTAGAGACATTCAAGCTTCAATATAAATGTTATATTCCAATATAAATCTTATTTCTAAAATTATAATACAAACGAAAATATATTCACATAATAAATTATAACATTTATATCACAAAATAAATTTAAATATTTCAGGGGGTTCATAATCGCTTTACTTATTCCTTTTAGCCTCTACCTTTTTCCTTGTGATTCTCCCACGCGCGCTCATAGTAAGCCTCTTTCGCACCCTTTTTACAAAACACGAAAACATCACAAAACTTTATAAAGAAATATATTATGTCATTACGGTTTGGACGAATGTGAATAACGTTGTTACTATTGTAAATATAAACCCTCATGTATCTCGATTTCATAAAGTAAAGCAAACATACTAATATAATAATTAATTAATAATTGAGGCCAGTCGTGGCGCAGTGGCACGAAGTGTGACTGTAAAACCGACTGGTTGTGGGTTCGATCCCCACTCGAGGAGATGAAATATTTACTTAAATTTATATTTCTTTTTCTTCGCTCTGGTGTCGAGGCTAAGCGCGACGACTGAGTTCTGCCACTTGTCACGCAATGCCTCCAGGATTCGGTAGAAAGTGGAGAATGGAGTGTCTCAACACTAGGTTACCTCTGCCTACCCTGCTGTGTGCGGGATACAGCGTGAAGCTGATTTATTTCTATTTTTATTTAACATATTAATGAATAATAAACTTATGTATGATTTCTTGCTGAATTGCAAATATATTTTGTTATTATAGTAAAGGTACTTGTTGAATGTACGTATGAAATTCCAAGCAGTTAACTGTTACTTTCTCTCTATAACTTTTAATTGCTATTTTTTTTTCAATGTCACGCTGTATCCCGCACGTAGCATTGCGCGGCAATAAACGCATATTTTTAAAAAATATATTAAAATTACTCACAAATTTTGTAAGAAATGTCTCCTGTAAATTTCAAAAAGTGCAAATACGTCATTGTTGCACCAAATTAACGAATTATACAATTACCAAATTAACACCCACAACAGGAGGAAATAGAGACAAGCACAAACACAGCGGTAATTTAACAGTATGCGAATATGAGATCGATTAACTCGAGTGCAGTAATCAATCACGTCGCAAAACCAAATACGCTTTGATTCATTAGATAGCCAAACGTGTAAAGTGTTGGTTTTCCGGTAATACCTTACGTAAATATATATTTAGAAAATCGGAATGATAGTCATTTAATAAATTTGCTAATATACTGCTATATAAATATATAATAAAAAAGAAATAATAGATAACAAAGGAAATTTTAAAATTTTACTACTCTACACGCGGATTGCGTAGCGGCTCTAGAGTTGAGCGGAGAGTCGTAACACTAGGTTTATCTGCTCACCTTCCCGTGTGCGGGATACATCTTAAACAACGTTTTATAATTTAAGATACAACATATTATGATAATATATAAAAAAATAATGTATAATTATTTTAAGGTTTCTAAAAAATATAAATGAATAAAAATAATAACTAAATGTAAACAAACGTCTATTAGCGTTTGAATGTTTACATAACTATAGAAATATAAAAAACAAATACAGATATAAAATGGAAGACAGGAATTAAATAAATAAATACTTCAATGTTTCTAACATTGACATACATCTTAAGATGTTCTGTTTTAAAATGAAAAATATTATCTATAATTTTAAAAACATCGGCAAAGACTGTCGCGGCTCAGTGTAGCTGGACAATAATAAATATATTTTTTTTATGAAAAACTATGCCTAAAATACCAGCCATAAAGCCATAAATAGAGGCCAGTCGTGGTGCAGTGGTACAAAGTATGACTGTAAAACCGACTGGTTGTGGGTTCGATCCCCACTCGAGGAGATGAAATATTTACTTAAATTTATATTTTCATTTCTTCGCTCTGGTTTCGAGGCTAAGCGCGGCGTTGAGTTCTGCGACTCAATACGCAATGCCTCCAAAATTCGGCAGAAAGTGGAGAACGGAGTGTCTTAACACGAGGTTCCCTCTGCCTACCCTGCTGTGTGCGGGATATAGCGTGAAGCTAATTTAATTTAATTTTTTTATGCCTAAAATAATAGCTTTTTGGCTATTTTTTTAGGCATAAAATTTGGCTTAATACTTAGGACAGATAAATCTACAGGTTCTATGTCTCTGAAATTATTAGCAAAGAAATTAATTAAAAGATACTTTTACAGTGGATGAAATAATTAATGAAAAATTTGAATTTTTCATTTGAAATTCTCGCACAGGTCAGTCAATTTTGGGCAAATTTTAGTAAATCCTTTCTTGAGTTTTCGTTGAGTATTATGCATGCTGAATGAAAAATACAAAAAAAATATCTTAAAAATATCATAGCTAACTTCAACATCAATTTAATAACATAATATTAGTCTCCAAGCAACATAGAAATTTTCCTTGCACTAAATCATTTGTGCCTAATACAATTAAGTGTGTTACCGTCGCCAGAGCAATTAGGCCTCACCGTCAAACGACCGGGACTGCATGCCAAACCGCACTCTAATTACTGCTACATGAACATATTCTCTTTGAGGAAATAGATTTTTGATACGTTATTTGATAGATTGTAAATATTATATAAAATTATTTGAGGCCAATGAGGCCACTGAGTCGCTGCCTGTGACAGTTTGACTGAAAACGGCGTTGTGTTCCGCCAATCAGCACAAGTGTCTAAACTGGACAGAATTTATATTCGTTATATTCATATTAATAGAATCAACGTTATTATGATTTAATACGCATTGGTTACCCGTGATCACGAACACTGCGTTTGTCTATTCAAATTCAACATGTTATGTTCACTCAACTATTAATAACAATAATCTTAATCAGGTTCACGTTGTATCCTGCATATAGCAGGGTAGGCAGAGGGAACCTGAAGTCAAGACACTCCGTTTCCCATTTTCCGCTGAATTTTTCAAGCGAAAAATGAAAATTGTCAATATTTTATTTCTTCGAGTGGAAATTGAACCTACGACCGGTCGTCAGTTACAGTCACAGACAAGTGCTTCTGCGCCAAATTTGGCCGAAGCTGAAACCGAAATTTCAGTAGGTCACTAATGATGACATAATTTTATGTACTTAATTTTAATAGACTCAGTGTCCGAGTAAAATAGCTTATAGCCAATATTCTCATTTATTCCCTATTCCCTTCTAAAAAGCGCGAAAGAAAGCGCGGTGTTGAGTTCCACCAATCAATGAATTCGACGGAAGGCGGGGAACGGAAGTGGAATGGGAGTAAAAAGTGTCTTGACGGAGTATTTCGACACTGGGTTGTTGTGTTGTGTTTGAGGGATTGCATTTTACCCAGACTAACTAAAATAACGGTCTTATATAGTAATAACACAAAAACTTGAAGTCTAAGAAAAATGTTTTTTTTTATGTTCCCTCTGCCTACCCTACTATGTGCGCAAAACTCTGTTTAACTGAAAAAAATCCAAGCGATAAATTTAATTTAGTAACAGAATGTAGCAAGATACTGTAATAACTATTGGAAAATGACACAATAAACATTGAAATATACCATTGCAGAGATTTATTTGTTGGACCAAATACTCGACGGTACTTTGATTCACAGCAGGCGACAAAAGGCGTAAATAATGACCTATCGTGGCAAAGTTTGTACGTTATAAGTTAGGAATAGTGAAATCAATATAGGTTATATATATACTATAGGAAAGTAAAGAAAAACAAACATTTTCCCTAGATTTGAAGTTATAGTGTAAATTGTTAAAAATATAAAGTAAATGACCGTCAATTCTCTAGTCTGGGTAAAAATGCAATGCCTAAAAATCGTTCTGTTATATGAAAAAATGTTTAATAAATAAACATTTTATTTTCTCATATGGGTATCGAACCCGCTTATGCCACGGAGCTGTAACTGTTCGCAACTTTACTCACCTCCCACATTATTTCTCGCTACTTGTGACACGTGACAGCTACGCCACTTGGTGAACTTCAAAATGAAAGTTTCTATATAATGTTGTCTATTTATAGAAAATCCATTAATAATTCTGCACCTGATCAAGAAATTCCTTCGTACTCAATGAAAATACGTCGACTGATAGCGATCTTAGAAAATTATTTTACAATGAACACAGCAAAGGGAACCTGGATTTGAAACACACCCCACGCACCGCCTTATCTTCGAACTAACACGTATTAAGGAGGCGGAAATCAATGCCGCGTTTTTCATTTTACAGTGCGGAAAATTAAAATTCTTTAATTGTAATCAGTTCCTAGAGTGGTAATCGATCTCACGACCAACGGAATTACATACAGAGGCTATATGACGCCATACGAACATTTCCATTTCATAATATTACTACTAGTCTAGTATACTAATATAATGTATCTTAAATTTTGAGGTTTTGCCACTTGAATGGTTTCGCAATACGATATTCACACGAAGTTTATAGAACAAAGGCTTTATTGGAGCGTTTAATATTTAATTGTGTGTTAGATAATATTACCATAGATAATTCAATTATAAATTATATAGGGATGATGTGTCCAAATCTAAAGTATAGGTGTTGTACTATTTATTTTCTGTATTAAATAAAATTTTGTATTTTTTTATCTATTTGTGTTATATAAAAAAGGAGCAAGATTTTCATGTGTATTAGGAAATATATTCGGCAGCTTTACTTTATTTTACCATAAGTTTTTGGTACATAGAGGGAACCTAATATTAAGACATTGCCTGTTGAGTAACGCAACTCAACGCCGCGGTTTGTCAACTGGGACAAGAAACGGAGAGGAAATAATATATAAGCATTCTGATTTGGAAAACGTTTAAAAAATTACGTTCGTTTAAACGTATGGCTCAGTGTTCAGAGCGTTTCCAGGAGGTGCGTGTTCGAGTCCCGTTACGTTCAAATTTTTATACGTTTTCTAAATGAGTATTTTTCTTTCCTAAATGTGGAATAATACTTTAAAAATGTATAAACAAGCATATTCTCGAGTGGGAATCGAACCGACAACGCTGACCTACTGCGACAATATGACTTCAAAAAACATAGCACAAAAAGATTATTGCTACCGGATACAATGCTTTTAACTTTATTATACGATCTTCCTCTGTTAGGGCCCATTTAGTTTATGATAACTATCTCACCTTATTATGTAGGCTATAACGGACGGTACGGTACGGTAGCCATATTCACACGAAATGAGTGTAACAATAAACAACTTTGTCTTCACCTATTAGTCACTTCGATTCTTTGTTTAAATATTTTTTATTTAGTTTGGTTATAAATAAATATGCGAAATTGATTTTTATTTGTTATATTTTAGTTTTGAGGCCAGTCGTGGCGCAGTGGTACAAAGTGTGACTGTAAAATCGTTTGGTTGTGAGTTCGATCCCCACTCGAGGACATAAAATATTTACTTTAATTTACATTTCCATTTCTTCACTCTGATGTCGAGGCTAAGCGCGTTGAGTTCTGCCACTCAACATGCAATTTCTCCAGAATTCGGCATTAAGTGGGGAACGGAATGTCTTAACACTAGGTTCCCTCTGCCTACCCTGCTGTGTGCGGAATACAGAGTGAAACTAATATAATTTAATTTAATATTTTAGTTTCGTATTAATTTTGATAACCACTCGATAAATCACGTTTTTGGTGACTTGGATATTTGGATATCACAAACAGATATTTAAATTTAATTGTATGTATAAATAAAAACACTAGTAAAACTAAAAGTTTAAAGTTACAAGTCATTACAGAAGAGGTTCCTCATTAAAAAGCTGGGGAAACTTTTAATTTCTCTGTTCTCAAACTTCCAATACGGCGTGTTCGTTCCAGTACGTGATGTATTAGGTTAGTTTACTTTAAACTCATATTTTAAACACTTAAGGGTTTCTCCCTCTTTTATTGAATAAAATTATTTCCACAATAGTTGACTTTAAAGAATATTGAAGAGAAATTATTTAACGTATAAAAAATAAATGTGGCAAGGCTCGAACCTGTGCTTCTTCGAAGCTATCCACGTAAAAAAGTATCCTTAAAATGCCGTTTTCATTCATATATTATAAAACGGCATCCCAAGATGGCTCTCAAGATTTATAAATACAGGCCTTAGTTTGTGAACGATACCTTAAAAAATGTGAATATTAACTTTCTTATAGTTATATCACCACTAGGAAAATAATAAAATATTGTAAACTATAAATAAATGTCCAAAAGTTTTGTTTGAACGCGATTATGTTAAGCATTACTGGTGTCATTCAAAAAAGATTTATATCAAAATATATTGTTATAAAATATTGTTATTATTAATAATAATAATATTTGTGTTGGATGTATTAAATATATCGATGTAATTTATTTTTAGTTTTACCTCGGGCGTTTTGGTATTTCTTGTCTAGCTTAAATATACGGTAAAAATAATCTGTGAATTTGCTGTTCGAAAACAGACGCAAGTTTGGTACAGCCCTAATTACATGTCAAAATAGCTTGAATATGGCGGCGATTTTTTGGTGTAATAAATTTTTTTATCTTTGTAATTATGTTTGTTTTCGTAGAGCCCCTCTTGATTTATAACTCTGTTTACCTGCATTGATAGATATTAAAAGTTTTTCTAGGCTTAAAAGATAATATTTTATATTATCATGATTTCACGCTCGAGAATCTTCTTATGTCACTTGTTTTGTAAGAAAAATGGGATATTTTCGACATTATGTGAGATTTAAACCCAAAAGGTTTAAATGTGTAAAATTTCAATATAAATATATTTATCTAAAAATTATTCTTTGTTGAGTCTATATCTGTTATTCTTTATAGAGCTTTCTTAGGTAAGTTGACAGTACGTGTGATATATCCTGTTCGTTTTGAATCGTCAGGAATCGAGCCAATAACGTACCTCACACTCTACGCCACGACTGGCCTCTGTG
The DNA here is from genome assembly GCA_030704555.1 of Heliconius charithonia. Classification (NCBI taxonomy): domain Eukaryota; kingdom Metazoa; phylum Arthropoda; class Insecta; order Lepidoptera; family Nymphalidae; genus Heliconius; species Heliconius charithonia. Next base: position 15,084,976 of record CM060815.1, read on the forward strand.
AAACAGGAGATGAAAACAATTAAATCTTCTCTATGGGAATCAAACTCAAACCTTTCACGTCTACCATCAAATGCTGACCTCAAATATAATATAAATTCTGCTTATTATAGTATTTCTAACCAGTTATCAACTTATAATAAGTATTTAACCACATCATTAGCGTACTGTTAAAGCAATTTATTTATAACTTGATTTTGGTTAAGCGTCACTCGTTGAATAGGTTATTGCAGAGACCCCACACAAACAAATTGAAAGATTGCTTCTTACTCAATTTCAATTTTTTCAAATAAAAATACAGTACAGTTCCCATTAAGACACTTCCGTTTCCCATTTGCCACTGATTTCTAGAGGCATTGCATATTGAGTTGCCGAACTCAACGCCACGCTTTGCGTCTGTACCAGAGCGAAGGAATAAAAATCAAAAATATTTAAATTTCCTCAAGTAGGAATCGAACCCATAATCTCCCCAAAAATATCAAACAGCCCTTGCGCCACGATTGGCGAAGTAACTACAATAGACTACAAAAATTATTTTTGTTTTATTATACAAATAATTAAGCTCAAAAGAAATTCGATAAAATGTTGTTTATTAATTAGCTTTTTTGTATAACTTAAGAAATTAATTTGTACGACACTTAATTCTATAATAACAACTGTTACTAAATACAAATTAATAAATTCAATTAACATTTTCTTAATTGACAGAGAATAAGAGAGAATAACATCCACACCACCTGAAGACGTGGCTCTCCACCACTGTGAGGCTTCGTAGGAACTTTCTGCCACGCGCCACGCAATTGCGAATGGCAGCATTTCCAGGTTTATACGATATCGATACGTTCAAAGAGCACGTCTATCTCCACCTTAAAGGCCGGCAACGCACCTGTAGCTCTTCAGATGTTACACGGAGTCGTGGGCGGCGGTGATGATCACTTGCCATCAGGTAACCCGTTTACCTTGTTTTTTCCAATAAAAAAAAGGAAAAAGGGCACGTGGTGCAGTGAAATAGCATTGTAAGCGCGATGAGATCTGTTTTTATTTCTCTGTTTGAAGAAGACACAAGAGTGCGTTGTGGGTTCGATTTCCCCACAGCGCATGAAATATTTAATAGCTTTTATTCCTCGCAGGCAAATCGCAACGTTGAGATCTGCCACTCAACACGTAATGTCTTTGGATTTTTTCAATAGGAAACGGGGTCCTAACATTAGGTTCCCACGGCCTACTCTGCTATGTACGACACAGCGTGAACCTATAAAAAAAATGAAATAAAATATTAAATTGTTTATTTAACAAGAATCTTCTATAGTGTTTGTGACATAACGCTATTACACGTTATATAATAGAAACGTCTGCTACACTTTTCTTGACAGTTTATAATTGAAACGTGAAATAGCACTATATAAGAGAATGTTTTATATAAATAGTCCATTTATTTAAAAAAAAATAAAGTAAAGAAAAAATTTAAAATTCGTATTCGCCCCGTCTTCCCCCAAATTTCGAGACTAAGTGTGTTGAGTCTGGAGTGACACGGAACATAGCGTCGCGATTTGTCTTCTAAAGCGAGAAAATAAAAATGTACATTTTTTTTCTATGTTCATACTATATTCCTCACATAGCAGAATAGCCAGAGGGAACCTGAATCCTAGTGTAAAGTTGCGCTACGACTGCTTTCAAATGAAAATAATGCTTATTATTAAAGAAACAATAAATATTTCTTTTATTCACTTAAAATGTTTCGCTCAGCTTTTGACAGCAGAAATAAATTGAAGTATTTATGTACTAAAGGGTTTTGTGTCTAAAAGGTATTAAGGGGAGCTAACGCTAAGCCTATAGAGCAGATTTGGCAACAGCATATTGGTCGTGTAGTACCTACTAACGTCTGAATAATTCCGTTGATTTTCACAGGCTTTATGGAAATCATTTTCTTTTTGTATTATCTCATGTCGGCAAATCTATTATAAATCTATATTTATTTTTGAGGAGTTTGTTTTGATTGATAGTAGTAATCTTAGTAACTTTCAAATTCAAATTAAAATATATATATACATGTTGAAGCCAGTCGTGGCGCAAGGGCACAAAGTGTGTGACTGTATACTTGACTGGTTAAGGATTTGATTCCCACTCGTGGAAATGAAATATTTTTTAATTTCGCTCTCTCAACACGCAATGCCTCTATAATTCGGTGGAAAATGGGGAACCCAGTACCTTAACATTAGGTTCCCTCCATCTACCCACCCTGTTATGCATGGGTCATCTATTGCAAATAAGTATTTACTGTAATATTCACGTTCATCGTCTCTATATAAAATCTGCCTGCAGTCCTGTTTCTGTTGCAAAAGAGAAGACGGACAGGTTCTGCCTGAACCTGAACGGACGGACTTCTTTTAAATATTATAAAATATTCTTACACTTTCACTTTGCTTTGCTCCAAGATCTGTGTACATTTCAGCTCTTTCTATTCGATGGGTCCTTTCTGCTCCAAGGCAGAAATTTGTTGTTGGAAATACAAGTAGGCAGTTTAGACTTGAGTGTTAGATGTCATTAATAGGCAATGGCATTAATTTCATTTCCTGGCTCTGGTAACGAGGCAAAGCGTGGCTTTGAATTTCGCTACGCAGTACCCAATGCTTGCTGAATTCGGTGGAAAGTAGACAACGGAAGTGCAGTAATGGCAACGGAGTTTACGACACTCTGTTCCCATTACTGATTTTTAGACATTATTAAGTTACCAAGTTTCAAAGCAGGAAGCCCAAAAAATGTGAAATAAAAAAATTATATAAAAAATAACTTTCTTACAAATATCACTGGTGTACAATGAGAGTATTGAGTTCAAGTAAACATTATTAAAGTACGGTATCGATTCTCTCACATTTAATACAGATCTTTGAGGACATCTTACCTCATAAAAGATTAAATGTCACTAGTTTTACTAGACTTGCCTCAAATTGAATTCTCCCGAGATATGGAAGTATACCTTACAATTTTAAAATGGTTACTTCGTCTTTGCCTTTGGAATGGTTTCACTTCGGCGAGTGCTCTTTGTACGTTTGTGGCTTTCAGAATACTTACTTGTGGTGTATTGTGTAAGTTTTAAGTATTTTTCAGTTTCACGCTGGCAGCTGGCAGTCTCATAAACTAGGGAAGGCAGAGGAACCTAATGCTACACTCCGTCCCCCATCTTCTGCTTTTCTTAATCGTAATCTAATATTGCGTGTGGAGGAGGAGGAGCGGAAATGAACGCTGCGCTTTGTCTTGTTACCAGAGCCATATAATGAAAGCTCTTTTTTATTTCTACTATAATGCTACTACAATTCCTATAATATGCTACTGTAGCTATATTGGAAAAATATTTTAAGGTGAGGTGAAGGTGGTTTCCTCTGTCTTCCCTGCTGTGTGCGGGACACAGCGTGACGCTGATCTAATTTGATGTTAAGGTGTTTTAAGTTAGCAGTTTAAGCAATATTTTGATCAATTCATCGATTTTATTATATACGCCACAGCGAGAAGTAGAACATATATTGTAATATTTTCTACCGTAACACACTTATATGAATCTATCAAATTTCAATTCAGAAATAAAATAGTAATTTAAATATATAAAAAAAATCCTCAAGGTTAAGCATCTCCATGATGTATATTATAAGATCTTTCAGCTATTTTCAATAGAAGATAGAATATTTATAGCTCAACAACATAAATATATTGTTCAGGTAAGAATTGTGATAATATTATTGATGCATATGTATAATTAAATCCTGAACAGTCATAGAAGTATTTTAATTAAATAAAAAAATAGCTTCACGCTGTATCCCACACACAGCAGGGTAGGCAGAGGGAACCTAGTGTTAAGACACACCGTTCCCCACTTTCTGCCAAATTCTGGAGTGTTCAGTGGCAGATCTCAACGCCGCGCTTAGCCTCGACACCAGAGCGAAGAAATGGAAATATAAATTTAAGTAAATATTTCATCTCCTCGAGTGGGGATCGAACCCACAACCAGTCGGTTTACAGTCACACTTCTTGCCGGTGCACCATGACCGGTTTAATGCAAACTAAAAAGGAAAGAAGGCCATATTTCAGTTGATTAACTCTAGAAAACAAAAACGGTATTTTCCTATACAGGCTAAAGTAAACTAACAGTTGAAATAATAAATAGAAACATAAAAATATAAATTTTCTTAGAAATTTAATGTAAACCACTTTAGCAGTGACTCATTTACTTAAATATTTTGTAACACTCTACAAAGAATAAATTCTGACACGAAATGTTCCATGATTTGTTAATGTTATTGCAATTGCGTCTGCGTATGAACGTCATGTATAATTTATTGTGGATATTATTAATTAGAGTATTACATCACATATCATGTAAATGGAAAAGTAAATGTATTTTGTAATCATATGTATATATTTATTAAGTACTAGTTTTTCGAGTTCAGTAGCGGTGCGGGGGCACATTGTGTGACTGTGAATGCAACTGATTGTGGGTTCAATCCCTACTCGAAGAATTAAAATATTTATTTAAATTTATATTATCGTTTCTTCGCTCTGGTGTCGAGGCTAAACACGGTGTTAAGTTCCGTCTATTAATATTCAATGCCTCTAGAATTCGGCGCAAAATAGGGAACGAAGTGTCTTAATACTAAAAAAAATAAAATAAAAAATAAATCAGCTTCACCCTGTATCACACAGCAGGGTAGACACACAGTAGGCAGAGGGAACCTAGTGTTAAAACACACCGTTCTCCACTTTTCGCCGAGTTCAGGAGGCATTGCGTGTTGGGCGGCGGAACCCAACGCCGTTATATTTATTTCTCAGCACAATCTTTATTAGTATACGATTTACCTATCCTATATCTGCTTTAAGTAGTATTAAAAAAAATTGAACTGCAAAATGTTCAGAAATATGTGTTCTCAAATTTTTAAATTTTTAATATATAAGTTAGATCTTTCCAAATGTATGATTAATGGGCAAACTCTGTATAAAGTCTCCAGTCACAAGTGATGGCAGTCATTTGTCTTTTGAAAATTTAAATAAATTGCTTTTTAGGTTTATTTTTAGGGCATAAATTTTGTTTAATTTTATTTTAGGCCAGTCATGCAGTAGTTGTGGGTAAAATTTCACTCGGGAAAAAAATAATATTTAATATTGAGAATTCACCACTCTTGTAACGAAGCAAAGCGCGGCTTTGGTTTCCGTAAATCGACACGCAATGTCTTCAGAATTCAGCGGTAAGTGGGAAACTGAGTGTCTTAACACTAGGTTCTCAGGTTCCTTCTGCCTGCCGTGGTATGTATGGATAACTTAAATTAAAAAAACACACATTTATCTGTACATTACTACTTACGCAGTAACTTATAGATCATGGATGCCAATATCTTAATGAAGAACGCATTACTTGAAATTGCCCTAAAACACTTTAATAACCTTGGCTTTAAGCACGCCATTTCATTTTAACCAAATTAAAGATTCTCATCATAGATTATTATCTACGTTTAGTAATTTTGTTGTTATATGTTACGACATGGAAAATAATGCTGCTAAATTAATTGGGAAGTATTTTTTATTAGCAAGCCTTCACTTACACTTTGAACGCTACTAAGGAATTTCGGCTAACAAAAAATGAGCGAAATTAAAGAGTCCCCGTAATATCTCTAGCGAATTATTACGAAACTAAAAATACACAAATATATATATATATATATATATACATATATATATATACAACTCTTCTGTTTCAATTTCCTACTGCGTGAATTACGAAACAGAAGAGACATGACATTACAAAGATGAAATTATTGAATTTAGAAAGCTGAATTTTAGCATAAACTAAAGCACTAAAAAAAGATTTCTCGAAATTTCTACGACTAGTAGTAGACAACGACTAGTCTTTTATATTATCTCTGCATAGAGTTACATCGTATGTGACGTCCTTCAAAATGCACCAAAAGGAATGTCATCAAAATAAGATAGTGGTTAATCTCTTAATGCGTGTGATCTTGATACGCTATCAATGCCTTAGTTAGATGTTAACGGCCTCTGCGGTGAAGCTAAACAAATGAAAAATGAGGCTCTTTCTACAATAGGGTAGACTGAGAGAACCTAATGTTGAGATATTCCGTTCTTAGCTTTTCATCTGAATTCGGACTATAATTTTGATAAAACCCGCGCCTGTAATAGCAGGTGATTGAACCTACAACCGTTGCATTTAAAGTCAAACACTGTACCAAAGATATTCGTTAAAAATATTTTCAGATTCCTGATGTATTATTGGTAGCAGGATAACCAAAAATGCCTTAGTTCGAGACGTAGTTTGGCAATAAAGTGGAGAGAGTTGTATCTTTCAAGAAGAAGAATGAAAAAAAAGACGAATGCTGTCTACAGTATTGCATCACTCATGCGATCATCACAAACGCGATCAATTTGTAAGGAGACTAGCGAGAATGTCACGTTGAGAATGAAGAAGAACGGCTAAGGTGGCTTGGGCACGTCGAAAGAATAAATGATGAAAGCAATAAATGCAATAAATTTATGTAAACGAGGCAGGAAAAGACTTGGGTTGACTTTTGAAAACACAGTGTAGTGTAAGAAAATCATATAAGAAGCACGAGGACCACTCGGAAAGCATACATGAGCGTTAGCCGTTTCATTATTTATCTAGCTAGGGGTGGAAGAGGCGGCAGATGTAAAATAATTTAATTCTTTTTTGCCAATTTAAATTCATAACCGTTTTACTCGTACATGCATAGACGAGTCAAATTAGGTGAATACGTATTTTAGTATAAGTCACTTCTCGATTACCACAATTAAGACACAACTTTCCGAAATTTGTTCTTACAATAAGAAGTTCCAACTATTTAATTTCGGATTTAACAAAGTTTTGTTAAGATCTTTCAAGAACTTCAATAACGTTCGTGTTCCATTGAAATTTTTTTAATTATGGCGTATTACTTGAGATTTTTCAGGAGAAAAACGAAAAAACCGTGGCTGCACTGAAAAATACAAAAGAACGCTAGTGATTGCGAATCTATTCTGTTGCAGAGAATCATAGTGGTGTTTTAAGTTCGGATAGTTTTGAGCTGCTCGGATTTCTGTTTCTAAATCGTTTGTCCATCTTGCATAACTACCACTTACTCTATTCACACCGTAACCTGAATATAAGAAGAGGGAACCTTAAGATAATTAGTTAGTCCTCTAGTTACCTATTTTAAGAGACACTACGGGTTGAATGGTAGGGCTCGACAGCGCGTTTTGGCTTCTTACGAGATTGAAAAAATTTAAATCAACTTATCATTTTTTTAATTTCATGCTGTATCCCGAACATTGCATGGTAGACAAAATAGACCTGAGAACTCAATATTACAACACTCCGTTTCTTATAAAGCAGAAAAGTTGGGATGAAAGACACACACACTTTAATTTCTATTTTTCCGCTAAATTCTTTGGCGTTGTGTATTGAGTTAACGCCGCGCTTTGCCTCGTTACCAGAGAATAATAATGAAAATTCCTCATCTAAATGTTAATAGAACTCACAACCGTCGCGTTTTTAGGCGTATGCTTCATGCTTTTGCCCCTGAGCCATGATGGCATCAATAAAGTTAGCTAAAATAATCAAAGTGAATGTTAATCTAATATTAGATCCACAAATACCAAGCGCTTTATAACATACATTTATTATACGTACTAGTAATTATATGGTGTCATGCATACACTATGGATTCGTATAGCGTTCTAATGAGAACTTGATGACGCTTGCGGCTACGATCAGTGAACTAGATTTATAAGCTCATATACCTATATTTGGAATGTTGTGGTAAAAAATTGCTACAAGTAATCAGAGATGTAAAGTACAGCGTTTAGTTCCGCTACCGTTACGCAATGTCTCGAAAGAGCGGTAAGTGGGAACTAGAGTACAACCCTGCTATGCGGACAAAGCGTGTTCTTTTCGTTTACCTTCATGTATATTCAGCATATAGACAAAACTTGGTATTAAGAGATTCTGTTTACGTCAAATTTTTGAGAAACTGGGTGTCCAGTGGCGGAACTCTTCTCACAACATGCAATATTAATAAATTGAGCGGATCGGTTAGATTTTAAGTTTGTAATATATAGTCTATATAATATACGTTTTAATAGGCCTAAAATGTTTTTGTTTTCAATACCGCCAAAAAATTTATGAACCTGAAAGCGGAGAGCGGAGTGTCGTTCAGCCTACCCTGCTACATACGGGATACAGCGTGAAGCTGAACCTGCAAAAAACGATCACACATTCCATTTGCAAAATAAATAAGTTATAAATTCTTTTATCTCCATTGATATATTCTTACGGTCGCATTTATAGGCTATTAATTTTGGGTTGTCATTATATAAGATTATTACCTCAACAAGCATTAACCGTCCCTTTATCTAATCACCGGATTCTGTGTCTTAACGCATTACGGTGGAAACAGATTGAGCTCATATGAATGTGGTTGTGTATGACGAAACTATTTTAGGCGCACGATTTTGTTTTTTTTTTTTTTGTGTTATTTCGCCGTTTTAAGAGCATTTTTGGTAAGTGAACTGTAGAGGGTTAAAAATAAGATTCACGCCGTATCCCACATACAGTAGGATAGGCAGAGGGAACTTAGTGTAAAGACACTCTGCTTTGCCTGGACACCAGAGCGAATGAAAAATGAAAATATAAATTTAAATAAATATATCATTTCCTCGAGTCCAAAACCATTTGTGCCCCTGTGTCACAGAACCACCTTTAGAGGTTGATGACCGGAAATGAGGCAAAAGAGGTATGTAGGCACCGTAGTGTTTGGTGCTGACTATCCCGCTACGGATAAAACTTGAAGCAATAAAAGGAAAACAAGAGAACTGTAAGTTGTCTTCAAATGGTAACTGCTCACCATAGATCGTGGTTTCGATGTACATACCAATTCAATTTTGTAGTGTATTCGTAATAATTTATGTTTAATATAATGTGGGTGTGGTCTCTTATTACTAATCTTATAATCAAAAAGATATTGCATTATACTGTACAGATGGTTGCAGACCAATGTTTTATAGCTAATATTTGAAACTCTTTTGTATAATAAATAATACTCTCATAATCAAGGCATCTGTTTGGATAATTGTATTTTTTTTTCATTAATCAAAAAAATATTTTAATATATTATTGAGATAATTGAGACCACTGTGACGCAGTGCCAGCGTGTGACGCGACGGTTATGATTTTGATTCCTGTTCAAGGAAATTAATTATTTTCAATCTTTCACTCCGGAAAAAAAGCTTAGTGGCAAACCGGATGGTGCCGACCGGATAGTGCTGAGACATTCTTAGCACTATTCCTTTGCCTATCCTGCTTATGTGGGATACAGCGTGAAGCTAAAAACACACGCTCAATTGTGGAAACATGTTTATCACAATGAGATGCTTAGCTATCTTTATATAATAAACATAATTATTGTTTGAATTATTCAAAATCACAACATAAATCAACATTTTATTCACTTCATAAACATTTATTTATAACCTTTTTCATTTACGAATCTCACAGGAAATTTAATTTCAATGTAAACTTCGTTTTATGGATGGCGTTATTGTTCTCTTGTTTTAATATTGGTAAAAGTTAGCTTTATGAATATGTATGTAGTAGTACTTGATTTTCACGATTTTTATATATTTTAAATAAAAGTTTTAAACTGGATTAATAGCGAATATTTTAGTATTATACATTTTTGGGACATCAACGATTTGAACACTCTACTGCAGTGTCACAGATCGTGGTCGTGGTGGTGGTGGTGGTGTAGACTTGACCCAATTTCCGTTTCTCATCTCGGAAATTTCCAAGTAAAATTATTTGGGAAAAATATATTATAATATACAAAAAATACCTGCATTTTACAATAAATATTTAAACCTGTCGTAGTGTTGTGCGATAGCGTTTAAATAAATATAATTTAATTATTTGTAAGTTTTATACCATTTGAGGGGTTAGTTATATTTAAATTAATATCACTTTCCTGATCTGAGAAGACAAAACGCGACGTTGACGTTATTTTTCCTATCAATATGCAATGGCCAAAATTCAGATAGAATGTGGAGAACGGAGTGGCATTTTTACTTATGCTATAAAATTCGATATATCCCATTTGCCAATAAATGTAATGTGTAATCCATGTTTAGGCCCTTTTATGATAAAACTAATATCAGATAACACAACACCAAATCAATTTGTCCATCATGGCTTATCTATTGGAGATTTGTTACGAAATATTGGTTTTCTACCGGAACCTATATTGCAACAAACAACAGGAAAGATAAAGTAAAAATTGTTGTTGATTATAATTATTTGTATCAGTTCTTTTGAAATTGTCCGTTTCTTCTGTAATGACATTTATGTTGTGGAATTTACCATCTCTTACTTGGATCTATTTCGAAGGCTCCAGATTTTAGGAGGATTTCGATCTGTAGTAATGTTATAAAACTCAGGAATTTGTTTGGTTTAACCTCACGCTGTATCTCGCACTTAGCAGAATATGTAGTGGGAACCTGGGAATCTAGTGTTGAGACGCTTTATTCCTCACTAGGACACTTCTGATCCCCACCTTGAGTCGAGTGGCAGTTACCAGTGAGGAAACGATATTATTAAATATTTCATTCCAATGAGTGGAAATCGAACCTAGAACCGTGCTCCTACGTTACGCCGGCCTCGACTCAATCGCGCTTTACCTACCGGAGCGCTATTTACCACGCCAAGACAACCCCATAACAATAAAATAAAGAGCTTTATTGAATCTACGATAGTTACAAAAGACGATTGCAGATATAACTATGGAAACAAAATGAATGTTACTTAGTAATTACCTACTATTGTTGAACTAAACAAGTTAAATAAGTTTATATTATTTTTCATACAATTTAAAATCCCAGGCCAGGTGAGACCAGTTCTAGCGCAGAGGACCAAAGCGTGACTGTAAAATCGACGGGTTGTGGGTTGGATCCCCACTCGGCTAAATGAAATATTTATTTACATTTATATTTCCATTTCTTCGCACTGGTGTCGAGGCAAAGCGCGGTGTTAAGTTTCGTCACTCTACACGCAATGCTTTCAGAACTCGGTGGTAAGTGGGGAACGGAGTGTCTTAACATTAGGTTCCCTTTGTCTACCTGCGGGATACAGCGTGAAGCAGATTTTTTTTTATTTTAAAATCTCTTATAGTGAATTTAAAATTTATTACGTATTTTTATTGTAAAAACACAACAGTTAATTAGATTTACATCAATTTCCAACGATTCGGGTAACGGAAATTATAAAATCATTATTAAATTATATCGACAAACAGATTTGAGCAATCCTGGCGGAGCTTTCTCTCGTGTTATAATTTTTGTTTTTTTTTTTAGGTTCACGCTGTATTTCGTATATAGCAGGGAAGGTAGAGGAGATCTAGAGTTAAGACACTTCGCAAGAGCATTGCGTGTTGGCGCAGGTCGGTCAACCATCCACGAGGGTTGTGCGTTCGATTCTCACTCAGGGGAATGAAACATTTAATATTTTCATTTTCTCTCGCTGTCTCTGGTAACGAGTCTAAGCACGGTTTTGAGTTTCGCCACTCAATATTTCAATAACTCCACAGAAAATAGATTCAACAAGATTAATTATAGGATAAAGGAAGGAGGAAGAACTTTGTTATTCCAACCATATTTATCCGATAACCTTGTAGCAACAACATATAGGATATGTAAATTTACTTAAAGCTGTATCATACTTTAGCTTAACCCTAGAGGGATTTATTATATTTACTCTCTGTTTGTTCTAGTTTATAGTAACAATAGGTACAGAATAGAAATATGTTCTATAAGTTTCCTATTATTTGTATCTCATATCCGTATTTTCATTTAATCGCTCTAGTAATAGGGTAAAGCTCGGTGTTAAGCTCCGCCATTTGAAATTCTATACCTTAAAAATTTGCCAGAAAATGGGGAACTGAGTTTTATAGCAGAATTTATGAGTTATCTTTTAATTTTAGTCTTTTAAAAAATTATGGCACAAAAAATATACGCCTTCCTTTTATCATTAATAGATTTTTTTAAACATATATAAATACATATATAAATACATACATAAATACATATATAAATACATATATGAATACATATATAAATTGAGGCAATATCTGAATGTACAATATCTCAAAATTTGGCGGTGTGGAAGTAACGGAATGCATTAGGACATTAGGTTCCCTCTATATACTCTGTTATTCACGAGATACAGGAAACTATTAAATTAATTAAATGATGTTTCATTATTAATTACGATATTATGAAGAAAATAAAATAATATTTAGTTTAGTTAATATTGTAGTAATGAAAGATAAATTTATGTACAATTCATACGCTATAGCTCCCTATTGCACGGTGTGTGGTATTAAAATAGTTTTATACTTCCTGGCAGGTGCTGTATGGGAGCAGAAAATTTTGACACGCATTCGATTTGTTTGAAGATTAATATCGTTGCTATAAAATGAAATATTCTAAACATTACATAAAAAAATACATAACTTTTTTTATCGTATATCCATTGAGATTTGTATGAAGAGAAAGTTTTGTAACATGAAATCAGCTTAACTCTCTATCAAGCACATAACAGGGTAGTCAGAGGGAACCTAGTAAAGACTCTCAGTTCCACATTTTCCACTCTTGTCTTCGTTTAGTGATATAATTTTAATATTATCATAATACTATTGGGCTAAGCAATAAAATCGTTTTTTATTGAATACGACAAACGTGGATTTTGTCTTCAGGTCATCTTAGCATTTTTGTACTGTTATTATTTCTCTATATTTCCATTTCTTCGCTCTGGAGTCGAGGCTAAGCGCGGCGTTGAGTTCTGCCACTCAACACGCAGTGCCTTCAGAATTCAGCATTAAGTGGGGAACGGAGTGTCTTAACACTAGGCTCCCTTTGCCTACCAGTCCAGACCCTGGTCGGTTTCCAGGAGGCGCGGGTTCGAGGAGTAGGTTTCTATAATAAGATTATCTTAACAAAAAGTTAGGTAGTGGTCTACCCTGTTTCACTCGGGACTTAAAAAAAAACCTACAACTTCTCTATCATAACTCATGAATATTCCCCGCCCGTAAGTTCATTTTATCTTACGTCCATACATCCTCGTATACATATTGTATGAGTTGTGAGAAGGAACTAGGGGCTATTATTTAGTTTTCTTGTTTTTCCCTATATTTAGATTTCAAACTTTGCTAGTTTGATCAAAGAAGGGTGAACTAATGTCGTACGTTTTCCATAGAATATAAATAACATCTTATATTAAAGTAAAAGCTTTTTTTTAACTAAACATTGTATGCCGTTCACCATTTTTTGCTTAAGTTTTTAAAATATTACGTAGCGAAACACAACACCACCGCGCTTGTTACCAGAGTGAGGAAATGAAAATATTAAATATTTTATTTCCTCGAGTGAGAATAGAACCCCCCACAATTTGTCGTGTTTATACTCGCATGTTATCCCTGAGCCACGACTGGCTTCTTCACAAAGTTACATATTTTATGAAATAAAATAAGAATTGCAAACGAAAAATTTACACCTGAAAAACATTAAGGCATTGATTGAATGGCTTTCATTTTGTTTTCTTTTGAAGTTAGATGTAATTTATATTTGCATTTACGACTTCGTTCTGTTACGTTCAATCAATATCGAGAGGTCTCTTAACAAACTTGTCTACAACTTTGATTATAATTTGAAGTATTATTAAGTAATATAAATTTATCTTTACACGAAATTAGATTTAAGTTGTTCAATAAATCCATGTACCTATATATATATATATATATATATATATATATATATATATATATATATATATATATATATATATATAACTTTTCTGCTACAAATATAATATTTTTTCATTACAAAATATTATTTTTACTTTAAATGAAATTGAACAAAGTGTAGTAAGCCCTACAAAAATTATAGTTGACGGCCGATTTTAATGTAACTTTTAATCTACTGTGTATATTGTATTAATTTAAAATCGAAAATATCGAAATAATGTTTACCACAGGTGTTTAAGAATAAATAGATCTACATAATTTTTTAATTATATTTTTCTTAACTTTAGCTTATAGGGAAGTAGGCAGCAGGAACCTAGTGTTAAGACACTCCATTACCATTAAGACATTCTTGCGTACACATTATGCATTGAAAGGCGGACCTCACCTCATTTAGAGAGAGAGCGAGGGAATTTTTCATTTCGAGGAAACTTTTTTTTTTTTAGAAATTTCCAGTAAAAAATCTGTTTAACTTGTTTTATGTTTTTAACGAACGCGTAGCGTTGTTAAGCTATTTAACTTATCAGTAATAGTTACAGTCAAGTATGGTCAAGTGCGAGTCGAATTCACTGACCGAGGGCTCCGTACCAACTTCAGGATTGTAGATCTACAAGAAGTAGTACGACTTCTGAAAATTGGCAAACTTATTTTTGCACTGATTTTTTATAGAATGAACTACAAGGATAAGTGTGGAATGACTTTTTCCTGTGTTTCAGATTTTTTTTCTTTATTTGTAATTTAAGTTCCAACTATGCTGAAATTCATAACTGTAGGTACACGGGGAGAATTTGCGTAATCAAAACCTATATATAGGGTACACTACATATTTTGGTTACCCAAATCGGTAATGCAGTAAAAGCAATGCATAAATTGCATGGAAGATTTATTTTTTCTGTGCACCGATGAGCTATCAAGCTTTGAAGCCAGCTTTGAATATTTGATATTAATTTTGAAAAATATTTTGTATTTGACAGTCTATGTTAATATTATAAATTTTAAAAGAATGTAAACATTTATTAAAAGCTGTTCTGGCACAGCGCCTTTGTATTTGATTGTAACAACAGTACGGCGAATCAGCTCAAAAGCACGGCGTTGAATTCCGCCACTCAACACTTACTCACAAAAATTGAGCGAAAAATCGGAAACTGAGTATCCTAGCACTAGGTTCCCTCTATCTACCGTGGTAAATACAAGATAAAACGTGAATCTCAGAAGCAATCACAATGGCTTAAAACAACGTAATTAACTAATTTTCTAAGAAAAGTTTGTAGCACTCCCCCGATTCGCAGTGACTTACCAAAAGATCTCATTTTTATATTGCCTTAAGCAATTTCCTTTGGTTTTCCCATAACATTTCAAAGATTAGAGCTCTACTCTCGTGCTTTCCGAAATGAATTATTGATATCATTTATTTTTATTACCGTTTCCTTTTCGTGGTGAAAAGTGCTTGGTAATTTCCTTTACAGAACACACGCACAAAATCTGGAAGTTTAATTTATATTAACATGGAATAAACGTTTTTTTTCTGTTCAGTGTTACGACGCAAACAAGGTCCTCCATTTTCATTAAAATTTCACAGGGCTCCTTGAAATGATTTAATTGGTTGAGCAACTTTTAATATTGGGCCTGTTTCTCTCTTTTTGTTTTATTTATTTCTTGTTATTTTTGTTTAGGTTTTTAGCAGTCGAGTTTTTATTTTTAATATTTTTTTAATTTTTATTTCTTTTTATTTTTTTTTCTGTAGCAGCAGGATTTGGGAAAAAAGCCTCATGCCAATACGTTTCATGTTTCTCTTACTAGCCGTATTTTAAATACTGCCTATAGAAACATGACACCCTACACTCTATATATATATATATAAAGAGAGAGAGAGAGAGAGAGAGAGAGAGAGAAACCAAAAAATAGAAAGCCTTAAGTGCCAAAAGGTCGTGAGATCTCTATTGCGCTTACAATCATACACTGTCCAATAACTGTGGGACTTTGAGGTCTCACAATACACGATCTTTCAAATCATTATGTATATAATATTTCTATTTCTATATAAGTTGAAATTTAAGAATTTCACAATTGTGGTGAAAATTTAAAAAACGTAATTTTAAGCATTATACTCGTACAGCAACAATAGCGTTGAAATTTAAATAGTAGTCAGAACATTTGTGATGTCTTGATTGCTTGGCTTTCAACAAACTAAAGTCTTTTGTTTTTTATTATTTTTTCTTTATAGCTAGGGGGAACCTAGTGTTAAGACAAGACGTTCCTTACTTTCTGTTCAATTTTCTCAATTGTAGCGCATTGTCTGTAGCGGAACTGGAGCTCGAGCTCGTCAGAGCGTCGATCAATCCCATCGTAAAATAATAATTAACAAATTACAATATATTTATAAGCAAAATTAAATAACAAATATTTTTTTATATGGGTCATATTAATTAACGTATTTTAAGCAATTTATCAATTTTAATTCGAGGTTATCAATTCGACTGTATTTTTTTATTTCATATCTCAAAACTTTTCTGGGTGAGCCGACTAAAAAAAAAGAATCATCAATTTCTTTTTTAAAGTTAATGCTTCCTATGCGGTTAATTATTATGATTTGGTCCATTTATGAGAATAATGAAAAAAACACATAACTCTTATATTTGTATTAAGTAGGTGCGCGACAAATGGACGAAAAACTCTTTATCCCACCAACTAAGTACGATTTTTTTTGGAACACTTTCACTTCAAGGGTAGTTTGAAAAAAAAGTGATACTTTGGTTAAGTTCTGACCCTGTTGAAACTGAATAAGTCGTTTTTTTTCTTTAAAAATATTAATTAAATATTTCATGATAAAATAAAACTACTTACCTTTTCACTAAAAAGTTATACCACGAGTACAACCCGATGCTGAAAAAAGTAGGTTCACGCTGCTTATCGTAAAGTCCATACAATTCACACATAAACTTTTAAAAGTCACTCAAAAGTTTTGTGAAACAAGCTTCTTTTATAATATATTTTATACTATTTTCAACAGATTTTATTATTTCTTATTTTATCTCATTAGAGTTTACGTCGAATACTTTATTTACTAGCGCTAGCGTGCGCGACGTGTGAACTCGACGCGCTCTTAGTACAAACTGATAGCGCCTAGCGTTCATCAGTCAAAAATAGGAGTATAAAAATGGTATATACTATTTACTTTTTTACTTATTTGTATAATAAAGATGTATATCGTATGCAGAGTGAGTGATGGAAGAAATTGCCATATTGTTTTTAAATGAAGGATTTTTTATTTTAGCTTCACGCAGATAAACGCACGCAATTTAGTATTTACATTTTTCCAATTTAACTACGTGTTGAGTAGTGAAGTTTAATGAAACGATTTGTTTTGTTCACTCTCCACTTTTAAATCGTAATCAATCAATATATCAAAAAAGAAAACGAAATCAATATATTGCCGCTAGTGGCAATCGAACCCACAAGTTTAGCGTCAGTCAATCTGGACAAAAGAAATTATTGTTAAAGCATTCTAGCTCACAAATTTTTTTGCGTGGACTATTAAACGTAAAATTCAATGTTTTGGTCCCCCATATTCCCCAAGTATATTCTTCTTAGCTCCACACTTTATCCAAAAAAGAGTGTATAGAGAACGGAGTACCATGCTCTACGGTAAATTATTTTTATTTCTTGACAATAGGTTCCCTCTGTCTACCCTGCTATACGTAGGAAAAATCACTTTCGACTATACAAATACCAATAACAATATTTCTTAAAGAAATATTATTTACTTACAAGCTTTCCAACAGTGGAAGCAAACAAATAAATAAAGTTATAGTGATTATTCTTTACTTTCTATCTTTTACGTTGTAGCGAATGTGTTTGAGAACTCAGTATGAACGTGATAGCTGTCGGTTCGATTTCGACTCGGGGCTTGACTTCTTTTCATTGACTCGCTCTAGTAACAAGACAAACTACATCATTGAGTTCCATCATTCTTGATTTTTGAAAAATAGAAGCAAAAAACCTGCAGCGTTCATCTTAATTAATCACTTTTGAAGCTATAATGATATAAAAGTCATTTGCTTTTTTTTATTTCATCGTTTAATTTTTTCGTTTTAATGTACTAAGCACTTTCCGGTAACTGATTATGCTTACCTAAGGCTAGGCAAACCACGGCGTTAGGTTCCGCACTCCAATACGCAATGTGGAAGTTTGGAATATATACTTCTGCCTTGTCTGTTATATAAACCAAGCCAAAGTAATAGTAATCTAAAAAGTTATGGTAAATTAATTATTCACTAACAACAACTTATTTTTCTCTAACTTTGAAGCAAAATTAAAAGATTAAAACTATTTAAAAAGTTATGTTGTTTAGAAGACATGGCAGTCAATAAGCTATTAATAATTTCTTAACCTATTAAAAAAAAATCTATATTATTAAAAGACCTGTTAAATGAGACGAATGTAAATCGCCCAAATACGTTTCTGTAGTAGGATATTTTCTTCTCACCTCATTTTTTTTTAAAGTAATTTTGTGTAGAAAACGTATAGGGAGGAGGTGCCATGAACGGAACACGTATTGGAAGGGACATTTTAAAATCGGAAACACACTTTTTCTTTACATGGCAACCCTGACGCACATAGAACTTCACGCTCCTGTCACTTAATGTAATGCCATACAAGAGTATTATTTTTCTTATTATTGCGAATAGTTTTATTAAATAATGTGAATTGATTATTTACTCCTTAAGCTTACATTTTTATCTGTTACACATATACAAATACTATAACTATACAGATAATATGGTGGAAGTGCTGAATCTGCGTAATTGCAGGGAAACCCGCTCACGAGCTCCTCGTGATTGTTAAACCGGTGCACACCTCTCTACACCCTTAGCCGACCACGCTGATGTTGCGCCCAAGGCACTGCGTCGCTTGGTGGGGCCCATCTAGTGGGAGGCGAATCACCGTCCGCCAACCTTTCAATTTGAGACTATTGTAAAGGCGGACGTCCGTTAGTCTCACTCAATAGCCCAGTAGCCAGTCCATCCAAATTTCATTCCATAGTTCTAGTTTAGATTTCCACAGTTTCCATAGTTTCTACGCATTAACCGGCGACCATCTCTGGGCAATTACCTGTGGTTACCCAGAGATGGATCCCGGCTGATGCGTCACAGTAAAACATTTGTATATTCTCTAAGGGGCCTCTACGTGTTGGACCTGTGTCCCCACGCAAGCCTTCCAAAGGACCGGGTTCTTTTGAATCCGAGAATTATGAATGATAATAACTTTGAAAAATAATCGTAAACATATCCAGGAAATTATTGTATACATACTTTCTTTATATGGTGCAAGCTTAGCTTGGTTAATTACGAATTATCTACAAATTATGTAATGCCCCTTTCATAAATGAGCGTATCCCTTTCAATATAGGCTATTTATTGAATTTTATTTCAATAGTAAATAATGGAACCGTTCCGTTTAGTTTTCACTTGTACAAAATATTATTTCACGCATTTCATTGACCATCTACTACAAAACCATTCCTTTCATGCCACCTCTCCTCTACGCTTTAATTTCGTAGCAAGTTTCATACAAAGTGCAATAAAAGCGATGCATGATCTTATATCTTTAGAATGCTTTATTTTTTTCTGTAATCCAGAGGAAAATATAACTTTAATTTTTATTAATATTGCGTATCAAACGCAATAGATATTTTTATCAGCTTCACGCTGTATCCCGCACACAATATGGTAGGCAGACGGAATCTAGTGTTAAAGCACTCCGTTCACCATTTTCCGTCAAATTCTGAAGGCCTTGCCCGTTGAGTGGCGGAACTCAACGTTGCACTTTGCCTTGACACCAGTTCGAAGAAATGAAAATATAAATTCATGGCTCTTCTTCGAGTGGGGATCCAACCCATAATAGTTGCGTTACATACATACCCTTCTGCCTCTACAACACAACAACCTGTGTTTGGAAAATCGCAAAATGTACGAAGATAATCTTTATCACAAAATAATACACAGTTATACACATTTTTTTATATATGTACCGTAACCGTAGCAGCAAAATATGTTTATTTATTTTACAAGAAGACGTCTGTCTGTTAACTTATTTAATATTATTTTGTTCGCAATTTTGAGATTCGTTAATTATTTTAGTATAAATGATGTTTATTGTCGCTATCTAGAAATCGTTGTGGGTTCGAATGAATATTAAAAAATATTACAGTTTTCATAATTCCGCGTATTTAGTTCTAGATAGGCTGAGGAAGCCCAGTGTTAACTTCATTCCCGATACATGTTCTTACGATGTTAATTGATTCCTTTAGTGTGAATCCAATACAATCGAATCTTCAACCGTTCGCAGGCAGACACTGCGCCACAGGGTCACGACGACTACGTTTCCATTGTAATTACACAAACTTCCTAAAGGAAGAAAGTGTGCATAAAATAATTATACGGATTTTTTTTTATTTCTCTACTCCAGAAATCGTGTATGATATTAAAATATTACAAAATAAATATGTATTTTACATATAAAGTAACTATCAGAAGAAAGTATGTCCTCGTACAGTAATTTTAATGAAATTAAAAAAAAAACACTTTCTGCCGAATTCTGGAGCCATTGCGTGTTGAGTGGCGAAACCGTCGAACCCACGACCAATCGGTTTTACAGTCACACTTCGTGCCGCTGCGCCACGACTGGCTGAATTTCTTAGGTATACTTATATCCTATAGAATAAGCATAATATCAATCAAATATTACGATTTGGCATCTAGTCAAGAAAAAGATCTTTGCTTTATTACTACTATACATTCGTTAATCAAAACTATCGACTGGATGTCATTATTTTTTTCCATTAGCATTGTAGTCGTTATTTTATGGTTATAATATGCTCGGTTTTATATGATTTAGTATTTTTTTATGTTTTGGGATTCATTATATAAAAGGGTGTTGTGACGCAGCGGCACAGCATTTTAATGCGCAGTGGTTGCCGCCTTGATTCGTTTTTTCATTACCCCGCTCTAGCAGTGTACAAAGCGCGGAGTTTATTTCCGCCACTAAACATGCAACAAATTCGGGCCGATAGTGAAAAACGAAATGTCTTGACACCACGGCGCTTCCGCGGCGCCGCTCAGCGTTGCCGCCGAATTCTGGAGGTATTGCGTGTTACGTGGCGTAGTTCAACGCCGCTCTTTGCCTGTGCCGAAGATATGAAAAGAGTAAATATTTCACGACCACATGCTTGTCTCCTGCGCCACGACAATTCAAAATCATATAAATTGAAATAATACTTAATAATACTTGACAGATTGTTGTTGTTGTATTAAATAACATAACTGTGCCATAAGAAATCTTAATAAAAAATGTGTTGAGAAAAAATCTTAGAAAATGTGAATAACAAACAGACTAAATTACGCATATAATGTATTTTTACTCATAATGAGTTATTTGTATACAAATATTGTTTCGTGACGTGAGCCCATCGCGTAATGGACGTATTCAGATGGACCTGGCGCCTACAGACACTTGTTTACAGCTTAACCTTAATTGTAAATACATATTAGAATTTTGCTTAATTTTTACATAAATTGATTTTTTTTTTTAATTCATTGAGAGGCCAGTCGTGGCGCAGCGGCACTAGGTGTGACTTGTAACAGTATGTACCTCGGGTATATGTTAAAAATAAATAAATAAATAAAATAAAATATGCATGGCAATACACATAAATAACGTGGTTAATGTATGAATAATACAATCTATATATTTTTGATACCATAATAGTCGAGACGAGTTCGTGTATTGTCGTCCCGAATGTCGCGACCGTCGTTCTGTATATATAGGTGGTGGTGATGCTGGAAGGCAGCGGTCGAGTCGAACTCTTAAGTACTACGGTACTAATGAATATGATGCACATAAAGACTCGTACCAAATGTATAATGAATATAATATGATAATTCGAAGTCTATGATGGCACGATCTTTTAGGATCGAATTCCTTATAAAGGAATTATATGTGCAGGAGCGACACATATTATGGATTAAAGTTATCTTTGACCAATGTTATAATATTGAATGTTGCTTGACGTCGCGGAAGCTGACGTGATGGGCTTATGCGAACTGTTGCAGTGACATTAACTATGTCGTGGCTGATGCCGTCTCGCAGTACGCTCGCGGTACGTAAGCTATGCTGGTATGGCGTTAGCCATTGATATACTGTATACCACTTCTATGACTTGGTACACGACTAGTAGGTGTGTGGTGCTATTTTATGTCCCAGCTCCGGTGTATGTAGTAGTGTCCGTCTGTCTCATGCGGGTGTGTGGTGCTATTTTATGTCCTGGAACTCTGGTGTATGTAGTAGTGTCCGCCTACGGTTCGAGACACGACTGTGGGGTGTGTGCCGTGCGTTTATTTAACATATCGGCCGCCTTGCGGTAGTGTGTTCGTTCCTACGACTTATATTGATCTCACAAATCAATCAACATCACGAATCACAATTCTAATATAATAATCTTAATATAAACAAGCGTAACAAGTACCTTCAGACTGATCACACACAAACGTCCCGGAGAGTTCAATAAGACTGTTGCAGTCGCAGTCTGGTAGGAATTCACGGTGTAGGGCGGGGAGGTGCCCGTACTCTTTCTTCCTTTTACTATAACTAGTTCGCAGTTATAGTGGAGAGGAAGATAGGACGCGCTCTTGGCTTTTCTTCGGACGAGCTTCGAGTTATGACAATGTTATATTGTCGAGTTTCCAGTTATCTAAATAACTGACACAAGAACAACTTCTGATGGCAAATATGTTATTAAAGCGATACCTTCTAATGGCATAATATAACATTCCTAATACTGTTACCTCTGAATCTCTAAAAGATTTTGGGTTTTTTACGATCACAACTATAAACGGTTCTACCCACTAAACACATCACGAGGCAAGGCATTATTTAATAAATAATATTTTAAAAGGTGGTTGGGATAACAGTTACAGACTGTAAAACCGACTGGTTGTGGGCTCGATCCCCACTCGAAGAGATGAAATATTTACTTAAATTTATATTTCTATTTCTTCGCTCTGGTGTCGAGGCTAAGCGCGGCGTTGGGTTTCTGCCCCTCGACACGGAATTCCTCCAAAATTCGGCAGAAAGTAGGGATCGAAATGTTTTAACACTAGGTTTCTTTTGTCTAGCCTGCTGTGTGCGGGATACAGGGTGAAGCTGATTTTTTTTTGTATTTATTGAGGGTTAAGGCATTTGTTTTCTCCGTTCTACCTATTTTAGTACAATATTTTTGTCTTTACGATGTCAGTTAAATTTAGCGTAAGTTTTCATTTTAGTCTACACCGATATTTTTGATTTATCACTACTATATAAATCATAGAGATATAATCATAGAGTCAGACGCGGTCACTGAGATATCCATACCAGTTTCATGATTGATGAAAACAAAGGAAACCATAAATATATATTTTATCATCTTTGATATAGTTGATAAGCTGGAAATATCTACAAACTATTTTGTCCTTTAAGTTACAAATGAAAAAAAAAGAAAAATTCTAAAAAACAAACTAGGCAAATATTTTTTACATTTTAAATGAAACTATTTTAACGGATTAATCGCGTATATTTTGTATTTTTAAACATTTTTGGAAACCCGACGTTTACCCGTGGTTACGGGTTGACTGAGGTGGAATTAATCTGTCAGTTGATTTTATGTGTGGGTCCCAGGTGTTAGAAAGATTCCAGCCGTCCTCTTTATTGAAATTAGGATGTTTTTGCATTTCAATAGCCTCGCGGATCATTCTAGGAATATATCTGTTTTCCTTAGCGAGTATGAGGGCTTTATCAAACCTTATGTAATGGCTAGGTTTGCCCACAGCGTGCTCACATACAGCTGACTTTGATACATGCCCATTCTTTATGTCGGAGATGTGTTCCTTCATCCTAACAGCGATGCTTCTCTTTGTTTGACCAATGTATGATAAGCCACAGTCACAATCTAGTTTGTATACACCTGCACACTGTAAAGGAATGTTACTTTTCACTGGTCTGAAGTTCTTCGAAACGAAACAGTCGAAAGTTCGTCCTTCTCTTCGAGACAGTTCGAAGTTCGCTCTTCGAAACGAAAAAAAAACGGAGTGCCAAAGGTACGCTCTTTACATACCTCTTTCGCGTCGTCCACTGTCATCAACCTCTTCCTCCTCGTCCTCGTGTTTTTACGTGACCTTCCTCCAGTATCTATGATACTGTGTTTTTGAAGGTCAACCGAGGCCTCCGCCTACCTCTCTTATCATTCACTTTTCCATCATAAATCTGTTTGCCATTCTTTCATTACTCATTCGCTCGACGTGTAACAAACCAGCTGAGCACGTTCTTCGTCACTCTCACCGTGACAAAAAATATCTGTGTCATGTTTTATCCGTCATCACATAGGTCATAGTTATCTGTCGTCATCTTTCATATCACTGATTGCTAGATTGATTGTAATTGTACAGATTAATCGGCTTAGATAGATTACAGATGGGCGAATGGTAATGTCATCATTTACGACGATTCTTTCATATAAAAGAAAGATTTTTCTTATCTTCACGCTGTATCCCGCATTTACTGAACTAAGCAGGGGGAACCATGTGTTGAAACACTCCATTCCATTCCAGTTTTGGTTAATTTTTTTATATATAACGTGTTAAGTATTGGAAATCAACGCCGCGCTTGGCCTGGTGAAATTTTATAAATATTAAAGTAACAATAAGTTTAGTGGCTTGATTCTTATTATTCTTCCCTTTGTATATCTTCTTTAATATACCTACGTAAATAAATAGGTTAAATAGAAACAAAGGCCAATTAGACGTGCTCATTAGTAAAAGCCAAATCGAAACGATTGTGGGTAATTATTTAAAATTACAGGACAGTAGTACAGACCCGTTATGTAACGTTAGCATTTAAACGTATTGTAAATATATATCTAAATGTAAAAAATCTCTCATAAGAAAGCACAACTGAAATTATTTGTGATTTTTTGCATATAAATTTCGTGAGGAGTATAGGTAATGAGAAGACGGAGAAAAAATAGGACTTTTCGTTTAAATAAAGATAGGAGCTACAACTTGTTGTATAATGTAACGTGCTCAGCTGGTTTGGGCACGTCGAACGAATGAGTGATGAAAGAATGGCAAAAAAGATTTATGATGGAAAAGTGAGTGGTAAGAGAGGTAGGGGGAGACCTCGGTTGACCTTCGAAAACACAGTATCAAAGATACTGGAGGAAGGTCACGTAAAAAGCATGAGGACCCCCCGGAGGGCATGTATGAAGAGGTTGATGACAGTGGACGAGGCGAAAGAGGTATGTAGAGACCGTAGCGTTTGGCGCTCCGTTCTCTCTGACTACCCCGCTAGGGATAAAGCGTGAAGTTAGTTTAGTTTTTTTTAGTTTAGGCATATGACAGTTAGGAATATTCTACCTAAGCTATAAAGGCGTTATCATATATCACAAAGTATCTAATAAAAGGTCAAAATTAGCGGATCAACTTTATACGCAATCAAGAGTGTACGCGGGTGGTCTATTTAAGACCTCATAACATTGACCCCACTGGAAATTTTTCTTATTACGCGTTGAGCCACCAAACACCCTGTGGGACTTAGTTTAAAACTTTATACAGGTTGCTTTTGTAATTAAAGATGGATTAGTTTTAAGTATACTCTTAGATAGTATTTGCGCTTACAATTCTAATATAAATTATTTTTATTGAATTTTTCTCTTTAGTTTCACGCACTTAGCTGGGTAGGCAGAGGGAATTTGAGAATTTAGTAAGACACTAAGATACTATAGATAGATAGATAGATAGATAAAACTCTTTATTGCATACATAGAAGAAACATAACATTTTACAAGAGAAATAGGAATACCAACATAAAATTACAGAATAAATAAAAAAAAAGAAAACATGTTGCATATAGTTCCCCATTTTCCATTGAATATGAGGCTTTCTGCGTTGAGTGGCACAACTCAATATTATACCTATGCCTCGTTATCAGAGTGAGGAAATGTAAATATTACATATTTAATTCGTGCTTTCAGTATAATTTTATTCACTGTAATATAGTCTAATATTTTTAAGAGAAAATTTCTCAGTACAATCTTTTAATTTCTTAGGAGGAGGAGGAGCTTAGTGTTAAGAAACTCCATTTCCCACTTTCCACCAAATTCAGCGTAATTGCGTGTTACTGATTGTCCACCACTTCCTCGAACGAAAATCGAGCCCATAACCGTCTTGCAGCCAGTTATCTTACCAGCCACTGTACCTCAACAACATCAATTAAAACGTTAATTACAGTACAAAGTTACATAAATTGGCAGAACGCTCCAAATCACAAACGTTCTTCCCTCACAGATATCATTTTCTAAAGCAACGTTCATCACGTGCCTATAATATTCCGCGTCTCAACACCCCTTTATTAACAGTGGTACGTGACGAACTATGTTAGAGCACGCTACTTCGAAAGGAGGTCGAGATAGTTTCAGTTATATCGATTTGTAGAGACTTGAGGCAAAGAAAATGAAAAGCAAAAAGCTTATCACTTATTAATTTCCAGCTTTCGTTATACAGCGGATATGATGAGCGGGGTACGTAGTAATAAAATCTAAAAAACTGATTACCCTCCTTGTATGGTTATGAAAATGGCAGTTATATGAAGCTTAGCTGACAAAATTTTGCAATTCCGTAAAAAATAGTTAGTTCATCTTATACCTCACTTAAACTAGCGGCTTTAATACCAAAAGTTGCACCCTTTTTAAGGCTATTATTTTTTAGAATTTAACCACAAATGTATAGTTTTCAGTTAGTGAACTAGTACTACCTGTAGATGCTAGTTACTAAATTTCATAATTCAAGGTCAACCAGAAATACCCTATGAATTTTAATTTTCTTGATAGTGTCGGAATATGCGTTTTTAGCGACATAAATTACCATATCTATTTTTTTAAGTAAATGTAGAAATATATTTTAAAAAATCTGGAAATCATGGGACCGTAGATCTGAGTATATGGTTTGAATTTAAACTCGATATCTCGAACCGTTTTCGAGATAAAGGCTCTTGACAGACAGACAGACGGACAACAAAGTGATCTTATAAGGGTTCTTTTTTTCCTTAAAAGGTACGGAACACTAAAAAACGAGTTTAGTAAAGAAAGATGATTCGATATAAAACTATAAATAAACGTGGACGAGGGATCAATATTCATATATCATAGAAGTTGCGGAAATAAAAAATCATATTTAAAAATATGGATATAAATAAACGTCTCGCTGCCACAGATGAAACGCGGAAGCATTGTACCTAAAAAATATAATACAGTTTCACGCTGTATCCCGCACACAGCAGGGTAGGCAGAGGGAACTAGTGTTTTTAGACACTCCATTCCCCACTTTCTGCCGAATTCTGGAGGCATTGCGTGTTAAGTGGCAGAACTCAACGCCGCGCTTAGCCTCGACACCAGAGCGAAGAAATGGAAATATAAATTTAAGTAAATATTTCATCTCCTCGAGTGGGGATCGAACCCACAACCAGTCGGTTTACAGTTACACTTTGTGCCGCTGCGCCACGACTGGCCTCAAAAATATAATACGATGCATCGAAATCGGACGTATAATTTAATTATTTTAGTATTCGTTTTTCGTAAAAAAAATTATTAATGTGATCGATATTACTAGTATCAGAAACTATTACACATATAATATATAAACTTGATAATTAGTTACCAAAAAGGACAAGACACAACACAAGGAAAATGGACATAATTCAATTACAATTTTTCTTATATTATAAATGTGAACATTTCTGAGATTGGATGTTTGTTCTACTTACAAACGGATATAGGCTGAGTGGTTCAACGCCGCGCTTTGCCTTATTACCAGAACAAGGAAACGGAAATATAAAAATACAAATCACCCATACAACTTGTGCCAAGGGGCCACGTCGGTACTTGCAGCGAGTATTTTCTCAAGTTTTTTCATGGTCTAGTAAATTTTCAGTGTGATGGCCTCAAATATTTCCAAAAATGAAAAGCGCAATTGTAACACGGCTTTTACGTTGTATTCTAGTTGTCGTCGCGAAAATGAAAAATTTCAGACTGTACTCGTTCGTACACACGATTGTTGAAATTTTTGTTTGTTCGTTTAGTTATGAAGTTAGTGTCGAGTTCTAAATGAAAAATATTTCAGGAATATGAGTAAAATCAAGATCTAAATGTTTGTTGATTGATTATGATAAAATTTGAATTTAGAACACACAATAGTGGCGCAGAGGCACTCGAGGAAAAATTTGAAAGTATTTTCATTTCATCGTTCTGTTAACGAGCTGCGTTGAGCTTCGGCTTCAAAATTCGGCTGAAAGTGGTGAACGGAAATATTTTATTTGGAACGAAGTGTTTAACACTATGTTCTCGGGTACCCGATCCGTGGCCGCAAGTGGTCCATGGTGACCACAGTTAAGTAACTTTCATTTAAAAAGCATAAACATAGGAGTATTAAATGATATAGTACTTACTTACTAACTAAAAAAAACTAACTACGGGTTATTGTGGTTATCGGTAATATGAAATAAAAAAATCTCTCAAAACTCAATATATCTATTTCTAGCTTTATAAACAAAATATCTTATTCTAAAATTACATATAAAATATTTCAAAATGAAGCGATAGTTTGAAAACAAACAAGTTTAACTGTAATTAGAGCTGTTCACTTCCTTACATGTTGCACTTTGACTTCCACGAGCACGTGAAATCTTCAATTAGGGTGTCATAAATTGTAAAGAGATTGCTTTATGAACGTCCTTAAATAGCACATGGTAGTAGTCGACGTATTCTATATATTTTAAGTATAAACCAGAAATTCCGTACGGCATCTATCTGAGGTCAGACGTGGCACAGTCGTGGGTTCGATTACCACATATATATTTTCATTTCCTTGCTCTGGCGTCGAGGCAAATCACGGTGTTAAGTTCCTCCACTTAACATGCAATGTCACAAGAAAATTGTATCTTAACACTAAGTTTCCTCTGCTTACATGCTGTGTGCAGGAATACGGCGTGAAGCTGTCTTTATCTATCTGTACTTATAATAAAATGGTACCTGATCGTCGTCTGTATAAGGAGTATATATACAAAAAAATGTAATGGAGGCATTCATGATTCATATAAAAAAACAGAAGCTAGTCGTAGCGCAGTGGCACGAAGTGCGACTTTAAAACCGCCTGGTTGTGGGTTCGATCCCCACTCGAGGAAATGAAATATTTACTTAAATTTATATTTCCATTTCTTCGCTCTGGTGTCCAGGCTAAGCGCGGCGTCGAATTCTGCCACTCAACACGCAATGCCTCCAGAAATCGGCAGAAAGTGGGGAACGGAGTGTCTTGGCACTAGGTTATCCTGCTGTGTGCGGGATACAGCGCTGATTTATATAAAATAACATAAAACATTTTTTTAATTGTAAATATATTATCTAGTTCTTCTATTCTACATATAATCGAACTCTGAACTATCACTCATAAACTCTGATGCTTTTAAACTGCGCCACGACGACACATGAAGAAACTAACATTATTAAATCATGTAATAACCAGCTAGCGTCCGCCGGTGCTAGTAAATGTTAACTTAATTTATGATAACTGCACTAACCGTACTAAAATAATATAAAGCGGTGTTGTAAATTAATAGAGACGTGTTTAAGAGACAGACCGAATTTACTTTATTAGGAATAGTGATATAATAAATATTTTGTTGATATTTGTGTGTGGATTGTAAAATGACAGGCTGCGGGTTCGATCCCTACTCGAGGAAATTAAATATTTAATTTAGTAATGAGGATTTTCACCGCTCAACACGCAATACCTCAAAAAAAACAGCGGAAATTAGGGAACGAAAATGTCTTAATGGAGGCGGAGTGCCTTGACACTAGGCTTCCTTGTTTCTTTTATCTACTAAGATGTGTGCGGGATACAACGTGGTTATAAAACATGTGCTTTAGTACATTAGGTATATAAACTACGTAGTAAAAAGACAGACTGTCGCGACGTAGTGGGGCAACGAAGCGTAGAACTCAGATCTGTGGCGTTTAACCATAAACGCGAAAGCTGTGAGTTCGATTCCCAATAGAAACAATGATTATTTTATATTATTACTAGCGACCCGCTCGCGGCTTCGCCCGCTTAAACCACAGAACTATTTACTTAACACACTGAATTATGTTCGTGTCTTGATATACTTATAATGTATGTTTGCAATGTAATGAAGATTTTTATAAGAAAGTTGTTAAAACTTTAGGTCGCATTTTCGTACCTCCCATAAGAATCTTCAATTGAATGTTTGAAATAAAAACACAACTTATCGATACTTACTATATGTGCGTTTCTTTACGATAATCTCAGAAACGGCTTAACCGATTTAAATACTTTTTTTGTTTGTATTCTGGCAAACTGCCCTTAAATATTAAGCATTAGTTTTATTTTAAGCAGCTTCATGCTAGTCAGAGGGAGGAACCTAGTATTAAGACACTCCGTTCCCCACTTTCTACCGAATTCTGGACGCATTGCGTGTTGAGTGGCAGAACGCAACGCCGTGCTTAACCTTGACCCCAGAGCGAAGAAATGGAAATATAAATTTAAGTAAATATTTCATCTCCTCGTGTGGGGATCGAACTCAGAGAACCAGTCGGTTTTACAGTCACGCTTTGTGCCGCTGCGCCACGACTGGCCTCAACTGGACTGGACTTTATTTTAATCGGTTCACATAAAGTTAAAACCAGATCCACGCTTTATCCCGCCCTTAGTAGGGCAACTTAGTGTAAGATATTGGGTATAATGTTTGACTGATGTGCGAAATGAAAATATTATTAAATTATAACTCAATCCTGCATGTGTGGATCAGACCCACAACGTCACGTTACAGTTACAATTGGGCATATAGGGTAAAATAGTTTTTAAGATACATCAACAGTGAAGACGTAGGTTTTTTTTCTTATTTCACAATGTTTATTCATATCTATATTTCGTATGACGCGGTTACGCATAGGTACCAATAATGTAAAGACATACTACTACAAAAACAGTACTAAAATGTTTAGAACTTTAAATTTTGCCGCCAATACCTACGACTCGATTTCGCAATGAGGCGTATGCGGCGGTTTCCCTTTGATAGGTTTTTATGTGCAAGCGTCGTTCTTGACAAATTGTATTTTATTTTACAACGATAATTTTATTATTTATTTTGTTTGAAAAAATAACTTTTTTATTTTCGGGTTTTTAATTTAATTTGTAATAGGCTTTTATAGAGTAGTTAAACTGTGGTTTCATTTAAGGTGGTCCTAACAAAAAAACTCTGTATAATTGAGCATATTTAATATTTATAGTGATTTTTTGGAAAATAGATACCAATAGTTATTACAACCACTTGCGAAGAAGCATAGTTTAGGCAATTTTTTATTCTTATACCTTTTGAAAAACTACCAACGTTCTTATAGTTAATATATTATTTTTCCAAATTAAAAAAATTGTCTATGTCATCATAATGGCGGAAAAATTTGAAAATGTATTGTAATACCACATTAGTATCGACAATGTAGTGTTGATAGTAATTGAAAATAGTTATACTACAGGAGGACCTTCATATGCACAGTTTTAACCTGTTTTATGTATAATATAGAATAATATATTCTATAGAGGAATCACACATTCTTTTTATTCAGTTTAGTAAATACATTTTTTAGAGGTTACTCTGTACTAAAATGGCATGCAACTCTGTTCCCGCATTTACGTTCCTGATATATCGATATAAATAATAGAAATACAAAATATAGGAAGGAAACACAAATGCAATTATATTGCATTTTTTCTTTTTTTCATACTTGAAACGTATTAATAAATTACATATTATGTATTACATACAATTAATTTCTTTTGAATATAATACTAAGTTTAATCAGCTTCACGCTATTTTAACAGATAACATAAGATGACATTAAAACGTATTGACATCACCACGTGATCCATCTAAACACAATATAAACTTTTATAAACTATGAACTCACAATCAGAATTTACTTTCCAAATACATATACTTTTTATTCTACACATCGCCATATGAGCTAATTCCGTAAAATATACCTACTTTATTATGTTTGTTAATATCACCAACGTTGACGTTTGAAATAATAATTATGGTAGACTGAACAAATATTGATTATACTTCTTTTTTTAGCTTCACGCTGTATCCCGCACACAGCAGGGTAGGCATAGGACCTCTAGTGTTAACAACAACACTCTGTTCCCTACTTTTCTCGGAATTCTGTAGGCATTGCGTGCTGAGTAGTGAAACTCAACGCCGCACTTTACCTCGACACCAGAGCGATGAAATGGAAATATAAATTTAAATAAATATTTCGTTTCCTTGCGTGGTCATCGAACATACAACAGTTACACTTTGTGCCCCTGTGCAACGAACGGCCTTAATTTACTTTCTTCTTTTAAAATGTGGTTAAATGAAATAGTCGTAATTTAATTATGTCAGATTACTATTAACCGACTTCTTAAAAGGGGTCATCAATTGGGCTGTATTTTTTAGCCTTGTTACCTTAGAACTTTTGATTGTATGAACCGATTTTAATGATTCTTTTTTTATTTGAAAGCTAATGCCTCCCGTGTAATCTTATTTTAATTTAGTTTATATCCAACAATGGTATCTATGAGAAAATCATATAAATCTCAAATTTACATTAAGTATATGCGCGACAAATGAACGTATAAGTCAATATCAATTCAACCGATTTTAATGATTCTTTTTTTATTAGAAAGGGTACATATAAGGGGTAGTTTGGTGAAAGTTTAGTTAAGTTCAGAGTGTGAAATCCGGTTGAATTTGAAGAAGTCGATTTTTTTTATTAAAAAATATAATTATGTAATTTTTTTTTTTTATCTTTATACTCCATGATAAAAACTATCCTATAAGTGACATTAGGCTTTGAACTATTACCATGCCAAAATTAATTTAATTTCATACAGTAGTTATCGGTATTTTAGGTAATTTATATTTTTCAGTTTTTATGTTTTTTAAAGAAAACTATCATGAAATTCGGAATGAAACCCAAAAAAAATGTACCTTGAGGCCCTAGGCTAACACCATGCAAAAATTCATCAATTTCTGTCAGGTAGTTTTTGCGTGATTGACGCACAAACAAACCGACAGACAGACAGACAGACAAGAATTCTGCTGAGTGGTTTTTTAGGTTCTATAATCGACATATTAACCGACCTAATTTTTATTTTTTTTATATCTTTCATGTACAGAATTGACTTTTCTATCCTTTTATTATATATGGAGATTATTACACTGTAAAGTTAATTTTAAATCCATGCAGTAGTTTTTTTTTTAAATTAGAGTGAAAAAAACATCAATCTTCACAAACTTTCACTTTTATTATTTAAGAAATAAAATAATCGAACTGCCACTACACCACGATGGTCCACTGCAGTCGATATCGCACAAATAGTTGCAAGCACCTCCATTTCAATTTCCTGACCGCAACTGCATGTGGTTCAAAGTGACTGTTAAAGTGAACAAGGAAATTACGTCGAATATACACTGTCGGTGCCTGCCTTTATACAGTTCTTAGTGTTCAAATAGAGATTATATATAGCTAAATATATGTATGTATATTTCTATATGTAAGTATAAAAATCAGCTTCACGCTGTATTCTGTACACAGCGGGCTAGGCAGGGGGAACCTAGCGTTAAGACACTCCGTTCCCTACTTTCCGTTGAATTTTGTAGGCATTGCGTGTTAAGTGGCGGAACTCAACGCCACGCTTTGCCTCGACACCAGATAGAAGAAAAGACAACATAAATTAAATTAAATATTTAATTTCCTCGAGTGGGGATCGAACCCAATCGCGTTTACAGCCATACTTTGTGCCCTTGCGCCGCGACTGGCCTATAAATATATGTATTTGATAACCTTTTATTATTGTAGTTATAATATATGATAGTTTATAATATGTATTGTTAATAATTTTAACTCAATGTAAACACATGGAGAGACATGAATGCATTTATAAAACTGACACATGCATTCGATATCAATCTTTTCTAGTTTAACGTCTTACCCTAGTAGCCCTTACCCTAATAGTCCGAAACGTAACGACAAGCGCTGCAGTAAGAAATTAATTTAATAACAAAATTAAATTGCGGCGTTAGGTTCCGCCACTAAGCACGCAATGCCTTCAGAACTCGGCGGAAAGTAGAGAACTGTGTGCCTCAACACTAGGTTCTCTCCGTTTATCTGGTCTCTGTGGAGGCCAACCTATAAACGGGTTCTATTCCCACACGGGAGAAAGAAATATTTTATTTTTTTATTTCCTCGCTCTGGCGGCGTTGAGTTCCGCCACTCAACATTAAACCTCAAGAGTGTCTTTTATGTATCCCACATTGCGTTTTCTAGCGTCCAGCTAAAAAACCTTACCTTTTATACAACGTATAACAAAAATAAATATATTAACATTTTCTCATTCCAGGACGACATTGACAAAAAGGATATCGCCGCAATCAATTTAGCGTGTTCACTCTTCGTAGCACTTCCCCCGTGATTCGGTAAATGGCTGGTCGGTAGAAGCCCGAGCTTAACCCAAATAGTCGCTTAATGATATGACATCTATCGATTCTGTATTTGTTATGTATTATCTGTCTATTATCATTTGTCTTATGTAACATTTTCTGTCTTCTGTCTTAGGTAAAAAGTTTATATAAGACAGAAAAGTTATTATTTTTGCGTAGTAGGAATACAAAAATGGTTGGTTTTATATCATGCATCATATACATACAAATTATAGCAAAACAGAACGCGGTGTTAAGTTCCGCTGCTCAACATGTATTTTTATAAATGTATTTGTAAAAAAATACACTTTATTGTAGGTTTTACATTATTTTCAGGATATTGCGCTTCGAGTCGTGGAACTCAACACCGTGCTTTGTCTTAGAGCAAGCAACTGGTAATAATTCATTTTCTCAAGTAGAAATAGAACGTACAGCTGTCGTTACAGTTTGCAATTAAATACATATATGAAAATACTATTTTTATGTATGTTTTTGTTAAACATATATAAAAATACTATTTTCATTTAAGTTCCGCGGTATGTCGATAACATTTTACATCATGAATGGATAAGCCTGTATTTCTTGCGTAAGACGAGCTACCGGTTAGCGGAAATTGATAATATACTTACTTTTTTTAAAGAAATGCAAAAAGTAAATAACTTAAAGGGTTGAAAGGCTTGAAAGGTTTGAAGTTGAAATTAAATTAAATTGTATATAATTCGTTGGAATTTGTATTATAAGTTAATAGACAGAATTTTGTTAGCTTATATGCTTTTGTAGTCAGAGGGAACTTTCCGAGCTCTGTTCCTCACTTTTTAACGAATATTTGCAGGCAATGCGTGTTGAGTGGCTGGACTCAACGCTGCAACGATTAATTTTAATATGTTTTTCTTAGTATCTTGCTGTATTCCGCATTAGTCTTCGTTCTTCAAATTCCACTCAAATTCTGTTTGCGTTTTAAATACCGAAACTCAACGTGATTTACTTCAACACCAGAGTGAATTTATGAAAAAAGTATATATTTCCTTTTTTTTTTCGTTTATAGTCACACGTTCGTATCTCTGCGCCAGGACCTACTGTTACTTTTACTTAAAACACTAATATAATAAATATATACATTACAATTCTTAAAACACCGCCATCTCGCGGCACATTCACGTATCTTCAAACACAAAAAGTTGTTGCCAAATTTCACCAATAAGCAACGAAGTTTTTAAATACGTTGGGATGAGGTCGCTATGAGAAATCATCTCTTCTATTAAATAGTTAAGTAAATAAGTATACGTATACCGCTTTCGCCAATATAGATGTAGATTTGTGGAACTCGAACTTAGCAGGGCAGGCATAATCTGAAATCTGAAGAAAACTTAGTATGAAGACACTCCGTTCTAATTAAGACATTTCCGTTCTCCATTTTCTGCCTAATTGTAGAGACATTGCGTGTTGAGCGGCGGAACTCAATGCCGCGCTTTGCCGCGTTACCAGAGTGACGAAATAAAAACATTAAATATTCCCATTTCGATTCCCATTTAAGGAAGTGTCCTTAAATGGGAATCGAACCCCTGCGTCACGACTGCCCAATATATAAAACGAAAAAGGAATAGATAACAAGATAATCTTAAACAGATAGTATGACGAATGAATTTAGCTCCCACACGTTTTCCCCAAACATTTTTGCAGTATATGGGATAATCTATATCTACTCCATTTTCACATCTAAAGGAAAAAATATTGCTTTACAAATAGAAATATATTTGCAGTATATTCTTATTTAAACGAGATTCTTTATTTTATTGACACTCAATCCATATATTTATAAGGAGTCGTAAATCTGTAAGGAAATAAATATATCGATATATATTTACTGTAGTTTGTTTGAGGTAAAATATTATATACTAAAAGTGTTAATATTTTTATGAGAAGTCATCGTGGCAGAAATTGGAAATTTAGCTGATATTTATGAGTTCAAATCTCAGTATTATTTTAAAAAATAACAGTTTTACATAGTATAGTAGACAAAGGGAATCTAGGGCTAAGACACTCCGTTACTCTACTTTCCGCCCAATTTTCGAGACATTGTGCATTTGGTGGTGGAATTTAACGTCACAGTCCGTCAGAAAGGGAGAACAAAAACTTTTTAAATATCACCATATATTTTAATCAAAAAGCTCATTCATTTATCTGAAAAACGGGATTTCACGTTTCAAACACAGAAAAAGATGCGGGCTGCAAATAGTAAAGCAAACAATAAAAGTAATATATAGGTATACCTAAATAGTAAAACTTTTTATATTTTGGACACAGTTCAAGAACTGTCGTTAAAAATTTAAATAAACGTCATCGTAATATATGCTTTTAACTTCCATAATGATATATTTATGACGCTTATAAATTTTAAAAATATATAGAGTGAGAGATTGTACAATATTTTAGATGTATCAGACTTTGGAAGAATGCCTCTTGTTCAATATTTTCAATAAACAAAAAATCAGCTGTATTCCGTACACAGCATGGTTTGCAGA
This sequence comes from Heliconius charithonia, assembly GCA_030704555.1. Lineage (NCBI taxonomy): Eukaryota > Metazoa > Arthropoda > Insecta > Lepidoptera > Nymphalidae > Heliconius > Heliconius charithonia. The sequence goes on from CM060815.1 coordinate 15,121,958, forward strand.
GGGAACCTAGTATTAAGACAATTAGTTCTAAACTTTCCGCCGAAATCTGGAGGCATTCTTGAGTGGCGTAACTCAACGCCGCGCTTTCCCTTGACACCAGAACGAGGAAGTAAAAATATTAATGTAAATAAATATTTCATTCCTTCGAGTGGGGATCAAACCCACAACCAGTCGATTGATCAAATCGATCTTACAGGCACATTTTATGCCCATACTGTACGGCTGGCCTCTGCATATAACAGAATTCCAGGTTTTCCACTTTCCGTCCTAATTTGAGCCAGTGCTTTGACGGAGTTCAACATTTTGTTTTGTTTGTCTTGTTCCGATGAAGGGCATTCTTCACCTGAAGAAGCTCGTCCCCTAGATGTTCAGCGTCGCAGAGGTGGTGGGCTCTCTGAAATAAAGATTTGCCAACGGTGGATAACCACCACTCTGGTGGTGAGATTTACTATCATGGTATCTATTGGTGTGCGTGGGTTTTTTATATACTGTGTGGCTTATTGTGCCATTGGAATTTATTACGACTAAAACATCAAGAACAGCTAGGGAATTATTTGCCTGCAATTCTATTATAAATTTAATATCTTCATTAATACAATTGAAGTGGTATAGGAATATGTTAATATTGTCCGTAGGTAAAATGGTAAAAGTGTCATCTACATACCGCTTATATGTAGGTAGACAAGGCGCAGAGCTAAGAGCCATCTCCTCATACACTTCCATGTATATATTTGCTATTACCGGGAACACAGGCGAACCCATAGCAATGCCATCTATTTGTCAATAGAATTCTTGATTGAATATAAGATATCCAGATAAGCGGCAATGTTCCAAAAGTTCAAGATATTCTATAGGCATATTATTATCCTCTATATAACCATACACCAAATAACAATACTTCACACGAGTATCCTTTCAATAACGCCCGTTGCCTGCAAGCAACTGCCTGGGATCGTCTCTGTCGCTTTGTCTTTGCTTATAATATAATATTTTTTCATAATATATTTAAGTGACACTAAATTTACGTAGGCCATTTTGAAAAGCTTATTAAAATTATGAAATTTTACTATAAGCAAAACTTCACAACGACCCTATCCATATAGAAAGCATTATTTATTAGATAAACAATCACAATCAGATACAAAAACAAAACGCACTAACATTTTAAATATTATGTTTATATAAAAACTCCGTTTACACTGTGGAGTAGTACGACGACGGCTCAAGTACTTTTACTTCTGCGCGCAAGATACGAATTTACTTGTTTAGTCTAATTTTATTACTGATACAAACAACCTCATTTTGATGTTAGGCTTTATGGAGTTTTGCTTGAGAACACAAATTTTACGCATTTCCCTTTGAACAAAAGTAAAAGATATTTAAACAATGTTATCTAATATTTGTTGTATATAATTATAATTTTTCTACTTATTTATTTTGTAAATCTTAACGTTTGTGATCACTAAATGATCCGAAAGGGATTTGAACTCACAATCCTGAAAATTTCCTAACAAAAAACTATTTATTTAACTATTTTTTATCTATAAATTTATATAAAATCTATGATTTCATTGGGTGACCGATAACGTACAAGTGATAAGAAGGTTAAGCTTTGGCATGTGCGTGTAGGTTAAAAAGTCAAGGCAAAAATTAAGAAAGGCGATCTCGAATTCCCAAAGGGTATATGATAATACCGAATTTTTCATCTTACGTCTTATAATCGTTGCGATTGCGGCGTTAAGTTTCGCCACTCAACACGCCTACAGAATTCGGCTAAAAGTGGGGAACGGAATCCCAATCCCGAACCCAGGTTCCCTCTATCTACCCTGCTATGTGGGAAATGGATCGTGAAGCAAAACTTATAGTCTATGCAAACAACAACAACCGACGACGTACGACGACGAAGTACGACGACTACTTTCACAATATTTAAACACGAATTAAGGAACAATAAAATTAAATAAAAATCTCGAACGTTATGAAAATCAACTCTGGCCTTTTGTTATAAAATTTAAATAAAAATCGTTAAAGAGATTTCTAAAAGAGGACGCTGAATCTGTGGCAAAATGAAGCACGTAAAAAATCCTAAATTCCTTTGCTAAATCTGAATTACTCAATAACGCCGTCTTTTATCTATCTAAACGAGTAATAGTATCCATTTATATATTCTATGTTAATCTTCTCTCGAGGTAATTCAATATATATATTTTTTCGCTAAGACATTATAAAGCGCGGCGTTGAACTCCGCCACTTAATGTGTAATGTCTCGAATTCAGGAGGAAAGCGATGACTGCATCTAAGCAAAAACAGTATTCAAAAAGTTTTTATGTTCTATCTTGAAATACGGGAAAAACGTAAAGCTGTTATATAATCACAACCAAAATATATATGATCTTCATTTCAAATAGTTTCTTTTTTTTAATAACACGCTCCTCCATTCCCCATTTTCCGACAAATTCTGGAGGCATTGCGTGTTGAGTGGCGGAACTCAACGGTGCGCTTTTCTTTGACACCAGAGCGAAGAAAAGAATACATTAAATATTTCATTTCCTCCCTCGAGAAGGAATCGAACCCACAACTTATGGCCTTTACAGTTGTTTGTGTTACTGCGCCACGACTGTTCTCAATTAGTTTCATTTTATAAATATCAATTGAATTGTATTTTAAAATACGATAATCTTAAAAAACAACTAAATTTGCTTACTCAAAGCATTTGATGGTAAAACAAAACAATGGGTTTTTAAACCCATATTTTTTCTTTTGCTTATTATTGTACGACTCTCGGTATCATATAAGTGGGTTTTATTGCGTATACAATGGGTTGTTTTGTATTTGCACTTTTAATACTGAAACTGATGCGTTTTCACAAGTATTGTTTTTAGTAATATAGAATCGATATTCTATCTTTTTTTTATTCCTTGTAATTCTCATAAAACCGGTTTTTTCTAGGTTTATTCTATATAAATTATATTTAGTTATATCAATAATATGGATTAACAATAAATAATATTTACTATATACAAATTCATATCGCAATTATTTGTCTGTTTGTTATGACCGAAATTCGGAATTTCATTTGTATATAATTATAATAGCGTCCCAATCGCGGCTTCGCCCGCAAAATCTTTTATATTACAAAATTAAAGAAAATCTTTACATAAATATTGAGGCCAGTCGTGGCGCAGCGGCACGAAGTGTGACTGTAAAACCGACTGGTTGTGGGTTCGATCCCCACTCGAGGAGATGAAATATTTACTTAAATTTATATTTCCGTTTCCTCGCTCTGGCGTCGAACACGCAATGCCTCCAGAATTCGGCAGAAATAAGGTGCGAAATTAAATTAGCTTCACGCTGTATCCCGCACGTGGCAGACACTTCGTTCCCCACTTTCCGTCGAATTCTAGAGTCATTCCGTGTTGAGTGGCGGAAGTCAACGCCGCAAACTAATTTATAATAATTTGAGGTCCGGGGCTATAAATTCTTTTCATTTATTCGCTAATGTAAAAACAAACGCGGCACTGAGTTCCGCCACAATACAGGTTAAGCTTTCTCTCGAAACGGTTATCTACTCCACTCTAAAATTAAAAATCAACGCATAATTAAAAATAGAAAAAAATGCCGTAAAAAACTTGTTTATACGATAAAACATTGTTACGCTCCTCCAAATAGATTTTACTATCATTTCCGTAATAAGAACTCATGACGTTTAAAATACCAACTATATAAATTTCGTGGGCGTAATGCAAATAATAAAGAGAGAAGATTAATGATATGTTTTTTTTATTTTACGTAATGAAATAAACAAAATGTAATATGAGTTCCACGCTGTATACCGTATGTAGCAGAGGAAGTAGAGGAAACACAGTGTTAAGACACTCCGCTCCATACTTTTCGCTGGATTTCGAGAATTCTGGGGGCATTGCGTGAGGAGTGGCGGAACTCGACGCCGCGCTTTACATCACGGGGGGAGAAATGAAAATATTAAATATTTCATCTCCTCGAGTGGGGATCGAACCTACAACATGTCACATTTACAGTCACACGTTTATGCTCCTGCGCCACAACTGACTTTATTAAAGATTTAGATTATTTATTAAGCCACATGTATTTTTTAGAGAGTTTCCAGGATGAAGAAGTTATGAATAGAAACGATAAAAACTTATTTTATATTAAAGTAACTTAGTTATTGATACCGAGATGTAAACAAATGTATATATAAACAGTGTGTGTATAAACATTTGTTCGACTGAAGTTTAAAAGAGTTTCCTGAATGAATACGTTATGGTTGTGGGTTCTATCTCCTGAGAGTCTAGTGCTAAGATTCTCCGTTCCCAGTAAGACACTTCCTTTGTTCCCTTTCTGACAAATTGTCGAGGCATTAAGTAGTCAATCTTAATGCTACGGTTCGCCTCGTTACAGCACAGCAAAGAAACAAAAAAATTAAATATTTCACTCCACCGAATGAGAATCGAATCCAAGTCTCTCAAAGTTTAAGGTAAATCGCATGTGCCCCTGCGCCACGGCCGGCCTCTAGTCGGTCAGAGCGAGGAAAGGAAAATAACTACAAGAGGATATCGAACGTTGTGCTGACACTCAGGTGCTGTTCCACTAAGTCACGGCGGGCCCAATTTAATTTTCAAATATTATAATTGTTAAAAATGAATGAATGAGAACGAGAAGTACAAAAATAATAAACATTAAATGTAAACAAGCATCAAGATGCTGGAAACTTTAGATGCTTTTGTAGTTAAGTATCTCCTTTAATTCATATTACAAAGCAAGAGGTAAATGGTTAAGTACTTGAGATGGCACTTTAGTTGATGAAATGTCAATTAGTGAAAATGAAAATAAACCGATGTTTTCTATTAGAGAATTTTTATTTTTCTTTAAATTTTTATTATATCGTTTATACAAAAATGTATCGCCGAACATTTTTGTGAGTTCGATTTACATTAATTTGCTTTCTTTGATTACAAGACAAATTGCGACGTTAACTTCCGTATAGTATATTTCTTAGCGTGTCAAAGAATGCAGAGGATAATACAAGGTTAACACAAGGTTCCTTCTGCATACCTCCTTATGCCATATTAACAAAGGGTAACGTGAGTCTGCAGAACAGCAATGTAAAGTTGTCTCCGATTTCTATAGCTAGAGAGATTTATTTACATCCATATGATACCTAATAACTACCGAATACCTAAGAAGAGAATAAGAATCAAATATTTTTAACTCACAATCGATTGTCTCTCCTATTCTTGTATCTCCATTACGAGTGCACTCGAGATAGCTGGCATTAGATTATGGAGCATTTTAAACATAGCGGCACATAAAATAAACTTTTATCTTAAATAGATAGGAAAAATAATTATTATTTATTGAAATTAAATTTCTATTTGTATATAAATATTGTATTATTTATATTTTAAGGTCGATGTCGTGGCACATTTGAGCATCTGCTGACTGTAATCGCTATGTTTGCGAGTTCGATTCCCATTCGGGAAATGATTATTTATAAATAATTTTAATTTGTCTAGAGAAATTATAAAAAGTTTGGCACACTAAGACACTATAGAGACACTTCATATTTGTTCGGTGGGTGGGGAAAGAAATATCTACTCATTTTATCCCTCTATCTATTCTGTACTGTACAAGTATACGCGGGGCTTAACCACGAAGGCAACTTAACACGCATTATTTTCAGTACAACCTGAAAACGAAGAACGGAATGTCGCAGCACTAAGTCCTCTCTTCTTATCATATACAACGTTAATATAAAGAAAACGCTGTCAGCTACGTGCGGTGTACAGCGTGAAGTAAAAAAAAACACATGAAGAAAGATTTTATGATAAATTTAATTTTTTTTTTGCTTCACGTACCCAACACATTTTTTTAAACATTGCGTGTAGAATAACGAAACGCACTTTGTTTTGATAACAGAACGAGAAAATGATACCTGATATTCCGAATTGAAATCGAACCTACTATCGTAGCTTTACGGTCAGGCAGCGTGCCGCCGCACGACGGCCTAAGAAGTTCAAATTTGAAATAAATATAATATTAATTTATTTATCTAAAAATGATAAAGAAAATACGATAAAACAATTCTATATTAAAAATATTTTACAACCACAACATAATTATATCTGGAGTAAAGTTGGTGATATGTCAGTCCTGTGTCGAACTCCGGTGTGATAACACGCGTCGCTACTCTACCATAGAAGTTTCGTTAACGTTTTTATGGAGGAACTTTTTTTTATATTTATATGAAAAAAATATTATATTTACTTTATAGTAGTTGATTTGAGTTCTGTGTGTGATTTATTTTGAGATATAAAAAACTTTTTGGGTAAGTTTGTTTTTTAAATTTTTATTTAGGGAATAGTTAAATAAGGGAGTGTATGTGTGAGGATGAATGATCATTGTGAATAAATAAAAATACAAAAGCATTAAATTAAAACAAAATGTAATTTATTAAAACATAGGTATTCTTGTAGTTTACATACAATAATAGTTAAGCGCAGATTAAAAGAAAACTCAAAAAAATATATATTCAATAATATTTATATATTGGAGTTACTTTTAAAAACTATAAAATAAAAACTAAGTAACTTTTTTATTCAAGTTTTTCATTATTAAATATAATGAAAAACTTGAATAAAAAGTTACTTAGTTTTTATTAAATTTTAATCTTGTTAAAAACAGTTTTTTTTAGTAAATGTTAACTATTTGAATATTCCGTACCTCGGAAGGAAAGATAGAATTCTTATATTATTACTTTTTTGTCCGTCTGTCAAGATCATTTATCTCGATTCTTAAAGTTAAAATTCTCAGATTGCTTAAACATATTAAATTTAAATGATTATTAAATATTCATGTTCTCAGTAAACGCAATCAACAATTTTTGCTGCATTTTGTATGAAATTTGCCGCATGATAGTTTGGTACGAAGTAAAATAAAAAAATATATTTATATTTTATGGGAAACGATTCAAACTTTTATTTGTAGTTTATTTCATACAAAATAAGTGCATTCACCAACAAACTTCAGTTGGTCAACTTTATAAGTTATACTTCCCGACAATCCTTAAATCAATACAGAATCCTCGGTTGGCGAAACGGACTCGCACTTGACTATTTTTTTTCTTTAAAACCAAAACTTTAACTAATATTTTGAAAATATTTTTAATCTCTATCTCTGATCACAAACTCTATATTAAATTATTATTATTTTTTAACCCTATAAAAACTCAACAACGATATTTAAAAAAAAATTATAACTCTATAAGAAAACTTTCTCATAAAATAATAAGTCACGTTCCAAACAATACGAGGAAAGGAAATCGAAAGTATAAATTGCAGCCCTTTTCAAATCAAAACGTATTATTTGATTTGATCACGTATTTTGGAATGATCTATTTTTATGTATTTTATACTTTATAATCAAAATGATTTGAAAATATTCTATTATTTAGATATCCTTATAAATATTAGATTATTTAGATGTTTAACATTTTGTATCCGTCACTGAACTTGCAATAAGGCAGACATAAAGATTTAAAGGTGCGTGCTCGTCCGTCCGTTTCACGCTGTATCCCGCATATAGAAGGATAGACAGAGGTCTATCCTTTTATATGCGGGATACAGCGCGAAACTAAAAGTAATATTTTTAAGTTATCACAAAAATGGAATGGAATGAAAATTGGGATGTTAGTAAAACGCGACGATTGTCTCTTAAAATTGACTGAGATTTTTTTACCTTTACGCGCATTATAGGGCAGATACATTTGTGATTATTTTCTCAATATCAAACCCGCTATCTTTAAATGATGTATAATTATTTATTTCTTTTAACTTACATGATAATATACACTAGAGAAATAATAAATATGTTTTAAATATATGGTGCAAGGGGGCATGTGTTTACAACAAACATAAAAATACGACAGTGAAGACGTCGGTTGTGTTCGATTCCCATTCGAGGAAATTAAATATTTAATATTTTCATGTGGATCAGAGCGAAAGCTCTGGTAACATGGCAAAGCCCAAAGTTGAGTCCTGCCACTCAACACAAAATGCCTCTAGAATTCGGCGGAAAGTGAAAAATAGAACAATGTCTTAATAAGAACGTAGTGTCTTAACACTAGCTTCCCAGGTTCAGTTTGCCTACCCTTCCACGTGCGGCATGCGTGAAGCTAAAAAATCATAACATTCATTTCTTTTAACGTAATAGTAATATACATTAGATAAATAATTAAAAAATAATAAATATGTAAAGCTTCACACTGTATCCCGCACACAGCATGGTAGGCAGAGGGAACTTTAGTTTCTTGGTTAGGGAAGTATTTAGACACTTAACTCATCTCAACAAAATATATCTACCACAATTCTTGCTGTTCCTAATCTGTAATAAAAAAAAAAGTAATTTTTGATCAATATATTAATTACACTTCCTCGAGCGGGGATCGAACCTACAACCAGTCACGCCACAGTCACACACTTGCCCCTGCACCACGACTGGCCTGAAAATATATAATTGTAATTCCAATTTATTATAAACAAAATAGATTTAGTAGTCAAAGGTCGCTTAGGCGTTATCTTGGTGACGTTGACCTCACGTTCGCAATATTTTAATAAGCTATTAACTACCATATGTTTTTAGATTCGATTGCTACTAGGGGGAAAGAATTATTTTCATTTCCTGCACTGGTGAGACAAACTGCGGCGTTATGCACCGTCAATTCACATGCAATGTGAATTTGGAAAGATAAAAGGAGAAATAATTGAGTAAAGTTAATTCTTACTACCCGGCTGTACAGGTCTAATCGTGATGTTGAAAAAAATTAAAACTTTGTCAGTTTTTTCTCGAACTAAAAACCATTTAACGTTAAGTGAATCCATCAATCAACCGTTCGATCGAAATCGTAACGGAAGTTGTAAGCACGTTACAAGATTTATTTATCACTTTGCCACATACAAATAACACATAAATTAGATAAGGTTTGTATGTGTTTGTATTATAGAAAAATACTAGTCATTGAGATATTTTTATATAGTTTAATAAAATGGATTGCAATAACGCGGTCGTGAACCAGAGGCCTGTGGTTAAGGAGATTTATTGTGAAATCATTAGAATTATTTGCAAATTATACAATAACCATTATAAATTATGATGTTTATTGAAATTGTTGTGATATGGTGTGTTCTAATAGATTTTTATATAATTGGATTATATTAAAAAGAAAGGCAGTCGTGGCGCAAAGGTTCAGGTGTGTTAATTCCCACAATGAAATATTTAATATTTTCACTTCCTTCCTCTAGTAAATAGACATTCAGTTTCGATACTCAGTCAGTCTCGCAGGGCGGAATAATAATTCCCCCGAGTGGATATCGAACCCTTTATCAATGTTTTACCAAGTTAACATTGTACCTACGACTATCTACCAAATAATTAATAATTTAGTAAATCTATTACGATGGCCTAAAAACAAATATAAAATATAACACAATAACAGAAATAAAATCTGACCTCAATAAGAAATGTCGAAGGTGAACAAAATATTTATTAAACAGATTTAATTAATTACATATCCATATGAGTCGCAAATCCGTAATTTCGATACCTACTCTAAATGTTAAGGCTGCTTTTGCATAAATAAAAGGCTTAAAATTATAAATACAAATAAATATATAAAACGGCCTATTGAATAGAAGGTCGCGAGTTCAAAGAAATACTTTGATTTTATACATACTCGTGGTGCAGTGTCAGAAGCGTAAGCTTGTAAGCGCGACGGCTGTGAGTTTGATTCTCTCTTGGGGTAATTAACCAGCGTTGAGTTCTGCATTCAACACACAATGTCTTGAAAACTCTGCGGAAAGTGAAAGTGAAGGAACTTACCTACTGCGTTAACACTAGGTAAATTACTTTTTAGAAAACATAAAAATAATACTAGGTAAGTTCCCACTGACTATCCTGGGATACAGCGTGAAAGTAAATAAATAAATAAATAAAATAAAGCGTAGCACGAATATGTCTTTACACAATTTTTTTTGGTTTTCCGTTCTAATATTTAGTACCGGGAAAAATATATCTACCGTTTAACGCTTTTAGACTCCGCCATATTGGTTTTAAAACGATGTCACTTCGTTAGGTGTGTATTAGCTAAAAACCATTAGGCCGTCGTGGCGCGCCGTCGGATCTAAAATTTTACTATGTAAAATTGGATTTATTTTTAGTTACTATTAAATTTACTATATCCCACTTATAACATGGCAAAGAGAGCTTATTGTAACGACACTCTGTTCTCCAATTTCATCCATTTTTCTCCTCCACTCAACAGTGTTATAACTCTTCACTACATCTCCCAGAGCGGAGAAATAAAAATATTTTTGAATATAATCATTTCCTCGAGTGGGTATCGAACCCATAAATATCTCGTCTATAGTCAGGCACTGCCTCACCGGCGATGGCTATTTTTTTAATATGAATATGTATTTCATAGTAACAACGTGGGAATAGAAATGTGAACGTAAATTCTATCTATCCAGGCTAACCAAGAGGCGTGGGCTTGGACCTTGCTACATTCAAGGCGGAGTTTCTATATATAAAATCTGTGTTATTCCACACTTAGGAAAAAAAATATATATTTTTCTACATAAGTATAACTCTTAATTTGCTTAACTCAAAATTGATAAGGCTATCGTGACTCTGTAGCAGTGTCAGAAGATAAACGCGACGGTTATGGATTAGATTCTCACACGAAAAATGTTTTTTATTTTATTGGAACAAATAGTTCAACAGGCGCACAAGGGCCAGTGCCTTTTTTACGTTATATTTTGAGAATTGGCATTCACAGTTAATTTGTACAAGATATATATACGAGTATGTAACGTTGCTTACAACAACTAAGATAAATCCTTCATTAAAATAGTGTTGGCAGTGTAAAAATTACGTTTGCAATAATAAATTGTATTTTTTTTATTCTTTACTTTTTTACGAAAAAATACTCATTTTTAAATCCGGTGGAATCAAAATCTGGTAACAAAACAAATAGGGACGTAGACTTCCGCCGCTCAACACTCAATATTCCGAAATTTGGACGGCTCTGAGGAGCGGAGTGTCTTAACTCTAACATGTCTTCTCTCTGGGCAGACTGATATATATAGGATACAGTGTGAAGCTAAAAATAACAAATATATAAATTAAACACACGATGTTTAAATATTAAATAAAATAAAACAAATCAGCTTCACGCTGTATCCCGCACACAGCAGGGTAGGCAGAGGGAACCTAGTGTTAAGACACTACATTCCCCACTTTCTGCCGAATTTTGGAGGCATTGCGTGTTGAGTGGCAGAACTCTACGCCGCTCTTAGCCTCGACACCAGAGCGAAGAAATGGAAATATAAATTTAAGTAAATATTTCATCTCTTCGAGTGGGAATCGAACCCACGACCAATCGGTTTTGCAGTCACACTTTGTGCCGCTGCGCCACGACTGGCCTCAAGTCAAGTTAGTTGGTTGTTTAAATATTAAGTATTAATATATAAATAACCAACTAAACCCTCACTAAATATGCACCTCACCGTTCCAAGGACTAACGTTGACTTAAATAATAAAAGGGATTTATATATTGTACAAAATTACAAACCCTTTTACCTACCTGTTTACTTTTAAGAATCTTAATATTCTTATACTTACGAATGAGTATTTGTCCTTATATTCTCCTTCTTATATGCTTATTTAATAAAGAAATTTATATAAATCTATATATTGAGACCAGTCGTGAGAGTAAAACCGTCTGGTTCGATCCCCACTCGAGGAGATTTGACTCTGGTGTCGAGGCAAAGCGCGGCGTTGAGTTCTACCAAAATCCGGCAGAAAGTGGGGAACGGAGTGTCTTTTACCACTAGCGTCCCTCTGCCTACCCTGCTGTGTGCGGGATACAGCGTGAAGCCGATTTTTTTTTTAAATTTATATATAATTATATATATATATATATATATATATTTATCAGCTTCACGCTGTATCCCACACACAGCAGGGTAGGCAGAGGGAACCTAGTGTTAAGACACTCCATTCCCCACTTTCTGCCGAATTCTGGAGGCATTGCGTGTTAAGTGGCAGAACTCAACGCCGCGCTTAGCCTCGACACCAGAGCGAAGAAATGGAAATATAAATTTAAGTAAATATTTCATCTCCTCGAGTGGGGATCGAACCCACAACCAGTCGGGTTACAGTCACACTTCATGCCACTGCGCCACGACCGGCCTCTATATATATATATATATATATATATATATATATACATATATATATATATATATATATATATATATATATATATATATATATATATATATATATATATAATAAAATTGTAATTGTTCGCTGTCTGTACATGTGAGATATATGAGATAATATATCTCTAACAGTATATATGTGTTTTTAGGGTTCCGTACCTCAAAAAAGGCAAGTATTACACTTGCCCTAAACAAACAAACGAGCTTTTATTATAACAATGTCATATAGGTACCTATAGCATGACTTAGCCTTAAATTCTGGTCTAGAACATGATATTTTTCATTTTCACTGACATTTTTTAGAGAAACTAGCACTGTCACGAATTATAATTTGTTTCTTTTTTAATATAAGACGCATTAGTCTTCGTGTCAACGACTTTGTGACTTTAATTGAATGGAAAACTTGTATTTCTGAACAGTAAACAACGAAAATTACAAAGAAAAATTGAGAAAAAAAATCTTAACGCTCTGTGTTGTGTAGTGATGCTGAACTTTTCACACAAAACTCGTTTTGAGTGACATAAATCTATTTTAATAATATACCACATATTAAAACAGCTATTGGCACTGCGCTCACTGCGTTGAGTTCCGCCACTAAACGCATATTCAAGCAGAAAGCGGAATATGGAAGTGTCTCGACGATAAATTATAGTTGTTTATCCAGCTATATATGAGATGAGCTATTAGTACTATAGATATTAACATTCTTTGTAATTATAATATTAGATATTAAATATGTAATTCAAATCATGAAATAGTTTAAAATTACTTTCACAATTAAGCAGAAGCCGTTGAATTAATTATTTTTATTTCAATACGATATGATAAAAGGCAAAGTGCGGCGTTGAGTTCCCCATTCAACACGCAATGTTTCGAAAATTAAACGAAAAATGCGGAGTTGGCATCTAAAGCAGTCTAAGCAGAGTGGTAGACTAGCGTAATGTTGAGACACTACATTCCCTTTTGTGAAGAAAAAAAATCTCTGGAATTATATTAATTTAAGAGGAAAAGTAAATATACTACTCATAGGAATAAAATATATTATCTTTGTATTATTGATTAGAGATAAAAAATGATGTCACATCACGCATATATAAATATTGCATCAAAATGATGATAAACTAATATTTGTGTCAGTAATAATTTGAATAAAATGTTTTTTCTTGGAAAATACATGAAAATGTATATTTTACAATAGTAAATGAAAAAGCTTAGCAACTTATAATAAAAAAAAAGTTAAATCAGCTTCACGCTGTATATACACCAGGGTAAACAGAGACTCCGTTCCCAACATTCTGGCGAATTTTTCGAAGCATTGCATGTTAAGTTGCGGAACTCAACACCGGGCCTTGATGTCAGAGCGAACGAACAACATGTTCGTATAAAATTATTTGTTCAAAATGAAATAAAGAACTCGTAATTTATATTTAATCATTTTCTTTACCTTGCTCTAGAATACATATAGAAAATTACGTGTCGTGACTTTATAATAATTTATTTTTATATAAGTTTAAATATACATATATGTATGTTATTTTAATACACTAAGTATATTTATATAAACTATATAATCTAGTCATAAAGAAATAATTTTACCGCTAATGGCAAAGTCATGATTATCTTGTTTGCATGTTAATATTTAATATACATATTTAATTTTTATTCAGTCGAGTACTTCTATCATTTGTATGTTTATAGGTGGTATACATAAGTACTTTATATTTCACAAATACTTTTCAAAAGTTATTTTAATTTTTACTTTTTTAAAAAGAAAGAAAAGACGTTAAATTTATAGGATCTTTGCTGTCTGTCTGTCTGTCTGCCAAGATCACTTTTCTCACGATTACGATAAAGAAACTAATGTTTATGCATCACATTTATTTTTATTATATATGACTGTACAACTGGGGACTGTGGCACTCACCAACAAAATATTTTTCTAATTTTGTCGCCGTCGTGGCCCAGGCACACAGCGTGTGACAACCAATTTGAAGGTTCGATTCCCACTCGAGGGAACGGTTTTTCTTTCATTCCTTCGCCCTGGTAACAAAGAAAAGCGCTGCGGAGTGCCGTTTGAACAAATGTAAAACTTCTATACTATTAGGAACAATTTTCTAACATTTTTTCCAAAATATTGAACTATATTTCAACCTTCGAAAGCACAGTGCCCATGTACTAGCGGAAGGTCACGTACAAACCAAAAGCACCCCCCAGAGGGCATGTAGGAAGTGCTTGATTACGAGTACCAAAATAGATTTGCCTTGAATGTGGTTTCTGGAATTTGATTATCTGTGCTTTTCACTTATTTTTTTTTATTTCCAAATAACCGTTTTGTATAGAAAATTTTCTGCATTCTCGTTTTTATAATAAAAATAAAGATTTTGACTTAAATCGCAGTGCAAATGATAATTCATATATATACTATTATTTAATTTTTATTATGTTTAGAACACTACGTACAGTTTTTTAATCTATAATATGGCTAAGAGTACATGTGATTGAACGCACTAATCTCAGAAAGTAATAGTTTTTTTTAAGCTTCACGCTGTATCCCGCACACAGCAGGGTAGGCAGAGGGAACCTAGTGTTAAGACACTCCGTTCCTCACTTTCTGCTGAATTCTGGAGGCATTGCGTGTTAAGTGGCAGAACTCATCGCCGCGCTTAGCCTCGACATCAGAGTGAAGAAATGGAAATATAAATTTAAGTAAATATTTCATCTCGGACAGTAAGGATCGAACTCGCAACCAGTCAGTTTTACAGTCACATTTCGTGCCGCTGCGCCAAGACCTGCCTCAAGTAATAGTTGGTATTGAAAAAATATATTTATGATTCGATATAAGATATACGATCTATAGGAGCAAATAAATTGTGTAATAATATTTGAAAACGAGAAAGCTTAAGAGCTTTCAATAGATATTCCCGTTTGACACTCCTTGGCCATTTTAAAAAACTAGTTATGAATAAACAGCAAATTTCCAGAATTCGACAAGAAAATGGGGAACCAAATTGTTTTAACGGGAATGGTACGTCTTAACACTAGATTCCCTCTGACTTCCCTGTTACATATGAGCGGGATACAGCGTGAAAATAAAAAAAAAAGTATATGATAGTTCTTGTAAAAAATTTTGTTTTGCTATCGTAAAAGAAAACAAGTAGCATATTATTTTCTACGAACCCATCAATTTACATTAGTTTGTCACAAAGCAAGACTGATTGGAGTAATCTCCTTTCATAGAAATTAGGTAATGTCAAGATGGAAGAAAAAGAAATGTCAGTTACTTGTCCAAAGTAACTTGATTTATATTTACTTACATTTTTTATATATGTGTTATAAGTTGACCTATTTGTGTTATTTATTGTGAGTTATATTTAAAAATTTTCTTGAATAAATAGATAAAAATAATGAAATACATATATATTATATCAACTAGCGCCGACGACTTCTTTTTTATTAAATATATAATTTAAGTATACCTATCAAGAAAATTAGTTAATTATTTTGGTATATTTATCTATACTGTTTAAGTGTAATAAATGTTTTTTTTTTTGTGATTTTATTTGATTTTGCCCTCAAAAAATATCGACCGCACGATTAAAGTGGTTTTGCCCACATAAATCCTTATCCTGCGGGAATTCCTATAAAAAAGTAGCTTATATGTTGTTCCATAGCCACCTCTATCGTTCTGTTAGTCTCACAAAAACCTGTTTATCAGTTCTGGAAACCATGTTATTTTGCATTTAACTTATGTTATTTTGACGAATCTTATTTTCTAAGCAGCTTTACATGTTTTTCTTATAGCAAAGAGAATCTAAAGTAAACTTTCCACCCAATTTATGAGACATTGCGTATTGATTGGCAAAACTGTACACCGCGCTCTGTCTTGTTACTATATGTTTTTTTTTCGTTACTGTACTACGGCTGCATAATTTTATATTTATATATATTGTCTCTAAAAAGTATAATACTCCGGTATCCATTTTCCATCGAATTCTGGAGGCATTGCATGATGAATGGCGGAACTCAACGCCGTGATTTGCCTAGACACCAGAGCGAAGAAATGAAAATATACATTAATTTAAATAAATATCTCATTTCCTCGAGTGCGGATCGAGCCTACAACCCACGTTTACAGTCACACTCCTGTGCCTTTGCGCCATGATTGGCCTCAACCTAGTGGGTAACGGAGTGTCTTGACATTAGG
Source organism: Heliconius charithonia (assembly GCA_030704555.1). Taxonomy (NCBI): domain Eukaryota; kingdom Metazoa; phylum Arthropoda; class Insecta; order Lepidoptera; family Nymphalidae; genus Heliconius; species Heliconius charithonia. Next base: position 15,138,461 of record CM060815.1, read on the forward strand.
TTCTCTGCCTACCTTACTGTTACTATTGATTTTTAATAAAATAAAAATAAATAAATCAGCTTCACGCTGTATCCCGCACACAGCAGGGTAGGCAGAGGGAACCTAGTGTTTTTAGACACTCCGTTCCCCACTTTCTGCCGAATTTTGGAGGCATTGCGTGTTGAGTGGCAGAACTCAACGCCGCGCTTAGCCTCGACACCAGAGCGAAGAAATGGAAATATAAATTTAAGTAAATATTTTATCTCCTCGAGTGGGGATCGAACCCACAACCAGTCGGTTTTACAGTCACACTTTGTGCCACTTTTTTTTTTTTTTTTTTTTTTGTTATGGAAAAGGACAAGGCAAACGAGCGTTCGGGTCACCTGATGGTAAGTGATTGCCGCCGCCCACGGCCCCGTGCAACACCAGAGGAGCTACAGGTGCGTTGCCGGCCTTTGAGGTGGAGATAGACGCGCTTTTTGAAGGTACCCATGTCATATCGACCTGGAAACACTGCCGCGGGTAGGCCATTCCACTGTTCTGTGACGCGTGGAAGGAAGTTCCTACGAAACCGCACAGTAGTGGATTGCCACGTATCCAGGTGGTGTGGATGATATTGTAGCCTATGACGTACCGTGCGGTTAGAAAATTCGGCGGCAGGTAACAGGTCAAACAGTTCTTCAGAACACTCCCCATGGTAAATGCGATAGAGAACGCAAAGCGAGGAGACGTCTCTACGCAAAGCCAAAGTATCAAGCCTTTCACAGATCATTGGGTCCCCAATGATTCGAGTGGCTCTACGTTGTATGCGATCAAATGGTTCAAGCTGATACTGGGGTGCACCAGCCCAGAGGTGAGAACAGTACTCCATATGAGGCCGAACCTGGGCCCTATATAGGGCCAAACGGTGTTTTGGCGTGAAGTACCGTCTCGCTCTGTTGATGACCCCCAGTTTCTTCGAGGCCAACTTGGCCTTGCTTTCCAGATGATCGCGATACTGGCAGTCACTCGAAACATTAAGGCCCAATATACTGATACTGGGCGCGGCTGTAAGAGGAGTGTTTTGAAAGACTGGCGATATGATAAATGGGATTTTTTTTGTGGTTAACGCGCAAACTTGTGTCTTCAGGGGGTTGAACTGAACTAAGTTCCTTTCACCCCATGAGGAGACTTTGTTGAGGGATGCCTCAATAGAAGACACAAGTTTATTTCGGCACTGTTCAGCGTTTTCCCGAGAAATACTTGCTCGGCCGGAGTAAACAGCGTCCACTGTGCTATCATCTGCATAGCAATGAATGCTAGAATCCTCTAACATGTCATTGATATGCAAAAGAAACAGCGTAGGGGACAGCACGCAGCCTTGGGGAACGCCAGCGTTCACGGGCATATGTTTAGAGCAAAAACCGTCGACAGCGACCTTGATGCTGCGCCCAGTGAGAAAGCTGGCGATCCATTTGCATAAATTCTTGGGAAGCCCATAGGATGGAAGTTTAGCCAGGAGCGCCTTATGCCAAACTCGATCAAAGGCCTTCGCCATGTCCAAACTAACTGCCAGGCCCTCTCCCTTGCTATCAATAGCCGCTGCCCAGCGGTGGGTAAGGTAAACCAGAAGATCACCGGTTGAGCGACCATGGCGAAAGCCATATTGTCGGTCATTAATCAATCGGTGATCCTCTAGATAAACCAAGAGCTGGCTATTGATGATGCCCTCCATGACTTTTGAGAGCAGGGAGGTGATGGCAATAGGCCTGTAGTTAGATGGATCGGACCCATCGCCTTTCTTTGGGATCGGGTGGATAAGAGCGCTCTTCCATGAATCTGGGACTACGCCGACTGAGTAAGAGTGCCGAAACAAACGCGTTAGCACCGGTGTCAGCTCAGGAGCACAAGAACGGAGCACTAAGGGAGAAATGCCATCTGGCCCGCTCGACTTGTGGATGTCCAAAGAGGACAGAGCTCGCCTAACAGCTGTTTGGTTAAACTTAACCTCAGGCATTGAGCTCTGGCACCGCGGGATGGTCGGCGGCGTTGATCCTTGGTCATCCAAAGTCGAGTTTGAGGCAAAGAGAGCGCCCAGGAGATCGGCTTTCTCTTTTGCCGTGTGGACCAAGATGTCATTTCCCGTGCGTAATGGCGGAAGCGAAGGCTGGCTAAAGTTGCCAAGTGCCGCCTTTGAGAGCGCCCAGAACTGATGAGTTCCGGACGGATAGCTCTCAAGCTTCTCGCCAATTTTGGCGATATGCTCGGACCTTGCTCTGGCAATTTGCCGCTTAAAGAACCTAGAGGCTCGGTTATACTTCCTTTTTGAGGTTTTCACCTCCGGATCCTTAGTAACCAATGCCTCAGCCCAGATTTGATATGCCTCGCGTTTGCTAGAGGCAGCAAGCTTGCAAGACGTATCAAACCAAGGCTGTGACTTGCCACCGATTGGCACTACAGCACTAGGAATATAAAGTTCCATGCCCTGTAGGACCACGTCGGCAACAGCAGCGGCACAGGTACTAGGATCATCAGAAGAGAAGCAAACCGGCCCCCAGGGATAAGATGAGTAAAATGTACGCATCCCATCCCAATCTGCTGACTTGTAGTGCCAGACGCGACGAGTTGCGGGTGATCTGCAGCTGTCGCGCTTAATGGGCACGACACTCCGTACCAGGCAGTGGTCAGAGGACCCCAAGGGGGCATCGACGACAACCTGGTACTGCTCTGGATGTGAAGTCAGCAAAAGGTCCAATAAAGAGGCATTGTGGTTGTCCACGTCCGGGAGTCGCGTAGGCGACTCAACCAATTGGGACAATCCGTTCGCCATAGCAAGGTCAAATGCAGCCCTCCCCGCGTGGTCGGTGGTGCGTGATCCAAGCCAACTGGCATTGTGCGCATTAAAATCGCCAAGTATCACGACCTCAGCGGAGGGGATCTGTGAGAGCATATCGTCGATAGCCGATTGAATGTGCTCCATGAGCCGATCCGTTTCTACATTACCACTGTGGGACCTGTAAAGGCATGCGTAGACTCGGGCACGATCGTCCGAGTCAACACGGAGCCAGATGGTAGACAGGTCCCGACCTTCAAAATGGGCAAGACGACGGAAACTTAGGTCCTCCCTTACGAACACAGCGACCCCGGCATGAGGCATAAAGTTATGTTCTATTTTGTAGCCGGGGTATTGGAGATAGGCTGTGTCGCTCGGTCGGGCAATTTGAGTCTCCGTCAGGAATAACAAAGCCGGCCGTGCCGTCTCGAGGTGGTGGTGGACGGCATTTAAGTTGGAATGTAGACCCCTGATATTGCAAAAGTCCACGTTGAGCGTGGAAGGGGTTGCCGTGGAGCGTACGTCTCGTTTGCCCTGTCTATAGCGCGGAACTTTGCCCTCCCCAGAATTCGAAGGGCAGCCTGAGTTTAGAGACTCAGGGAGGGATTCTCCAGCACCGGAGGTGCTGGTACCCTCCTGGGGTAGTTTCTCTTTAAGTGCCGCTATCATATTCCAGGGAGGGGTGGGAGGTTGGGCTCCGGAGCCCGGCATTACCTAATGCGAAACGCAGTGGCATAAAGCCACTACTTAACGCCGGTATTAAATGCCGGGGGTGGTATGATCCGGTCGAGTCTGCCCATGCATGTTGCCATTGCTGGCGACGTGACTCTACCACACGTACTTTAGTCGCCTTTTACGACACCACCAGTACCAGGATGATCCTATTCTTAGCCGGGATCACACGGCGATCTTAGCCGGGATCACACGGCGAAAACTGCGCCACGACTGGCCTCATACACTTGATTTTTAATAGGTTATAATAAAATCGTACATTAAAGTATATAAATTTAAACAAACCCGTTTTCTGTGCCAAATTTCATTACGATAATTATAAAGTTCATATTAATTCTACCTTGATACACAGCTGTGTTTACTTCACATTTAAAAAGTATCTTACCGGCTATAGATATTTACATTAATAATCAATAGTTTCTTTTAATAAACAATCTGAGAGTTAAACAATAATTTTACATGGTTCTCAATGTAAAATAGAGATATTTAAAGATCTTTCTTAAAGTTTGCGGCTTCGCCCGCTTGAGCTACATAATAATTGTATCATTTTGAAAATATATTATTTTATTTTATTTTATAAATAGTTATTTATAGATTTTTTGGTCAAATAACATTCTTAAAAATGGTTTAACTTTTTGTTTTTAAACAGATTGCAATAATAAAAACATTAAATGTCAAAGTTGGCCAAAACACAGTAGTGAAAATTCAATTAATTCTGTTAAGCAGTTTCTGAGTTAAGCCTGAACAAACGCACAGACAAACAAAAAAGTCATCGTTACGTTTACGTCGTTAAATGCCACCAATTTAACTTATATAGTCTCCATGTACAGACGTCGATCCGTTAAAATTTTAATATAAATATAGAAATATATAAGAAGCTGAAATATAATCATCAAACAAGTGACACTACAATAAATCAAACATCTAAGTAACGCGACAGCCATTTTATTCACTAAAAGGGTTGGTATTGATAGCCGAAGGCAAATTGTGGGCGCGTACAAATATATCGACTGTCGAACAAACAAAAAGAAAACCACGCGACGTCTTATTTACGCATTTTTTGTTTTGTTTTGTTAGATTTATTTTTGTAGTGAACAAATTGATATTATATGAGTGGGTGACGTCATTGTGACGTTGTCTGTATTGCTTCATGTGTACATTTATAGGTTCTGGGTTTCATTCCCAGCTGTAGAAATATTTCAATTCAATAATGTTCCCGTCTTTGCTAGTCATAGACGTTCAGTATTACAGTAGTAAAATGATGGCCACAGTGACCCAAATGTAGGCTTCTCTTTTTTTATGGAAAAAGACGACTTTACGCATTTATCGTCGCCTCTACTGTCACAGCTTCTTTCGTTATCTAATCAAATTTGAAATTATTCTAATCTTAATTCGGGAGTATAAAAATATGTTCTATAAAGAAACAACATTATAACATAAATTTAGTAGAGAAATTGTTTAATATGTGTGTAAATATCCGCTTATCAATATTAAACATAAAATTATTAAATTATCGAAAATTTAATAAAATAATAATGAATATTTATCAAAATATATAGAAAATTAAATTTTAACATTTCAATTACATTTTAGCTTTAAATAATGTTAGTCTACAATAATGTTAGTCTACATTATTTAAAGCTAAATTATACATTCTATAGCTAATTACATATTCAGAGCAATATAATTATATACGAAATCCCCCACAAAATATATAAAAAAAAAATTGTGGGGTATTTTTTGCTTTACGTTGTATCCTACACATAGTAGAGTAGACAAAGGGAACCTGAGAACCTAATACTAAGATACTCCATCCCTATTAAGATATTTCTGTGCCCTACTTTCTGCAGAATTATGGATTGCATGTTCAGTAGAACTCAGCTTTGCGTCATTGTCAGAGAGAGGAAATAAGATAAAAAATATCCCATTCCCTCGAGTGGATATCGAATTCACAACAGCCGCATGTACAATAATAGAACAATTGTATCATGCATAAAAATATTTTTATACAAAATTACAACTTTTTATTTCTCTCCAAGAATATCTTCTATATTATCAATATGTCTATATTTCAGCAATTTTATTGGTACTTTATTAGTAACTAGCATTAAGTGTTGGCTCCGGAAAACTCAATTAGGACCCACTTATAGAAAAGCACTTAGTGTGAAATATGTATGGATAGCCGACCGACGACTCCAAAAATAATATTTTTTACATAAGTTCCGCTGCTAGCGTTATCAAAATAGTCCGGAGCTAGGTTTTCACCGAGAGCAGAGCTGGCTCATTAATGACTATGTTGAACTCGTAATAGTATACTGTATGCTTGTATTTTTACCAATAAATAGTGGGCGGAAAGGGCCGAGCGAGCAGGGAGAAAGGAACTCACTCAATTTTAAGGAGCAAAGCGAGGTTATTATAGACTACAAAATTATTTGGTCGTTCCGCTTAAGCATTACCCGCTTATTACTTTCACTTTTTTTTAATTCACTAAAGGGCATGAAAAATTTGCTTACTCTTAAGGCAAAAGCGGCGTTAATTTCAGGCGGAAAGCAGAGACCGACGTGTTTAAATGGCCGACGTGGTAAATTCTCTTCCCACCATGCTATGTGTAACTTAAATTTTATTAAATCATACTTGTAGCATATAGTTGCTACAGTAGATGTATTAATGCCAGTGTGACTGTAAAATCGACTGGTTGTGGGTTCGATTTCTTCGCTCTGGAGTCGAGGTAAAGTGCGGCGTTGAGTTCCACCAGTCAACACGCAATGCCTCCAGAATTCGGCATGAAGTGGGGAACCGAGTGTTTAAAAATTAGGTTCCCTCTGCCTACCCGGCTGTGTGCGGGATACAGCGTGAAGCTGATTATGATTATAGTAGATGTATATATATGTAAGTCAAGTCAAAATTTTCTCTGTAATAAATTATACTATTAAAATAAGTAGGTACTTGTAAATGGCAAAGTTTGCTTGTTAGTTTGTCCTACTTTGTACATAGGAGTATGACGGGCGAAATGTTCAGAATAATAGCCTGTGGGGATGGACTTTTGGGTAAGGTATAATGGCCGTTACGTGTGTTTCGTACGAAATTCAAATCATTTAAGTAAGAAAATATATTATAATGTGTTTACGTGGCATCCCCTAAGGCAGGGGTTTCAACGGAGTTAATAGAAATATGAGTGGAAGATTAAATATATATATTAATTCAGCTCTTTACCACTGGAGGAAATTAAATATTTAATATTTTCATTTCATTGGCATTGAGCTCCGCCACTCACACGATGGAAAGTGGGGAACGAAAATGTCTTAACACTAGGTCCCCAGGTTCGGTCTGCCTAGCATGTCCGGGATACAGCGTGAAGCTATATAAAAAATGTATACTTTTACCCTTTTCAACATGCTTTTGTCAAGTTGACTTGTAACTATGTATTAAAATATATAAAAATGTAATTAACCTACTTGTAAATAAATAATAAATAAATAATAAGCTTTATTCAATTCCATACACATAACATACATTCATATTTATAAAAAATTTAAACATTTTTTTTATTTTTTTTAAATAAGCAATTGTTAGAATTTAAATTTTATTTGTTCCTATATTTAATATTGTGTTAAATTATTAATTTGTTTTAATTGTTTAATTAGTGTATGGACCCCTTTCGGGTAAAAGCCTCCCCCAGGAAATGCCACGATTCCCTATCCTTAGCTGTGTCCAGCCAACTTCCACCCGCCATCGCTACTATTTCGTCAACCCATCTGGCTCTTGGTCGGCCTCTTGCTCTGACGCCTCTTGGCCCTGACCACCTTACTGCCCTTAGGGTCCATCTGTCGTCCTGGTATCGAGCTAAGTGTCCCGTCCACCTCCATTTTGCCTTCAGCGAAAAAGACAGAGCATCGCATATTTTCGTCTTTTTTCGAATGTCGACGTTTTTAACCTTATCTTTTAATTTTAGACCTAGGCAACTCCTTTCCATTCTTCTCTGGGTAGTAAGAATTTTATTTTTAGTTTTGACGTCATAGGTCCAAGTTTGACATCCGTAGGTGAGGCATGGTAGTATTGCTGTATCCATCACTATTTTCTTAGTCGACAGGGGAAGTTGAGATTTAAATATTTCCTTATGGTTCCAAAACTTGTTCCAGGTAATTGCAACTCGTCGGTTTATCTCTTCACTATTTCTTTCTTTACTAAAAGACATCTGTTTGCCTAGATATATATAGTTTTTTACAAACTTAAGAGGAGTGTTATTCACTAAGATGGGATGGGTCTCACTGCGATTCGTCATAACTTTTGTTTTTTCTAGATTCATATTTAATCCAATTTTCATGCTGGCCTCGTTTAAGTCGTTAACCATTTTATTTAATTGATAGGGGGTTTCTGAGAATAAAATTATATCATCAGCAAATCTAAGATGACTTAAGAAGTTTCCATTCATATTAATGCCTTGATTTAGCCACGGTAATTTTCCCATTACGTGTTCCAAAACGGCTATAAACAGTTTTGGCGAAATCGGATCTCCTTGCCGGACTCCTCTCTTGATGTGTATTGCTTCGCCCAATTTATCTAGCCTGACTCTACTTATGCTGTTGTTGTAAATATATTTTAGAATGTTAATATATTTTTCTTTTATGTTAAGTGCTTTCAGCGACTCCCATATGCTTTCGTGTGAAATTGAGTCAAAAGCTTTTTTGTAATCTATGAAAGCTACGTATAATGGTTTATTAAATTCTAAATATTTTTCTATCACCTGGTCCACCACTTGGATATGATCAATCGTACTAAAACGACTTCTGAATCCGGCTTGCTCGATAGGTTGGTGTGCATCGATGATTGGGGCAATTCTTTCAAGGAGACAGGAGGCAAATAATTTGTAAAAACAAGACATGAGGCTTATTGGGCGGTAGTTGCCTATGTCAGCTGGGTCGCCTTTTTTATATAGTAGAATAATTTCAGATTCCAGCCAATTATGTGGCACAGCTTCTTCATCGAGTATTTTATTCCACAGTATAGTGATTGGTGCCAATAGTATAGACTTTGCGACCTTTATGCATTCGTTTGTAACCCCGTCTGGTCCTGGACTTTTCTCCGGCTTGAGTCTCATTAGTTGCGTCATGATTTCTTTTTCTGTAAACTGTCGTATAGGAGAGGTATCTGTACAACAGTAAGTAGCCGCATTTTGTATTGGTGTGTCTGGTTCCCTATATAGGTTAGCGTAATATTCGGTAGCAGCATTTATAATTTCTGTGCGAGACTTACATTTTCTATGGCCTTTCTGGAGAAAAGGGATCCATGTTTTGGCTTGCTTTAGTTCTTTATAGGCTTTTTTAGCCGACCTGGAATTATCGAGGTGTCTTTGTATAATTGTTTTTCTGTAAGTAGTGTAGCATCTTTTTATTTCTTTGTTCGTAAGCTTATACAGAGTTTTTAATTTTTGTTTATCGCTTTTATTTAAGCTAGGCTTATTTTGTAATATACTCCTTTCTCTCATGTAATGTAGCGCTTTTGTGGATAGGATTTCGTTCTTTTGAATGCTTTTAATATTTTTTAGGCTTAATTTGACATAGTAATGTATTTGCTGGTAGTACTCTTCCACCCTGTAGCTATGATGAGTCTTTATAAGTTCTGGTATAAATCTATTGAGGTTTGTAAGGTACATTTTCTGCTCCGCTAATGTTTTTAGCTTCTTGTATGTATTACAATAATTACGTCTACTTTTCTTTATCGACTTAATGTTTATGGTTGCTCTAATTAGTCTGTGGTCCGATCCAAACGTGAAAGATTGTAAAACTTCATATTTAGAGATCATGTCGTACTTCGTGGACATAATGTAGTCAATTTCATTTCTAGTGTTTCTGTCTGGAGATATCCATGTCCAGCGGTTTTTAGGTTTTTGTTTGAACATTGTATTTATTATTTTTAGGTTGTACTCTTGGGCATATTGAATTAGTCTCGTACCTCGAGCGCTTCTTGTGCCATAGCCATATTCACCAGTAGTGGAATATTCATAATTTTTGGGGGTTCCTATTTGGGCATTAAAATCACCCATAGAGACTATGTACTCTGTCGATATGGAATCGTGAGCCTTTGCTAAGTCCTCGTAAAACCTGTCTATTTCGTCCTGTGATGAGTAGACCTACTTGTAATAATTAGTATAATAAAATTTTACAGTTATACGTAGTTTCAGCTTCAATACAATAATATTTCATCATCAAATATATCTGATGATGGAGCCAGGACATGAATAGTAAAGCACTCGAGTAGGTTTACACTCATATAATCTATAGCTCCGAGCTCAGTCTATACAATTTGTTATAATTGGTAAAGAAAGGCGTATTTTAGAGTTCCATACCCCGAAAGGTGATTCAGAACACCTATAGGACCAATTTAGTCGAGCTTGTCCGTCTGATAAGACCATTTATTTCGAGATTGCGTGGAGGTATCCAACTGAAGCTTATACATATACACGGAAGTTTAAATTTGTCAACTTTATAAGATTTAGGTACTTCCCGTTGACTCCTTTACAGTGATGGAATTGGTACGGAAGCGGTTCGATGACTGATCTAAATATTTAATTTAAATTTCAAAATGACACATCCACGCGATCATAAGATTAAAAAATATCAACACAGACAACAAAATGATCTTATAAGGGTTCCGTTTATTTTCTTTTCAGGTACGGAACCCTAAAATATATTTATTGTAACAAATGGAGATGTCAACTTCATTTTAATTAAAAAACGAGCCACTATTTTCTATAGTTAAGCACGTTGTAATTATATTTCTAGGCAATTACATTCAAAGTAATGTTAAAGTTAATTTGAAAGCTGTATAAAAGCGTGTATGTGACGTGACTAGAATACCGTCATGGCCACAATCATTTATATATAATGATAAAACCTTTGTTACATTAAGGCGAAACCATCATGTTTCAAGCCTTGTTTAAATGAATCTGCTCATTTTTTGTTTAGGCGGGCTGGCTTAAATGTTTAATGAATTTCATTACAAGATTAGAGGTCACCAGTTCGATCGAGGGTGTATTTAGGAACAAAATTCGATTGCTGATATCAACTATTATCAACATTTTTTCTAAAATTTAATTGTGCGGCGTTTAGTTTCGCCACTTAACACATGCCGCACTTAATTCGCAAGAACAGAGTGCCAGTACACTAGATTCTTAAGTGCCTACCTGGGTATGTGTGTGATAAAGTTGATAGTTAATAAAAACAGTCCTAAAATAGTCTTAAAATAGTCCTGTAAATGATATATGTAAAATTGACTTCATGCTTGGCAGATTTAATTTTACAATTGCTTGTGGTAGAATATCTCTTTGGACATTCTTTGTTATTGTAAATATCACATTTGAAATTCGAAATTGTAAAAAAAAATATAATTATATAATAGAAGCCACTTGTGGCGCAGGGGCACAAAGTGCGACTGTAAAATCGGCTGGTTGTTGATTCGATGCCCACTCGAGGAAATTAAATATTTATTTACATTTATGTTTTCATTTCTTCGCTCTGGTGGAGAAAAAGCGCGGCGATGTGTTCCGCCATTCAACACGCAATGCTACTAGAACTCGGCTAAAGTGGGAAACGGAGTATCTTAACACTAGGTTTTCTCTGCCTACCCTGCTGTATGCGGCGATGCAGCGTGAAGATGATTTATTTTTTTTACTTTTTTAAAGAAATGTGGTGTGAAAAAAGAATACCTCGCAATAGCAATAACAATTAAATACATCGCTCTGATTGACAGAGCACTGTGACAATTTTCACCACTCAACTTGGCATGTTTTGGAAGATGGGCGGAAAATAGAGGACGGAGTGTCTTAATACTAGGTTTCGTGTAATCCATGATAGCAAAGCTATGAGCGAAATATATAAATAATTTCGAACGTTTACTAACTAACATTGAAATATTAATCTAAAGTTAATATTATCAAATCACTTGTTATTGATTTTCTTATCTTCTAATATGTCTCTATCAACGGTAGGCTTGAATGGCAATGTGTAATACATGGTTGTCGGTACCGATGTCATCATCCATTCAGTTTTGCATGAAAGCTTTTGAATGATGTATGGCACGACACAATTTCAATAGAAATTAATTTATTTACAAAATATCAAACTTTATATAAATGTACAAAATACTTGTTATAACGAGGTAGAAAGAGGGACGCCAGTAGTAAGATACCCCTTTCCTCACTTGCCGTCAAGGCATTGTGTGTTGAGTGCCGGAGCTCAACGCTGCGCTTTTACTTGATATCAGTGCGAAGAACTGAAAATGATTATTTTATTTACTTATTTATTTATTTATTTTTATACGTGGAAACAAATATTGCTTACAATACTTAAAGGTTTTAAATATTTACATTATGTAACTGTTATCTCAAACTCCTTTGAGAATATTATTTAATAAATAATGCCTTGGCTCGTGATGTGTCTAGTGGTTAAAACCGTCTATAGTTGTGATCGTGAAGAACCCAAAATCTTTTAGAGATTCAGAGGTAACAGTATTAAGAACTTTATATTATGCCATTAGAAGGTATCGCTTTAATAACATATTTGCCATCAGAAGTTGTTCTTGTGTCAGTTATTTAGATAACTGGAAACTCGACAATATGACATTGTCATAACTCGAAGCTCGTTCGAAGAAAAGCCAAGAGCGCGTCCTATCTTCCTCTCTACTATAACTACGAACTAGTTATAATAAAGGAAGAAAGAGTACGGGCACCTCCCCGCCCTACACCGTGAATTCCTACCTGACTGCGGCTGCAACAGTCTTAACGAACTCTCCGGGACGTTTGTGTGTGATCAGTCTGAAGGTACTTGTTACGCTTGTTTATATTAAGATTATTATATTAGAATTGTGATTCGTGATGTTAATTGATTTGTGAGATCAATATAAGTCGTTGGAACGAACGCACTGCCGTAAGGCGGCCGATATGTTAAATAAACGCACGGCACACACCCCACAGTCGCGTCTCGAACCGTAGGCGGACACTACTACATACATCAGAGTTCCAGGACATAAAATAGCACCACACACCCGCATGAGACGGGCGGACACTACTACATACACCAGAGCTGGGACATAAAATAGCACCACACACCTACAAGTCGTATACCAAGTCGTAGAAGTGGTATACAATATATCAATGGCTAACGCCATACAAGCATAGCTTACGTACCGCGAGCGTACTGCGAGACGGCATCAGCCAAGACATAGTTAATGTCACTGCAACAGTTCGCATAAGCCCATCACGTCAGCTTCCGCGACGTCAAGCAACATTCAATATTATAACATTGGTCAAAGATAACTTTAATCCATAATATGTGTCGCTCCTACACATATAATTCCTTTATAAGGAATTCGATCCTAAAAGATCGTGCCATCGTAGACTTCGAATTATCATATTATATTCATTATACATTTGGTACGAGTCTTTATGTGCATCATATTTATTAGTACCGTAGTACTTTAGAGTTCGACTCGACCGCTGCCTTCCAGCATCACCACCACCTATATAGACAGAACGACGGTCGCGACATTCGGGACGACAATACACGAACTCGTCTCGATTAATATGGTATCAAAAATATATAGTTTGTATTATTCATAATTAACTATGTTATTTATGTGTATTGCCATGCATATTTTATTTTATTTGTTTATTTATTTTTAACTTATGTCCGAGGTACATACTGTTACAATTACATTAGCCAATAAAGTTGGAGTGATCATGGGGTGTAGGTATATAAAAAAAAAAATTTTTATGTAATGTTTATATAAAAAAAACATGAATAATAATTGATTACCACGAGTGGAAATCTAACTTACAACCGTCGCGCTTACAGTCACACACCTGTGCCACTGTGCCGCGACCAAAGTCCAAAAACATATATATTATTGTACAAAATAAGTTCATAAGTAATATAAACATTTACATTTTTCGCTAAAATAAACAGAATAAAAAAAAATAACTTTGTCGAGACACACGACTGACAGTGTTTCTTCGTCCATGTTCTATTGAAATTTATTACATTCTCTTCAGGGAGGTCTCCTAACGTAAGATATATGTTGAGCTTTCTTTTAAATTAAAAGTTAATTCTTTTACACTTATACCATTGTATAGCAGGGTAGGTAGAGGGAACCTAAGGCTAAGACAGTCACTCGTTTTATTAGCGGAACTCAACGCTGCACTTTTCAACCGGAACGGAGAAATGAAAATAATTTATATAATCATTCGAACAAATGGTGGTTGAACTTAGTGTGAATGCACTCCGTTGTTCATTTTCCACCCGAACTAAATCATTTTTAAATGTTGTCTTTCTATTTTCAAAGTGTTGTAGATTTGGAAATCACTATTTTCCGACATGGTTCATATATCTGAAACAAAATAAAAATCCTAAAATTTTATCAAAGTCCCTCATCTGACTGAATATTTTCTAATTAACTACTAACTTTGAATATCTCTTTTGCCTTTAAATTGTAAGAAAATAATTAGAAGTTTTTTAAATTATTAGATTAATTTTTAATTGGACCCATTGATAAATAAAAAAAAACAATCTAGTCGATAGGTATAAAGATGTAATTAATATTAATTAGAAATTCAAAACATAAAAAAATAAACAAACAGACTATCTAATATCACGACCAACTGTAATGTATTCAAAATGGCGGGTCCGGGTCAAAAATAAGTTATCTAACACCAAATTATACACGATCAATCTGGTTTAAAATATTTTAACAAAATAAGATAACAATAGGTTGGTTATTATACACTTTGACATACATAAAAAAATGATTAAATCACAGCAGTTAAGACACTCCGTTCCCCACTTTCCGCCTAATTCTGGAGGCATTGCGTCGATCCCACAACCAGCGTCTATAGTTACACTTTGTGTCCCTGCACCACGACTGGCCTCTGGCAACATACGTCAAATTTAAATATTAATTAAATAAATTTGAGGCCATAGTAGCGCAGAATTGTTGTGTTTAGACTGCGAGCAGGCAGTCTGTAAGTTCGATCCAAACTGAGAGAAATCAAGACAAAGAGCGGCGTTCAATTCCATCACTCGCAATGTCTAGAATGCTATCAGAAAGTCAAGAACGGAATATTTTGACACTGGGTTCTATCTGTCTGCCTTTGTACGACAAAGCGTGAAACTGAATAAAATTAAAACTATTTATCACTATTCCACAACATATAAACGACATCACCCGCATTAAACACAGTTGAATAAACTTTAATGATCGCCGTATGAAAATCGAAATACTGAAAATCGTACACAAACTGAGTGTATATAATACTCGCATATATTATAGTAGAAACGATAACAAGTACAGGTTAATGATTTTTTTTAGTGCGTGAGTTGTGGAACTCAACGCCGCGCTTCGCTTCCATACCAGAGCGAAGAAATGAATATATTAAATATTTGAAATAATTTACTATCATTTAATATATAATAATGTACCTTTCTTATATTTATTTGTCTACAAATTGGCTGGTGAAACATAACGCTACACCTTTTAAACTGTGATTCAGTGAATCATTTATATAAACATATATATTTATAGGATATACATACTTTTCCGAAAAGTTTTTTAGCTTCACGCATGGCAGCCGAAACCCAGTGTTAGAACACTCCGTTCACCACTGTTAAAGTCTAAGTTTTCTATCAAAAGTCATTTACAGGGAAAAATATTTAATTATATTTATATTGGAAAATTTCTCTATAATTCTAAGCGAAAATTGTAATATAATTTAATATAATATTATAAGCCAACTAAAAGATGCATTACAAAATAAGGTCAATACAACTGAGATTAGTGTCATTGACAGTGATATCAGCGATGTTGTCACTTGCAGTTATCTCAAGACGTTTGTCAAGTATTAGATTTTTTAAACAAATAATAACAAACAAACTGCATTATAATAAAAAAAACCCTTCAGCTTCTATCCCGCAATTAAAGTAGACACTCTGTTTCCCACTCTCCGCTCGATTTTCGGGACATTACTTGTTAAGTGGCGGAACTTAAAAAAATAATAATTATCTCCCTAAAATTGAGATTTTATTTTTTATTTATTATTTTTTTATTTTATTTTTAATTAAAAAAAATGTTGAGGTAAGTTTATTTTTATTTAAATACTCATATGCTGTGAATATCTAAAAAAAAAACAAGATACCTCAACATTTTTTTCTTAATTTTACGATGTTTATCCATACTGTATTTAATGTGACGCAGTTACGCATAGATACCAATAACGTAAACACATACTACTACAGAAATAATACTAAGCGTTGCCGATCTGCATTATTGAAAAATCTCTTTTGTTTTAATTGTATTAGCGTTTTATAGTTAAAACTGTGGTTTCATTTAAAATGGTGATGACAAAAAAACTCTGTAAAAGTAACTATTACAAGTTCTTTACTTACAAAATATTTTTTGTAACTGTTAAAATAACATATAAAAAGTAAACTTTAATAAACGTCAAAGAATTGAAACTATAAATTAGAAATTATATTCTTGAATAAATGGAATATACCAGCAAAGTCGGCCAAAGCAACCTTTCTATTTATTAAGTTTTTCAACTTAAGTAATATCGTTCATTCAAATGAATGTGAATTAATTTATTCAAATATTCCGTATTTGTTATTTTAATTCAATATTACTTATAAAGTAAAATTCAGCAGAAAGTCGAGAAGTTCCCTTTTTTCTTCTTTCTCTGTTTTTCTGTTCTGACTTTAACACTAGATACACTCTGCCTACCTTATGCTATGCGGGAAAACGCGTGAAACTGCTTTGACAGACACTTGGACTACTTTCTTAGACATTTGGACCAACAATGCAATATAGGAAACGACAACATAGTTTTAATGGAATTGCAATTTAGTTAGTTGATGCTAAAGTAATAAAACTGTAGTTTGCACTACTTTAATTTAAAGCTTAGCCTTTAAATGCTGGCTATTTTCTTGATTCAATGTCCTTTCCGTCTTTCAATCTTTTAAATGCAAAATTGTTACACTGTATCTTTACTTAAGTACATTTTATTTATAGAGCTATTAAAAGGAAAATTTTATGTTTAATGATAATCATAGTTAATTAATTGTAATTAATGTTTTTATTTAATAATAATAATAATTAATTAATTGTAACTAAGTTATTGTAACTAAATCAATGCCGCGCGTATCGCGCGTCGTTGAGTTCCGCCACTCAACCCCCATTAATTCAACGCTGAGCTTTGCCTCGTTACTGACCTGCAGACCAAGGAAATCAAAATATCATTTTTTTTTTGCCTCGAGTCGATAATCTAATCATCAACCACCGCGCTAGCAGTCGTACCTACTTAATAATTCCGTACTCCACTCTGCATCATATTTTAAAAATTTTTGGTGATGATGGACAAAAATAAAATATTGTTTGTTTGTGCTGATATATCGTCCTTAAATGAAAACACAGAAATTAGTAACTTGTGTCTATAATTTCTTAGATGTGTATAAAAATTTTAACGAAGTGGGACTTGAACCTACACATTTTAGAAACCTTCCAAAGCACTCTGACCACTAAGTCACGTTCTGCGTCCGTTCTATTTCTAGTCTCTTTCTCTTCTCTTCTCTGTCGTATAAAATGTAGTAGGAAAATCCACACGAATTGAATAAAGATTAATTAAATACTATTTGCATCTGAGCTTAAAATGTGATAATGCTTCTGTTTGTTCGGAAACGTAATCTTATTACACAACTTTTTTTAACCATTGTTTGGTAAATCTAAATATACGTTATCCAGCCATAAAACTCATTTATTATTAGGCAAATAAATATATAGGGATATATAGGCTGTAATGACACAGTAAGTTTGCTATCTGACTGTAAACGCGATGGTTGTGGGATCGATTTCCATTCGCGAATTAATTATTTAATATTTTAAATTTCTTCGCTATGGTAACCACTTCCAATTCTCAATACTCAAATGCCTCGCGAGTTCAATAAATTAAATAGAAATAAATGAGTTTTTCAAAGCCATTATGCACGCATATATCTACAGCTGAAAAATTAAATTTTAAAGTAGTAATTATAACATTTTTTTCTTTACAGATTTCCACATTTTGAAGGTAAGCCATACGAGGATAAACTACTATTTTCTTTTGTTCTTCTATATTTTAAGTCGGTTTTTAAAACTAGGCTTAGAACTAGATAATAACTCATTTAATGTTCTTATTAAAGTCACGCTACAGTTTATATGCTAATTAATTAAATAAATGTTATGTTAGTCATTTTAAATAAAACTATTTTAACCGGATTAATCGCGTATATTTAGTTTTTACATTTTTGGAAACCCGACGTTTCGAACACTTTGCAGTAGTCCGTGGTCACGGGTAGACTCCCCGTGACCACGTCAGTCTACCCGTGACCACGGACTACTGCAAAGTGTTCGAAACGTCGGGTTTCCAAAAATGTAAAAACTAAATATACGCGATTAATCCGGTTAAAATAGTTTTATTTAAAATGTATAATAATCGTGAAAATCAAAGAACTTATTATGTTAGTCAGTTTAGTTACTTAAGGGCCAGTTTCACCTGGCTGATAAAGTCCCGGACAGCCTTATCTGCCAGACAAGCTATTATTCTTGGTTTCACAGGTCTCAAATAGCGATATCTAGTAGATACACATTTGTCATATGCATTAATTTCTTACATACTTATTTTTAATTGAAAAATGTAACAAATCGAATAAATTGTTACCTTCTATTGTCGTTCATTAATGAGAAAATTATTCTTGGGGATGTAAGAAACAGTTATTTTATATATTTTTATGACATCTTACAGATAGAGGATAAAATACAAAATCTGCTATCTAGCATTAATTATTAGATTACTATATGAAACTTTATTCATAAATGATGAAACTGGGCATAAGTGTTATAATTTTCTTCAGTCACGTCACTTCACTCAGCTTCACGCTGCATCCCGCACACAGCAGGAACCTAGTGTTAATACACTCCGATCCTCACTTTCAGCCGAATTCTGAAGGCATTGCGTGTTGAGTGGCAGAACTCAACGCCGCCGTATATTTGTAATATTTATAGATCATTACATATATATCCACAAATTACGTAATATTATGGCTGAACAGAGAACAACAATAAAATTATTATTTTTAATTTTTGAGCTCACATCCCGCCTACAGTCCATATAGTATTTGACAAAAAACAGACAGTTTTTAACTATAACACTCCAGCACTCGAATATTTCCATGATGTAAATGGCGTTCACTATCTGTAAGCAGATTAGTCTGGCTTTAGATTTAGTGTGAACGATAAAATGTTTTTTGATGGTGCCGAAGTTAAAGTGACTTTGATTCTGTAATTTCATTTTGTGAATGATAAACAATATGTATTTCATAATATAAAACAACAATTTCTATAACAATATATAGATATGACATACAAAACTTTTCCTAAAACAATATATACATAGATATATCCTGTCTTATGATATAAATATGCAGATCTCTACTCGTTTTTTTCATCTACTCTACTTCAGTTTTTTTTCACATGTTGAACCGAGAGTTGTACAGAGAAATTGAACCTAGTGTTGAGAACCTTCTGCGTAGGCGCACCGATAAATCTTTCGAGACATTGCGTGTTGACAGGCGGAACTAACGCTGCGCTTTGTCTTCTTACTAGAACAGAGCGAGGAAATTAAATAAAATTCACCCAGAATTAAAGGTGTCATAATATATAATGTTCTATTTATAAACACAAAGTATATTTATAAATTTAAAACGATACAACAATATCTGGAGACTTGAACATTAACACTTTGGAAGAACTGTTATTACAAAATTTATGTGGAAAGTATGAACGCTTTAAATTTATTGCGAACAAGAGCAGAAAGCTTATTGATTTTAAAAATTATTAACACATTACTATATAATGTCGCTAGTCATGGCGCAGGGGCACAAAGTGCGACTGGTTGTGGGTTTGATCCCCACTCGATAATATTTACTTCATTTAAAATTTTCTTTTATTCGCTCTGGTATCTAGATTAAGTGCGGCGTTGGGTTCGGCCACTCGGAGTAAGAGTATCTAAACATTAGGTTCCTACTGGCTGCTGTGTGCGTAATACAGCGACAAACTTGTTACTTAAACGCGATAGACTTAAAAACAACAATTTCAAATGAGTAACAATATAAATTTAAAAAAAAAACATTCGGGCACGCAGTCAAGTCTATAGGTTTACATCCTCCCTCCCTTATCCTAGTTTCATCCTTCATATAATACAAAAAAAAAATATTTATATAAGCAACGACTCATTCCTCAGACTTCAGCCTTTATGTCAAGATTTCGTGATACGATTTATTTGAATTTATTGAATATAAAATATATTTTCGATAAGAGACTTATAAATCTTACAGAACTGCAAAT
Organism: Heliconius charithonia; assembly: GCA_030704555.1. NCBI lineage: Eukaryota > Metazoa > Arthropoda > Insecta > Lepidoptera > Nymphalidae > Heliconius > Heliconius charithonia. Next base: position 15,158,409 of record CM060815.1, read on the forward strand.
TATATTAGTCTCTACCGAAACGTTAAATTAATGTTAATAATATTTATTATTCATACACGCCTCTATCTTTCGAGATGTTTCTGATTGAATGATAGAATTTATAATAAGTTTAAAGAAAATACTAATATAAATAATAAACTATAGGTTTAATCATAGATAAAATATTATACAAAGTACCAGGTTCGATTCCGTCATGTAAAACCGAAAATAAGATGAGGAAATTAAATGAGGACATACTGAGATAATATGTTAGTGTATTACGTGTTTAAACATAAAAAAGCTTAAAAAGCTAAGTAGTTTTTAACTTTTTCCTCTATAACACATTAGGTCTATCCAATTCGCTTGCTTCGGACACTCACTCTATCTCCTTTTCACTTTCCAATTATCAAGATACTATCTATTTATCCACAGATGAACATTAAAGCGGAAAAGTGAAAATAACTTTAATATAATCATTCCCCCGAATTGGCTCTGAATCCACTAATATTTCTTTACTTTTCCACAGATACGTCCCACTGCGCCACAATAGTCTAAACGAATAAAATAAACATATAACACATATTACGTAGACGTATAATTTAATCACACTAATTTCCAACGATAGCAAAATGTATAGAGAATAATATATTGGAGGGAATTTCTAAGTAATTGAGTAGAATTATGAATTATTTTCAAGTTAATAATATGTTTATGAATCGATGTTAACTTTGTTGACTTCTACCTATTGGTAAATAGTTCTAGGAGCCAAGTTATGGCAAAGCATCAAAATTTATGTACATAATAGAATAGCAATATAAAACTTTGAATAATAACAATTTGTTTACTCAATATAGTCATAAGTTTCGTCATATAGTGTTTGCGTATATATTTTTTTTATTTCATATTTATGTAATTGTAAACGCGATAGATGTGGGTTTGATTTTCGTTCCATACAATAATTATATTTTTTCCTCACAAGACTCTACTCGAGATACTCTTCAACATTTAACATTTATTGAATATTATTAATTGTCTGGAATTTACGAGGAAACCGAAAACTAAATTTTATATGCAGAATGCCAGAAGACACCTATTGCCCCAAAATGAATATATAAAAAAAATCTAATTTAAGAAAAAAAGGTTAAAAAGAATAAAGAATAAAAAGAGCCAAATAATCAAATCTTGCAAATGTAGGCTTCTATTCCATTGTTTCCGCGCAACAAAGGAAAAGGCTTAGTTTAAGATGCCAAAAGTTTGACGTAATTTTTTTACCCATTTCACCAACAAAAGGCGATTGAAAACTTATAACAATCAAAAAATAATATGATAAATTGTATTCCTAATTATATAAGGAAAGAGTGCCTATTTAGGCATTTCGTGACGCAGAGTAAGTTTAAATTGATATGATTTTTCACTTTGGTTCGACAAATTGCAGCGTTGAGTTCCGTCACTCGGCACGCAATATCTAGAGTTTCAGCGCCAAGAGAGGAACTGAGTACCCAGAGCTAAGGCTCTGGGTTTTCTCTATTGGTAGAGAGGCCCCATGAGAGTGCTAACAATGCAGGAAGAAACCAGTGAAGTGCGAGTCGACATGAAAAATACGCAATGTTCTATTTATCAACAGGAGTTGTTTCAACCATTTGACTTATAATATTATAATCGTTTCTCTTGAGGGAAACAAACAATTTATCACTTTATAATAGAGATTTAAAAAGGAAAATATTAGGACTGTCTCTACTTATCTAGAACTCAACAATTGTTTATACGACGCTACAGGAAATTTCAATTACTTATATTTTAGCCGAAAACCCAGTGAGAACGTAAGCCTATTTGCATTAGAGATTGCGCCAGAAATATTCTGTTCGAGAGGTTACTTACCCCACGGCATATTATAAAGCCTTGAAAATATTATACAAATATCAAAACGACGATTTTATTTCGTTGTGCTTCTTTTAACAAAAAAACAGCTTTTCTTAGAGGACTTCATCGCTTTTAATTATTCTATATCGCTTATAATTTCTTTTACCTTCACGCTGTATCCCACAACGTTTTAATGAAAACATTTTTGTTTTTCACTTTCCGCAGAATTTTGCAGGCATTTTGGTTGAGTGGCAGAACTCAACGCCGCGCTTTGAGTCGTTACCAGAACAAGGAATCGAGCCCACTACCTGTCGTGTTTGTTTGCTATTGTTGTGTATGTTACACAATTATACATGCTATGGATTCCATTTAAAATCTTAAGAATTATAAAAAAATCCGTTTCTAATTTATCCTTCTTCTACTTCCTATTATACTTTATCTATTTTCTCTAAGAAGAAGACAAGAACAAGATATACTTTCGTACCATGTGTACATATATGTTTGTATATATAAAAATATATATAGAAAATTTACTCAAAACAACGACAAGTCTCTCAAGTCATAATGGCGGATTTTTTACTACCTAATACAATTTTGCATAAAACATTAAATAGAAAGGAGGAGAGTGTGATAGGACGTGGAAAATTGTACCATAAAAAGTAATAACCCCTTTTATATAAAAAAGTTTTGAAGATTCTTTTTTGACTGTAACGGCAAAAATACTTAACTAAAGGCATTTGGTGAAATTTGTGTGATCAATCTGATATTCACTTTAATAAGACTAGTTAAAATTGACTTTTGCTCGAGAGTGTAGTGTATTTATTGTATTAAAGTTTAATACAGGGCTAACTATCTGTAAGTAACTGAAAAATTACATTGGTTTTCGCATCATCTATGATTTGTAGAGATCAAAAAAATCTGCTTGATCAAAAAAAAGCTTCATGCTGCAGCCCGCACACAGCAGGGTAGGCAGAGGGAACTTAGTGTTGAAACACTCCGTTCCCGCAACGCAATGCCTCCAGTTTCTACCGAATTCTGGAGGCATTGCGTCTTGAGTGGAGTAGCGACGATTCTGTAGAGCAATACTATATTCATCATATTTAGCATAATTAACACCCAATATTTTGAAAAGTCACATCAAATACACAGGACTATGTAAGTTTTTTTTACATTTTTTAGAAAAAAAAATGAACTTACTACCATCGTTTCGCATTGAAACTCCAATTGTACCATAGTATTTGAAATAAAATTTTAATATGATTTAATTCAAAATATAAATTGTAATATAATATTAACTTACAACATTGTTTTCACATCTATATTATAATTCAGTAATAACAAGAAATGTTTTCAAAGGATTTTAGGCAAAAAGGTCACTTTGTAATTTCACTGTTATAACCAAAGTCGACTTTGTTCCAGAAAACCTTATAAGCCAAAACCCTTTCCTAAATTCTATGTTAGGTTACCTTAATATTATAAAGCGGATAAATTTGGTTTGGTTGACTGCGCTAATCTCAAGAACTACCGGTTCAATTTTTTTGTGTTGGAATCCATATATTGAGGTTATGCGTCCAGATTTTTAACTGATTAAAAATGTGAAAGTTATCAGTTTTATATGTACCCACTTGTCACTAAATTCTGGACGTTTTGCGTCTTTAGTGGCGAACTCAACGCTGCGTCAACATTATCAGAGTGAAAAAAAAAATACTTCTTTTCCTCGAGTGGGAATCGAACTATGGGTTCGATGTCCGTCCCGTTACATGTGGCGTTTACGTTTGACTGACTAGTCTTATCTATGAACATATTAAAACAATTAAAATATGAAAAAATAAAGTGCTCATAGATTTTTTATCACAACCTTTGTCTCGACGTTGCATTTTAATATGGCAACATAATCTGATTTTAATGAGAAATCGCTAAGTACTATGGGTATGTGCATACATAATATGAACATGGTTATAAATTACGGTATATTAGCTTTCTTTCTAAAGTATTGTTTGATGGAACGGTGGTTAAAGGTTGAAATATAAGAGTAATAATATTATTCGAGAGAATATTTGTATTTGGATGTTTTTTTGTTGGTTGAACAAAACGAGGCCTTAGTTTCTGATACCCAGGATTTTATCTATACAAACAGAAAATAGATTTAAAATTCCTTCAGATATTTTTATTTTAGTTAGGTAAATGTTATGTCCAATCAAAAGATTTGAATAAAACATTATTGACCCTAGCAAATTTGCATACTTTTTTTACCTTCACTCTTTGTTCACAGGCAGACTTCTTAACGACCTAGATACACATAATTTCATAAAATAATATATATAAAACGCCGGATTAGTGAGAGATGGACTCGCCCACCGAGGACACCGAGTACCGGGAAATATATGTAAAAAAAATTACAAACTTAAGTTTCCGGGCATAAGCACTCATTTTATGTATGAAATTATGTGATTTTTTTTATGGAATAAAATCTATAACTTTCCACCTTACGTATTTTTAATCTGTTCTTTAAAATGTTGCTTGGTTCCAAATTTTAAAATTCTGAGCTCATAGAAAGTACCCCGTAGGTTTTGATTCCCATACGTGTTTCGAAAATTTGCTGCATACATGGCTGAATTCTTTGATTGCGATGGCTTAGAAGTAACAACGGAGGGACAACAAAGAGATCCTATAAGGAAAATCAAATCAGCTGAATTATATTAAATTGTAGACCATTCAGCTCAATCAATAAACCGCTTTGTAAAATTCTGCTACTCAAAACGCTTTGCCCCAAGAATTCAGCGGAAAGTCGGCAACATTATTGTCTAAGTGGAGAGTGTCCTCACAGTGGGCCCCCAGGTTCCCATTATTGGATAATATTGTTGACAGGGCAAGATACATAGACAGACAGAACCTATTGTTAAGACACTCCGTTGCATTTACAATGTTAATGTCATTTTTCACGTAATTTTTATTACTTCGAATGGGAATCGAATCTACAATCATCGCATTTACAGTCAGGCGCAGTGTACCAAAGTTCTCGCAACTAATATTACATTTTTAAATTCTTGTGTTGTTTCCGCTTTGTTGAAATTATTCAACAAGTTTAAGCGTTTTTGTTTAAAATAGTATTTTAACTTTCAACTTGTGTAACTACATTCTTATGAGTTTTAAACTAAAATCACGCTCTTTTACATTTTACTTTCAAATTTAATATTTATTAAGTGTGGCAAGAATGTTAACAAAAGTTTATATTAAAAAATATGTTTTCTCATTATTTAGTTTTTCTACCAAGCCAGCCATGTACCTTCTACGTATTGCTTTTGTAGTTATTAATATAATATAAGGAATCTTGGAAACAAACAAGAGTGTCCAGCTTTCCGTATAATACAAATTGTACAAGTAATTGTTGTTAAAACATGCTAAAATCCCAAAAATCAATTGGACAAAATAGTACGAATATCTCTTGTATATAAAAAAACGTTTTAAAATATGGTAGTATCGTAGAAAGATTAGTAGATTAGATTCAAAATTAAATAATCGATAAAAAAATCAAATCAGCTTCACGCTGTATTCCACACACAGCAGGGTAGGCTGAAGAAATCACTAAGACACTCCGTTTCCCAATTTCTGCCGAATTCTAGATACATTGCGTGTTCAGTGGCAGAACTCAACGCCGCGCTTAGCTTCGACACCACAGCGAAGAAATGGAAATAATCGATACATATAATATATTTAGGTTCAATATATAATAAAGCGTTATTATCTTTTTTATGTTGTCAATATATAATTATTGAAATTAACATTTTTCAGCTTCTCGTGTTTTCCTGTATACTAGGACAGATAAAGAGAACCTTATGTTAATACAGAGACCGCCGTGGCGCAGAGGTACAGCGTCCGACAGTAAGCGCTACGGTTGTGGGATCGAACTCCACTCAGAGTAATGAATCTAATCTGTGGATTAGATGAAACAGGAAGTACCGTCACTCAACACAAAAAAACGCTTAGTGTGTTGTATGGCGGTGCTCGCTCTCATAAATTGAGCAGAATGGGGAGTGCCTTAACACTAGGTCTCTCTGCTTCTATATGTGGAATATAGCGTGAAGCTTTCGGCTACCACCTCTTTTATAAATATAGTAAGTTGGATGGTGAAACCCAATGCTGTATTTGGTAAAAACCAGACTTTCAAATACATGGTTATATATGTATTCATTGCAGCTTCACGCCGCCCTGTTGCATATAAACCTGGGACCTCCGCGACTATTAGTTCTGAATTGCTTGCATACAAATAGTCACTTCTGGTGACTTTCCCCAGATTTTTGGTACATTAGTACCACTACTTGCCCTGCCCAGATCTATACAGATAGATAAATAGGTTATAGATTTGACTAGACTCAGACTACAATCATCACCTAAAATCGTACCAAAACTCTAACAATACAAACACGTGTATTTCATACAATTATATAATTTTCTTCTATTCTACGTTTCTAGTTGAACTATGAGGGAGCTCATGTATTCTCGCAAGTCATTTAACACGATTACGCCGTATATATCTTGGTTACTCTAATATCTAGACGTAAGACCCGCTAAGTGTGAACTCAGTTTTATATTGCCAACAATTTATATGCCAATTACTGAAGTAGACCTATGTATAGTGGCTAACTTTTGTACTTATAATATATTGACTTATAATACCAGGATTGTATAGTAGAGGCTATACGTGGATTAAAATTGTTTTTTACTTTAATGAATGGCCTCATTGAATGGATTGCGTCAAATGCATGTTAAATATTTAATAAGGTATTGGTAGCCCAAACATAAACATTAAAATTTCAATTACAAACTAAAATTTAAAGATATTTTATGGATCGCAATTTAATATCAGCTTCACGCTGCTTTCCGCACGCAGCAGGGTAGGCAGAGGAAATCTACAGTTAAGACACACTCCATTCCCCGCTTTCTGCCGAAATCAAGAGGGATTGCGTGTTGAGTGGCGGAACTCAACGCCGCCCTTTGCTTCTACACTAGAGCGAAGAAATGAAAATAATGTAGATTTATATATATTTTTGTGGAGATCGAGCCCACAACCAGTCGATTTTGCAGTCACACTTTGTGCCCCTGCGCCACGACTGGCCCCAATTTGGTAATAAATAAAAAAATCATCTTCACGCTGTAACCTAGTGTTAAGACACTCCGTTACTTTTAAATATTAAAATAATGTATTTATATTTTTATATTTACTATGGCCCTACATAGACATAAACACTAAATATTTTCTAAGTTGTCGCTTCTGAGTCTGTCAGTAGGGTTACCAACTTTAACATATAATAACTAATTTAGTAATTGGGTAAGTTTCATAACAGGAACATAAACTTACACGTCTGATTAAGGGATTATTATAATTAAGTTTATTTTTTTCAACCATACTTCGTATTTAATTAGCAGAATAAGCAGTCCATCAGTAATTATTCAGCGTGAGCCTGATTTTAAGCACAATGGGTGTGAGTTCGATTTTTATTCAGGATGATGCATTATTTTCATTTTTCCGCTCTAGCAAGATAAAGTGCAGAGTTAAGTTCCTCCACTCAACACGCAAGCTATCGAATTCTGGTGGAAAATGGAAAACAATGAGTCTTGAGACTAGGTATCTTTAGTAAAGCTGAAATGAACTTTGAAGTACATTAAATATTTTACAACAAAGCATTAAGTTCGGCCAATCAAAACGTAATGCCTCATGCGAGATACAGCATGAGGCTGAAAAAAAAAACCAAAAATTATATTAAGAAAGTAATAAAAACGACTTTTATGTTTGTTTTCTCTACAGGTAAAAACATAAGATTTTATAACAGGTTAACCGATAAATTTCTTCCAAAAACTTTCTTTTCGCGTCATTAACTCGATAGTTTGGACCATTATGGCTATTATTTAACATCGGCCGTACTTTGGGAACCACTAAGCTTTCATGCAGTAAAAATGGATGTATAATGCACAATAGTGAAGTAGTCTAAATATATGGTTCAAGTGGATTCTATACATACATTGTTCTCACGATATCTCAAAGAGTGTGCTCAGAAAAGCTTCCCTCGGTGACTGATTTTGGAAATATTATATTTTTTATTTCCGATGTGATTTTGGAAATATGATATTTGTTAGTTAAAACACTTACTCTCCCACCTCCACCTGAATTTAGGGGGCATTGCGTGTTGAGAGGCAGAATTCAACGATGCGTTGTAAGTAAGCGTGTAAAAGTTTCTAAGAAGCTCGATAAGAACTTATTATGGCTTAATTCTTTCTTCCTTTTTCTTAATAAATGAAATGTTTTAATATATTTTCTAAATCAATACCAAAATGACATATGCCCAAGAGAAAAAACCAAAAAGAGAAAACTATAACTCTATAGTACAACGACATCTATAAATAATTGTACGTAAAAATGAAAACAATTTTCAAAGTACTCTATATAATTGTACTTAAGGCCATCCCAAGGAAATAATACAATTTACTAGAAACAGCACAAACTGTTGTTTAACTCAGAACGAAACGACTTGAATTTCAAATGCAGGTGTATAAATTACAACCAAAGTGTAGTGCTGACGGATATTTCATTATATGTTTAAACTCGACGTTAATAGTGCTCGACGTTATATAAGTATGATCCAGATGAACACGTCGTATGAAAATAGAATTAAATCAGCTTCCTTTTCTGCTTCTCGCTGTATCCCGCATGTAGCAGGGTAGGCAGAGAGAGGCTAGTGTTAAGACACTCCGCTCCTCACTTCTCGCCTCTGACTACTTCATGAAATATGAGAATCGAATCAATATTAAACGTAGGTACTAATTGATACTAATTGAATGAATATATTGTAGTAGTGAGTACTTCGCTCATATTCTTGAAATAATATTCAATACATTCAAATACTTTAGTACAAATATTACAACTGTAAAATAATACTGTAGTTCTAGTATAGAAATAATAAAGGGATATAATGGAAAATATTTCATTCACTATGGATATGAATTAGACGGGATACTCTCATAAGCTTTATATTTCCTAATGTTATATTTTATATAGAAGCCAGTCGTGGCGCAGCGGCACAAAGTGTGACTGTAAACCGACTGGTTGTGGGTTCAATCCCCACTCGAGGAGATGAAATATTTACTTAAATTTATATTTCCATTTCTTCGCTCTGGTGTCGAGGCTAAGCACGGCGTTGAGTTCTGCCACTCAACACGCAATGCCTCCAGAATTCGGCAGAAAGTGGGGAACGGAGTGTCTAAAAACACTAGGTTTCCTCTGCCTACCCTGCTGTGTGCGGGATACAGCGTGAAGCTGTTATATTTTAACGTGAGTATAGTTTTGAAAGGAAGCGTATTGTGTTATTAAATAATGATATGTTTTCAATCATCCATCCAGGGACAAGAGTGTTTCTGTAAACATGACAGGTTGTGAATTCGAATCCCACTTGAGGAAATGAAATATTTAATATTATCATTTCTTCTCACTAGTATCGGAGCAAAGCGCGACTTTGTGTTTCAGTGTCATAACACGCCTAATTTTCCCTGTGCCTTCCCTGCTACACGCGGGATATAGCGTGAAACTAATAAAAATATGTATGGCCAAAAAAAACTATTGTTCTACTAAAACTTTTAATTGGGTAATTTTTATAAATTTAATAACTAACCAAAAAACAAACAAAAACAGTAGTAATGATTTCAATTAGATTATATTAAAAATATTTGTATGTGATGTTTAGGCTATTGTGGCGCAGCGACACGTGGCGACGCCTGAATGTAAGGCAACGGTTACAGGTTCTATTTCCACCTATAGGAATGAATTATTTTTACCAGCTCTAGTTTAAAATTAAGCGCAAAAGTTGAGTTCCGCCAATAAACACGCATTATCTGAAAAGTTGAGTGATGCTCAGGAAACGGAATGTTGTATGCGGGAAACAGCGTGAAGACTCTTTTATTTAGCATGCACAAGACTTCTGAAAACCGTTATACTTTACACGCTACCTTCCTTCAGTAACATCCAAATAGCATTTTCAACTTAAAACAAGTTTTCCTCTAAAAAAGCCATTTTATTTAAATTATTTATTATTTGTAATTATGTAAGGTGCAAAGGTAAATAACGTCAGCTGCATTATGTTTATGCGTCGTAAAGTGCATTGCAACACTCCATAAAACTAACTTTAATATGGAAAACTGTTTCACGACTAAGATATGAGTTTTACATTTTGCTTTAGTAATATTATTTTGTATATAGGGGTCGTCTTGATGCAGTTTTCGTTAACATGACGGTTGAGGGTTCGATTCTCGCTCATAGGAATGCTTATTCTGCTATATACAGTATAGGCAGAGGTAACTTTGTGTTGAGACACTCTACTCCCCATTTTCTGTCGAATTGTGGAGGCATTTCGTTTTGAATAGTGGAACTCAACGTCGCGCTTTGCCTCGACACCAGAGCAAAGAAATGAAAACATATTCCCATGACAAAACCACAAAAACAAATTTAAAACACAATTTCACATACAGTATAAATTTAAGATCAAGTTCACAAGATCTATTTAGATTATTTCAAGTACTTTTTTAAAATCAAGAAGAAAATTTCAAACTACTCTGTTCTATTCTTTTTATTATGGCGTTCCGAGCAAAATTGAAACAATCTCACTAACTAATAACCAATAAACGAATTAACCATAACTGACAACTGTCACTTGATGTCTGACAGTTAGGGACTGTCACGTGAACCCTTGTCACGTTCACAGTACGGATATTGTGTAATGAATAAAAGTTCCTGAATTCATCAAAATAAAACCGAAAACTATTTTTCAACACTTTTTTTTTTAAATTTTAATAAATTTAAATAATATTAAATGTATGTATGTATATAAATGATAAATAAATAAATTACAATATAAATGAAATACATAAATAAACTATAAATATAAATAATAGTTCCCTACATATCTATAAGCGTTTACCTACGCTTTTAGAAGAGTACGCAGAGCACAATCTAGTGTTACTCTGTTGATCTGTGAATTCGGAAAGTTACGTATTCACTGGCAAAAGTCAAAGTCTCGTGACTGTAAACGTGACAATTTATGGGTTCGATTTCCACTCGAGAAAATAAAATATTTACTATTTCAATTTCCCTCGCTGTGGTAACGAGGCAAATGGTGCGTTGAGTTTTGCCACACGTAATGCCTCCAGAATTCGGTTGGAAGTGGGGGATGGAAATGTCTGCCCAAGTCAAAGAAGTAAAATTGCCTCGCTTTGCATTTGAGTAAAAAGTAATAAAAGACAAATCATTTTATTCATAACAATAATATGAATAAACCAAATAATGTTTTTTTTTTATCAGAATCATTAATTTTTCATTGTACAAAAAGGCTCTTACAGTAGATAAGATGGAGACGACTATTTTTGTATCGTTAGATATTTCAAAATATTACTCATCCTATAAATTTTATAAGTGTGAAAGTTAATGAAGGTGGTTTCACCTTAACGCAAAAAGTACTTAACGGATTTGTATGACCCTTTACAGCAATATAGCTCGTACATATGTATATCAGCACAACTCATAGGCAACAAAAAAGACTTTTAATTAAGTTATAATCTACTTATTTAGAAAACATATAAAAATTTGAACGTAGCGAGACTCGAATCCGCGCGTCCCGGTTTCCAGGAGTCAATAAAGTGACTATCTAAAAAAACCTTTACAAAAATGTCCTTAATATACCTTTTTGGAATCTGGCAAATTCTTCTAATCTGAAAACCTAAAAGGCTTATAAGCTTAAAAATACTTAACATAGCTACAATAAAAAACGTTTATTGTTAGTATTATTTTTCTGACAGCACTTTTTTTTTTAAATTGAATTGGTTCATAAATATATTATCTGTTAGTTACTTGTACTAATTAAACTTAAATGATTTTTTTATAAGCCATAAAGAAACAAGAAAACAAGACAAAACAAACGAGCTAGCGGGTCTCATGATATTATGTAATTACCGCTGCTCTTGTAAAATTGCAGCACCAGAGAAACAACAATCAAACCGTCTCTAGTCGACTTTTTTGTATTAAAATACACATAAATGTATTTTCGATGTACTGAATTTGACCAATCCATTTTTTCTGATTCATCTTTAGTAGAATCATAGCGATAAGAAAATATTTTGGCAGTGGGCAGTATTACGGAATTTTTAACCACATTTTCAGGTAGTAGACATCAAATAATAATATTATAATTCATATATATTTGAAGAACTTGTTCTTTGAAGGGTAAACAGGGTCAGCGTTATGATAAATTAGTTATTTATCCTCTTTCAAGTTACTAAGGATTTAAAGTATGTACGACTCGTATGCTGAATAGAAAACCGCACGGAAAATGTTAAATTTTACAATTAAATTTGTGTATTCATATTTAAAACTTTTATAAATAATATAAAGACCATGTAGAGACTATAGCGTTTGGCTCTCCTTTTTCTCTGGCTATCTCGCTAGAATAAAAAATCCATTACGATTCAGATAATGTTTTGTAAATTTCATACTGATTTTTAACAAAGCAGCATTTATCGACTCAAAAGTTACATAATTTTTATACGTGACGTTTACGTGACGTGATGTAATTTATTATATTATTTAATAAAGCGGATGAGTACGATTAGCTGAAGATCAAGCGTAGTGACGAGAATTGGGAAAGGCCTTAGTCCAACAGTGGAAGATCGATAGCCGTCGATGATGATGATGATTTATAAATCCTAATACATAAACACATATCATCTATATGTTTTTAAATTATTTGGAAAGAGACTATACGTAATTACAATTTAATTTTTCACACGAATTTCCTTCCAATAAGGGCCGTTGCGTACAAGCAACTGCGCCCGATTGTAATTTTTTTTCGAACTTGAGGTTAATGCTGTTAGTCCCACTGGCTTTTACACCTACACCGGGTGGCTATGAAAGAGGGTACTCTAAAAAGCAACGCAGTCTGGTAAAAATGTTGAATTATTTTATTTAAAGCTAAAAGTGCACTTTCAAGTTTTCTTTTCTTGTAAATCTGATTAAGTCCTTTTTTGAATCATTATTGGATGGAATATCAAATAAGGTCAACTGGGTACCATTAAATATAAATAGAACTTTCTTTACTAAAAATTTGCTTGCACTTGAGTTTCTTTAGACACAGCTTTTAGAAATGCAGCTTTAGAAAAAGTTCTTTAAATATTAAATATTAGCGTTAATATCAGCACAGACTGTCTGGATTGCAATTTACTGCTGTCGAACTGTTATTGCTTTTATATATTTTTAAATATTAACATATATATATATATATATATATATATATATATATATATATATATATATATATATATATATATTCTGTAGTTTGGTACCGAGAGATAGTCTCTTTTTGCTTCACCACCAGAGGGAAACCTTGTATTAAGTAGTAATCACTCTCCGATTTCAATTTCCGTCAAATTTTTGAGGCATTGCGTGTTGAGTAACGCACTCATTTGAAAATGAAAATGAGTCAGTTCCCTAATTGGAAGTCGATACCACAACTATCGCATTCACAGTCTGATGCTGTGCCCGTTGCACCACGACAGCCTGGTGCTTAAATTTGTGACATATTTAAATTCGTCTCTTCAAATGTTTGTTTTTTTTTTTATATTTGAGTATATGTAATTACATCATGCCAATTACATCATAGAATTATTAATTAACTAGGAAAACATTCATTTTACAGCGCAAACAGCGCGTTGCGTTGGTTGTAAATAATGACGTTAGCTTCACGTCTGGCTCCCGAGAATCTTTTGGTTAATGTTACGCAATTAAATAAAAATATTTGAAATACGTAAAATGGCCATTACCAATTTATTTATTACCAATGATTTTATTAAAATCTCAATAATTCATAGTTTCTACAAGCTTTCTCGCTCCAAATTCATTCGAAAGAAGAAAATGGAGTGTCCGGACATTAAGTTCACTCACCCTACCTTAACAAATAGACCAAAATCTTTAAATAACCTAGCGACCCCTTTTAAAAATGTTAAATTTTCACTGTCAATATATTAAGTAGTATTAAGTAGTATGCTTATTTCCTATGTATTTGCGAAGCTATTTTCGAATAATATCTAAAAAATAATAATAATAAATTAGCTTCACGCTATATCCCGCACACAGTAGGGTAGGCAGAGGGAACCTAGTGTTAAGACACTTCGTTCCCCACTTTCTGCCGAAATTTGGACGTATTGCGTGTTGAGTGACACTCAATAATATCTATTTTATATTATTATTATTTATCCATAAAACGTAATAATAATAAATGATACGCGCAATATCGATATCTCCAAATAAACCCGTAAGAGTCGACGTGAAACATTTGAATGAGACGATCATTCGAGATATAAATATATTCATTGAAAAGTAAATAGCCGAATACATGAATACGATTGCCTCGATGCTGAATTTTATTTCAATATAAAAGGAGTAAATAGTAATATTTTTATTTGTAGGCAGTTTGCAAATTTAATTTAGAAAACTGTTGTACAGTTTTTTCACTGACAACATTTTTGTTTTTTCTAAATGAATATACTAGTGGTCGCCCGTCGACTTTGACATCAAAGAAATCCGTTCCTCTTGTCCCGCAGGAATTTTTGAAAAGCCTCTCTTACCCTACTGTTTGAGCGGGATATATTGTAAAGCCAAAGAAGAAACTGCCTTTCCTGCTTATTTTCTGAAACATTGTATGTTACAATTTAACGCCTCGCTTTGTCTGCGAGACGAGTGATATGAAAATATTTTAAAATATATTTATTCCCCTGAGTGGAAATCAAAACCACAATCATCACATTTACTGTTCGACGCCGTCCCGCTGTATTTTTTCTTAACAAATAACTTTATTCACTTTCAACTATGTATTATAACTATCGACCCGCTCGCGGGTGTGCCCTCTTAAACTACTGAATTATATTCTTGTTTTAATATATTGGTATGTAAAAATTATTAAAACTTTAGGTTGCATTTTAGTAATTCCTACAAGAATAGTCAATTAAATGTTTGAAAAAAAAACTTATCCATGCTTACAATAGAATAAAAATAGCATTAATAAAAATAAATAAATAAAATAAATCAGCTTCACGCTGTATCCCGCACACAGCAGGGTAGGCAGAGGGAATCTAGTGTCATAAGGCACTCCATTCCCTACTTTCTGCCGAATTCTGGAGGCATTGCGTGTTGAGTGGCAGAACTCAACGCCGCGCTTTTCCTCGACACCAGAGCGAAGAAAATGAAAATATAAATTTAAGTAAATATTTCATCTCCTCGAGTGGGGATCGAACCCACAACCAGTCGGTTTTACAGTCACACTTTGTGCCGCTGCGCCACAAATGGCCTCAAAAATAAACATACGTATTTTATTTAGGTTTTTTTTTTCCTCTAACATAATGTCAAAGAGAAATGTGATAAAACCCTATAAGCAGAACACATAGTAACATTGGAGGATATTTCCTATAAATATTTGTAGTGCCGGATACTGTGAACAAAAAGTTAACAGCGTAACGCTGTTCTTCAATACGGTGGTATATATTTTTGTTGATAAATGTCTTATTTTCGCTTTTTGCAATATCCTGAAGTCACTCCACTGTCCGATTTTCAAGAAACTGCCTGTTGAGTGGTGGAAATAAACACCGCGCTTATTTACACCGTTTCCAGCGTTTTGCTTATTTGTGAAAGTGAGAAACTGAAAATTCCAACCTCCTTTTGGAATCGAACCCACAATCGTCGCGTTTACAGTTAGACACTGTGTCGTTGCGCTACAGCGGCCCCTTTATATTCTCTTTATGTATACACAAGAAAAATAGGTAAATATTAATTGAAATACGTTAATTTAATATAATTTTGATTATAATATTTAATATTGAGGCCAGTCGTGGCGCAGTGGTACAAAGTGTGACTGTAAAACCGACTGGTTGTGGGTTCAATACCCACTCGAGGAGATAAAATATTTACTTAAATTTATATTTTCATTTCTTCGCTCTGGTGTCGAGGCAAAGCGCGGCGTTGAGTTCTGCCACTCAACACGCAATGCCTCCAAAATTCGGCAGAAAGTGGGGAACGAAGTGTCACTAGGTTCCCTCTGCCTACCCTGCTGTGTGCGGGATATAGCGTGAAGCTAATTTAATTTAATATTTAATATAGCAAACCTTAAACATTTCATCTCGTGACCTAAGCGAGTCTTTCAATTGATTTCTGATAATAATTTAAATCAAGATAACCATTGAACTAGAGGAGGAAGTTTTCTGAAATAGGCCTATTATTTCTTAAGTGGTCATAACGATTGTCCCTTAGCCTGAAGTGGCCCTTATTAGTACTACAATTCAGAATAGATTTGTTCGAAAATAGCCTAATAAAATGTAATACTCGTTTTCTATTGCTTTCACAATAAAATGTGGTTAAATTTGATTATCCTGAGTACTTGTATGTTACATGTATGTTACATGACTTCTAATATATTGTAAAATAAATACTAATAAAATAAATCTTTACTAAAACCTGTAATATTGTAACTATTATTTTATTCTGAAAACGTAAAATAGTTGATGGTTGTCCTGTTATCTAAGGTATTTTGGAAAAAAAATCTTCCCTTTACAGTCCTAATGTAGGGTTTTTGCCAAATTTCAGCGCTGTACGCCGCGTTCTACGCACTTACACTATAGTACCAGTCACGGCAATGACTGCATTATGAATAATATCCACACATTTCTAGGCGATATCACCTCTCATCTATACTTCTATTTATACCTACTTATTATATAAAGAGTTAGAGAAACTTTTTAAACTTTTTCACATATATTTGCACTTAGAAAAAAATAAAGATTCCTACTAAAATTACAATAATAAAAAAAAAACATTGCATAAAATATATTTCGTGGAAGATAGGATGACATAATATTATGCAAAATTAAAGAAGACATTCTTTCATATCTACAAACAAACCTCGTGATACCCTATAGTATATCCCACTATTGTAGTTTTGGCAATACGTCTTCTTTTTTACAGTATAATATCTTATCATAATAAGACCATGCTATTCAGTCGTTTAAATTCACGCTATATCCCGATCCTTATAGAGATGCGATAATATAATACCAAAGTTTAAAATTTTTCTACATAAGAACTGATTATAGTAAGTTAGAGCGCTGCAAATATAAAATATTACAATACAAAGTTGTTCAGAGTATTGTATAAAATCGTGTACCTTAAGCGGGTGAAGCCGCGGGAGCATTGCTAGTATAATATATAAAAAAATTAGCTTCACGCTATATCCCGCACACAGCAGGGTAGGCAGAGGGAACCTAGTGTTAAGACACTTCGTTCCCCACTTTCTGCCGAATTTTGGAGGCATTGCGTGTTGAGTGGCAGAACTCAACGCCGCGCTTTGCCTCGACACCAGAGCGAAGAAATGAAAATATAAATTTAAGTAAATATTTCATCTCCTCGAGTGGGGATCGAACCCACAACCAGTCGGTTATACCAGTATAATATACGTATATCTATATATATTATTATGTATGATTTCAAAATAAACCCTAGAACTTGACAAGGCATGTTTTATGTAAAGCTATCAGATTTAATTTTACGGTTCTGCGGACACCACGAAGTCGTATACGTTAAAAGCTATTCCATTTCATTGGAAATGTCAACATTTTAGCTACAACAAGACGTATTATCGAGGAAGCAATACGGCTTTTATAGGCACTGTTTAATGGTTTAGAGGTTATGGACTCGGGCTCGAGCTTCTTGTGGCTATTATTAGTATATCTAAGTAGGTTATTCTGATAGTATCTTGTCGCCGAATATTTGCAAAGTACAAAAAGAATTCATTTATTTTTTTTATTTATTTCAATTTTTGCTATGTGCAGGTCTTCAAACAGAAAAGAGTGCCGAACGCCAACGTCTCTACGTACCTATTTCGCCTAGGTCATCCTCCTAATATATCATCACTTATATACTGTAACAGTATGTACCACGGATATAAGTTAAAAATAAATAAATAAATAAAATAAAATATGCATGGCAATACACATAAATAACATAGTTAATTATGTATAATACATTTTTGATACCATATTAATCGAGACGAGTTCGTGTATTGTCGTCCCGAATGTCGCGACCGTCGTTCTGTCTATATAGGTGGTGGTGATGCTGGAAGGCAGCGGTCGAGTCGAACTCTAAAGTACTACGGTACTAATAAATATGATGCACATAAAGACTCGTACCAAATGTATAATGAATATAATATGATAATTCGAAGTCTATGATGACACGATCTTTTAGGATCGAATTCCTTATAAAGGAATTATATGTGTAGGAGCGACACATATTATGGATTAAAGTTATCTTTGACCAATGTTATAATATTGAATGTTGCTTGACGTCGCGGAAGCTGACGTGATGGGCTTATGCAAACTGTTGCAGCGACATTAACTATGTCTTGGCTGATGCCGTCTCGCAGTACGCTCGCGGTACGTAAGCTGTGTTTGTATGGCGTTAGCCATTGATATATTGATATACCATTTCTACGACTTGGTATACGACTAGTAGGTGTGTGGTGCTATTTTATGTCCCAGCTCCGGTGTATGTAGTAGTGTCCGCCCGTCTCATGCGGGTGAGTGGTGCTATTTTATGTCCTGGAACTCTGGTGTATGTAGTAGTGTCCGCCTACGGTTCGAGACACGACTGTGGGGTGTGTGCCGTGCGTTTATTTAACATATCGGCCGCCTTGCGGCAGTGCGTTCGTTCCAACGACTTATATTGATCTCACAAATCAATCAACATCACGAATCACAATTCTAATATAATAATCTTAATATAAACAAGCGTAACAAGTACCTTCAGACTGATCACACACAAACGTCCCGGAGAGTTCAATAAGACTGTTGCAGTCGCAATCTGGTAGGAATTCACGGTGTAGGGCGGGGAGGTGCCCGTACTCTTTCTTCCTTGTATTATAACTAGTTCGCAGTTGTAGTGGAGAGGAAGATAGGACGCGCTCTTGGCTTTTCTTCGGACGAGCTTCGAGTTATGACAATGTTATATTGTCGAGTTTCCAGTTATCTAAATAACTGACACAAGAACAACTTCTGATGGCAAATATGTTATTAAAGCGATACCTTCTAATGGCGTAATATAGAGTTCTTAATGCTGTTACCTCTGAATCTCTAAAGGATTTTGGGTTCTTCGCGATCACAACTATGGACGGTTCTAATCACTAGACACATCACGAGCCAAGGCATTATTTATTAAATAATATTTTAAAATGAGTTTGGGATATCAGTTACAATACGTAGTTTTGAAAGTAGAACGAAGTCCTGCCTATCCCTCATCTTTGCTTTTTCACTCTTTTTTGCCAATCTTTCTCCACTCATCTCCCGATGTGCCCAATCCACCTAACCATTATAACCCTAACATCCTCGCTTTTGCCAGCCATTACAAATCATATCTGACAGATGACATTAATCAATTTTTGCGTTTTGTGTTAGATGTAGAAAAACAATCAGTTCCTTATTTGATACTTCCAGACAGTTGAACTGTGGAAACTAACATCATATGTAATTTTATTACAAAATATTGAAAACATATACTATTCTTGTGAATGTAAAATCGACTGGTTGTGGGTTCGATCTCCACTCGAGTAAGTGTAATATTTATTTATATTTATATTTTAATTTCTTCGCTCTGGTGTGGTGTTGAGTTCCGCCACTCAGCACGCAATGCCTCCACAATTCGGCGGAAAGTGGGAAACGTAGTGTCTTAACACTAGGTTCCCTATGCCTAGGCTGTATTAGGCCGTCATGGCGCAATGGATTGACAAGCGATCATTTTGAATTCGACTATCACGGAGGGGAGGGGGTGGATTATTATATATATTACAATCATTTACTTTTCCCCGAAGCAGTGAAAAAGAGTATCGTGTAAAGTGTTATATAAATTACGTTCAATGATAAACAAGATAATTTAGATAAATACGAATTCATGTGTCATTTTTATTGCAGTAATAAATTTGATTGCTGATATAAGGATTTGGTCACGTGTGTAACGACGAGTTTAATATTGTTTTGTTATTTTATTTTTTTTCAGCATCATGATGTACCCGGGATACTAATCCCATATACAAAATAGGCGGAAGGAACCTAGTATTATGAAACTCCGTTTTCCTCTTTCCAAATTGAGTGGCAGAATTCAATGGCTTATTTTTGCTATTAAAAAAAGGTAAAACCGGTAAAGGTAAAGGAAGCGAAAAGTAGGGAATAGGTGTGTCTTATTGGGAACGGAGTATCTTGACACTAGATTCAGGTCCCAGGTTCATTTGCCTACTCTGCTATGTGCGGAATACAGTAACCTTAAAAAAAAGTATTATCCACATTATATGTATTTAGAAAGAGAGAGTTTAATATGAGTGAAAAGAGCCGGAACATTTTTTAATTTAGATTATCTTCATATATATAAAATTTCTTGGAGCATTTCAAAAGGTTATTCATTTCTATCGCATCGTTCCCTCGATAACTTTTATCAATTCCCAAGAATTTTATCACTTCTGTTTGAAACATTAGGAATTATATTTTAACTATTTGACATATTGTCCACAAAAAATATGTTTTCACGAAGGTGAAAGGATTATAAACGTAGGATAATAATATTATATACATTTTTATATTAAAATTTTAAGAGTAATATTAGTTTCCACAATTCTATAGTAAAAAAATTATGTTAGACTGGCTATTATAAACGGTTGATGGTTCGATCCCCACTCGAAGAGATGAAATATTAATTTAAATTTATATTCTTTTTTTTGCATTTCTTCGCTCTCAAGAAATTGCTCACTTTCAGGTGTTATCTACATATGACTGCCAATGGAACAGTAGTTTTGTACTAGAATATATAACTAGAATATAGCCTATACCTCTAAATTCAAATCGAACTTATAACCGTCGCGCAATCAATCATAAATGAACGATGATGAAACAATTTATTTCAACATTCGTGTATATTACAACATATAAAAAGCAGTAATATAAAAAGCTTCACCACAAATATTTTGTATATCTTATCTGTGTTGTGTGCTCTCGTAATGCACTTTGCTAAGTGCTGTCCTACTTCACGAGAAAACTGAAACGGGGAACCTTAGTAATGTAGTTCTTGTATGACAAACGGCCGAGTGAAGGTGACGGCATAGTTGGAAAAATTATTATTCAATATTATTTATTTGAAGCACGTCGTGGTGCTGAGGCAAACCGAGTGGTTTTGGGTTCGATCCCCTCTCGAGGAAATGAAATATTTACTTACATTTATATTTTAGCGCGGCGTTGAGTTCTGCCACTCGACACGCAGAATTCGCAAGTCACAAGAACGGAGTGTCTCAAAGCTAGGTTCCTTCTGCTTTCCCTGCTGTGTGTGGGGTCCAGCGTGATGCTGATTTTTTTATTTACTTATTATTTATTTAATTTTAAGTAATACATTTAATTAAACAATATCATATTTCAAAAGGAACCTAGTGTTAAGACGCTCCATTCCAATTAAAATAATACTGTTCGCCGAATTGCGAAAACACGGCGGAAATTTCCGTGTTGAGTTGTAGAACTCAACGCCGCGCTTTGCCACTATACCAGAAGGAGAAGATGGAAATATTAAATGTTTTATTGCACAGTCCATGTTTCATTGTGCCCCAGTGCCACTACTTTCAATTCCTTTACATTTTAATATAATACCAAAATTAATCATCGAGGTCAGAAGTGGCGCAGAGGCTGATGCCTCTTGATAGTGAGTACTGCCTCCCAACACGCTAATCGGCGGTAAGTGAAACACGAAAGTGTCTTAATAGGAACAATTTCCAGCTAAAAACAAGTATCAGACCCACAACCATCAAAAACGACGAATAATATCTTCTAAAAACAGACTGAGCTAAACTAAATATACGACTGAGCGTTAAACGCAAAAGCTTGAACTAATTTCCTGTATATTATAGTAAACCGATCCATAAAGAAGGGTTTCCTGCTTCCACCGGCGCTCCGCAAACCAGACTTTATTGCATCCCTATAAAGATTTATTTCAATACTGTAGTATTGGAAGCTCACTTGGATATTTAATTTCATGTAAAATATAATTTATAAATTATAACACTTGTGGCACTTGATCTTTTAGAACTTGTGGCATTTGGTGTAGAAAAGTAAATTTTCTTATTTTAATCTTTGTAAATAATTGAAAAGAGTATCAAAAATTTGCAATATGGTGTAGTTAAAAATATTTTTCTTATACTCTCAAATGGAAATTATCAAAATATTTAGGTAAATAGTCACGCCGGCCGTCTTAACATTATTACATTTAAATAAAACTGATATTGTCTTATATCTTATAAAAAATCAATCATCTTTCTTAAGTTTGACGTGTGAAAAATATCTAATATATAGTTAATTAACACAAAAAATATATATTTACATATGGTACTGAAACCTGAAATATTATACATATCGCTACAAACTATTAACGTAATTTACTATAACAGTTAATAAACAACTAACATCAATACAAAGTAACCTCTCAGATTTAATGTTTCTATATATATTGTAAAACAATATCGACTCGGCTCCAAGTAAAATAACGTATCAAATTGCCCTAAAGAAATTGAAGAGGTTTGTGGCCGAGAACTTTGGTATACCTGAATCCGTGACAACGCATGTTGAGAACGGGGAAATGTAGAAATTCTTTACTCTGAGTGAAAATTGAACCCACAACCGTTTACATTCAGACGCTGTCCCATTGGAATACTATATATGGCTATCATTTATTTTTTTATTTAATTTAATTTTAATTTCTAATTAAGTTTAGGCATTTTTAGTGCTAGTGTTTTTCATGTTAGTTAAATTTAAATATGGGGGGACTACAACCCGCACCTCTTTAAAGCCGTCCAAGCGCTCTGAGCACTAAGGCATACGTTCAAATTCGTGTAGTTTATATAAAAAAATATCTTTAAGTGGGTAGGTAGAGCGAACCTGGGAAATTGATATTAAGAAACTCCGTTTTCATAAAAACACTTCATAATTATTCAATTTTAATTATTTTTAAAGCTTTTAAGTTTAATCTCAGAATTTTTCCGAAGAAAATCCTTCGTCTTAGAGGATTTGGCGATTTCTTAAAGTGATAATCCAAGTAAATTGTGTCAGTGACAACGTTGATAGATTTGCTATCTCTTAAATTAGTTTTTTTTAAACATTCACTTTAAATCCTCTTTACGAAAATATATAGATTTGATGCATTACACGCGACAACTGTAAGTTCGATTCCCATTGCAGGGAATGAAATATTTTCATTTACTCGTATTGGCGCCTTTACCAGTTAACACACACTGTCTCAAAAATTGAACGGAAAGTAGGAACGAAGTGTCCCAACACTATGTTATCTATGCCTACACTGCGGGATAAGGCAAAAAGATAAAAAAAAATCAGTAAAACACATTGTGAATCTGCTTAAAACCTGGTAAATAATGCTAATATATATAATAATGAAACCGATAAGAGAAACCGAGACGAACGAGCGCCACAAATTAAAATAAATGATCGTACTCCATTTTGAAGGTATTTCAATAGCTATTGAAAATAAAGGTAGTGCTAAGTGCCTGTCCTGCTTTTTCTTCCTAAACCAATATTTACATCGTAATTATATTGATTGTAGTATTTTTTTTTTATTAGATTTTACACAAAAAACAGTTCGTACAAGTCAAAATAATAAATGATACCATACAAATCGGAATTAAATTTGAACGCGTTACATACGAAGACGTAACTCCGTATCACAATGGACACATGCACCGCTATGCACCGCTTTGGTAATACAATACCACTCAATAATTTCCTATCCATATCATATTATACTTTGGAATAATTTTATTAAATTGTACTTAAAATTTAACGTAGAACAATTAATTGGAATTATGAGTTATTATGCTTAATGCACGAAAACATGTTGAATTACGTAAGTGTTTGCACTTTGAAACCTCTTAATTATCTTCACATCTGTAGTTATCTCTATCAAAATTAAAAGATAATAAAGGAAAGCCTGTGAAATACGATGCAAGTTGATGTAATCTTTTTCTTTGGAAAAAGTGGTCTAAGTCGCATTTCAAATTATTTTCATATTTTATGATATTGTATTCATATTAATAGATAAAATAATGGAATTGCGTATTGTTAATAGTAATATTAATATCAAAATTTTATCATATTAGTGAAGTTGAATTTAAAAAAATATATTTATTATTATATAATATTTAATATTTATTTATTAAAAATTAAAATTAAATTAGCTTCACGCTGTATCCCGCACACAGCATTGTAGGCAGAGGGAACCTATTGTTAACAAACTCCGTTCCCCACTTTCTGCCGAATTCTGGAGGCATTGCGTGTTGAGTGGTAGCACTCAACGCCGCGCTTAGCATCGACACTAGAGCTAAGAAATGGAAATATAAATTTAAGTAAATATTTCATCTTCTCGAGTGGAGATTGAACCCACAACCAGTCGGTTTTACAGTCACACTTCGTGCCGCTGTGCCACGGCTGGCCTCAATATTTTACTATTCTTTATTTATATATTTATTTATTAGACCATCTAATGACAGAACTACGGGACACAGGACGCTAAAACTTTGCATGTAGGTAAGTTGGACAATGTAGGGAAGAATAAAATGAGATTTCCCGAAATTCCAAAAAGACCAGGAAAAAACGGAATTTTCCTTTTTGATGTTGCTGTCCACAACTAGTCATTTATACTACAACAACAGTGTTAAATTTAAAATTTCTAAAGTTATTTAATACCTGTATTTCATTTCAGCTGTTTTTACGATGGCTTAATCTATCGTAAAATTTCTCTTACCAAGATTAACGCGACATTTCGTTAGCCATTGGCAATCATATTAAACGCCTTACGTAACTTAGAAATACGCAAAACAGATGAGTTTTTGCGACAAATGTATATTTAATGAGATTAAATGTCAATTAAATATTGTGTAAATAGCTAAGAAGCGTAAGCGTAGCCAACCTAGTTTCAAGACACTCCATTTCAAACATTCCGTTCATAAAATATTTTAAATACTTTTTCCGAGGTGATATCGAACTAGCGTTTACAAAACCAGAAGTATGATTTTTATTTATTCTATCATCAACCGTGAGAAATGTAAATTATAAGAATTCAATATATAAGAATAGTGAATATATAAGTGAGGCCAGAGAGGTTGTGGGTTCCATCCCCAATCGACTTCTTCGCTTTTGTGTCGAGGCAAAGAGCGGCGGAACGGAGTGTGTAACGAACACTAGGTTCCTTCTGATTTTTTTTATATAATTATGAGAAAACAAAAGAAATGGTATATTATATGGCTTTAAACGCTGTATCCCGTATGTAGGCATAGGCAGAGGAAACTTAATGTCAGCACAACCGGTTCTTTACTTCCCGCCAGAATTTGAAATATGCGTCCCCTACGCACGTTGCGGAACTAAATCCCACACCATGTCTTATTAAAATGTGGAAAAATTCTCTTCTCTCCGAGAGGGAATAAAACGGATTTAAATAAAACTGAAGTTTAAATTAAATCTGTATAATAGCTATTGTGTGAAAGATGCATAAACATCCGTCCTAAGAAACTTTCTCATTTATAATTTTAGTAGTATTTACGTAGACCGTAAGTTGTGGAACATTTTGTGGAAACACGTTCACTTATATAAATCGTTTCTCTCGCCAGTTTAGAAGTATTTCTTTGGTCTAGAGTGCAACGATAAGACCCGCCGCATAGAACATACTGTTAGTTGATAAGAAAGAATAACAAAGTGAGATAAAAGAAAGAGAAATGGCAAATATATTTTTAATGAAAAAAATATTTTATAAAATTTTTAGATGATTTTTTCTGTTTGATAAATTATATAGAATCGTGATTTCTCATCTCTTGTGTGGTCTCCGCATATCCTTATCGCTTCGTCCACTATTATTAACCACTTCGTGCATGCCCTCCGGGGGTTCCTTATGCTTTTAACGTGACCTTTTTTAAGTATCATCTAAGAAATACGAATAAAATTTCGTAGTATTACTTAAACTATTGTTATTTTGCAAGGGCACAAGCGTCCGACTATAAAAGCTATAAGGTTGTGAGTTCGATTCCCACGCAAGGAAATGACATTTAATATTTTCATTTCCTCGATCTGGTAACAAGACGAGATAAATAGAATATGTGTTGAGGAACCATAATCACGAATTGAATATAATTTCTCCGGATAGTATTGGGATAGAACTCACAATCCACATTTCGAGTTTGTGCCACTCAACACAAAATTTATATAACGAAAGTCATTTTAGTTGAGGCTTTAGCTGTAAAAACTTTTTGTCCATCGCAAAAACTTTCTTAATTGCTGGATTAAGGAACAGATCTTCACCGCCTTAAGCTCTTATTTGAAATGGCGAATACCTACTGAGGAAGATCTTTTATTCTGAAGTCATAGCCGCAGGTGGTATACGTTTCAATGCTACTGGGGCCTAATTTTTTTTTCAGCTTCACGCGATATCCCGCATGTATCCAGGGTAGGCAGAGGGAGAGCAGACTTTGAACTCAACGCCAACCTTTATTTAAACACCACCGCCTCAACACCAAAGCGAAATTTTTTTATAAATGTTTCATTTGCGGTTGTGGGGAACGAACCTGCATCGTGTCGCGCTTACAGACACACGCGTATGCCCCTGCGCAAAGACTTCACTGGTATTATAAGTTACATGACAGCGACAGCACAGCAATATTTGAATAATATTTTTAATATCATTGATATTAATTTGTCCTTTAATACTTAAATATTATTTTCTTATAAAAATAGTCATCCATAATTTGTTGTGTATACATTTTATAACACATCAGTTATTATATTCCTTCCTTATTGATACATGTACTTCTACTACATACTGGAGAAACATTTCTTTTGTTTATGATAATAAAAATAATAGCTTTTTGTTTGTTTGTTTCAGATATTACATTAAATGAAACAGAATATTGAAGAAGTTTTCAAAGACAAAAGTTGATAAATTAAATACCAAAAAGTATGGCTAAAAGTGTAAGTAGGAATAAATGAGCTACATATAAAAAAAATCAGAGGAGTACTCCAAACATGATAATATCAAACGTCACGCTCGATGGTTTATGATGTCAATCTAAATAGACCAAAATAAATTATGCCGAACGAATGGAACTATAGCGAATCGTACAATGACAGTACAAATATTTTTGGCACTGATGACAATTACACGGAGAATGGAAACTCTACTTTACCAGATCCCATCGAAGATAAGGCAATCCAGGCTGCTTTTTGTACGGCATACACTATTATATTTGTAGTTGGAATCTTCGGTAATGCTCTTGTTTGCTATGCGGTAATCAGGAACCGAGCTATGCAAACAGTTACTAATCTCTTCATCACGAACCTTGCGTTGTCAGACATATTATTGTGCGTATTTGCCGTACCGTTTACTCCACTGTACACTTTCTTAGGAAGATGGGTTTTTGGGGGCCCCTTGTGCCATATTATGCCTTATGCACAAGGCTGCAGTGTCTATATTTCTACTCTAACCCTAACATCAATTGCCATCGATAGATTTTTTGTGATAATATACCCATTTAAGCCGAGGATGAAAATCAAAACGTGTATCGGCCTTATTGTTTTTATTTGGGTGTTTGCTTTGTTTGTTACTTTCCCTTATGGTTATTATATGGCTTTGCAAGACGTGTTTTGCGCAGAAAAGTGGCCTTCGGACCAAATCCGTAAAGCCTTTGGAGCCGTTACCACAATCATGCAATTTGTGATACCATTTATAGTTATGGCGTTTTGTTATACATGTGTTAGTGTGAAATTAAATGATCGATTAAAATCTAGGCCTGGTAGTAAGAATAGTAAGAAAGAGGATGCAGAAAGAGAGAGAAAGAGGAGAACTAATAGAATGCTCATTGCCATGGTAGCAATATTTGGCCTGTCATGGCTTCCACTAAATTTGATAAATATAAGTAGTGACTTTTATTCCTTAGCTGAAGACTGGAGGTACTATATGGTACTGTTTTTCATCGCGCATTTCATTGCGATGTCTTCCACGTGCTACAATCCTTTCCTATACGCGTGGCTAAATGAGAACTTCCGTAAAGAATTCAAGCAAATACTCCCATGCCTCGGGGCTTTTGTCACGAAAAAACCAAAGCGAAATTACAACCAATCAGAAAGAACAGGCATGTACCGTTCAGAAAAAACGTGTAATGGAAATGATACAATACAAGAGTCTCTCCTAACATCTACCGTAACTAAACCATCAGTTAGATATAAAATAGAATTTAATGATAAAGTAAAAATGTATGAAGACGATGTAGATAACATAAGTCCTGATGAGAAACCGGAGGAAAATCCTAGTCCTAATGAAGACTGCGTTAAAATGTACATGTTTGTAAATAAATCAACTGTAGCTACGGATAAGGAACCTATTGTATCTGCGCTTTAATATAGTAGTAAGTATACTTTTCCTTATTTCTGTTTTGATCGAACCTACAACCATCGTGATCACGGTTAAATGCCATTCTACTGCATTACAATTATACCAAATCTTACTTTTGGCTTTAAAACTAAAAAAAAAACAGCTTCATGCTATATCCCGCACACAGCAGGGAAGGCAGAGGGAACCTAGTGTTGAGACACTCCGTTCCACACTTCCTGCGGAATTCTGGAGGCATTGTGTGTTGATTGGCAGAACTCAACGCCGCGCTTATCCTCGACACCAGAGCGAAGAAATGGAAATATAAATTTAAGTAAATATTTCATCTCCTCGAGTGGAGATCGAACCCACAACCATGCGGTTTTACAGTCACACTTAGTGCCACTGCGCCACCACTGGTCGTTTGGCCTTTGTGAATGAATAAATTTGATGTGATTAATAGAAAACTAGTTTTATGTCAAACTCAAAGTCAAATGAATCAAATGACTACTCAAAATAAAAAGCCAAATGCTTAATTTTTTGGAAGTTAAATAAGACCTCAGACCTGAGAAGAACTGGCGCAAGAAAATCAGGATTTTTTTGACATTCTGTTTTTGCATTTTTATGACATTCTATTCCCCTCCTTTAGAGACATTTGTGGCTTTATCCTGTTTATTACAAGAGCGAGGAAATTAATATATTCAACTTTGTTTATTGTACCACACTGAATTCGAATCCACAACCGCGTCTTTTTATTACTATGTAAAAAAACAAAAAAAAATAACGAATTTCTTCAGACATTTTTATTTAAGAACGGTTAAAACTTATTCAAACATTTGAAAAGAATCAAACAGAATTGTATCGTTTTGATAACATTTTATCATACATTTAAATACTTATCAAGAGATTACATGTCATAAATAATTCGTCATTTAGTGAAGCTTATAAATTTTGAGTATTTAGTTTATTTATAAGAATAGCTATATCATATCTCACTTAGACGACTATTGTGACGTAATGGGTCTTCGGTTGAAGAGTGGTTGTTTCATATACAATTATATTTCTATCTACAGGTTATGGGTTCGATTCTAGGCTAGGTTAGGTTAGTGTTGAAGAAAAGAAGAATGTTATAAAAACAAAATAAGGTAGAGAAAAGAGCGAGCCTGTTTTAGTAATAAAACCACAATAGCCTGAAAATTAAATTTGAATGTAACAAAGTACGAATTTAGATAGTAATATAAATTTTATTGTTTATAAATTCAGATTTACGAGCAATATTGTACGCTTTGGTTTTAGGAATGAAAAATTATGTTTATATCTGTTTCGAGTTCAAGATATAAAGTTACTATTCTGGAGTAGACTAGACAACATCGTTTACGTGGACTTTGAAAATCGAATATCACGCTCATGTTCCCGCAGCAATTTTGAGAAATATTTTTTTTTTTTTTTTTGAAAAACCATCTTTGAAAAGGAAAAACATAATGTATGTAAGCCCTTTCATTTGATACCCAAATTAGGTGGCGTTGTGCAAAAAATTATAATCCGCCATTTTGTTACGGCAGCCATTTTATTTATACATCAACATTGATCATTTGTAATTTAATCGTCATCGGAATTGAAGTCGTAATTCAAGTTCCAGCTCAATCGGACACTGGGAAGTAGGTCAAGTTAAGTTTGCAGGATACCACATACACTAACACACACATACACGGCAGGTCAAATAAAACCTAGTAATATCCTGTCTCATGGTATTATCATGCCTCAATGTATCTGGAGTGTGAGCGTGATGAAGTGATTTGTCTAGAGTTGATTGCATTATCATTTGGATTTCGTGTTTTTTTTTCTTGATATTAAATAACGTTAACTTTCTAAATTACAAAAAAATCCTGGGAACCTATTGTTAAGACACTCAGTATCTGTTAAGACACTACTTTTCTCCACTTCCCGTCAAATTCGAAACGGAACTCAACTCCCCGTTTGCCTTGTTACCATAGCGAGAAAATGAAAATATATTTCCTTGACTGTGAATTAAACCCACAACCTGTCGCGGTCAAAGTTTCAAGCTTGGGCTTCTGCGTCACTACAGGCCTCATAAAAAAATACACTTATTACTTACACTAACTTTTCATAACCCAACCAAAAGAAAAAGGAGCGTAAAGATGAAAAAAATATATATAAAAAAATACCAATCCCAATATAATAACGTAATCCACTCGTTTATGAAATTCGTGTACAAATCGTGTTATTTGATGTGACGCCATACCGCCGTAAACATTACAACTCACGTCTCGTGACGTCATGAGTACCACTTCCTAGTTTACTTAAGTTAAACGAGAGTGTAAACACTGTTACGGCTACCAGGGCTTAGATGAACGCGATTATTGTGGGTTCGAAGCTATCTTCTTTATTAATTATTAATTTGGTTTGGTTTTTTTTATGTTTCCCGCTAGCCTGAAACTAAAAAAAATTAAATACTATTAATTCAACAATAACAATAATTTAAAAAAAATTAAGACGAAATATTACTTTTGCCAATTTTGATAAATAATTCATATAAAAATATGAGTGATCACATTGTTACATTTTGTTTTAAAATACCAAATATATGTATTGGTGTATTTATATTATTTCTAGAGCTTCCCGTTGTATCTCGCACATATCAGTTTAGGCAGGGGGAACCTGGGAAGTTCGTTTTAAAACACCTCTGTTTTATATCGTGTATTAATATATATATTTACAGATATAAGAGAAACAGTGATGACTGTAAATGCTTTGGATATTGATCTCCCCTTGGAAGAACGATTTATTTACATTTTCCCACTCTGGCAAGACAAAATACGGCGTTGAGTCTCGAATTTACGCTAGAATAGTGTAAATTGCAGAAATTCTTTAAAGATAAAAAGAACGATCACAACAAAATATAAAGAAAAGATTCAAAACATTTGATTATCTATTGACTTTATAATTTAACACCACATTACACAGAGCACTCAACAGTGATTCATACATTTTATATGCAATAAAAATATCGATCGAGTTCTATAACGTAGTAAAATGTGAACTCGAGAATTTAGATGGTGATAAAAACACATTTTATATTTAAAACACGCGGCCCCTGAAAGGTTACAGCCGGACTTTTTGATATAAACCAATACCTATACAACATACATGTATGTATATTGTGGCACGGCTTAAGCTATTAACTTTATTCTATAAAGTTTTCTTTTCAGCTTTACACTGTATCCCGGTGTCGTAAGGTAGGCAGAGGGAACCTAGTGTTAAAACACCCCGCTATATTTTCCGCCGAAATCTGGAAGTATTGCGCGTTGACTGATGGAACTCAACGAATCGCTTTGCCTTTACACCAGAGTGCAGAAATTAAAATATTAAATAATTCATTTCTTCGAGTGGGAATTGAACCCACAACCTGTGCTTTGACTTGTCTCATAATAAACAAAATAACTGCAATTAATAACTGTATTATCGTCTCCTGTTTGTAAGAATTAGTAAACAGTTTTCCTTTTTCGAGATATTGCATGTTGAGTTAACGCCGTGTTTGATCTAATACGTATCAGTCGAGGAAATTTAAGCAATTCTTTCTCTCGTATGGTGATCGAACCCACGACCATTGCATTTAAACAAGACGTCCCAGATTAAGATTTAAAATGTAATCCAATATTAATTGTACTAAACTAAAGAGTTGTTATTAACTAATTGTAATTAGCCGAATGTTGGATGTGCCATTATAATTCCATAAAGCATTAATATGCGTATTGTCATTATATATGTATGGTAAGTATAATTGAGGCCGTTGTGGCGCAGGGGCACGGGCGTGTGACGATAAACGCAACGGTTGTAGGTTGAATTCCGACGTGGAGGAGTTCAATATTAAATATTTTCATCTCCTCACTCTGATAACAAGGCAAAACGCGGCGTTCAATTCCACCACTCAACACCCAATGCCCTAAAAAATCAGCAGAAAGTGAGCAACGGCAGTGTTCTGATGGGAAATGATGTAATATACATGTACGGTACGTTTGTATATATATTAGATATTATTAACATATAACTTTTTTTTTGTTTCAGGTATCTTATAACGTAAATATTTATAAGGAGATCACTGAATAAAAGATTCGCAACTTATAATTCTATTAAATGTAAAAACAAATTTAGTATAGAAATAAGCCTTAGATGTATATATATAAATAAAAGTAAATATTTTCGTCTGTATGTAAATATTTAAAAAAAGCAGATATATCAATATGTTCTTAGGAACGTGAGCCCATTGGTAAATTTGCTTTTGTTTTTGAGATATTGTTTGTATGTAGGTATGTATAGTATTTTTTATAGTAAATGTTGAATTATTTTAAGGCCTTATAACTTATGTCAATGGAGGAATATGTGCAATTTGTTGTAATTATGTTATATAATAAAGTATACCAAAGATAGTGTTTTCGTTTTATTTTATTATCAAAGCAAGAAATTCGTGAATCGAAAAGCTTCACGCTGTATCTAGCACAAAGCAAGGTAGGCAGAAGGAACCTGAGAACCTAAGGTCAGTGTCACTTCCATTTCCCACACTCTGTGGAATTCTCGGGGCGTCGTGTGTTAAGTGGCGGAACTCAACACCGCGCTTTGCATTCTTACCAGAGCGAGGAAATGAAAATATAGATTTTTTCACTTCCCCGAGTGGTATTCGCACCCGCAACCGTAGTTTCCTCAGAGACGTCATGACGTCATCGTCAATACATAGTTTTTTTAATATTTGACCACGCGAGCGAAACCGTGAGTATAATTTAGTCACCACATTAAAAAAAAAGCAAATAAAAATCAAATCAACTTTACGTTGTATCCCGCACACAGCAGGGTAGGCAGAGGGAAGCTAGTGTTAAGACACTCCGTTCTCCATTTTTAGCCGAATTCTAGAGGCATTGCATTCAACTCCGCCGCGATTTTCCTCGACACCAGAGTGAAGAACTGGAAATATAAATTTATGTAAATATTTCAATATATAATATTTTCTTCGAGTGGGGATCGAACCCCCAACCAGTCGGTTTTACAGTCACACTTTAGTGCCGCTGCGCCACGTCTGGTCTCAACATTAAACAGATGCAATATTGAAAGGATTTTAAAAATATGATGTATTTATAATTTCTTAATATTTTCCTGTACTCATTTGTCTTGTATCGGAAAATGGAACGCTTTTTAAGTAATTTTAAGTTTAAATTTTAACTTTGACAAGCAATTTATTAGTTTTCATACCACCTAAGAATATATAATGAAAATAATATTAAATCTTTTTTTGGTTTCATATGTTTCTCGTGAAACCAGTCGCGGCGCAAGTGGTCAACGAAACGCGACAGGTTATGGGTTCGAATCTCATTCGAGGAAATTAGGTAATTAATATTTTCAAAGCGCGGGATGCAGCGTAATATAGAAAATGCTCTTACAAAGGTGTCAGATATTTTACAATAATAAATCATTCTGCTGTGCAAGTTCAGGCCTGTTTTATTTCAATTTATATAATTAATTATTGCATCATACGCATAGGTGGCGGGGATTCTAGAACAATTAATCATTTTGTTTTACACGTTCAGTTTATTACATAATAAATGTATGCTTATGTGATTTCTGTCCATTTTTCTTATAATATCCTTTTAAAGATAAAATATATTTTTTTGCATGGCGGAGTTTAAACACCGCACCTACATCTTTCTAAATCTCATATCAAACAATTATAACAATTAAACATAAACAATCAAACAAACAAATAAACAAATTAAAAATAAACATAAGAATGTTACATATATGTACGGATACAGTGAATACGAGCGCAATACATAAACCGTGGAGTATAATAGGCATTTTTTTAATTTGAAAAATTTATGTAATAGTCAAGAGAATTTCAATAGATACACAATAATACAATTAAAACGTATTGAAACTATGGAAAAATGTACTTCAAGCAGGAACCAAACTCATAATAAAATTATAATTATTTTTGTATAATTTTGAAGAAAATATCCATAATGGCCGTAGCATTACGTAGCCACTAGGACCAAAGCTGTTTTAATTTCGTACCAGGATAACAACGCAAAATTGCTTCAGTCATAATACGCCTAAGGAGAGACGCTAATAAATCCATCCAATGTTTTTTACTCCATCCACATTTTCTCGGAAAAATATTGTATAATATAACGTCAATATAATTTTAATTAGAATTATGAAAATTTGTAACCCCAAGATGGCGGCAATTTGTCTTCTTGAGTTATTTATGTCCTAAATTACATTTTTCGTTACGTTGTTTTAGGTCATCCGTTGAGACTCGTACATGTAAATGTTGCGACAACATTTATAAAACAAAATGTTACAGATTCGTTTTAAAGCATTAATTAAAAGTCATTGACATTTAAATATATATTTTCCGCCAACGATTTACGCAAGGCAAGAAAGATATCGTTAAATTAAATGGCAGATTAATGGCAGAGTGTTAAGACTTGCTAGTGTTAAGACACCCCGTTACCCATTTTCCATCGAATTCTGGAGGCATTGCGTGCTGCGTAGCGGAACTCAACGCCGCGCTTTGCCAGAGCGAAAAAATTAAAATATAAATGTTTGTTACAAAAATTATTGAAAATAATCATTTCCCTGAATGGGAATCAAACCCACAATGTCGCGTTGGACGCTATGCCATTTCACAAAGACGGCTACATTCTTATCCTTAAAAGAAGAAAATAAAAACATTCTAAACAAAGAATATCTAACTTAACAAACTCAATTTCAGTTACACATTTTTTATCTACCGTTTGTTTAGAAAAACAAGTGTTTTTGCATTCGTTTGTCCACCGCAGCCCTATTCCGGCAGAAAGAATATTTCACTATGCGACACGCGAGCGCTATGTGGGCTTTGTGAGGTGTGATTTGCATGATAAATGTCCTATTTCTTTACCCGCTGCAGCTTTGACTACCATTTTGTGTGTATATTCATATTTAATTGAACTGAAAGATAATCTATTTAAAATACAAAAAGGCGTAACAAAGTATAAGAAATTAGACGTAGCTCGATAAAAACGTATGGCTATTTCAAGAACGTATGGCGTTTACTTGGCTATTTCCAAGACACGTGGTTTCGAATCGTGCTGCGTTTTTTGAATTTTCCTTTTACTGTTGAAATTAGTGTTTTCAGGCTGATATCCTTATTTAAATTAATATTTTCATGTATTAGTTCTGCGGAAAGCGACTCCACGAAGTGTCTTAACACTAGGTTCCCTCTATCATTCAATGTGCCGGATTTTTTATTTTTTTTTCCACACAAGATTATTCCTAACTAAAAAAATTAAATAAAATGAAAGCTCGTTTGTTCCCTTTCATAAAAAATAAATAAATAAAGGAATTATGCTGAGAACATTCAGTCACGAACCCGGTTTTTAGTCATTCTCTATTTCTTTTATATTTAGAGAAATTATATTTAGCGTCGTGTATAAATTAACACAAATAACAAGCATATATAAATTTCTACGCACCTCAATAAGAAGATGGTTTAATTGGCTAAAAGGTACGAGTTTAAGTCCTACTACGTTTAAATTTTGGAACGTTTGGAAATATTTTCCTTTCGTTAGTGCATAAATAACACAAAAAATAGTCACATATACTTTTTTTATTAATCTCAAGTTTAAATCCAAATAGTAGAACTCCGTGTGTTTGGCAAAGTATATTAAATAATTCGTTTCCTCCAATAATTTAAGAAGAACTAATAGCAAATTTTGTGTTATTGAATGCTGAAGTTTCAGTCGTATAAAGGTATAAGGACATCTCTAAAATAGATAGTAGACTATTACCTTATATTAAATTCTCTTTGCCCATCCCGATATTTGCAGGATATTTGAGAAGCTATAAAATATTGTATTTACTAATGGCTTCGCTTTTCGTCTTTTTTATTGTTTATTTAATGCAAAAAAACCCAAAGGCGCATGTTCCTATCAATGCTTATATTATAAAGTTCAAGAGTTAATTTTTTTTTTATCTAGGCAAAAGATATCTGAGTATCTTGTGATAAGACTACGTTCTTATTAAGAC
Source organism: Heliconius charithonia (assembly GCA_030704555.1). Lineage (NCBI taxonomy): Eukaryota > Metazoa > Arthropoda > Insecta > Lepidoptera > Nymphalidae > Heliconius > Heliconius charithonia. Next base: position 15,194,845 of record CM060815.1, read on the forward strand.
ATTTCCATTCTCCACTTTCACCCGAATTCTCGAGGCATTGCGGGTTGAATGATGGAACTTAACACCGTATTTTGCCTCAAGTCTAAGGCGAGAAAATGAAAATATAAAAATAATACATTTTCTATTGATTATTAATCTATTGACTTTATGCTATACTTTGACAAAGAACAAACTTATTAGAACAATAGACTGAAACGGCAAAAGTTCATCTTTGTAAGAGAATTGTATAACATTTCATTTCATTGTGCTACTAAAATGAAATAATTGAAGTGAAAAGCTTAAGTCGTTGCTTTAAGTTGTCGTGGTGTAGCGTCTAACTAAAAACGAGACACCCTCAGATATTAAGAAAAAGCGTTTAGTTACTTTTATAAAGTTCTACTAACCTGAGATTTTAAAAATATCATTTAAATTAAAGTTGGTTAATTTTAGTTGTTTTTGATTTCTTACATACGTCACTCTCTTGACCTCTTTCACAGAGATATGTAATATCTCGAATCAGGGCTTTTGCTATATAATAAAAATAATCTTGACACTACGTTCTCTCTATGCGTGATAAAACATAAAATCAAACTACTACATTTTCATTTTCACTTTTCTCAAGTACACAAAATTTTGTATTTTTAATACAAAATATATCAAAAATCAATAGTTATTACATTTTAATTAATATAACACCTTTGATTTAAATTTAATGTTTGCTTTAGTTTAACGTTTACCTAACCTTAATTGATATAATTAATAAGAAGAGGCGGATCTCTCCATTACAGGGTTTAATTATACTTGTTTAGAGGCGAAACGTAAATTTGCTTTGAAAATTTACGAGAAAATATTTACAATTTACAGAGCAAATTCGATTAATAATAATGTAATTTGATGTATTTGACGAATTCAATAATGTTTACATTGAAAAATTATTCGCTTTTTATACCAATTGAACTCAAAGTAAATGGGGGGGTCTTTTTATTATATTATTTTTTTGTTATGTTTGTTTTTGTTTGTCCCAAATGAGAATCGTATATATAACTTTACAATAGCCAATATAAAACGCCTGGGTCTAAATATTTTCACATGATATATTTTGATTATTATAATTGTAAATAACAAATAATGAAAAGTTACAGCCGTTATAGCGTAGTGACGCGGCGTTTATATATAGGCACCATGATTGTGAGTTCGATTCTAACTGGAGGAATTAATTATTCTCATTTAACTCATTGTGTGTGACCAAATCAAAACGTGGTATTGATTTCCTCCACCCACACAATGTCCAAAATATTAGGAGGTTGTGGGGAACGTAGTGTCTTACCGCTAGGTAGAGAAATACCTATCATATGTGCAAGATACAAGTAAAGCATCTAACATATTTTGAAAAGAATTAATAAACTTTTGCTAATCATATCAAACCTCTTTTCTCCAACATCCTCCGATTTATCAACATAAGAAAACCCATATATCAAAGTTTTCAAAGTAATATAATAATAACATTATAAAGCCATAAAAAAGTTAAGTGAAACATACGTACATACATTTGTGAACATTACGTTACGTGTAATGCTATGAAACATTTACCTAAGCTTCTTATTCTTTTTCTTTTCTCTCATTTAAGACTATTATTTGTTTTTGTAAACGACTTTGAAATTAAATTTATTAACCTTAATTGTATTTTTGCTTGTTATGTTTTGTCCCGGATACACATTTATATATGTAGGCAAAGAAAACCTAGTGTAAAAAGTCGGGTCACCACAACGTCCTATTTTTCTGGGTTCCTTATCCCAAAAGGTAAAAACGAAACTCTTATAGGATATATATTGTTGCCCGTCTGACCGTCTTACAAGAACATTTATCTCTAGATAGCGTGGAGGTATCAAGCTGAGATTATTATCAAATATTTAGGTTTACGGCTCCTGGATACGCAGCGGCACGAAGTGTGACTATAAAATCGACTGGTTGTTGGTTCGAAGAACTCAGCGCCGCGCTTTGCATCAACACCAGAGCGAAGAAATGGAAATATAAATTTAAGTACATATATCATCTCCACGAGTGGGGATCAAACCCACAACCAGTCGGCTTACAGTCACATTTTGTGCCCCTGCGCCACGACTGGCCTTCATTGGCCAGTCGTGGCAGTCATTGGCCTCGTCATAAGTTCATTTTAGTTTTCTTTACTTTATAAAAAGCTAACCGTAATTGGATTTGAACCTGTCCTCTCAGAAACCATGTAAAACATTTGATCACTATGTCGTCTACGTCAAAATTCTTATACACTTATACACACGTTACTGTTACAACTTTTTAATGTTCTTAGTGTGATAAGTTCTTTGATTTTCACGATTATTACACATTTTAAATGAAACTATTTTAACCGGTTTGATAATTATGTCAACTGACAGCCATCCTCGTAATCCTCAGTAAAAGCTGGCTTATTGCGGTGCGGCCCTAGATGGTCAAAATCATGGAGAAAATAAATTTTCTTTCATAAATATCTCTTAGAGGCCAGTCGTGGCGCAGTAGCACAAAGTGTGACTGTAATACCGACTGGTTGTGGGTTCGATCCCCACTCGAGGAGATGAAATATTTATTTAAATTTATATTTCCATTTCTTCGCTCTGGCATCGAGGCAAAGCGCGGCGTTGAGTTCTGCTACTCAACACGCAATGCCTCCAAAATTCGGCAGAAAGTGGGGAACGGAGTGTCTTACACTAGGTTCCCTCTGCCTACCCTGCTGTGTGCGGGATATAGCGTGAAGCTAATTTAATTTTATTTAATTTAATTTTTAAAATATCTCTTATATTACTTAGTATTTCTTATAAATATGTTAAATTTTCAATAAATCTTGTAACTATAGTACTTTTATATTTGTTCCTACTTTCTGAAACCTAAAACTATAAAATATGTTGTACCTAAGCGACCTTCTTTTATTGTATTCCCTAACACCTAATACAATTGCAAAGCGCGGCGTTGAGTTCCGCCACTCAAGACGCAATACCTCCAGAACTTGGCGATAGATGGGGAACGGAGTGTCTTAACACTAGATTCCCTCTGCCTACCCTGGTGCTAATATTAAATATTTATAAGAGAGATAGCTTAAACTGTGGATGTTTCCATACATAAATGAAAATCCAATCGACCAAATGTACGTACAGTTTATATTTAATTCACAAATGAATAAACAATGTTATTTTAGATTAACAACTGCTTAATTGGATTTGGTATTTATAACCAATTCGGTAAGTAGACGAAATTGCTATTTTTTTTTAGATTTAACAAGAATTTACCTTTTTTATATATAAACGTTCTTATCCATATATAATAAAAGGATAGAAAAGTCAATTCTGTACATGAAAGATATAAAAAAAATAAAAATTAGGTCGGTTAATATGTCGATTATAGAACCTAAAAAACCACTCAGCAGAATTCTTGTCTGTCTGTCTGTCTGTCGGTTTGTTTGTGCGTCAATCACGCAAAAACTACCTGACAGAAATTGATGAATTTTTGCATGGTGTTAGCCTAGGGCCTCAAGGTACATTTTTTTTGGGTTTCATTCCGAATTTCATGATAGTTTTCTTTAAAAAAAATAAAAACTGAAAAATATAAATTACCTAAAATACCGATAACTACTGTATGAAATTAAATTAATTTTGGCATGGTAATAGTTCAAAGCCTAATGTCACTTATAGGATAGTTTTTATCATGGAGTATAAAGAATTTTTTGTAGAAAAAATTACATAATTATATTATAGATACCATTGTTGGATATAAACTAAATTAAAATAAGACTACACGGGAGGCATTAGCTTTCAAATAAAAAAAGAATCATTAAAATCGGTTCATACAATCAAAAGTTCTAAGGTAACAAGGATAAAAAATACAGTCCAATTGATGACCCCTTTTAAGAAGTCGGTTAATAGTAATCTGACATAATTAAATTACGACTATTTCATTTAACCACATTTTAAAAGAAGAAAGTAAATTGAGGCCGTTCGTTGCACAGGGGCACAAAGTGTAACTGTTGTGGGTTCGATGACCACGCAAGGAAACGAAATATTTATTTAAATTTATATTTCCATTTCATCGCTCTGGTGTCGAGGCAAAGTGCGTCGTTAAGTTTCACTACTCAGCACGCAATGCCTACAGAATTCCGCGGAAAGTAGGGAACAGAGTGTATTAACACTAGGTTCCCTCTGCCTACCCTGCTGTGTGCGGGATACAGCGTGAAGCTAAAAAAAGAAGTATAATCAATAGTTGTTTAGTTTACCATAATTATTATTTTAAACGTTAACGTTGGTGATATTAACAAAAATAATAAAGTAGGTATATTTTTCGGGATTAGCTCATATGGCGCTGTGTAGAATAAAAATGTTTATGGATTTGAAAAGTAAATTCTGATTGTGAGTTCATAGTTTATAAAAGTTTATATTGTGTGTTTAGATGGATCACATGGTGATGTCAATACATTTTAATGTCATCTTATGTTATCTGTTAAAATAGCGTGAAACTGATTAAAGTTAATGTTATATTCAAAACAAATGAATTGTAAGAAAATTTATTAATACGTTTCAAGTATAAAAAAAAGAAAAAATGCAATGTAATTGCGTTTCTTTTCCTTTCCAATATTTTATTCCCGACTGCTAAGGAAGGGTTATATTTCTATTATTTATATCGATATATCAGGAACGTAAATGCGGGAACAGAGTTGCATGCCATTTTAGTACAGAGTAACCTCTAAAAAATGTATTTACTAAACTGAATAAAAAGAATGTGTGGTATTACAATACATTTTGAATATTTTTCCGCCGTTATGATGACATAGACATTTTTTTTTATTTGAAAAAATAATATATTAACTATAAGAATGTTGGTAGTTTTTCAAAAGGTATAAGAATTAAAAATTGCCTAAAATATGCTTCTTTACAAGTGTTGTAATAACTATGGGTTTATTCACCAAAAAATCACTATAAATATTAAATATGCTCAAAAATACAGAGTTTTTTTGTCAGGACCTCTTTAAATGAAACCAAAGTTTAAAGCCTATCACAAAAATTAAAAAAAAAATAAAAAAAAACACAAAAATAAACAAAATAATAAATAATAAAATTATCGTAGTAAAATAAAATACAATTTGTCAAGAACGACGCACACACACATACACCTATCAAAGGGAAACCGCCGCATACGCCTCATTGCGAAATCGAGTCGTAGGTATTGGCGGCAAAGTTTAAAGTTCTAAACATTTTTGTACTATTTTTGTAGTAGTATGTCTTTACATTATTGGTACCTATGCGTAACCGCGTCATACGAAATATAGATATGAATAAACATCGTGAAATGAAAAAAAAACCTACGTCTTCACTGTTGATGTATCTTGCTTAAATTCTTTAGGTACGGGTTTAAACTATTTTACCCTATATGCCCAATTGTAACTGTAACGCGACGTTGTGGGTCTGATCCCCACATGCAGGATTGAATTATAATTTAATAATATTTTCATTTCGCACATCAGTCACACATTATACGCAATATCTTAACACTAAGTTGCCCTGCTAAGGTCTGGATAAAGCGTGGATCTGGTTTTAACTTTATGTGAACCGATTAAAATAAAGTCCAGTCCAGTTGAGGCCAGTCGTGGCGCAGCGGCACAAGTGTGACTGTAAAACCGACTGGTTGTGGGTTCGATCCCTACACGAGGAGATGAAATATTTACTTAAATTTATATTTCCATTTCTTCGCTCTGGTGTCGAGGTTAAGCACGGCGTTGCGTTGTGCCACTCAACACCCAATACCTCCAGAATTCGGTAGAAAGTGGGGAACGGAGTGTCTTAATACTAGGTTCCCTCTTCCTAACCTGCTGTGTGCGGGATACAGTATGAAGCTGTTTAAAATAAAACTAATACTAAATATTTAAGGGCAGTTTGCAAAATACAAGCAAAAAAAAGTATTTAAATCGGTTAAGCCGTTTCTGAGATTATCGTGAAGAAACGCACATATAGTAAGTATCGATAAGTTGTGTTTTTATTTCAAACATTCAATTGAAGATTCTTATGGCAGGTACGAAAATGCGACCTAAAGTTTTAACAACTTTCTCACAAACAATCTTTATTATATTGCAAACATACATTATGAGTATATCAAAACACGAACATAATTCAGTGTGTTAAGTAAATAATTCTGTGGTTTAAGCGGGCGAAGCCGCGAGCGGGTCGCTAGTATAAATATATTAGTATAAATATATATATATATATATATATATATAAGAACGTTTATATATAAAAAAGGTACATTATATATATATATATATATATATATATATATATATTCACAATCAATTTTACAATAAATAAAAGTTTTCCTTTGAAAGGTCAGAATGACAAATGACTCGTAAAGTATTGCAGACATCGATTTTAGCTTGTTAGCTTTGTAAATTGCCTTTGAAAAAAATGTCTTTCACATTTTTTAAAGAAAATATATTATCTAGTTTTATGATTGTTACACTAGATATATATTTTTATTTATTATTGTATTATTTTAGTCATTTATTATTATGTTTATTTACTCCTTCTAGTACATTAAGAACAACACTAAGTTCACATGACACACAATGTCTCGAAAATTGGGGAATGTGATGTCTTAAACTAGGTTCCTTGTGCATATTTTACTATACTATTAGGGTTGTATTTAAAAAAAGGTATTCTCAATAACAAAATAGTCCAAATTTTATAGTTTCTGAAAAATAATCCTTAATTATATACAGGTATAGTCCAAAGTAACATATTTTTTGGTCAGCCATAAAGCTTTTAACGGCGATCCATTCGTATTTACAATCGTTAACGTCAGTGTCGTAATCTACGGTATTATTGGCTCGCCTTTTAAATACGATGATATCTGTTAACATGAAAAGTATTTTAACCTCTGACGAGGTTCATTTATATACAAGTACTCACTTATAGTGTGATGTAATGTTGAAATTAAAATATATGTAAATTAAATCCGTCGTGATAATAGCATCGGACTGTAAGCGTGACTGTTGTGGGTTCAATTCCCATTTGGTGGCAGGGATACGCAAAATAATAGTTACTACAGAGATAATGGTTAATGGATTATTATTCTTATGGAACTGAACTGGAACTTAATAAAGCGACAATAATAAAGTAATAAAATCACTCATTTAAACCGGCGACATATACAATTTAATCTATCATACAAACCTCCCCACAAATTTAAATACAAAAAAAAACTAACAGACAAAAATTAAAAAGGCTAACAGTAATCTAATCGACATTGATCGGACTACAAAGTTATTACAAACTAACAACGGACCGTCCGAAATCTTCATTATTTAGAAGTTAAGGCTCAATTATTAAATAAAGCGTAACAGATTACTGAAACTCCATACTTCGTTAAATCTTTTCGGCTCGGCTTATACAGGTTGTTTACTCGTGAATAATTAATAAAACAATAATATACCTGAAGCAATGAAATAATTCTATTCTGTATACTTCTTAGAAGCCATCTCGGCTCAGGAGCACAAGCGTGCGACTATGAGGATAATAGTTGTATGTTCGATTCCCACTCGAGGGAATTATAATGCTATTTTTGTTTCACGGCTGTGGTAGAAACTCAATACGCAATGTCACAAAAATTAACAAGACCTTCTTTATTTATTAAAACCTTCCTGTCTCAGTCGGCACATAGTTTACTATTTTGTACGCATGGTCGTGGGTTCAAATTTCAATAACTCTTACCATCGTGATGGACAAATGTCTATCTACAAAATATGATTAGGAGTTGTAACGCTTTAGGTTACAGGCTATATCTAATTAAAATTAAATTAAATTAGCTTCACGCTATATCTCACACACAGCAGGGTACCAGGCAGAGGGAGCCTAGCTTATTACAATATATTAATATAATACATAAATTAATTTTCGATTAAATTAAGCTCGATCCAACATTAAAATATTAAATAACATTAACGTTACATATTAACTTCGACCTCGTTAACTCTGCGCCGCCACCTCATTAATTAAGTTACAGCGCTAACTTATTACACTTGCTTTCAAGACACTTAATAATTCCTAATTTCCCATATCATATATTAAGAAACATTGCTCTTTAACTTGTATGAGAGAACAATTTCGTTTTCTTACTTAACAGCTAATGGGTTCCTTTCTTATTGTGCAGGTTGTAGAGACGGTATTAAATGTTGGATGATCTAGCAGGATAAATTAACGAATAATTTCTTTAGCTTCACGCAATCTTCGCACCCCTGTGCGAAGATAACTCATTTACTATAAGTATTAAAATAAAGAACCTATTACAGCACTGAGACTCATTATTTTTGGCAAAGTAAATTTTTAAGTAAATAAACACAACTCCCATATTAGAGGAAACCTAGTGTTAAGGCACTCCGTTTTCCACTTTTTACCCCATAGTTAAGAAAAAAAGATACATTAAAATGAAAAATAAGAAATCTTGCCACATTTACTGTAGTGTAAGCAGGAAGCAGCGATGAGCGCGATATTGACAGAGCTATCGAGAGACGGCTATTTCACTGCACCGCTTCACGATTATCGCTTCCCATATACGGATTTCTTCGTACGGAATGGTATTTTATTTACGTAACTGCCTCAGTGATCTTTATTTTGATGTACATGTCTTGAAACATAATATTATTTAGTATCAAAATAAAATTTCAATCTTTATAGGTCTGGAGGCTTTTTTTCTTACATTCGTCTAAAGTAGCAAAAGAAGGTTCGTAAGAAAGGAAGGCTTATTCGATTCCCACTAGAAAACATGAATTAGAATGATTATTTAAATTATAAATTTATTAGAGGCCAGTCGTGGCGCAGTGGTACAAAGTGTGACTGTAAACCGACTGGTTGTGGGTTCGATCCCCACTCGAGGAGATGAAATATTTACTTAAATTTATATTTTCATTTCTTCGCTCTGGTGTCGAGGCTAAGCGCGGCGTTGAGTTCTGCCACTCAACACGCAATAGTCTTAACACTAGGTTCCCTCTGCCTACCCTGCTGTGTGCGGGATATAGCGTGAAGCTAATTTAATTTTTTTTTTATTTAAATTTATTAAGAAAACGTATAAAAATTTGACCCCGCGTCTTTGGAAACCGTCCAAGACCGTGTGGTCTTATATTGATCTCACAAATCAATCAACATCAAGAATCCCCATTCTAATACAATTTTAATATAAACAAGCGTAACAAGTACCTTCAGAAAGACCACAGCCAAACGTCCGAATCCAATAAAGACGATTGCAGCCACTGCCTTGTAGGAATTCAGGGTGTAGGGGCGGGGTGGTGTCCTTGCGCTTTATTCCTTTTATTATTACTAATACGTAGTTATAGTGGAGAGGAAGATAGAACGCGCTCTTGGGATTTCAGTTATCACAATATAATATTGTCGAGTTTCAGTTATTTAAATAAACTGCTAATGGCAAATATCCTATTAGATCTATACCTTCTGATGGCATTATTTTAAACTCAAGTGTTGTAAATATAACTTTTTTAGCACTGTTACCTCTGAATCTCTAAAAGATTTTGGGTTACTCACGATCACAACGATAAAAAGTTCTAACCGCAAAACACATCACGAGTCAAATCATTAGTCTTTAAATAATATCTTTAAAGGAGGAGGATCGAGGAATCAGTTACACACTTCATCCATTAATCGACAAAAAAGTTTAAAAATGTTATTTATTCTTAATTATTTTTAGTAAGAAATTTAAGAGATTTTTTTAGCTTTACGCAGTATTTTTTTGCAGGTTCCCATTTAGACACTTCCGTTCCCCACTTTCCACCGAGTTCTGGAGACACTTCGTATTGAGTAGCAGAACTCAAGATCGTGCCTCGTCACCAGTGCGAACATATGGAAATATTAAATATTTAATTGTCCCAAGTCAGGGTCAAACCCACGACCATCGCGTTTACAGTTGCACCCTTATGGCAATACCCCACAACTGGCAAAAATAATAATAGCTAAAACCAAATCTACAAAATGATGATAGAAAATAACCTTCTCAGAAATAAAATATTTCAGTATCAAAAGCTTAAAGACCTTTATTGCTGTAATCTGTCTGGCTGATAAGCGGTCACTTCAAGTGAGCGCTACCAGAGTGCGAGTAAATCCTTCTCAAATGGAAACGTACAATTTTTGTAATAAAACTCATACATCATCATACTTTATTAATTTTTGCTACTAAGTTTTAAAATATTATAGATGTATGTGTGCTGACAAATATTTTGTTTAATTAATTTAAAAATATATGATGAGTATGTTTTGCTTATAAATTCTTTAATATAGTAGAAGAGGCCATCGTGAGGTAGGGGCACGAGCCTGTATTGTAAACGCGACGGTTGTGGGTTCGATTTCCACACTTCCACTTGGGGGAAAAAAATATTTAATATTTTCATTTCCACGGTCTGGTGACGAGTTACGCCGAAGATTAGTCCTATTAATGAGATTACTGCAATAGCTACTTAGTTAATATCACATTCCCGACGCAACAGAGAGCTCTATTGTAGTCACGTTATTACTGGAGGGCAAACAGAATATGTTGTGTGGAAATATTTAACATATTCATAATTTTATGGGCTATAAGTATTTCTTAAAGTAAAATAAATTGTTGTTTTGTAGTAATATTTTCAATTTAATTCAATTATACCCTAGTTTTTTTTTATCAGTTAATGAATGGTTCATGGTAAATTTTTTTTCATTTCACTATAACTATGACAGCTACACAAGAAGGCAGAATCTGCCATAATTTAAATGAATATATGTCGATTGGCGAAACTTAACGACTTATTTAGTCTTGAAGAATCACGGCGATCATTAAAATTCATTAATTTCATATTTTTATGTCCTAACTTGAGATAGCTCTTAAAATCTTTTAACAGAGAAGTAATGACGTCACACTTCGTCGTTTACTACATTCCGTAACAGCCGTAACTCAATAAAACTGCAATTAAAAGGAAAAGCTATAAAGTCGGTAGTTACCGGTTATTTGGTGGGGTTACGATTTGAGATCGCTGAGCGAACAAGTATGGGATGATTATTTAAAACTGACTTTTTTGTTCGTCTGTATTATTTTTTATATCGTATGATTGAACTTTTTCTTCTTTTAGCTTCACTCTGTAATACATCAATTGAGACCGTGGTCTCCCATTAAGACACCTCCGTTCCCCACTTTCCGCCGAATTATAGAAGCACTGGATGTTGAGTGGCGAAACCCAACCCAGTGCTTTGCGCGAGGAAATGAAAATATGAAATATTTAATTTGCTCGAGTGGGAATCGAAGGGAACGGGCCCACAACCCTTTTCAATCTCCCACTTGTGCTCCTGCGCCACGACGATTATATTATTCACTTAGACTATTTAATATTTTTGTTTTGCGAAGTGTTTTGTTTTCTTTTTTCTTTCTCGGTTCTCCTAGAAATAAAAGCGTGAGCGTAAAAAATATTTTTTTAAGCTCACACCTTGTCTCATATATATATTTTGGTAACATTTAGTTTCGCTTATGATAATTTCTTTATTTTGTGAAATAGAAAAACAATTGTAATAATTCATTTATATGTAAATTTATTAGTTAAGCGAAATTGAGACATTTTTTTCACGTTGTATCCCACGCACAGCAAGGTAAGCAGCGGGGTTCTAGTATCAAGATATTCCGTTCCCCGTTCCGCTCAATTTCCGAGACATAGCCTGTCGAGTGGATTTAAACTCCGTACTTTGTGAAAATCAAACCAACGCTATACCACACGCAACAAGAATATCTACATTCACCTGGTCATTGTCAACATACAATATCAATAAAAATTATCCAAAACAAGAAAATATATTACTTCAAAGTATACTTTATTTTCTGTGACCACTCGCTTTTCTTTGAGTTATTTAATTTAATTTATTTTTATTGAGTGTTTGTATATTATTTACATACAATATTGGTGGAATCGGGTCGAGGAATTTTTTTAAGACAAATACTTCTCCTTTCATGCAAACTACGCCGCGAGGGTATTTAATTTGACTTTTCAAATAAGCTTCCAACGCTTTCCCGCGGGAATTTTATTATTTTTGGTATATACGAGTATGACGTTAAGTTAAAACATCTACTACAGTAGACTAGTACGGAGTGGTTTTAATGAAAACCAACTTACTGATTGCAAAATTTAAACTCATTACGAAATATAATTAATAATAGAGAGGTTGATTAGTTTGAGAGGTTAGCTAGTTGGTAGAAGGTTCTACCTCTGGAGGTATTGCGTGTGGAGTGGTGGAACTCGACACCAGAGCAAAGACATGAAAGTATAAGTTTAAATAAATATTTCACTTCCTCGAGTGGGGATCGAACTCAAAACCAGTCGATTTTGCAGTCACACTTTGTGCCTCTACATCACGGCTGGCGCAGGAATAAAAATATTTTAAATATAATCGTCCTCCCGACTTGTGATCGTACCTACAACCATCTCTTTTGACAGTCAGCCACTCATAGGAGCTGCTACTTATACTCACTATATTATTCCTCTAAAAATCTAAAAGATATTCTGTATCATTGTCGACGTCAATTTACAAAGCTAACAAGCCAACATGATGATGTCATGACGATGTCTGAAATACTACACGAGTCGTTTGTCACTCTGTCCCGCCAGAGGAAAGCATTGTTTAGAGAAACGTGTCAAATAATATCGTTCAGAATATACATCGAATAAAAAATAAGCACGAAATACAATTATTCAATTTGAATAATATTACTTAGCTGAAGGTCCTTCCTTCTGCAAAGATTTTAAAAGTACCAAGTTTTGCCAGTTTTACAACTTCGATCCTTGTATAGAAATAAAATATCAAGTAGGTACATATTTTAGTATTCAAATACGTATGCTCTTAGGTGATGTGTTCTAAAAGTTATATGCTTTTGGAGCATGCCCAAAAGCTTTAGTAAACGAAGTCTAGCGACTCTCATACCACGACGGCTTTACACGTTTTGACAGTCATCCTGCCTCCACTGGCATTATTATTGGTTTTCAGGAATATTTTATACAGTATATTATTTATATACAGTGTATACATATTTCTGTCCATGTTCAAATGGAAATAATCCAAATTGTGCATATATGTATGTGACACCAGTCGTTGCGCACGCTTGTGCCCCCTAAAGCGGGAGACTCTAAACGTAAGAGACTGTGGATTTGATTCTCTCTTAAGAAAATAAAATATTATATATTTGATTTATTCGCTCTCGCGTAGAGGCAAAGCACGGCGTTGAATTCCGCCTCAATAGTTTGCTACATTGCGGGATATAGTGTGAAGCGTGAAGCTAAGTATATGTATTTTACATAACATTAATTATTAACACTTTCTTAATGTACCCTGACCGCAAGGACAGTGGGTCGTCTTTATTCTTTTTAGGGTACCTCAAAAGGAAAAAACGGAACCCTTATAAAAATCAATTAATAGTCCGTCTGTCAATGATCTCGAGATCGCGTCGAGGTATTAAGCACAGGTGAAATTAAGCAACTTATAGTTGACCGGACGTCTATATATGAACCGCAGCGCCACCTATCGGGGCTTATTGTATTTTGCAACCAACCAGGAAATCATTAAAATATAAATGCGAAACTTATTCAAATCGGTTTAGACCACTAATCGGCTCAGACAGGTGACAAACGCACATACAGAAGAATTTTATATAAAAGAGTAGCAACCTGTCCGTAGCGACAGGACACAAACTTGAACGGTATAATAGGTGCTCGCGCGCGGAAAACGATTTTTTCAGTGTATATCCTGAATCTGCTAAAATATTGGGATAAAAAGTAGCTTTTATATAGCTTTATAACTTTCTCTATCTTGTAGTAAAAATCCTATAAAATAGACCGAACAGTTTCAGAGATTAGTCCGCTCAAACATATATGCACTGAGACTGACAACATTTTAAAACAACATAGTTACATTAAACTCATAAACAGAAACATAATTTTAATTTATACGTACAGATATATAAGACGCAATAAATATACATTTTTCATAATTTTCTGCAAACCTGTTTTTAACAAACAAACCTTAATATTTACCTAATATTTTACACTGTACATATATTGAATGATTTATAAAAAAACGTCATACTTTTTGACATATCAACATCCTCCATTTTGTACCATCTGTATGAAAAACCAAGGAAAATATAGAGCCAATACAAATCTTGTAGGATCATCAAAACCGCTTGTTCGATACAACTGAGCGAATTGAATCGGCTCCCCCTTTCACGAAGATAGGAATATAATACGGTATCTGCCGTTTATCATTCGTCCGTCCTTTTATAGGGGACTTAGAAAAACCTCTGGATATAATACTTTTTGTGCTAATGTGTTTTTAGTTAGCGAAGATTTATTTATGTTAGAATTTTTGTTTCAAGTTAGAGGCCAGTCGTGTAGTAAAGGCACTTTGTGTACTGTAAATGCTACAGGGTGTGGGTTCCATTTCCAGTCAAGGAAATATTTAATGTTTTTACTTCTTTTTTAGTGGGGAACTGAGTGTGAACATTTGAATATCCTGTTGTGTGCGTGCTGTATATCGATATAGCGTGACGCTAAAAAAATTGTATAGAATAAAAAAGTTATATGCTCTTCCACTTAGCCTAGAGTGTTCTTTGGCGCATACAATACGTAATATAGCAACGTGTTTGTCATTTAAATACACTAGTGTGTCATCTTTGTAAATTTAATATATTGTAAAAAATCGGAAGCGATTATAGTTTAAAAAAAACACGATAAAAACAAACATCGTCCACATGTTTCTAAACTATTTGGAACGGGATACTATGTAACTGCAATAAGTGATATGTATCACCTGATAACAATACACTAGTTTCCTTCCAATAGGGGCCGTTGCATAGGGCCATCTTTTTCACCTAAATCTACCCTCTTTTAGACGAGTACGCTCACAATATTTATATGCATATTTATAAAATATTTACTAAAATACTAAAGTACTATACTTTGCACTCGTCTACAAATTGTAACTGTAAGAATTTGAGGCTTTATACAGAGCTTTATGAGATTGACAATAGTACCATAATTTTACCTGATATGACGTCTCTACCGTCTGCACAATTTTCATAAAAACTGTATTAATATATCTACAGAAATAGGAAAATGTATGTAGATTAAAGATTTACAAAAATAATAAATAACATTTTACCCTAATAGACAAAATATTACAAATATTCCAGGAGAATTCCTACATTATTAAGATATATAGAGACTAGACTTAAATAACCCAATCATTTTATGGAACATCGCTGGCATACTTTGGTAAACTTGTATACGAATATATATATGTTATATGTTAGAACTATAAGTCTTAAAAATTGGCCTTAAAGTGAACAATGTAGTGTCTTAATACTACTTGCTTACTTTATTATTTATATTTTTATATGCGGAACACAGCTTGAATCTATAAATATATAAAAAATAGAGCAATAAAAACTACTGACTTTCTTAAGTAGTATTAATGATGTTAAAAGAACTTCACGTACAAGTGAGGACTCCCCAGAGGATTTGTGGAAAGAGTTCAATGACCGGATAAAGGCAGAGAGGTTCCTATGAACATTTTAACACTCCGTCATTTTCTCAGGGGACGACGCGTGAAGATAAATTCGTCTAATTTCTCTCCTTTGGTAATTGATCGCCGTCATGACAGTCATAATAATCTCGTAGCACACTTGGGCTATTATCAAATTAATTTCATTGGTTTTCGCGGTCCCATTTGCTTTAGTATATACTAATAGCAGAATTATATTATGTTTCAGCTTCACGTTGTACTTATCTCGTATATAGCAGGGTAGGCATAGGGAACGTAGTGTTAGGACACTCCGCTAAATAATAATTTATTTCCCGGAGAGAAAAGCGAGCTCTGGCTGGTGCACCTCAGTATCAGCTTGAACCATTTGATCGCATAAAACCACCGCCGTTCGAATCATTGGGGATCCAATTATCTGTGAAGGGATTTGCGAAGAGATTCTTCCTCGCTTTGCGTTCTTACCGCAATTTATCATGGAGAATGTTCTGAGGAACTGTTTGACCTGTTACCTGCCGAATTTCCTAACCGCACAGTACGTCACATGCTAAAATATCATCGAAACCACCTGGATACGTGGCACGCCACTACTGTGCGGTTTCTTAGGAACTTCCTTCCACTCGCCACGAACTGTGGAACGGCCTACCCGCAGCAGTGTTCCCACGACGATATGACATGGGTACCTTCAAAAAACGCGTCTATCTCCATCTTAAAAACCGGCAACGCACCTGTAGCTCCTCTGTTGTTGCACGGAGGCGGTCATCACTTACCATAAGGCGACCCGAACGCTCGTTTGCCTTGTCCTTTTCCATAAAAATAAGAGGTAAAGGTATAATTTAATTTATAAAAGTAGAGGCGACTGCGACTGCTGCAAAGTTCGAAACGTGCTTAAAGATAGTATAAATTACTTTTATTTAATTTGCTTTAAGCTCGGAACTTTCTAGCCATTATGACAAAGTTGGGATACCAGTGACCAAACGCCATAGTTGGGGGTAAAACGATTACTGAAGAGAAAGGAAACTATAAACATTATTTATATATAATTAATTCCATTTATTTTTTCGGTATAATAACTAGGCAAAGCGAGGCGTTAAGTACCGCTGCTGAATGTCTCGATAATTGGGTTGTCGTGTAGTGGCTTCATTTTGCATACCATGCTATTAGCGGGATACAGAGTAATTTAAAATAAATATTGCCTGTTATTGCTTTTGAACCCACATTGGTCATATTAATTTATAATTATTTCTATACTAAAAGCTTAACATTACGCCAAAGTATACTTTGAATAATTAATTTTGAATAATCACAAAAAATAACTGAACTAATGAGACCAGTCGTGGTGCAGGGGCACAAAGTGTGACTGTAAAATCGGCTGGTTGTGAGTTCGATCCGAATTATTGAAAATAATATTGTTATGTAAATTTATTAGAAAACTTAACTTAGCTATAGATTTTAAACGGTTTATTTAATTGCAACCAGTGCGGCGCAGTGTGACGTGGCCCGAATGTAACACAATGTTAACGGCTTTGATTGCCACGCGGGAATATGAATTCTGACAATTCAAATTAAAATTGGGAACGGACGATTTTGACGTTAGGTTCTAGCGCTTACCCTTCCATATAATTTTACTTCTATATAGAGGTTTAAGTAGAAAATGTGACTAACTACATTTAGTTTTATTTTAGTACTTGACATTTAGGTATATAATATCTGTCTAACGTAAAACCTCATTTTACGTTACAAACAAAACAAATTATTAAAACTAATTACATATAAGCGCAAATATCTGCCACCCGTACCAAATTATAACAAAATCTGGATTAACTTCGTGCGATGCTATCAACGAACTAATCATTTACACTAACGTACTTGTACCGGAATGCTATTTTAATTGAAAATGTTTATAATATAATCTGATTTTCAGCTTCACAGTATATAGCAGGGTAGGAAGAGGGAAGCTAGTGTTAAGACACTCCGGTCCCCATTTTCCGCTCATTTTTCGTTACATTCTGGAGGTATTGCGTGTTTAGTAGTGGATAGCGCCGCACATTCGATACCAGAGCGAAGAAATGGAAATATACCTACATTAAAATAAATATTTCATTTCTTCGAGTGGGGATCGAATCCACAACCAGTCGCGTTTAGTCACACTTTACGCCCCTGCGCCACGATGCCTCAATCTGATTTTACTACAAGCTTTTATTTAACTCTCCGTGTTAACCTATTGATCCGGTTGAGCTGAAATTTATATTACAACTTCAGTTCTGATGACAATGATATTACAAATAACCAAATATTGTTGTTAATCCGTGAGTCCGACTCGCACTTGGCCCGTTATTTTAATGAATATAGTTACAATATTCACATCAATTTATTGATGTGAATATTTGTAAAGCTGGTTTTGGTAGAGTTTAACCAATTTGTACATAATGTTCCAAAATTAATTTTATCAATCAATGTTCTCCATTATGTGCAAATTATGTAATAACATATTTTTTATACATTTACATTACTGTTATATATAACTCAATGGACAGAAAGTATGTTTTACAAATTAAACTTCCTGCAAAGTAAATAAAAACAAGGTGTTTTAGGTAAGTCTAAAGAAAAATATTTATTTCCAGCCTCACGCATACAGTTGGGCAGCTAATGTTCCCTGCACTCACGATGTTCCCCACTATCAGGTAAATTTTCTAGGTGCTGCGTGTCTCATAGCGAAATTTAACGCCACGTGTGGCTTTGTAACCAGATCGTGAAAAGGAAAAAAAGACAATCTTTCAAACGAGAATGGAATCCAATTCAGTTCTGTACTACGCTGTGCCGCTTGCGCCTCGACAACCTATATATTTTATACCTATATATTTTTTTACTTTGCCAATATTTTAAGTTTTAGTAACATTAAGTCAGATGTTAAGTATATATATTCAAAACTAAGTCATTGATCGCAAGTAAAGCTCACAATTTATGATTGACCAGACTGACTTCCATTTCCGAGGTTTCTTGGTCAGGTTACACTTTTTGACATTAATTAATTGCACCAAAAAAAAATCCTGATTAATTCCAATATAGCTAGAATATTATGTTGCCAGTCGTAGCGCAGCGGCACAAGTGTGCGATTGAAAAAGCGACAGGTTATGGGTTTGATTCCCACTCTAGGAAATGGAATATTTCATATTTTCATTTTATAGCTCTTTGAGTTCCGCCACTCAATACACAATGTCTCCAAAATACGACTATATTTTTAAATGAAACTACTTAACCACAATAATCGCGCATATTTAGTTTTAAACCGGATTGTATACTTTGACACTTTAGACGCGGATTCTACTGTCCAAAATAAATTGAATTCAAAATTATGTAGTGCCTGAACACTACATTCTCGCCATTTACCATACAAAGCAACATATAGAGACGAGAGACGACGATTACTACTCATTAAACGACAAACCAAGCAACCCTTTTTCTATATAATATGCACTTTTCATTAAAAATGCTCGCACCGGGCCTAAGCTTATAAAGGAACTATGAATATTTGGTACAAGCTCTTAATTACTACTAATCTTTCAAGTGTGAGAACAATTAAAAATTTTGTGTTTTGTTATTTTATACATATAAATATGATAATATTACATTATATAATTGTAAAAGAGACCCTAGTGTGACTCCGTTCATATCCTCCGTTACATATTTTCTACTTCACTATATGAAATATTTAATGTTTCCCTTATTTATAGACGTGGGTTGAATATCTTGAATAGACAGGAATATCGCTGGTACAAGGAAATTCCATTGGAGTCCGAACATCCTAAATAATTGATTAAACTAAAGCTTACTATTAAATCTTGTTGTTAGAAATCCTTATATTTAGACTTATACATTTTTTTTATTGACTTGTCATAATACGCACCTTAAATAAGAACTTAAATAATATATATTATATGTTGATAAATTGATTGAATGAGGCTTTAAGAGGATGGAGAATAAGGAAGGTTGATGGTTCGATTCCTACTCGAGGAAATAAAATATTTAATATTTTAATTTTCTCGGCTGAAAGTGGATAACGAGAAAGTGGAAACGGACACTCCGTTCCTACTTTCCCGTACTTTATCCGCTTAGCTTATTATTTTATTACATTTAAATATATAAAAGCTTTGCATATTGTAACTTATGTGCTATTTTAATACAATCAAAATATTGTAAAGTATCATTTAAATCGGTTCTGTATAGTATCAGCAGCAGTTTTGTGGTGAATGTGACAAAAAGAATCATCCTCACAAACATTCCCTTTATTAATAGATTATATTAGTAGGAACAATTTCTGTTTGTTTGTAGTATACAAATTCAAAAAAATATTTAAGTTTAAACCGCCTTCTACCATCTTTTTTCTCTTTTCTTCTCTTCTCTTCTATAATCACTGTTTAACTACTATTGATCGTAGCGTCATTTATATGTTTGAAAAAAAATATAATTCTTTTGTTTCAACCAATTTAAGAAAACTATAATCATTTTCATCGTTTTGCCCTATACATTTTCTTTTATACATATTTAAAAAGCCTAATAAAGAGGAACTTAAGGATACTAAGGCAATGATATCAACTGAGGCTTACTTGTATATCTTAAATGGTTTTCTCGGGAGCATTGTAAGAGTGAATAAGTTCTATTTCTTGCTTTTGTTTCGGCTTCTTATATATTTTTTTACGCATTTTCTACTTTTATCTTTTCTTTTACGTACTTTGCGTACATAAAAGAAAAGATAAAAGTAGAAAATGCGTACAGCTTAAAGGCATACTTTGTTCAACTAGATCACTAGACCAAGAAAACCAATGTTCTTTTATGTTTACAAGTTACCCTTAAAGTTATGTATGTACAGTTTGATGTTTCTAAAATCAAAGTGTATATTAATTGAGGCCAGTCGTGGCGCAGTGGTACAAAGTGTGACTGTAAAACCGACTGGTTGTGGGTTCGATCCCCACTCGAGGAGATGAAATATTTACTTAAGTTTATATTTTCATTTCTTCGCTCTGGTGTCAAGGCAAAGCGCGGCGTTGAGTTCTGCCACTCAACACGCAATGCCTCCAAAATTCGGCAGAAAGTGGGGAACGGAGTGTCTTAACACTAGGTTCCCTCTGCCTACCCTGCTGTGTGCGGGATATAGCGTGAAGCTAAGTGTATATTAATAATACTTTATTTATTAAATTAACGTTAATTTTAAGACCAGTCGAGACGCAATGTAAATGCGATAGATTTTGGATTTGATTCCTATTCGAGGAAATGAAACATTAAATATTTTAATTTCTTTGCTCTGATATCGAGGCTCATCGCGGTGTTGAGTTCCAACACTCAACATACAGACAAAGCTAAAGAAAAAAAAAAAAGGAAAAAAAGAAAGGCTGAAAAAAAGGAAAAATAACATAAACTCTCAAAAATTTGGACACAAGTGACAAATATTATTTTGCAACCAAATTGAATTGCACATTCAAGTCACGCGTGTACAAAAAAACATCAATTTTCAATTTAGAAAAAATACAAAAATATTGCTATCAATTGCTGAATTGACGTCCGTGACATATCATGTATATATATGTAAATATACGTACCTCGACATAATAAATAATTCAAATTTTCAATATTTTAGGCTTACATTGGATCGATTTTAACAAATATTTCACGGTTTTTTGACTAATATTTCACGGTACAGAACGATGGTTCTATAAGTTTCAAATTAAAAAATAATTTAGTAATCTGGGAGATTAAGTTTTTTCGTTGAGTCCCGCTGCATAACATGATAGGGTGGGCAGAGGAAGGCATGTGCTAAGACACCCATTCTCTTATTAAAGATGGATTATGCTGTTGGCTCTTACTCTGAAATTAATTTTATTCCTTTTTTGTCTATATTGTTTGCTGATTGAGAGTGATAGGTCATATTTTTAATAGCTATAACATTTCTACTATCAAAGTTAAGTCATAAATCAGCATCACGCAGTATCCCGCACAGCAGGGTAGGCAGAGGGAACCTAGTGTCATAAAGCACTCCGTTCCTCACTTTCTGCCGAGTTCTGGAAGCATTGCGTATTGAGTGAGAGAACGTAACGCCGCGCTTTACCTCGACACCGGAGCGAAGAAATAGAAATACAAATTTACGTAAATATTTCATCTCCTCGAGTGGGGATCGAACCCACAACCAGTCGGTTTTACAGTCACACTTTGTGCCCCTGCACCACGACTGGCCTCAATAAACGGCCTCAAGTCATAGTTAGTAATAATTAATGTTATAACTTACATCGTACAAAGTAAATTTTGATAAGTTTTCAAATAGCAAATTCATTTTACATTGTAATTTCAGACACTAAGATCTAGAAGCTTCTAGATATTTTAATATAATTGTAGGTCTTATCAAAAGCAGCAAGTCGGAGAGACGGTGTACCATATAGGAGTAGGTTCATAACCAACTGTCACTAATAAGTCACGGTAAAAGCTCTTGTTCCAAAATTTAATCATCGCTATGGTTGGAACAAAAGATGTAAACTGTAGTATATAGTAGCATTTACCATTATTGTCTGAGGTAATTAATTACATTACATATTCGAAGAAAAGAATGAAGAGATTAAATAAATGAACTGTGCCCGTTGTGACGAAGGGGAACAGGGGATTCGATTCCCACTCGAGAAAAGAAAATATTAAATATGTTCATTTCTTTAGTCTGGTACAGAGGCAAAGCCCGAAGTTATGTTGTGTGAAAAGTAGTGAACGGAAGTGTCTTGACACTACGCTCCTAGGTTTTCTCTGACTATCCTGCTATGTACGGGATACAGCGTAAAGTTAAAGAATAATAAATGAATAATTTAATTAAACATTTTAAACAGTAAAAGCCAAGAGAGAGAGAGAGAGCCAGTGTTTTGTTTAACCTAATTTTTAAAATAACATTGCTTCAAATTAAATTTTAAATTCGCATCTTTGCATCACTTACCAATAGCACTGGAATGAGCAACACATAACATAAGTACTAAATAACATAAATGTAGTTCTTTTTTGCACGAAATACAAGAGAACACACGAACACGAAATAAAAAAGAAACAAAAAGTAAATTTAATAAATTAAAATAAGTATGTACATTAAGACATTTTAATAGTCGAAATCTTTTAATGTTTTTAAAATCTCCTACTGCGAATTAAATATATATTTTTAGCTTCACAAAGTATCTCGCTTAAATTAAGGTAGGCAGAGAGAGCATGAAAACCTAGTGTTAAGCCTATCTGCCACTGAATTCTTGAGGCATAGCGTGTTGACCGAGTCATTTGCTTTTAATTCGTGTAAAGATCAATCATCAAAAGTGTCGTCTCTCCGCAATTATGATGGCTATTTGAGTAATTTCTAATCTCAACACTCTACATTTCAAATTTGAGCTGAACTTATATTCTACTTCCACGATTGATTCAAGTGATTCGATTGTAATTCTATAGCGTTATTACCGAAACAAAGGCTTCTAAAACAATTCAAATAATTGAACAATACGCAATATTAACGTGCAACTCAATAATACGGTATTCTATTGTAACTTTGCAAGGAAATTGGAACCAAATTGGTGCAAAAACTTGCGATAGAAACTTTATCTGGGTCTATTCGAACAATGTTGATATTTGGAAAGTTACGATTTTCTTCAATAGAATGGGTACGGAGGGACCCTTTGCTTTACATATCGCTTCATTAAAATCAAGCTTAAAATTTAATTTATTATATATTTATATATGTGGTGATGATTTCTGGTGTGTGTATTATTGATGCGATAATATTTTATTAATAATATTTTTCAATAAGTTCCGCCACCTAATAGGCGATAACTCTAGCGTACGTTGGAGGTTTCCTTAATTTGCTTTTTTTTTTGGCTGTTTAAAATTTGTCTCAATAATATATTTATTATACGAAACTTCACATTTCCCAATTGTGAATCAATATTATTTTTTCAATAACTTATAACAAAAATAAAACTAAACATTAAAAAAAGAAATCGAAAGATAAATTTATTAGAGAAGAGTGATAGAGATAAGAAAGAAGAAAGATTTTTTATTATAACTTATTGTTTACAAAAAATCCGTAAATATTGAATATAAATTTAAATTTTACAGCGTGATAGCTCCACGCTGTCTTGAGTAAATTTATCTTGACTAATTTGTAAAGCAGTCTAAAATACTAACGAATCAGATAGCTTATTAGTTAACAAGTGAACTATAAGCAAAAAAAAACCAACCATATACTAATTTACAAGTATAACGTATGATTTATCAAAATAAATTCACTGATTTAACAGTTAAAACAGAACAAAGAAACGGACACATACGCGCTAAAAACATAACCTACCTTTTAGGTTTCACCGCAGTCAGATAAAAAAAGGTACATGCTATTACTACTCAATAATCTACAACCACAATCACGATAACACCTATCCTCAATATTTTTATCCAATATTTCTATAACACCATTAATCAGTCTAGACAGTATTGATTTAATGTGTTCCTCTTTATACGCAGTTAAGCCGTTACTTCACGGTTCAGTGGCGGGCCACTATAGATACAATAGAATAGCCTAAATTTATAACCGATTTGCCTTTTGTTTAGATTTACAACAAATCACTTCATAGTACTTCTCTTATAATGTAATATTGTTCGTAGAGCATTGAAATAGGTGGGATAGGTAGTTTATAGTATATACTGTTTATTAAGCAGTAGTACTATTGAAGAGGTCGTGGCGCAGGGGCACAAAGTGTAACTGTAAAATCAACTAGTTGTGGGTTCGATACCGACTCGAGGAGATGAAATATTTACTTAAATTTATATTTCCATTTCTTCGCTCTGGTGTCGAGGCTAAGCGCGGCGTTGAGTTCTGCCACTCAACACGTAATGCCTCCAGAGTTCGGCAGAAAATGTTGAACTGAGTGTATTAACACTAGGTTCCCTCTACCTACCTTGTTGTGTGTAGGATACAGCGTGAAGTTGAGTTATTTTTTAAATTTATGTATTCATTGTTAATATGTTAATAACATGAGGTAAAAGGGCGGCGTTGATTTCCACTAGCTTAATAATAACGGTTCCACGGTCCATGTACTTGAAGGTTACATGTAGACGCGAATTTGACACTCTTGGTTTAAATTAATATACGTTTCCTAATATATATTATATTTTAAAATATTAGACAGTAGATACTTGATATATCTCTTAATTTGGGCAAAAAGTAGAATATATGAACACTAATTCCATCCAAAGGATAGGAAAATTCTTGTAAATATGTAAAAATATATATTTTTCAATAGAAATATCTTTGTATCATTACAACTCATTTACATAGCAATTAACATAAAGAGTCTTCAGTACGTCAGCATTCGTCGGGCGTCGTGACGAGGTCACTTTCACAATTGACAGTAGGTACAAAATGTTCGCGTAATATAACTAAAGCTACCATGTTTAAATTATTTTCAGGTTTAAGGATACTTTTGAATTTTGCCTATAAATTATTTTAGCAGATCAGCTTCACGTCGCTATCCCACACACAGCAGGGTCAGCAGCACTGGCAGAGGGAATCTTGTGTAAAGACACCCCGTTCCCCACTTTCCTTTTCACTTTCTTTCAATGCCGGAACTTAATGCAGCACTTTGCCTCGACAACAGAGCGAAAAAATGGAAGTGTAAATTTGAATAAATATTTTATTTCCTTGAGTGGGGATCGAACCCACAACCAATAGCGTTTACAGTCACACTTTGTGTCTCTGCGCCACGGCTGGTCCCTTTTTTTTAATTCTTTTTCTTAACTTAGCGGGTTCAATTTCATTTTAGATGATATACATTATTTAAGATGTGTCCAAATTTTTGTTTATAAAAAAATGCTATTTTTTATTATATGCTTTAAAAATTACTCTATGGGCGAAAATTTGTCGGAAAATAAGGAACGGTGTGCCTTAACTCTTAAATTATAAGAAATTTCATTTCCTCGAGTGGTAATCGAATCGACAGGCCTCATATTTCACCATTTTAAATTATAAAATTTATAGAAAAATAATTCAAATCCGGGCAAAATCATATAAATAATAAATCGTAAGTAAATAATAAACACAATTGCACCTGAACTAAGTCGGTCATTTGATCGAGGTCGTGTCGCTATATAACTCAAACTAACGTAACTTACAAGTTCATAGAAATGTATTATTGATATTTATTTTTAATTATCATTTTTTCTATTACTATATTGTTCTCTTAATTTGTTTTGTTCTCTTAATTTAAAACTTATATTTAGAGATTATAATTCAAGGTTACATTTATTTTGCATTATTAAAAAAATATATCAAATAAAATACAAGAAAAAAGGCAATGGCGATAATTTAGTATTTAGTAAACGCGATCACTTCTACAATTGGTTGACTAAACTGCACTGGTGTAGTGTCGTACATACAGTACCTAGTTACCACGTGAAGCACGGTAGGTGTTGTTAGTTCTCATGTAGATCTGCAGAGATGCGTTTGAGTTCACTATTACTGTATTTCGTGTTCGCCGCGCGCGGTCAGGATTGTAATGTTGGAGGGAAACAGGTGAATTTATTATAAAATTGTTAGAGTTTTGTTTGTTTTATAAAATTGTGGATTTGATACAGATAATTTAAAAATAGTAGTTTATTTTAGCTTTACACACACATTCGTCGCATATAACAAGGTAGGCAAAGGAAAATGCATGTCTTTATTACATAAATTTTCCTCTGCCTTTAACTAATGTAAACGCATGTCAATTTTCGAGACATTTCGTGTTAAACCGCCAAAATTCCCAAGAGTGGGAATAGAACCCACAATCGTCACATTTACAATGAAACGCTGTGCCACCACACTGTAACGGCTTCTAAATCATTTAAAAGTGAGGAAAAATGTTTTATTAATTTATTTATTACGTTATTCATTGTTATTTTTACTATATATATTTTACTTATAATATATGTATATGTATATGTTTGTATTACTTTCAGTGCATAGCTCACGAACAGTGCTGCGGAGGGTGCTGTTTTGAATATACATGTATAGACAGTAGGTAGCATATTGCTATTATTTATTAATACAATTGCAAATTGAGGCCATTCGTGGCGCAGGGGCTCAAAGTGTGACTGTAAGCGCAACTAGTTGTAGCTTCGATCCCCACTCGAGGATATGAAATATTTATTTAATTTTGTATATCGATTTCTTAGCTTTGGTGACGAGGCAAAACGCGGCATTGAGTTTTGCTTCTCAGAACGCAACCCCTATAGAATAGGGAACGGAGTATCTAAATACTGGGTTCTCCCTCTGCCTATGTGTAGCTGTGTGCGGGATATAGCGTGAAGCTGAATAAGTAGTATTTTTTCCTTTAATAGTCTTTATTAAATATTTATATTTAGAACAAAACTAGAATAATACTTTTTTTAAGCCTATCAACAACAACCTTACAAATTAATTTTATTATTTATATTTAAATTATGTTCAACAATCCATGATGGTTTCTAAAATTTATTAGAAAATGAGAAATGTAGTGCCTTGACACTACGTACTTTGCTATACGGAGAAACGCATAAAACTACATCTATATATACTTCCAAATTTTTCAGCATACAGATCGTGTCTCGAAGATTTAAATGTCTGCAAGGACCACGTGTGCAGAGGTGAAGAAAGTTGTGTGCCATACCAGCCGAGGTGGTGCAGTGGGTGTGAACCATTGCCCATTTGTAGAGTGAGAAGAGGAACTTAGTGTTACAGTAACAGTTGATGTATAGTAAACGGTGTATTATGATATTTTTATATTATTTTTATAGTCTCCCGTCGTCGCATATTGCTAGGTAGCCAGAAGGAACCTAGTATTAAGATACACTTTTGCCCGCTTTCAGCTTTTTTGAGTGACAAAACACAACGCTGCACTGCGTCTTTTCATCGGAGCGGGAATTGCAAATGATGGTACACTTACTCTTCTGCTCCAATTGTCCATTCACCTGTTCATATGACGACTTGATCAAGGCAACAGATACCGCTGTCAACGTGGCTGAATACTGGCAAAATATGATACGAATTTCCAAGCATTGACACGAAGAAGAAGAAGAAGCGGAGAAATTAATATGATTCATTTCCCCGAGCGAGAAACAGATCGGAAACTATTAGAGTTACTGTCAGACGCTGCACTACCGCGGCCTCTATTTATATCGGCCTTCATAGATAATTTATACATTTTAAATTAGAAGGTCAATGTGCATATAAATATACTTTATGTTTATATTTGATGAAACAAAGTACTGGTAGAAGATTATTTATCTGATGCACTAATTATATTTTTTGTTAATTTTTTTCTAATTCTAGGAACAAATTTTAACAAATTTGTTAGAACTGCTAAAGAATTAACCTGCCAATATAAATATTACTGTCATACAATATCACGGTCTGTGGAAACGACTTAGGTTTTCGCATTGCACAATCTGAAATCAACCTCAATTTAGTGGATTAGTACCTATTTAATATGGCTATATCTAGTTTTAGCATTTTTTTAAAGCCTAAAGTGACTTTGAGGCAATAATCGTCATATAGAAATCGTGGTACCGTTTCATGTTACTAAAAGAAACATGAGCATTTTATCGTTTGGTAGCGTTGCCAGATGTCCCGATTTTAGCGGGAAATCCCGATTTGAAGCTCAAAAATGAAGTATCCCGATCGGGACAAGCATTTTACCGAATTATACCACGTACTATGAGAAATATTTTTTATTTAGGTACTAATTGATTCATAGTAATCTAAATATTTATATTTGTAAGTTACGTATTATTCCGAATTATTTCGAAGACTTGACGGTCTTAGCCTTATTGGTAAACCAAAACAATATTGTTAAATATAGTCACGTTTTTCCATTAAAAATATTTGTATATTGATATTTATCACGATTGAAAACTTTATTCTTTACTGAAATAAATGGAAAAATAATAATTTAAATCCTCATTTTTTTTTGTTCAGCTTTTGGCAAATTAAGTGCCGCTTTTCACCTGGAGAATCTGGCAACGCTGTCCTGTGGTGGTAACATCAATGCAATCTCAAAATGTGGAATTTTTCGACATATCTTTTTATTAAAAAGGTTTTTTTTTTATTTTTAAGGTTTCATCAATTGTCGCCAAAAATTCTGCGTTGGGTACAAAGTTTTTCCATTCCATGCCTTCAAAAAAATATAATAAACTTCACAAAAATAGTGTAGTCAATGTTCTTAAGTAACAAGACTCAAATACATGCCCCTCGAATAATGTTACTGGAAACGCATTGTCATCCAAAGCAAAGCAATGACTTAAATAAATGTTTACTACAATAATTATAGCCAGTTTATCACAAAAATTGTTCTGCCATAATGGCAAAATGTAATTTTTTTGATCTATTTTGTTACTATAAGAATGAACGTGAAAGTGTATGTTTACGGCTATCGTATAGTAAGATTAACATATATATTGCTTAAACATACCGCCTTACCTCATTCGTTCCGTTCGTAAGCATTGAACCTACAACCATCGAGCTGACAGTCAAACGGTTGTCGTTATTTTAAGAATAAAGGAATACTTTAAATGCTTTGCTTAAAACTATTAACTATTTGGCGTAGAAAAATACAGTAAATTAAAAAAAATACAGCAATAAAAACACTACAATATCCGCAAATGCAAATCCATCAAGTCAAGATATCATATCAGCTAAAAGATATATCGTATATCATATAAAAGAAATTGAACATAGAACGAAGAAATGTAGGTAAAATAGCTTTTCCTTATAACATTTTATTGACATAGATTATCTATATTAATATAATAAAACGGAAGAGTTTATTTGTTTGTTTAAACGCTAAGATCTGTGGATCTACTGGTCCAATTTACCTTCTTAATATTTCGTTCCCATTAAAACACTCTCCGTCGAATTTTTCATATGTATTGTATAGTCTGTTAAACAGTATTGCACTGCGCAATGATAGTGAATCAATAATATTTGATATAGAATAATAATATAGCACTAAAATTCTTCATTTCAATTATTATTTTATTAAACTTAGCGAGGAATACCACTATCGTTACTGTATTCTCGAAGGTCTACCGAGGTCATCTGCTCTTAAATAGTTCTTTTATTCTGCACACAGCAGTGTATGTAGAGGAAACCAAGAGTTAAGACGCTCTTTGCCTCGAGACCAGAAGGAAGAAATGAAAACATAAAATTAAATAAATATTTCATTGCCTCGAGTGGGGATCGAACCCACAACCAGTCGTGCTCACAGTCACACTTTGTGCCCATGCGCCACAACTGGCCTCAATTATTTATTTATCCAAATCGATACATATTCACATATTGTTATGTTTAATTGTGTACTGTATGTAGGTACTTATTATACACCGTATTCAATTTTGTTTTATTTAAACAAGTTCAACAGCTAAACTAATATAAATGGCTATTTACGCTATTTTTCTTCAACAGCGTGAAATAGCTACATACAAATAAAAAATACTCAATGAACCCACAACTCTATGTTATAAACCAATACTGAGCTATTAGCGTAGCGTTAATAATATCTATTTCTATTAATAAAAAAACAAAAACTATATGTAAGAAAATTCCTTTTTAAAAAAAATGAAACGACAGAGAGTATAAAATTTGGCACAGTCATATTTTATATAGGGAAGAAATGCAAAATGTCAATACTCTTGTAAAATAGCCTGTAAATAATATACTAAATTAATAACGTAAATAAAACCCCACACACACATTATACATTCACACACACTCCTACACTAATATAGAGAGACGTACACGTTGCTATGGCAACGCGTATTGTACGCGTCACTTGTTTATCCAGTACAACAGCTGCTCTAAAACAACAGTTAATCTGTGTTTAAGTGATAAACCCTAATCCAATTTATGTGTATTCCATCACGATCAACTAACAGATAGCTGATATCAAAGCCTATGTACCTTTATTATTAGGTAGGAGTGTTTGTTTTTTGGCTTCACGCTGTATCACGCATAAAGCAAGATAATAGGAATCTAGTGTTAAAACAGTATTCTCCATGAACCGCCTAATTTTTTAAAACATTGTGAATCGATTGGTGGAATTCAACGCCGCTCTTCAAATGTATCCTGCTAATAACAAGGTACACAAAAGGAACCAGGGAAGCTAGTGTTTCCCGTAGTAGAAGCAGTTCCGGTCCCCGCTTTGAAGAATTCTGGAGTATTGCGTATTGAGTGGCGAAATTAACGTCGTACGTCGTAATCGTTACCAGAACTAATTTTTCATTTACTCGACTGGAAATCGAACCCACAACCTATCGCATTTACAACACACACGGTTGTGCCCTTGACTGCTCTGAAATATAATAGATAATACAAATGTAGAGCACAAATATATTCCAAAAACCAAACAAAACAATTTTACAAAAAGATACCTCGACAGTCGATATTACCAATGGCTCTAAATATAGAAGTATCTATAAATATCGCTCCAGACCAAATAATGGTAATTCAACTTCACCACACACGTGTAGGTAACTTATGCGGGCTAAGTTACAAAATGATTCTGATTGCGTCCCAGAGATTTTTACGGTTCAATAAATAATAAATCGGCCTCCATGCTGCTTTGCGTTCGCTTCGCTTCGCTTTTGTGTTTAAGGAAAATTGATTGATGATTATAGCAAATCTTTATTATTTAAATGTTTTGGTATTTTCATTGATTTCATTCGCCAAGATTTTCGTATTTTTTAGAAAAATGTTAAGTAGTTTATATCTATGAAGGTACGCACAACAAATTCAGTTATTCCTACGTAAACGCTGATCGGATAACCTCTCTCTCCTCCTCTCTTCTCTCTCTGTCTCGTAGTCTTCAGTAAAAGTTCCAAAACACTAAAAAAATGTTTGCTGTGAATCTATAGGCACTTAAAAAAACACGGTTAACTTCAAAACACTCTTCAATTTTATTAAAACACTCTTCAATTTTATTAACATGTAAAAACTTTGCAGGTAACTTTTTTTTAAGTAGTTAGTACTGTTTGCAGTAATTCAAGATTTCTTAATTGGCAAATACGCTTTATAAATTAAAACTAAAATTTAAATTCCTGAAATGTGATTAAATTTAATATTAAACGTAATGTATACCTATGCTGAGAATGAAATATATAACTTATGATTAAATTCTGTTTTTAACTGTTTATTTCCCTTGAAAAATTATTTTATAAGTAAATAAACTATTATAATTTGATGAGAGTGGGAAGCTGAAGTGTCTTATGGGAACAGAATGTCTTTAGTATGTTCCCAGGTTACTTTGAAATGTAATATATTGTTAAATGTTAAAAAAAATGTTTTTATATTGTTTATACCGAACGAATAAATTATAAATATTATATGTATTAGTTTTCCAACCTTGTTACCGAACTCTTTCCGACAGCTTCTCCTGACAAATATCACAATCCAAACAATAAACTAAGTTATCGGTTTTCGGAGCTTGGATTAGTGGAACTACCTACGATCGTGCCACAAATCATATTATATCCCACTCATGGCAGAGTAGGTAGAGGAAACCTGGGAACCTAGTGTTAAAACACTCCGTTCTCATTAAGAAACTACACTTCCACTGGAGGCTTGAAGTTTAAATAAAGTAAATTATCCAAACAAAATTTTTAATTTCCTTGTTTTTGTAACAAGATATCAAACCGTTGCGTTGTTACCATGAATACCCCATATAAGAGACCGGAAGTATAAATTTAGTTATAATGGCTATATATAGTAGGATTTCTGTAGAACGATACGGATAACGTACAAAGTACTTATGTACGCCGTCGTACATTTAAACATATGCTGCGTCCGATAACATTGCAACACGCAAGACTATGAGTTCATGTACAGGTTGTGTAATTATACAATACGAGCCGTCCCGTGCCCACTTCGTTGGGTGTTAATTGTTTTCAAAATTATTTATTTTGATATAGATTTAGGTTTTGTTCATAAAAAAGACATCTCAACTGTACATAAAATTTCTTTGTTTTATTGAATAAAAAAGCATTTGTATTGATTCAACTAAAAAATCTATCTACAGTTTCGCCTCCGTACAGAACCGCGGACTTTTTAAAGAACTAATAAAGACCAATATTTTTGATGAACGTTTGTAACGAACTGTTTAATAAGCGCATGCACAATTTTTTTTTAAATTTCTGAGAGAACAACCAAAAATGTCATTTTTTATGTTACATCATAGAGTACCCGCAACCACTATTACACATACATATTATCGTATTACATATTATAGTCTAAATAAGTTCTCTCTGTCTATCTCGCTAAATGCGGGTTTAAGCGTGAAACCAATAAAATATACCGATACAAATGTACCTATATACGTATGTCTAACTACATAATTAAAAGCTCAAACTGACATCAAGGCAATTTGACGCTCATTGTTTCCGTGTTTGCAGCGAAATGTTAGCTTTCTGTGTGGATTTGATTTTCAGTTGTCTGTGGTATTAGTGCTATAACGCATTCCTTTTGGAAGAAATGTATAGAGATGAAAATGTTCTAAAATGGTAATATAAAAATAAATAAATCAACTACACGCTGTATCTCGCATCCAGCAGAGTAGGCAAAGGGAACCTAGTGTTAGGGCACTCCTGGAAGGGAACATACAACCTAACAACGGGAACCTAGTGTTAAAACACTCCTGAAATGAAAATATAAATTTAATAAATATTACATCTCCTCAAGTGGGGATCAAACCTACAACCAGTCGGTTTTACAGTCATACTTTGTGCCCCTGCGCCACGGCTGGCCTCAAGCTCGCCAAAATAGTATTTTAATAAATATTATTTATTTCTTAAATTTATATATTCTGTGGCCTTTCATATTTTATAAAGTCTACCAAAAATTCATATTTTAAGCTGTCAATTCACCCGCGATTTATGTAAGCTGCGCTAAGTGAATGTAACGTGAATTTTATATGAAAGTTTTGAATATTTTCCAATTTTTTAATTTTCATTATTTGGTTCTTAATCGAATATATGAATGAATTAATATATTAAACACGAAATATATTCGTTAAATAAATATATTCGTTTCATAAAATTACTCATATTTTGACCTTTAAATAAGATCAGCTTCACGCTGTATCACGGTAGGCAGAGGGAACCTACTGTTCTTAGACACTCCGTTCCCCACTTTCTGCCGAATTCTGGAGGCATTGCGTGTTAAGTGGCAGAACTCAACGCCGCGCTTAGCCTCGACATCAGAGCGAAGAAATGGAAATATAAATTTAAGTAAATATTTCATCTCCTCGAGTGGGGATCGAACCCACAACCAGTCCGTTTTAAAGTCACACTTTGTGCCGCTGCGCCGCGACTGGCCTCAACATAGTAATATAATTAAGAAAATATCTAAATAAACTGTAAAACATGAAAAAAAACTTTAAATCATGTAAAAGACGGTCAAAGTTCCAAGCATTCTAAAGAAAAATTTATTTCGTTACAGGCCGATACGTAACGTAACGCTCGTTACTTACGTCCGTTAATCCTTTATACGAGCAACAAGGAAATGTCTTATGTAAATAGACTTGGGTTGAATATATACGAAGATTAAAAATTCATGATAAATAAACTTGGGTTGGGTTACTTTTTGACATTGTCATAAAGTACGGGTTTGAGTGCCTCTACGTTTATATACATATGTAAAAATCAGCTTCACGCTGTATCCCGCATACAGCAGGGTAGGCAGAGGGAACCTAGTGTTAAGACACTCTGTTCCTCACTTCTTCTTCCTGGCATTAATCCCGGCTATTTCCATGGAGCCATGGAGGCTGGTCTTGGATGTGGCTGAGACAGTATCGAGCACAACATTAAACCAGAACGGACTAAGAGCCGAGCCTTGGTGAACCCCTACTGTAATCTGGAAAGGCTTAGTGTCGCCAACAGCAGTCCTATCCATAGAAGCGGAATCGTGGTACGTGTCTCTGATCTTAATGTAGGCCTCAGGGATCCCTTTGGATCGCAATGCCCACCAGATACACTGATTAGGCACACAGTCAAAGGCTTTCTGCAGATCTAAAAAGTCCATTCTCCGTTTCCCGCTATGTATACATATGTACATATGTGCGGGATACCGCGTGAACCTAATAAAATTTTTCATAACCAATATTTTTTTTGCTATAAAATTATTAAAAAAAATCTATATGTAGAACAATAAGGTCTCGTTCTAAGAAACTGCAACAGATGCTAGACGCAATATCGCTGTCAAAAGTTGTAATTAATACTTTTTCCCTCACTTAATAATACAGCGTCGCGCCATTTGGTGTTCCCTTTGAATTTACTCTACAAATTATTTGGTAAAATCCGAGGCTGAAATTATAACTTTTATATTTTTAGTAATTAATAATTTTGTATTAACGTACGTACTTACGTTCGTACTCTTATTCTCCATTTTTATATAATATTTTTCATTTTTACAAAACATTAACTGTTTTAATAATTACAGTGGTTTATATTTAAATATTTATACCTTAATACCGTATAGGGGGCTTGCCACACAATGTGTCTGAATTGGTTTTTTTTTAATACTAAAAAAACCTGCCAAGTACGAGTTTGGCTCGCTCACTGAGGGTCCCCTATAAAAATTGGAGGTCTTGACCCTTTTTTGAAATTCAGGCTTAGCTTTAGTAATAAGTATTAGTAGCTTAGCTTTAATTCCCTCCTTCCGGTTATTTCTTTGAGAATTTAACCAGAAACGTAATACGTAGAGTCAGTTTTTTTCTGAACCGTACATCCTAGTGTGAATTTTACATGGTATGAAATTTTCGATATCTCCAAGCGTTCCTCTTGACAGACAGACATACGGACGGACAACGTGATCTTACAAGGGTTCCGTCTTTCTTTAAAAGGTACAGAGTTAGAAAAAAATGTTTTAAAGGTTTTAGGGTAAAAATACCTAATAAAAATAAATAATAGTAGATCCATCAAATGTAACCTTCGGATCACTAATTTAAATTTACGTCTCAGTCAATCTATGCATCTCTTAATCGATTAACTTTTCACTACAATTCAACTTTTCTAAAAATATAGCATTATGAAACCAAATTTATAAAGATTTGTTACAGTTCAATGAATAACCACTGCAAATAAGTGCGAAATGCGTTAGATGTCCATACTACCCGCCCACCCCATTAGAGATAGGCACTGTGAATGAATATGTGAATATGTGAATGAATTGAATAGCTACGACGTAAAAGTTTTTTGTGGAGTTTTAACTTTTGTATAAATAAACCGTTTTTATATTCAAAATAAATACTTTTTGAAAAAACAGGTGTCCATTTTTTTTCAAGCTATATTTTATTTTACAAATCACCCTTTCACTTAAAACTCATATTAGGTGGATTGTGCGAAATATTGTAATCTGTGATTGCAAATTAAAATGTTGTTGTGACGGCCATTTTGAATAAACAACAATATTGCTAAATATGCATTATCGTCAGAACTGAAATCGTAATTCAAATTACAATTCAATTTAAAAAGGCAGATCTAGGAGGCAAAGAAAAAGAGAGTAGGGCTTGATTCCAATTTCTGAGGACTGATTGACGTGCCCTTGTTTAACTTCATCTGGATCACCTATCAAACGTCGGAACTCAATATTGCACTTAGCTGACCATGTTATGTTAGATTCGTAGTAGTTAAGAGCTGTAATTGCTTTGATAAATGCTTGTGCCACATGTTAAAATTTGAATATGATAAAAAAATACCAGTTTTTTGGAAAAATATTGAAGAAATTGACAAAGAACGGCCTAATTGAACAAAGAATATTTTAATTTTGATTCTGATGCAAGATTTTTTTATGTATAATATGCCGCCATATATAAATCTCCTTATAAACAAGTCAACACGATAATAAAAAAAAAACATGCAATAAAATACGCAATTAGTTCTATGAAAGCAATTAATTAGGCTAATTCCTTAGGTGCGATATTACCTAAAAGCTGCCATAGTTCATTTATTAAAGCTAACATTTTATTAGGTTGTAAACAAATGGTTTTTTTTTTTTGTTACTACACGCCTACCTACACTACCCACAATAACTCGTGGCATAGTGGCAAACTCTGGTTTTAGGTTGTTAAACTTACTTGAATGATTTATATTTAAATATTATATATTATTATATAATTATTTTCATTTAGCATGAGGTGTTGGGTTGAGTTTCGCCACTCAACAAGCAATATTTCGAAATTTAGAGGAGAGTAGGGAACTAAGTATCTTAACACTAAGTTCTTACTGTCTACTCTACTATGCGGAAATAAAACTGTTGAGTTATTCACTTTTATTATATAAGTATATGGGAATATTGCGGATCTCAACGCCGCGCTCTCACATAATGGAATATAATATAAAAAAAATAAAAACCTCGATTCCCTGTAATAAATAGTGTTTCAGCCGCGCCAATACGCGTCATCATTAATAATATTTAATTAATTTTGTGCGCGGCTTTGTATACCTGTATTTTATCAAGAAAACTGTCATATAAGACAGGAAACCGTTAATTACCGGTGCTATGACAATATGGTGAAATAGTAATATTATGTATGACATAAGATAATGATGTCATAATAACAAAGAATATTATTATTTATTTGCCTATACACGCGTTGGTTATAGGTTCGACTTCCAGTAATGAAAAAGATTTTGGTTTAAACTTGTATAGACTTCCTGTATAAACAATAAATTTAAACCACGACGGCCAGTCGTGGTGCAGTGGCACTAAATGTGACTGTAAAACCGATTGGTTGTGGGTTCGGTCCCCACTCGAGGAGATGAAATATTTATTTAAATTTATATAGGGTTAACGTAACTTAGCTTCATGCTGTATCCCAAGTGAGGTAGTTAGAGACACACGAGCGCCAAACGCTATTATTTTAAGATCCCGTAAGACCATCCGAAGAAGATTCCCGTTATTATTCTCCTCAATGTCATTAAAAAAAAATGTAATAACAGATTAAAATTATGTAAAACAAAGAGCTAATCTACAGTTTCTAATAACAAGATAAGCGTCGCTATTAAAATGCAAATTTTCCAACATCATCGTTAAATGATGTTCAGCGTTTAAACGAATTTATCAAGTTGTTCCAGCATTGCCGGTGTTGCCAGACATATTTTGTTAATTGTAACCTTGGTTTTGATTAAACCTATTTAGAAGTTTACAGTTAAGACGATAAATTTCTGTTATTATTTTCTAAATTTGCTTTTAAAATATCTTTATAGAGACCGTCATGCAGTTATACAGTGTGTGATTATACATCATTCGTCCATATCCACTCGAGGAAAATTATATAGTATTTTTTAACCTTGCCCTGGTGCAACTTTGAATTCAGCCATTTACTACGATAAATATTTAAAAAAATAGCAGGAATTGGGGAACGGAACGTCTCTACACTGCCTGTATACCCTGCTATATGTGGGTTATAACGTAAAGCTAAAAAAATTATCACAGAAAAGACGACAAATTAATGTCAGTTACAATTTTCTAAAGAAACATTTCCCTTTTAAAATAGCTACAGCATTGGTATAACGACGCGGCGTACTGTTGAAATAATTATTTACGTTAATTTAAATACTAAGAGAAGATTGTATTTAGATTACACTTTCAGAACTGATTGATTTACTTATAAATTGTTAGTCCTTGGGAGTTCTAGAAATTTGGGGAACACTTAAAATGCTTTAAGGATAACAAAAGTAAGGGCTTAGCTAAGACATAAACAGAAATACTAGAAATTATAAATTGAAGTTTAAAATTATAAAGCCAGTTGTGGTGCACGGGCACAATCGGTTAAGGGTTCGATTTCCTCTCAATATCTCGAAATATTTAATATTTTCCTTTCGTCACTCGCTCAAAAACACACAATACCAAATACCCACAATAAAATTTGACGGAAAGTATGGTACAGGAAATGTCTTGATGGAAACGGAGTGTCTTAACACGATGCTACAAGTACCCTCCGCCCACCCTGTTATGTGAGGGATAAAGCGATAAGTTAGAAAAAAATATAAAAATATATACATTTCAATAATATTTAGTATAGTTTTGTGAATTCAAATGAATATTTTACTTTTTTTTACATTCTTCAATAAGATTTTGCAACTAGGTACTCCTAAAATCAACGGATGATGTAAGCCAGTAGTCATTTATATACTCTCAATAAAGGGACGTATCGGAAGATCGGAAAATAAAAAACCCGTTGGAAATGTCAAACGCTTAACTGCGGTCGAACAAAATGGGAAATTCCTTTGTATGTATGTACTATTGTTTTTATAAGTCATGAATTTCTGTGTATCTCGTATTACAAAAATATAGATCATCTCATTATTTTTAAATTTGTCCCGATTTTATATAATTTCACGAATAGTAATATACTGAGGAGTGGAGTAACTACTACTACGACTAGGCTTTCTGAGCCTACCCTGTTGCGGGATATAGGATTGCAGGATAACCTAAAAAAAAAAAGAAAAAGCATAAAAAAATACACTGGTTTACAATCAAATGGATGTTTACAATCAGATCGGATGGTAATTATGTTTTACTCTTACACTTGTATCTCGCATATAGCAGGATAGACAGAGTGTCCTAATAGGGAATGGAGTGTCTTAACACTAAATAGGTAACTTAGTGTTAAGACACTGCATTCCCTATTAGAACACTCGAGTTGCCCTCTTTCCAACGAATTCTCGAATTAATCAAGGACGAGGAAATAACAATATTAAATATGTTAATTTCGTCGTTATAGGTTCGATTGCCACTCGGGAAATTGAAATATTAATACTTATACTTGTGCGCCACGACCTCATGATAGACGAATAAAAATAATGTATTCTATCTAAGCTTTGTACAACATTAAAATATGTAGATTGTTTCTTTTTAAACAAAGTTATAAAGAAACATTTCTCTATCTGTCAGAAGATTTTAATATAGTGATAGGGTTTCTATTTACAAAGGCCATTCCAAAGTTCTTTATGTACTCGACGTAAATAGAATTGGTAAAAGACTCCCGGGTGTTACTGGACAGTTTTTATTTGAAACAATAAAGAAAAAGTTAGAAAGCAATTTATTGCTTTAAGGCTCTTTTGGTGGTAGCGATTTTTTGTTGAGGGTGACATTTTAGATCACAAAAATAACGAACTTATTTTTTCTTCCTGAGGAGCAGGCAGCGGTTGAAAAAATCTAATTTAACATTAGTAGCATAAACAATCCGTTAACCCCTCACCATCAAATTTTTGAACATTGTATGTTGAGGTTTGGGACTCATCGTCGTGTGTTGTCTTGTTACAAAAGCGAGCAAATAAAATAGTATATTTCGCACCTTTTATATTATTAAGAATCGCGGGTGGCAATATCCTATTCTCCCGTGGTGCGTATACGATTGTCCCACCTTGCATGATCTATAGTTCCGCTTAATTTTTTCTTTATTAAACACAGGGATCCAGGGCTGAAGCCCCGGTGGGAATCTTTTATAATAAAATCTATAAGAGCATAGGACATGGTTACAAATATCTTATAAAAAAAAATCAAAATTTTTAATTTTAATAATATTACATACCTATTTATAACTAATGTCAAAAATCGAAATTCGTATGACTTGTATAAATTGTCCACATTTTGCATGCTGGTCTTGTCTTTATGTTATTCAAAGTAAAAATTTTAGCTTTTAATACTTTAAGTAAACAAGACTTTTCTTTTCAGGTTCATTCTATATACCTCAATGCAAGGTAAATAAAGAACGTAGTGTCCAAATACTTCGTTTTCCACATTGAAGGGTAGGTAGTCCTTCTGCCTGCAAACCTGTGTTAAGACACTCAGTTCCCACTAAAACACTTTTGTTCTCTTTCGACGAATTCTAGAGGTATTGTGTGTTGATTAGCGGAACACAATGCCACGCTTTTCCTCGTTATCAGCGAGAAATGAAAATATTAAATATTTAATCGAGTGGGAATCGAACCCACAACCTGTCGCGTTTACAGCCGTACACTACGCATAACATTACTTTGGTAATCACAGACGAATCAGAATTTACAGAAGCGGAAATCATGAATTCTGATTTGTCTGTGAATGTGTAATTTAAACTAATTTGTACGTTACGTCGACTGTTGTGTATTATTCTTGTTTCTCGTAATGGATGTAAGTAAGTAAGGGAGTGAGCTTGAGAAAGTCAGTTATTTGTTTTGAACTTCTTCATTAGATTGGCAAATGGAGTGTCAGTCTTTATTTATTCAAACACAGAGTTTATATTTTAAATATATTAATTAGTAGCAACTTGGCAAGAAGTAAAATAAATAAACAAACCTAAAGTCGTCGTGGTGCAGCGGCACGTATGGCTGTAAACGTGACGGTTGTGGGTTTGATTTCTACTGGGGTGAATAATTTATTATCCTTTCCTCGCTCTGGTAAATTGTAGCTGGACAAAAAGTCTCTCTGGGCCGCCATCGAGGCGCTGCGCAAGGGGGCCTGCTGGACGCTGTCTTACGTCACCACCTGCAAAGTTAAGTTCCGCTCTACTTCTACTCAGTGGCTCTTAATCTTATTGTGAGCTCGTAACGCTAATCTTTAATCTGGCTATGTTGGGGAAAAAATTAAATCTAAATTAAATTTAATTCAAAATATTATTTATTCAATTAAGTTATTTACAAGCACTCAAAATTACGATATATAAAAATTTCAGTAATGTTCAGTGCTAGAGTAAGCTACCATCAGTTCAGAAGACACATTCTCCTAAGAAGATACTTAATGATATTGTTTTTTTCAATATATCTTTACAATAAATGTACAAACATTAGATTTCCGAGTTAACAAAGAGTAAACAGAGCGAGGAACGAAAAATAATTTACTTCCACCAGGGGGAATCGAACCCACATTCCACAATATCACAGTCAGTGCCTCAGTGCCTGATAGTTCACACATACTACAAATTAAT
The DNA here is from genome assembly GCA_030704555.1 of Heliconius charithonia. Classification (NCBI taxonomy): domain Eukaryota; kingdom Metazoa; phylum Arthropoda; class Insecta; order Lepidoptera; family Nymphalidae; genus Heliconius; species Heliconius charithonia. The sequence continues at coordinate 15,236,396 of CM060815.1, forward strand.
TAGACAAAATTCAATTAAGTTGAGTAATGCTATTGCATTCGCAATGCATCTAAATAGTTAACCTGTTTGTTAAAATGATCCATTAAGTGAACTATTAGAGAGATCGAGCGGAAGGAATTGGGTCAAAATATTTCAAAGATATGAGACATCGACATGAGTAATAATTAAATTATTTACGATCAAAAATCTAAATAAAAAAAATAGTCTTAAAAGTAACATTATGTAAGGTGTTTGTTTTTTCTATGTAAACGTATTTTTATTTTTACTTTCCAACTTATTAGTGAATAAATAAAAGAAAAATGTGTGTTTGTAGAATTTAGTATTTTTTGATATACACCTGTACTCTTTATATTTAGTAATCTTTTTCCCTAAATTTATTTCAAGTAAAACGTGTTTAAGACAATACATGTTGGGAAGCGAAACTCAACGTCGCGCTTGACCTTGCTAGAGCGGAAAAAAAAACAACTTATCACACACTGTATCCCGCACACAGCAGGGTAGACAGAGGGAACCTAGTGTCATAAGGCACTCCGTTTCCCTCTTTCTGCCGAATTCTGGAGGCATTGCGTGTTGAGTGCCAGAACTCAACGCCGCGCTTTGACCTCGACACCAGAGCGAAGAAATGGAAATATAAACTTAAGTAAATATTTCTTCTCCTCGAGGGGGGATCGAATCCACAACTATTCGGTTTACAATCACACTTTAGGAAAGGAAAATACTTATTAACACTTTAAAAAATGTTTAAAAATGTTTAAAAATCACACTTTGTGCGGAATCACTGAACGGAAAAATATAAATAATATATTTCCACGAGTGGGAACCGAACTCATATTGCCATTACCGTATAGTGTCCCACAGCGGCACAATCGCCTCGACAATACAAAGAAAAGACCAAGTGAAATAGTTATAGTATAGGAATTTCAAATTGATCATTCCTCGCGCTCCATACCGACGCGCGACGAACCAAATACAATTATTTGGTGAACGTGCGGCATTTTCTCATTGGAGTGATAATTTAGTGAGTTTGAAACTTGGGATAATTCCTGCGGCTTTTAACATACGTGTGTATGTACGACAAGGGCCAAGTTGTGAATCACTTAATCTGATATACGCTTCAGTATCTATATACGTGGACTGGGATATGTCTATTCGAGGCCAGTCGTTGCCAGAAATCGACTGGTTGTGGGTTCAACAACCACTCGAGGAAATTAAATATTTATTTACATTTATACTATCCATTCTTCGCCCTGGCTCCAAGGCAGAAACCCGGCGTTGTGTTCCGCTATTTAACACGCAATGCCTTCAGAATTCGGTGGAACGTGGGGAACAGAATGTTTTAGCACTAGGCTCCCTCTGCCTACTCTGCAGTGAGCGGGATACAGCTTGAAGCGGATATACGCTTTAGTATCTATATACATATCTATAAATACTGTTATCTTTTTTATATATTTTTTTACTTAACACTGTATCACGCACATAGCAGGGTAGGCATACGAACGGAAACAATCCTATCCCATCAAGACTCTCCCGCTCCACACTTTCCGCCGAATTCTGGAGATACTTGTTTTGAGTGGCGGAACTCAACGTCACGCTTTGCCTCGTTGCCAGAGCGAGAAAATAAAAAATATTCGATATATTTCTTCGAATGGCAATCGAACCTACAACGCTTACACACAACACGCACGTCGCACGTTCGATACTACTGTCCGCATATAAGTTTAAACATAGTCCACGTTATTACGAGCTAAAGTTCTGTGACCGGAAACAAAAAGCCGAACACCAGTGGTTCACATACAATCTCAATATGAAATGGTGCAAAAACATTATGGTACAATTTTTAAAATACTTCTATAATAAATAATATTCAGTTTTTCTATTCATCAATATCAAAATTACTTTTTTGTTGCATTTCTTTTTACTTTGTGTTAAGTTTCGCCATTAAACAAGCAACGTCACGAAAATGTATAGTCTATCGTCCGCCTCGTAAAAGCCACCGTGGAATAGCTGCACAGCTTTTGGTTGAACACAACGGATCGAATCGACCCATGATTCGAATTCTTGGTCTTGGTCTTCATTTTTTCGCTCTGAAAAGAAGATATAGCACGACGTTAAACTTATTTGTTCCATCCTCTTACTCAAGATAAAGCGTGCAGCTTGCTTTTTCAAGTAGTAATATAAAAAAAACATATTGGATATTTAAATAAAGATAATTAAAAGTAAGCCTATAAACTGCCTGGACGAGGTGATGGGCTGATAGCCCCCGCCCTGGGTTAATTAAGAGGGATCACTTCCATTGTTATGCTATAATCTGAATTTCATGAACTCTTTAATTGATTTTTTAATTTTGTTTTCACACACCTTTATGTAAATTAATTTTAGATTTGTTTGACTTCGTTAAATGACAGTGTAAGCTTTTTAAAATTCGCATATTGCGGTGAAATTTATATTTAGCAACACGTGTGGTAAACGCGATATACTGTAGGTTCGAGTCCCACTAGAGGAAATGAAATATTTTATATTTCCATATCCTAGCTCTGATAACTAGACAAAGCGGAGTGTAGAGCTTCGCCACTAAACATCCAATGCCTCCAGATTTCGGCGGAAAATGAGGGGGGAGTAGGAACACTAGGTTTCTAGTTCTCCCCCTACCCTCACCTTACAGCGTGTTCTAGTCTCCGGAACTACTACTGTTGCTAATTAAAAAAATCTTAATCACACAGAATGCTTGCTGCCTGTCTCATGTAAAATATACATAGTAAGACTACAAGCTACTAGATGATTGACCTGGCTGTTCCTGTTTTGACTAGACCAGAATATATTTTTTTCTTAGTGTCACTGATACTTGGTATAATTAATGTTTTTTTTTCAGCTTTACGCTGTATCTTGGATATAGCAAGGCTAAGACACTCCGCTCCCCATTTTCCGCTGGAATGTTGCCGCATTGCTTGATGAGCGGCAAACTCTACGCCACGTTTTGGCTCGACACTAGAGCGAAGAAATGAAAACATTACATATTTCAATCCCAATTTATATAATAATACGCGTTTACAGTCCCACGCATGTGCCCCTGCGCTACGACTGGCCTTAGTCTAAATAGTATGATCTTACTTAATAGTAATAACGCACACAAAATACTCTATTGAGTAATATAATCGATATATATCACAGAAATATTTGTATTTCTATCCATGGCCTGAGTTTTCGATGACAGCTGTAAAATAATATGTAAAAGTAGTTCAACTGTAATTTCAACTGACCTATTTGGTGCGCATTTCATTCAAATGAACATTTCCAATGCTTATTTTCCATACAAACTACGTACAACCTCGACAAAAGCCTCTTTATACTTAATACTGTTTGAAACAGTGTTATGTCGTTAGAAGAGGGCATACGATACGAGTACAGCGACGACGAAGACCTGGGATCCGTCCAGTCGTACTAGAAGTTGGAAGTACAAATTAGGCGATTTATTTATTTTAATACGACGTTTATGTTGTAGAGTGACATTTGAACGTAGAACCTTTTAATGGTGACATTTATAATTGTGTCATTTTCTTATAAAATAAACAATTGATTTGTGCCTTAAAAAGCAAACCAGTTTCACAGTGTGTCGCACACGCAGCAGAAATCGGGAGGCATTGCGTGTCGAGTGGCAGAATTTATTTGACATTTTGAATTTTAATAAAACTTTCGTTAACTCCGCTACTTTGTAAATAATGTTTATAAGTATCTACTATTTCGCTATATCTCTTCGTATTTATAAGTTGCACTTGAACAATACGGATATTTATTTAATTTTTTTGAAATTTTAATTTGGTGAAAATTGGTTTATTATTTTTACATGGTAATCCAAACTTTATGTTTTATGAGATAATTGTTATCTTAACCTGTAAGTTCCTGTGCGCATACACCCAACACTGGTAAATACTATAAGGGAATATGGAATTTGGATGGCGATTACTTTGGCAGTTATTAGATGACTAATATGCAAAAAATAGTACCTAAGTATCATTAAATTAAAAGCCATTTTTTTCAATATTTTCTAGGGAATATATTAGGTTTTGAACCCCTTGACTGGCAACTTCCAATTACAAGCACCTACAAATCTAATATACTGCAGTGTAAAAAATATTATTTGTTCCTTATAGCTTATACGATATGGGGATGTCTGTCCCGCAATGTAGAAATTAATTCAAACTAATTTAATTTCGTTGAATTGTAAAAATTAGAATTTGAAATTTAAAAAAAAAAAAATTAAAACGTATTTGACGAATATAAAGTGTAAAGTTGTGTAAGTGGATGAATTTGAAGTTCATAATCCATTCATATAATTTTTTTAGTACAAATCACTATTACTATTTATTGTAAGCTTTGATAAATTCTCAAATTTTGTCGCTTTCAAATAAAGTGTACCAACTGCTGCGCTGTAAATCACACATCGTTATGAAATATCTGAATTGAATAATATTGTAGATAGAAAATGACGAAATATTTTAATTAAGGCCAGTCGTGGCACAGTGGTACAAAGTGTGACTGTAAAACCGACTGGTTGTGGGTTCGATCCCCACTCGAGGAGATGAAATATTTACTTAAATTTATATTTCCATTTCTTCGCTCTGGTGTCGAGGCCAAGCGCGGCGTTGAGTTCTGCCACTTAACACGCAATGCCTCCAAAATTCGGCAGAACATGGGGAACGGAGTGTCTTAACACTAGGTTCCCTCTGCCTACCCTGCTGTGTGCGGGATATAGCTGATTTTTGAAGCTTTTTAGTGAAGCTAATTTTTTTTTTTATTTTAATCAAAATTATTATTTCCTGTCTTTTAATACAAGTACAAGTTTCCGTGCATATATTTTAGTGTCTCGTACCTCGAAAGGAAAAAACGAAACCCTTATAGAATCACTTTATTGTCCGTCCGTCCGTCTGTCAAGACTATTTATTTCGAGATCGCGATTGCGGGAAGTATACCGTGGACCTCGGTATGAAATTTGGCACGAAGAACTTACAACACAAATAAAAGAAATAATTCGAAAAGTGAAAGTTTATAGGTAATTAAAAAAAAAACATTAAAAACTTATATTTGTAGTTCCAGTAAGAGTGGAGCCGTTAAAAAGATAAGTGAATTGATTATATTCATTATTTTATTTTTATAGCTTCACCGTCCCGTACGTACGTCACTGCTCTGCCAGACCAGACTCTGCCAGGGTAGCCAGAGGGAACCTGGTCACGTAGTTGACTGGAAACATTGTGTGTTAAGTAGCGGTACTCAACTACTAAACATTAGAGCGAGGAAATGAAAACATATTTTTTTATTTTCTCCAGTAGAAATCGAACCCACAACTTGTCGAAATTATAATTACAAGCTAGTGCCATTCCACCATGACAGGTTTCTGAATTACAAATATATCTTTTATAAAAAGGACATTTATGGAAAATTATTAAGCTTTTATGCTTCACCAGAAAAATAAGATAAGTTTTATATATTTAGAATCGAGTTAAATACATAATATATGTATATGTACTATATTCAGGATGATGTACCCGAACGGTCAGAACGAGATTATAAGGGCGATGAAAATTCAATATCGGTTGCCTAGAGGGAAATAAAATTTACCGCCTATAAATTACATTCATAACATCTGATACTAAAAATATTTTTTTAATAAATAAGTAACGGCACTCAACGCCGCACTTTGTCTATTTTTATTATGTATTTAATACATTATATTACTTATAAATGAAACAAAAGAAGTTACAATAAAATTTTGATTTCTGTTAAACAACAGAAATCAAAATTCATACATAAATTAATATATAAACTTAGATTGTAAACGCAACATATTGTAAGTTCAATTTAAACTAGAAATGAAATATTTAATACTTTAATTTCCTCTCTCTGGTAAACAAGTACACTAGGCAAAGTGAGAATTGAGTTACGCCACTGAACACGCAATACCTTCAGGAATCATCAGAAAGTGGAGAACGGAAGTGTCTAAACACTAAGTTCCCAGGTTCTCTCAGCTCACTACTACTATAACAATAATAATAATAGCAATAACAAAGAATGAAACGCCAAACCCTCGCCCGAGGTCGTTATAATCATTTTCATTATATAAAAAGCCAATATTTGCTAATCTCAGAAAAAACAAAATATTATCCAAACAAAAATACTTATCAACTTTTAAAGTTCACTACATAAAATCTTGATTTAATCCATTCAAGGCAAAATTTACTTCTCATTTTTCCGAGTTGTCGCAGAAAAAAGTTTTGTTAAAATAAAAGGTAACGAACTTGTCTTAAATATTGACATTTTGTGTTACATTAAGTAAATTATTATTAATTTAGCATTAAGTTAAAAAAATATAACTATTTTTACTAAATAAAATAAAATATACAGAATTGTATGAAACGGAAAACTAGTGTCTTGAAAAAGACATTTATCAAAAATAAGAAATTCATTATTTAATTGGATTTTCACGGAAATGTCTAATCAAATAACATAAAAAGACGAATGTTATTTAATATCATCTATTACACATTACGTCCTAAACGTAACTTCTTAAACTTCAAAAAATATATTGCACCTATGTATATTATATACTGTCAGATGTATATATAAATTTTTCTTCCAAAACACCTATACAAAGTAATTAAATTAACTCTTATATATTTTTAGCTAAATATATAAATATATTGTACTATATAATATAAAAAATACAACATTTCAAAATTGCTAAGGAATTGTTTATTACTTATAGTAAGTAGATGTTGCTGACATATTGTGAAAAAGTGGTGGATTTGATGTCATATAACAACGATTTTTTTTTAATTGATAAAGCCTTAATGTTAGATAGACAAAATAAAATTATATTGTAGTCTTTTGATTTTGCACAAATAGCAGGATAGGCAGAGAAGACTAGTGGTAATACAGTTTGTTCTCTACTTGCCGACTCGAATTCTAAGCATTGGGCGGCGTAACTCAACACCGCAATCTGTCTTGCAAGAGTATGAACATAAAAATAATTCATTCCTCTGAATGGCGATCAAACTCTCAACCATAGTGGTAATTCGTGACTCGCCTTATAGTTTCGTCTGCTTAGTATTGAAAATACGTGAAAATTAAATTAAAATTATATGTAATTTTTCACCATTGTACACTTAAGGACACAGCGGTTTCATATATATATATAAAATATAGCATATAAAATATGTTTCCAATTATTGTAGTTGCTCTGTATTCGCTCTGACTAGAATATTAATAACGTTATTTTTTCTATAAAAACATCGCAAGTAGGTATATATCGGATATAACTCTGTTCAGCCAATTATTTTCTCTTTTTAAATATCGTATTACGATATTTTTTCATATAAAAATGAAATTATATTATTTTTGTACTGGCAATTTAGTTTTCGTGAACTATTAAACTTTTTATGAAGTCTTTTCCTGTTGCTGTCGATATTTCAAGAAATCATCTCTTAGTCCCCAAGGAACATATTTCATCAATACAAGGTTCCCTCTGCCTACCCGGCGTTGGCAGAAAAAAGCATGAAGCTGTTTTGTTTTCTTTAATAAAATGAGAAATGTTAATTTTTCTTAAATTAATAAAATATATATATATATATATATATATATATATATATATATATATATAACGCAACGCGTATTTTTGCCATTCTCAAAACATCTAGTACTTATATTGACATATTTTATTTGTGGTAAAAAGTTTTAAACATAAATTTATATAAAAACGAGTGGTTGTTATTTATTTATTCAAATTCTTCTTCTATTATGCTTATATTAGATTGTAGATTGCCAAATATTAAAAAGAAATATTATGTACGTGTACCTATATGTTTTTACCTGCTCGCTGTATTCCGCTGTATTCCGCAGTAAATAGCAGGCTAGGCACTGGAAATGGTACCCAATTTAACTAGTGTTAAGGCACTCCGTACCTAGTGTTAAGACACTTCCGTTCCACACTTCCCACTAATTTCTAGACGCATTGCGTGTTGAGTGATAGAACTCAACCCGCAACTACTCGACAATTTAATAAAATATCAAATCATCTTCTCCGGAGTGAAAACTAATATAAAAAAATATATGTAAGTTAAGATACTTATAATCTTATTTTTAAACATTTTTAAAGTGTCATCTCTTCACTGATAACCAACTCCAAACACATCTGCTCATAGTCAGACAGACTGATTGCATGATATAATATATTAAAAAAAAATACTTATTTAGAAAACGTATAAAAATTTGAACGCAGCGGGACTCGAGCGGGTTTCCAGGAGGCGCGGGTTCGAGTCCCGCTGCGTTCAAACTTTTATACGTTTTCTAAATAAGTACTTATAATCTACAAAGTAATTTTAACTTGTAACTGCAGTTAGCTCAAAAATATACGGAACATCAAACCACCCTTATATTTACCGTAATGTGTTTATTGCCCGGGGCGTGTTTATATCGTTACAGCGCTATAACGCCGTAATGAGTGCTCCTTTACTGTTGTTAGGGGTTGTTTTCAACCTCCACCTTGCAATGTGAGTGAAAGTTAATTCTTTGAGGAGTTACAGAAATTTTGAGTAAAAAGTTTTTTGTTTTGTTTTTATTTCTTTCGTACATTATTTATGTGTATAAATAGATAACTTTACCTTTAAAAAAAAGGTTAAATGTTTGATCTGTATGCAGTATGTTATATTATTGTAACTTAACTTAACTTCACGCTGTATCCTTAGCAGGGTAGTGATAGAGAATAGGGCGCCAAACGCTACGGCGGTCTATGCAGTATCTTTGACACTGTGTTTTCAGTCTTCTTCATTCTCACTGTGACATCGTCGCTAGTACCTGCCATTCTGTGTATCTCTTCATTGCGGATTCGATCAGCTACCCTGACTCTGCATACGGAGAGATCGTATCTCCACAGCATTCATCTCTTTTTTATTTTTCTTTTGAATTGCATCATGTCACTTTGTTTCATATATACATATATAGTATATACATATATAAATATATAAATAAATAAAAATAAATAAATCAGCTTCACGCTGTATCCCGCACACAGCAGGGTAGGCAGAAGGAACCTAGTGTTAAGACACTGTTCCCCACTTTCGGTTCAATTTTTGAGATATTGCTTGTTAAGTGGCGGAAATCAACGCTACGCTTAGTCTATCATAGTAGAAAGAAAAATATGTTATTTAAATTGAAAACAGAAATTGAGAATTGAACTCACAACCATCATCACATTTGCAGTCAAAGGTGCTAGTTTCAATTCTGTGGTCTGCTTGGTTAAGCTGTCAAATCTAATACAGATGTATTGTATGTATGTAGACGTTCCCAAAGAAACCAGTAAATAATACCATTTTTAAAAACTTCAAAAAACTTTCTATTGCTTTTGTTATGAGAAAATTATAATCTACTAGATATTTTTTATTATTAAATACTTGAATTATTACTCTATAAATTAGTTATTTTTTCAAGTTATTTTTAATAATATTTAAGTGTGTTATTGAGCCGTCTTGGCGCACAGGCATAAATATGCTACTGTACACGCGACAGTGTGGGTTCGTTTCACAAGAGAATAAAACATTTAATATTTCCATTTCTTCGTTCTGCCACTTAACACGCAATGCCAGAAATCCCATCTCCAGAATTCGGCAGAAAGAGGGCAACGGAGTGTCTTAACACCAAGTTCCCCTGCCTACCCTGCTGCGGGATACAGCGTGTAGCAGATTTTTTTTATTGTTTTAGGTTCTATTGCATTGATAAATGTCCCGATTGGGCCCTACAAATATAGAAATCCACATTTATTTTCAACGAAAAGAAACAAAAACCGTCGACAATATTCACGTGTACGGTAATTCCAATGTAAATGACAACGTTGGCTGTGACACGACACCACGTGACACTACGACGAGGGGCGAAGTGACAAAAAATATTGTATGTACATCTTGTAAGGCGGTTGGAATTTACAGGTTATGCTTAAAATTATCATTGGCTCGTTATCTGTCAGCCACTCTGTAACGAAAGATTTCTATAAACATGGATTATCTTGTATTTCAAAACCTAGTGACTCCTCACTTCGATTTCTATGTTACCTTTGGTTTGGTCTTCGTCAACTAAAAACAAAAATAGTTATATTAAATTAAAATAAAAAATACTTTCGTATTCAAATTTCTAAAAAGTTCCAAACATCTAAAATGTCATCCATATTTCATTCAAGGGATGTCGAGTCGTTTTGTGCAGCTTTCCTGCCGAGTGGTGTTTGATTTGGACTTTTAAAATTTATTTGTTCATCCTCATTCTTAGCACGGTACTTGCCTTTGTCAACACTTCACATCAGAAGAGCTCCTTTGTCGTGCGTTAGGTATTTGGCGGTCAGTGACCCGTGGTACAATGTTTGAACTGCAATTTAGTTATTATATGACAGATATCGCCGTTTATTTTCCTGTTCATGATTCCTGAGGCCAGTCGTGGCGCAGCGGCACAAAGTGTGACTGTAAAACCGACTGGTTGTGAGTTCGATCCCCAGTCGAGAAGATGAAATATTTACTTAAATTTTTATTTCTTATTATTTGTACCTATATTATTATGTTTTTAATATTTCTCAGTTTAAACCTTAATACATTTTATAATAATAAACTACATGTTTTTATATTCAAAAGAAAAAACATGAAATAACAACGAAAATGTCCACTCCCCAAAAACCTTTTACCAAATGTAATGAATAAACTTAAAAAATAAAACAAAAGCAAAAAGGTAGAATAAGCACAAATTCTGGGTAAACATTTTTACAAAACTTTCATGATATTTGAGGTCGAAATTTTTTCCTGAAATGATTCGCCGCACTTCGTACTTAGTACTTCGTACTTGTCGTTAGAAGACAAAGTGGAGTGTTGAGTTTCATCATACCACTAACAATCTCTTAAAAATTATTGTAGGAAAATGGTGAAAGGAGAGTCCTATTATATATAGATATATATATATTTTGCTTGAATTATACTAATATTTCTTTTTTACCAGCTGCAAGCATAAAAGCTTATATAAAGAGAACGTAGAGTCCAGGCACTCCATTCTTAGCTTACCACCCAAAATGGGAGTCACTTTGTGTGGACTTGAAACTTAACACCACTCTTTCTTTATGTTACTGGAGCGGTGAAATAAGAACAATCTATATTTATATTTAATTGCTTGCCTGAGTGGAGATCGAATTTATAACCAAAACAGTGACAACTGTGACTTTTTCCTACTGTGTCACGATGATCTCAATGAAATGTTTTTATAGCTTCAGGCATTTTATGTAGCAGGGTAACTAAAGGGACCTAGTGTTAAGATACGTTTAACGCACCGCCTAATTTACGAGATGCAATTTTGTCGATACTGTTAAGTGGCACAACTCAATCCTGTATTTTTTCTCGTTACCATTACCAAAGGAAAGAAATGAAAATAAATAATTCCCTCAAAGGGTAATGAACCCAAATCCGTCGCGCTTATACGCAAACGCTTTTCCACTGAGCAACGAAAGTTTATACGATTATTTTGTGATTTCAAAATGTATAATCGAATGTCATTACTGGGAGCGAAAGTGCCTATTTCCCTATTACTAAAGTGATTTCCGAAAAGCTCGTTTCCTTTATTCAAGATTTAATGATTGAGATACAGTTACATTGATAGGTAGCGACGCTCCCGCGGTTTCGCCCGGCACCAACACAATATTATTTATTTTATTAATCTGTATAAATTTCGAGTTCTAACAATATAATCTTTTTAAAGACAATATTTATACATTGAAGACTGAAGTTTTAGTTTATAGAAAATGATTTTCTAGCAATTCTTGTTTTCAGCTTCACGCTTCACACACAGCAGGGTAGACAGAGCGAACCTAGTGTTAGCATACTCTGTTCACCACTTTCTGCCGAATTCGGGAGGCATTGTGTGGTAAGTGGCAGAACTCAACACCGCGCTTTGTCTTCGACACCAGAGCGAAGAAATGAAAATATAAATTTAAGTAAATATTTCATTTTCTCGAGTGAGAATTGAACCCACAACCAGGTTTTACAGTCAAACTTTGTGTCCCTGCGCCACGACTTTTAAAACTAGAAAATCTCAACACTGAGCTCTCTCTGCCTACCACATCCGACATTCCAAATACATCGAGAAGCTGAGAAAACAACAGAAATCAATAATAAGCACTTCACGCTTGACGTTCTGAAAAAATAACGCAACACCTAAGTACGTGACGTCAACAGCGCAGTTATTAAAATGAAACCCTACACCGAATACAAACGAGATGGTAGCTGTAAAAGGTCGCTTTTATATCGCAGTAATATAAAAAAGGCGCCGGAGTAAGTATTGTGTCTTCATAAAATTTAAATACGTTAAATCTTTCCTCCTTTGATGCTGTTGTGGTACGTTAAAGTCGTGGCTGAGTGTATACGACGTCTATACAGCTTAGTTCGGTTTATTGGTATACAATTCATGTATAGTTTATAGTAACTGTTATATTTTATTTAATATTTTTATTTAAAAAAAATCCTTATCATAAATGTGAGGCGTAGCGGCACGTCGTTTGAAACGTGATAGTTGCAGAAAAGCAGGGCGTCTTGAAGATTAGGAGGAAAATGGGGAATGGAGAAACACGACTCTTCTGCATACCCTTTTATATGTGGAATATAATGTGAAGGTATTGAATTTACCTTCATCTATAAGGTCCGCCTGACACGCAAGTCATTACATTTAATTTCAACTTTACACATTTAGCAGAATATGCAAAGAGAACCTAGAGTTAAGACACTCAGTTTTCCACTTTCCGTCGAATTCTCAAAGAATTGCGTTTTGAGTGGTGGAACTTATTGCCGAGCTTGGCCTTGTTACCACGGCAAGGAAATATTTATTCCCCGAGTCGTCACTAACGATAAGCAAAGATTATTATATAGATGCTCGATTAATATTTTTTGTAGTGGTTTTAAATCTTATCTGCCAGATACAGACTATTTCAAGTAACAGGTGGCTTTGCAAACCATTTAAAAGAATTATATTATACATTTTGTAGAAAAACAACCGGGATAGAAAGTCCATGTTCTAAAAAAAATTACAAATTAAAAATTTCGAATGCGTTTTATTAAATACATTCTACTTGTGCCTCCCATTCTTTAAGACAATCTGTTTTTGTTGTTGTTGTTCGAGACGGATTTCGGATATACAGGATGTAACGCTATCGACGGATTAATGGTTGTGTATGGGTAGAGGACCTCAATATCAATTCCATTTTACCCCATATATGTTCAGCGATTTTCAGTGCTTCAATTGTTGATGATCAATGTTTTGAATGTGATTTGGAAAAAAAATTAATTCTTGAAGAAAATTGGCAAATACACTTCCCTAACTGTTGGGTCGGCGCTTGCAATTTTTTTTTAATATAACTTATCAGTAGCCCTTTTGTACCAAATATTATTTTAAAACTATCGGTTTTGACTTTAGTCATTTTAAAAACTAATCTCTGAAAGTTTCATAAGGCTAGCTCAATTACGACATGAAAATACATGAGTATTTTGAGTGGCAACATATATCTATCGATACTTATATCTATCAGAAAAAATGGTGTTCCTTGAAATGCTAAATTCTAGAAAATCTGTGTTTCTACAAAATGAATTTTTAAGCTCCCTTAACACCTAATAATTTTATAACCTAAATTTAAACCTAAATTTGGTACCATATATAAAATTTACAATTTCAAATTGAACGTAGTCTATCAAACATTTTATACTAACGGTACCTCAATTCACGTTTATAAGTGCTTAAACTATAAAGTAGTTCTAAAACGATGAAATAAAAGCGTTCCTCTCGGCGTTAGCTTTCCAATAAAATTGTTTACGACAGCACACATCCGCGAAATAGTTGCGTATTTAAAATTGTTATTGAAATCAAAATACTTTTAGCTATCAAAGCAAGTGGTTTCTTATTTTATTGTAGTTGATAAATGTGTCACGATAGTGTCGCAATAAGACAACGGGGTGACGCGATAATTATGGCTTCAATTCCCATTCGATGCAATGAGTTATTTTTGTTTTTGTGTTTGATTTAACATCTTTAAATTCCGCCACTTATCACACATGCCTATGCCTAATCTGGGCGGAAAGTGGAGAACGGAATCTTGTAAAACAGAACTCAACACCACACTTCGCCTCGTTACCATAGTGAGCCAATAAAAATATTAAATATTTCAGTTCTTCTAGTGGGAATCGAACCCACAACCTTCGCACGTTAATATCTTATGAAATCGAACTCATAATCATAAATAATATTTTTTACTATACTTAAATATATAAAAAAAAACTTTTAGTTCCTAAAGTCGAAGTGCCAAATAAAAGGTAAGAATATAATACGACTGAGCTTAAATTATGCTATATTAAACAATATATATTTAGTTAATAAGATAAAAATCGCGATTTTCTACACTAACACTCTCTTTACAAGTGCCGACTTAGACTGTCTTCAAAAGTCGAAACTTCAAATTATATATGCATAAACTTGCCATATTAGTAAGTAATTAGTACCTCTGAGTAGTTTCAGTATACAGGTCCTGGCCCCATCACCCCATACACCCCATCACACCAGCTCGTTAATACCAGGATATTGTATGATGAAAGTTATCAGCATATTGTATTGTTACCTTAACTAGGTATAACATCCAGTTTTAGGAGAATACAATTATTACAAGTGTTTCAAATTCAGATTCACAGATTTAGTTTCATGGTTACTTTGTTAGTTACAGCTTTACCTTATGAAATAATTTTAAAAGCTTAAAAGTCATAAAGTATCGATTTATTTCTAATTTGAAGTGAATCGTGGCGCAAGTTCACAAGCGGGTGACTGTAAACGCGACAGGATTCGATTCCCAGGTTTCGAGGAAATTAAATATTTCATATATTTAGAGGCCAGTCGTGGCGCAGCGGCACGAAGTGTGACTGTAAAACCGACTGGTTGTGGGTTCGATCCCCACTCGAGGAGATGAAATATTTACTTAAATTTATATTTCCATTTTCTTCGCTCTGATGTCGAGCTTAAGCGCGGCGTTGAGTTCTGCCACTCAACACGCAATGCCTCCAGAATTCGGCAGAAAGTGGGGAACGGAGTGTCTTAACACTAAGTTCCCTCTGTCTACCCTGCTGTGTGCGGGATACAGCGTGAAGCTGATTTTTTTTTTTTTTTTTTTTGATATATTTATTTCTTCGCTTAGCTTCCAGGACTAAGCATGGCTTTGATTTCCGCAACTCACCACGGAATGCCTACAGAATTCGGCAAAAGGTGGAGAGCAGAGTATCTTAACACTAGGACCCTCTACATATCTTACTACATGTGAGATACAGCGTGAAGATGAAAAACAAATTATAAACAATTCTTCAACATTAACATTTTCCACGCGAGTATTTGTTCAGCACATGATTATGTCATCTGTTGGTGTTTGCTTTAGGCGGTGGCCACAATTAGCGCAGCTCAAACAGCGCCTCGCCTGTAATATACCGCTAAGGGTTCGAGGACTAACTTATTATTTACTGTAGGAATGTAATCCAAGAGGATTATATTTTAATAATAAAATATAATTTTACTATTAAAAAAATAAATATAATTTTATTATCAAAATATAATTCCATTTTTCCATCCAGCTTTTAATAATAAAATATAATTATATTAAAATTTTTGGGGCCAGTCGTCGCAATGGCACGTGTGACTGTAAACGCGACAGGTGATGTGTTCGATTTCCACTTCAATTCCGTTCTGGTGTCGAGGCGAAATCGCGTTTCGAGAATTCGGTATCAGGTGAGAAATCAGAAATCTTTCAATGAAAATGGAGTGTCTTAACACTACGTTCCACGGTTCACTCTGAAATAAAAAAAATTAAGTAAAATTGTCTCAATTAAAATAACTAAAACATACTTGCAAATAAAAATTATAAATTTTCCTCTCTTTACAATATTTTTAAGTTCCAGCGTTCGTTGTTATCTTTCACGTACAGCAATTAGTGGGGAGACCACCGCGTTATTTGCTTTACCACGGGTCTAGTGATTTGGTAACGTAGTACAAATTATACTTATATTAGCATAATTTACTTATATTATATATAGAATTATCTGTAAAAGTCCCCTTCATATCAATAGGTTACTGTGACCACTGACTGAGGACGTCATTTGGCATTGTTTATAAATATTCCAATTGTACTATCATTTTTGATTAATTGAATATTCCCGATTTTCAGAAGACAATCAAAGTTAGCAAAGTTTTTAAAAAGAAAGAAAAAAAATATTAAAAAAATGAAATAAGATATGGACCATAAGTCTGCAGTGTAAGTAAAAATTAAAATTTAAAAAGTACATATAACGAAATTATATTTAAATATAAATAATATAATAGTTTATAAAAAGAACAATTACGTCTCTGTAGCAAATGAATCAATACAAAAAAATATTCTCTCTAAGATTGTTTGACGTATCTTAGATGTACTATAAACACGTTGATTTATTTGATCTTTTAAATTTTTACTCTTGACAATATCAATGGCGGAACAAAGTGTTTATAACACCAAAGAGAGTAGCAATGTAATCAATTTTATTTATCTCAAGATGTTTTTGCGTTGAAAATGAAGATCGATGGACCAAATGTACTGAGACTTGTATACTCATTCTGAATAACCTCAATAAACTGTTGAATTGTAAACAATTTATATTTCTTAGCGTTGGTCCTTTTTTATGTTTTGGTTTTGGCTCGTTTTTTTTTTGTATTTTAACCTAATCTTACCTTTTTCAACACGCTCCTAGATCATTTTTGAATTGTCCTTACAAAACATCTAAAAATTTAAATTATACGCACTCCTAATTGTTATATCATTATGAAACTTCTCAATCATTTATGTAGATTAGATAACAACACGATGGCACCACACGTGCCGTCGAGCTGGTCTGATGATGCAATTGGAAGATGGCGGATGGTACCTTGAACTGCTAGTATACTTACTGAGTTTTTACTCATTATTATGAACACCACTCCACCACATAACGATACTCAAGAAACATGTCAAGAATGATCCTTAATATTAACCGTAGGAGGTGTAACGGTAAACGGTAAACGGTAAAAGAGGATGGTGGCACCAAATCAAATAATTCCTGGGAGCATGTCATTTTGTCAATCTCTTTTGTAGAAAATATAAACTTAATTGAAGTATAAGACATTTCCAAGTAAATGTTAATTAAAATAAATTAATTCAGTTTCACGCTGTGTCCCGCAAACAGCAGGTAGGCAGGACAGGCATGCAGACAGGCAGGGAACCTAGTGGCGGAACTCAACGCTGCGCTTTGCCTCAAGACCAGTGCGAAGTAATGAAAATATAAATTTAATAAATATTTCATTACCTCGACTGGGAAACGAACCTACAACAAGTCGGGATTACAGGCACAAAGCAAATCTGGCTCAAGTAAAGTAGTATACAGTACACCTGTCAGGTACTGATAATCTTCAGAAGAGCACATAAACTTGGATCTTGGACCCAATGGATCTTGTGACCTTAATTTATATTTTTCGGGTACCAGAGAAATAGCATAGAGGAAGAGCTCTCGAAAGATTAATTAAATTAAACCTATTTTTGCTGTAATATCACTTACTTTAAGCAACGATTAATAAGTTTACCAATTTGTCATTTACTTCAAAGCAATATCAGTTAGAACGACGACGCTTTGAAATAATAATATTGTAATGAGTAAACTTAATACGGCAAATTTGGTTATTAAATATTGAATTTTAGTTCTGCTTATCCCACAAATAGTATGTAATACAAAGAGTTACTTTACACGATGGTAGCAAATTCAAAAGCATTTAAACAAAAGAAAAAACATTGACAAGAAATAGATTTTTATTTCAGTGTTTTCCTGCTTAGCAGCGTAAAGAACGTCTCAAAACATTTCATTCTCCATTTTAAAATAAATCAGTTTCACGCTGTATCCCGCACATAGCAGCGTAGGCACGGGCAACCTAGTGTTAAGACACCCCGTTCCCCACTTTGTGCCGAATTCTGGGAGCATTGCGTGTTGAGTGGCAAAACTCAACGCCGCGCTTTGCCTCGACACTAGTGCGAAGAAATGTAAATATAAGTTTATGTAAATGTTTTATCTCCTCGACTGGAGTCAAACCCACAAACAGTCGGTTTTACAGTCATACTTTGTACTCCTGCGCCACGACTGACCTCTAAACTAAAGGTTAACTAGTATTAAGACAATACGTTCTCCATTCAGACATCTCCGTTCCCTATTTTACGCCGACTTCTTGGGGCATTGCGTGTTGAGTAGCGGAACTCAATGGACAAAGCGTTGCCTCGTTACCAGAGCGAGGAAAATTAAAACTAATTGATATTTCATTCCTCCAAGAAGGAATTAAACCCAAAACCGTCCCGTTTACAGTCGCACGCTTGTGTACCCGCGCTACGACGGACTATGATACTAATAGTCTAAAAAATATTTACATTTTAAAAAATATGTATATAAACGTAAAAATAGTTCTTCGTCGATGCCAAATTATTCAATGTCACGTTTAAGTGCTTATTTTTATATTGTGAACTGAAAATTCAGCAAGATACAAAAGACGAGAGAAACGACGAACTAAGAAAGAAAAGCAAAAATAAATTCAAACATAAGATACATATCATTTAAACTCGTTACGTCAGCAAAGAGTAGATACTCTGTTTAGATGTTTCAGTGTAACATCATTCTAGCTTTGCAAAAAATTTAATATGTTTTTAACATATTTAAGCTAAAATATTTTTTTTAAAAAGATTGTAAATACCTACGTATTATGAATGTAGAGAACATGTAGATTAAAAAAATATAATAACTTAAAAAAAAGTCAGCTTCACGCTGTATCCCGCACACAGCAGGGTAGGCAGAGGGAACGTAGTGTTAAATCACTACGTTCCCCACTTTTGCCGAATTCTGGAGGCATATTAGGAGGGGTAAAAGGAATCTGGTCACGATAATAAAATCTGTATGAAATTTACTAAAACTGTCTGACACTAACTTATATGAAGAATTCATAAAATGAATGAATATACTTCTATAACAATTATAACTTATATTTAAGTAATAATTGTTATAGAACGTTTGTTCATACATTTTATTAATGTTTATTTTATAAGTGGCATTTAATTTCGGCTTTCACTGTTAATTAATGTGTGTATAAATCTATGATAAAGTTATATTTTACGGCAGCTGGTCTTATAGTTTTATGATAAGTAATATACTAAAATAGAGCTTTTAATATTCTTTTTAGGTTTTACGCTGTGGCGCACCAATGTAGGATACATGTAGTAGAGTAGGTGTGAGAAGACACTCCGGTTCCCACTTTCCACTGAATTCTCGAGGTCTACGAGGCAGGTCTACGAGGCCTTATTACCAGAGCAAGGAAATAACAACATTTCATTTTAAATAAAACCATTTCATTTCTTCGAGTGGGAATTGAACCCACAGACTCGCGTTTATAATTTACTACTAGCCACAACTTCCTTAGTAATAATAACTTATTATCACAATAGATGTTGATATAATTTCACGCTCTACATCTCACGTTTCATTTTCTTCGCTTAAAACGTACAGCGAGCGAAAATATTCACATTATATACGTCCCATTGTTTTATTACAGAAAAATTATACAAACTTCCTCTTAACATAAACATGAATATGTATTTACAAGATTAAGCGCCGGTTTCACCACTGGCTGATAAAGTACCGGACAGCCTTATCTGCCAGATAAGCTCATCGAATAGCAGCATAATAGCATTAATTTAATTTTTACATACTTATTTGTAATTTAAAAATGTAATAAATCATCGTATGGTTAGAGCGTCTGGTCGTTTTCAAGAGGCGTGGGTTCAAGTCCCACTACGTTTTCTAAATAAGTATTTTTCTTTCCTACGTCTGGAATAACGCTTTAAAAATGTTAAAAATAAAGATTTATGTAGTTCAAGCGGGCGAAGCCGCGCGTACTAGAAATAAATTACGAATAATAATAAAAGAGATTACACATACAGTTAGTTCCCAAATATCTTTAAATAAAATCATTTTTATTTCATTGAAATTATGTAAAAGATTAATGCAAATAAAAGTTAACCTGGGCGTGAATAATTCTGAAATTGCGAAAAATGTTATTTTCATATCATCTACATTTAAAATATGAAAACGTCAATCTTCTTTTTCTTCTTAATGTCTTTTGTTTCGAGTAATTGTATTTTTGAGACAGCTTTACGCTGTGTTCCGCATATAGCAGGGAAGACAGACGGAACCTGGTGCTAAGACTCTCCTTTCATCGCTTTCCGCCAAATTTTTGATATATTGTAAGTTGAATGATGGAATTTAATGCCGCGCTTTATATTACCCGAATGAGGAAATAAAATAAAAACAAAAAAAAAAAATAATGCTTTATTCAGTAGTTAAATGTTACATATACACTCTAATTTAGATGGAATATGGAAAAACAAGACAAAAATTTAGTAGAGGTGAGCGATGGCAGCAGTACTAGTATGAACTGTGTCACAGCTGCCAGCATCTTTGCCCCTTAAGACACTATTTCGATGACAAACGTGAAAATACTCGTCGATTACATAAAATTAGTATGACAAAAGCTAGATAAAGGAATTAAAACGTAACATTTAAATCAATTATTGAAAAAGATCTATTAGATTCTGTATTATTACCACGTGTTAAATGTGTGTGTGTTTGTGTGTGTGTGTGTGTATGTGTGTGTGTGTGTGTGTGTGTGTGTGTGTTTATGCGAGTGTTTACGCGGGTATGTGTGTCATGTATGTAACTTAGCTCCAAAGAAAATTCTCCGTGTCCATGTAGGACAACTTCTGGAGCCAGGTGTCAATAACTTTTTTACATTTCGCAAAAGGTAAAGGGTAAATGTTGATAATTTTGTTAATATTATTGTATAATCGGCTGCTTATGACGTAGAAATGAGAATGAGCTAGTTTGGTTTTGCAACTTACGATATCGCAAACCTTTTGCTTATTGCGTTTACAGATGGTCTTAAAGGGAATACTCCTGTGCTTCCGCAGTACAACTGATTTTATGAAAAGTTGTCTAACTGTTAAGACGGAACTATTTCTGTAGACTAAATCGGTACTGTATCGTCGGGGCTTACCGAGCATGACTTTTAGTATAGCTCTTTGAGCACGTTCTAAGGGAAGTAACGAATTTCTACTTGTGTTCTAAGGGAAGTAACGAATTTCTAAATGGGAAGAAATTATTCCCCTGAGTAGGAATCGAACTCACAACCGTCGTGTTTACAATGAAATACTGTGCTGCTACCTCGACAACCTCAAAAGTATTTTTGGACAACCAATTCGTAAGTACAAAATACGTCGCATCATTCAAAGCAACTTTTACTTCAAATATCACAAAAATTTTGTAAAAAAAACAGACAGGGGCAGAAAAGGGGCAGTTTTCTGCCCCTGTTGTTTTATTTTTTAAGTTTATTTGTTACATTTATGGTAAAATTTTTTTTTGGATTTGAAACTTTTGTTGTCCTTTATTTCACATTGTTTCATGTAAAAATAACACATTCCAAAATTTTGTCTTATATAACTAATACGACTAAATTTAATCTAATTTTACTCCTTCAAAGAGCTTAATTACACGACACGACCTGTCCTTTAAATATTTAAATTTTCATTAAAACACCACCACAGCGGTATAGCCTAGCCTGACTGTAAGCGCGACGGCTGTGAGTTCGATTCCCTCTCAGTGAAATAAATATTCTTTATTCTTCGCTCTGATAACAAAGCGCCGTATTGAGTTCAGCAATTCATCATGCAATGTCTCGAAAAAGTCCAAAATGTAGGTTCCTAAAATATACAAATAAAGAATCCGTATTCAATATTTATGATAGTTTTTCACAATTTAGAAGAAACGAAATAAAAAATCGTTTTGCTTAAAGTAAAATTATTTGTCTTTGACGAAAAATCAAAAATTTTAAATGAAAACTACATTTTTCATTCTATAATCAAATCCCGCTGCGTTCAAATATGAGTTTCTTAAAATAATTCGAAATACTAGACATAAAACCGAATTTGCGTGAGAAACAATAGATACTAAACAAAGAACAGACGATGAATTATAAGGCATTGTGCTATCATCTTACCGCATCTGTCAAAGCGTAACTAAGCTTGACCTTAATTAGTTAAGGAGAGTGGAGGAGGAGGGGGAGGATATTTTATTCTTTTATCAAGTCGGTTTCCTCTCCGTAAGCGAATTATCTCGTATGGCCCTTCGTAATGGTCCCTCCCTATTATAATACGACGTGTAATGTGATCGTTCCATCTTACGTGACATTAGAGATTAAAAATAACAAATTAATTTCTAGTAATATATTTTTTTAAGTTTTTATTCCGTCGTGGCGCAGTGGTGATATTAGTGACGGTTAACGCGAATATCAGTTTGATTTTCACCCGAAAATATGGATAATTTTTAGTATCTCACTCTGGCAAGGAGACAAAGCGCGGGGTGAAGACCGCAATTCAAAAAAGTCGCAAAAATTTTGCGGCGCGTTGAGAACAGTGTCTTATGACTTCTGTTATATTTAAGTTTATCTCTATCGTTTTCTATCATGTTAAAGTTTACAATTTAAGCGTTTTTGACAATAAAGCCACACGTTCTTTACGATCTATATCGAATTTTTTTAAACTCTTATTACAACTTATTGTCAAAGCGCGGGTTCGATTTCCGCTACGTGAATTTTGAATAGTAAGAAAATAGCTTCTCGATGTATTCCGAATATTGTAGGATAGATAGAGGGAGCCTAATATTAAGATATGTCATTCCCCAATTTCATTCCAGAGTTACTGGCGTTCTGTATTTATAATTTTTATGGCTTTTAATTCACTGATATAGCAGAACATATACAAGAATATAAACTTGTTACCATCACCTATTTTAAGTCACAAATAATATAACCGCACATATTGGTCGATAAAGTTTAGCAAAATTTGTATAAATAAACCATATTTCACGAGACTAACTTTTGTACGGTGTATTTAAGAGGAAACTTATAGTAGTTTCATTACCCCGAACGAAATGCAATTGTTTGTTAGTTTAGTACCTATTGTACGTAGAAACAGCGGTGAGTAGAGACTTAACGGTGGAACTTTGTGTTAATTTGTTTCAACTTGGTTATTTATATGATGTTAAAACGTTACGCGAGATTTATACTTTATTATTTTATTTTTCATACAGGTTTAAATTAAATATAGTTTTATTGGATTAAAGCAGTATGAAGATACCTTAGAGGATACGTATGACGAAAGAGATGTGCAGAGACCGTTATGTTTAGCACTCCGCTCTCTCTGGATAGTACGGTACAGCTGACTCTGAAAATAATAAAAACAAATCTGCGGAGCCATATACAGCTATCTTCAGGAGGCCACGACTGCATTATTTTATTTAGATACATCTGCGATGTAGCGAGGTAGCGAGTAACTATATTTTTTTATTAATTAACAACATAATATTTACCCCCAAGAGACTGTCCCAGATCAATGCAATAAATCCAATTCGAAAAAAAAATGAAAACAACTTATATTTTGTTACATAAATACACTGGAAAGTTCGTGAAAATGTTTCAGATTTTTAGTTAAAATCATACGCAAACAAATATTTATATCAACAAGTAATATCATAGGTTTCACAACATTATCTTTCTTAAATAGGTGAATACAAAAAAAATATAAACGTAGCAGGCAGGTAAAAGGAGACTGGTGTTGACATACTCCGTTACCCACACATTGGTAAATTTTAAAGACTTTTCTTGTTACGTGATGGAACTCAACCACCATCACGTCACCACAGCGAATTGAAATATTAAATATCGCATTTCCTCGAGTAGGAGTACTCCTGCACTACAACAGGCCCCAGGAATCATGAATATAGACAGCGATATCTGTCATATAATGAGTAAATTGCAGTTCAAACATTGTACCACGGGTCATTGATCGCCAAATACCTAACGCACGACAAAGGAGCTCTTCTGATGTGAAGTGTTGACAAAGGCAAGTACCGTGCTAGGAATGAGGATGAACAAATAAATTTTAAAAGGCCAAATCAAACACCACACGGCAGGAAAGCTGCACAAAACGACTCGACATCCCTTGAATGAAATATGGATGACATTTTAGATGTTTGGAACTTTTTAGAAATTTGAATACGAAAGTATTTTTTATTTTAATTTAATATAACTATTTTTGTTTTTGGTTGAGGAAAACCAAACCAAAGGTAACATAGAAATCAAAGTGAGGAAGCACTACGTGGGATTTACTGGTTTTGAAATACAAGATATATTTTATTAAAAATCTTTCGTTACAAAGTGGCTGACAGAAAACGCGCAAATGATACTACTATGAAACGTCGAGTTTCCAAAAATATATAATCTTAAATATACGCGATTAATCCGGTCAAAATAGTTTCATTTAAAATGTGTAATAATCGTGAAAATCAAAGAACCTATTATTTATACTTTTGTGTTTATAAAGTCGCATACACGTTGCTATGCAACGCCAACGCGTATTATTGTACGCGAGAATTGGCTTTCTAGTAAAAAAATAAATCAATGATAATTTCGAGCGTATCCTGTAACTTAACGCCTTACAAGATGTACATACAATATTTTTTGTCACTTCGCCCCTCGTCGTAGTGTCACGTGGTGTCGTGTCACAGCCAAAGTTGTCATTTACATTGGAATTACCGTACACGTGAATATTGTTGACGGTTTTTTTTCTTTTCGTTGAAAATAATTGTGGATTTCTATAATATTTCTATAGAACAAAAAACAATGATTTCGAAATTTTTGTTATGTGTGTCTGTGCGTTTGTGCTCCCTAATCTTTGGAACGGATTAATGGAGTATTCACTTTTGTGCTTTCAAAATATAAGCTTAACATTTAGTTTTAAAGGTAAATTTTTGGTTAATTGGATGAAACTAGTTTACAATGTGTAGATCTGCCTGTGATCTGATCTGCTCTGGTAGACGAACCGCGGCGTTGAGTTCCAACCCTCAACACGAATAGTCTCAAAAATTGTACGGAAAGCGGAGAACGGGCTGTTTTAACACTAGGTATCTTCTACCTACCTTACAACGTTGTGCCCCTGAGCCACGACGGCCTCAATGATATACAATAGAAATGAAACAAAACTTTTTACTTCAATTTTTCGTAACTCCTTAAGGTGAGTGGTTTGGAAACAACCCTTACAACCGTAAAGTAACACTCATTATGACGTCATAGCGGTATAACGATATAAACACGCCCCGGGCAATATACACATTACGTTAAATATAAGGGTGGTTTGATGTTACGTATATTTTTGAGCTAACTGCAGTTGACAGCCAGAGCGAATGTTATTGAACTTATAAAATTTAATATAATTTAATATATAGCTTACAGGACTATTAGATTAGATAAAAACAATTTTATATGTATGTATTTTGAGACCGCATGTGCACAAACTCAGGACTGTAAGCGCGACTGGTTGAGGGTTCAATTTCCACTTCGGGGAAGATAATATTTGATATTTTTTATTTCCTCGCTATGGTAAGTCAAAAATTCGAGGTATTGCGCGTTGAGTGCCGCTACTCAACATGCAATGCTCAAGGTACCCAGGTTCCCTTTGCCTAACCTATTATTTGCGAGATACAGCGAGAAATTAAGAAAATATTAACAGAATATATAAACGTTAAAACACGTACATATATAATATTCAATTCAATTCAAAAGTCATGTTTAAAAAATACAATGCTTATAAACTAAGAAATAATTATGGATTTGAAATTTGAGCAAATGTAAAACGACTTGTTTGATTTTTAAAAGACTAACTAAAATAGATTTACTAATTTAGGTAAAGTTTTGTTTACCTTTTCTTCTAATAAAATATGTCTATACTAGATATTCCGAGAAAAGAAAAAATATGCGTTGACTTAATTTGTAATTTTTCCCGATGCAGTGCACAGTAGGCACAGGGAACCTCGTATTAACGAAATATGGCATATATTTTTATAGGGGACTGGAAAGAGAAATCCTCTCAATTTTTCGGGATTCCTACAGGAACGAAAAGGACGGTATTATAAAAGGGTTATTAGCCCATAAAAACAATGTTGCCACTACTATAAAACAATATCATTTTACTTTTGTTTGAAAAATATACAAAACAAAAATTATAAAAGAATAATTGGTTCAATAGAATTATAACATACACGTACATTCATGCGATGTTTCTATAGAAAAGATAACGTCGTTAATATTCTAGTAGCCGCAAATACAGAGCTACAATAAATGGAAACATATTTTATGTGAAATATTTTAATATATTACACCGTTGTGTCTTTAGCTTTACATTGGTGAAAAAAAACATAGAATTTAATTTTATTTTATTACTGAGCAGAAAAAACAATAAATTGAGTCACGCATAAACACTACGGTTGAGGGTTCGATTACCTTACAGGGGAATGAATTATATCTATTTTCGTGCTCTTGCAACTGCAACATATTGCGGTGTTAAGTTCCGCCACCCAACACCCAATGTTCTAATTCGGGACGGCAAGTGGAGAAGACCTTGGTTGAATTCGAAATCACAGTATCTAATTTACTGGAGGAAAGTCACGTAATAACCATGAGGACCCCCCGGAGGGCATGTATGAAGTGGTTGATGACAGTGGACGAGGCAAAAGAGGTATGCAGGAAAAATCTTTTTATATAACTTGATTAAGCATATTCTTTAAAACTTTTATTTCTTACTTTTGGCAAATGTTTTCTCCATGCATCTAGAAGTACTACTAGCAGGGGTCGTGACTGTAAACGCGATAGTAACAACCACTTTCATTTCTTTCTCCATATTTTTTTTAGTAAAAACAATCATAAAACATTCTTTTTTCAGCTCAATGCAAAATAAATCACACCTAATTAACTTAACGTAACACAAAAAGTCAATATTTAAGACAGGTTCGTTACCTTTGACAGACAGACAGGTACGGCTAATTCAAAAGGAACATAATGTTTTATTTTAAGCAAGTAAATTTAGCAAAACTTTAGTCGGCAACAACTTTTAGCAAAGTCAGAAATTTTTCGGCGGAAAAATTTGAAGTATATTTTTGGTTGGATGGTTTAAATCAAGATTTTATGTGAAGTGATTTTTGTTTTGTGTTTGGATAATGTTTTATGTTTCTTCTGAAACGGTGGAACTCAACGCCGCTTCGTCTAGTTACCAGAGTTAAGAACTTAAAATATTAAATATTTCATTTCCTCGGGTGGGTATCGTGCTTTACCATGTTACGCTTGTGCCCCAAACACGCGACACCACTGGCGTTGCTAAGCTTTTATATAAACGAGAGGAAAAGACGAATTGCGGCGTTGAATTCCTTGAGAGTAACGTATTTACAGTACAAGATATTGTTAATGTAATGTATGGGCGATAAATTTTGTTAAACTCTAGGCAACCGGTATTGAATTTTCATCGCCCTTATAATCTTATTATGACCGTTCGGGTACATCATCCTGAATATAGAACACATACATAGATATATATATAAATATACATGATAGACAGAGAACTCACCACTCTCTAACAGCACCACGACGGCTTATTAATAAAAAAATATGTATGGAAACTTGTACTTGTATTTAAAGAAAGCAACTAATGGTTTTAATTAAAATATTTCACTATTTAAAATAAAAATTTGCAAACATATCCCGCGCACAGCAGGGTAGGCAGAGGGAACCTAGTGTTAAGACACTCCTTTCACTACTTTCTGACGAGTTCTGGCGACACTCAACACGTAGTGCCGCCTTAAAATCAGAACGGAGAAATGCAAATATAAATTTTAGTAATAATTTCATCTTCTCTAAGGACATTTGCAGACTATTTAAATTGAATGAAGAGTAAAAGAACTTCTGAAACTCAAAATTTACAACTTTGAACACTAAAATTCTATATTTACGCACCAAATTTGCTTTTTTGAACTTTAAATTCATCCTTTTACATTACTAATTTGCAAAATCCTTGATTGTTGTTGTTATATAAATATAATGATGAATATTTTTTTTTTCAAGTAAAATCATATGAAATCCCTTATTAAAAACTAATAATAAATCTTAATACGATACTAAAATAATAAACCATCTTAAATACACTTAAATAATATTAAGTAAATATTGGTGAAGTTTAAGTTGCACGGAGTTATAAACACATAGGGAAATTATACTATATAAGCATCGTCAACAATGTAGCGAAGTCGAGAAATGTGCACGATATGGTTATGGGTTCACTCACTCAAGGGGATAGGGAAAATTAATTTATACACAATTTCACGATCTAGTAAGAAAAATAAGACCAGCGAGTACTGCAACATAACTAGCAATGTCTCAACAGTTGGCTGAAAGTGGAGAACTGAGAATTTTAACAATATATCAGTCCTATATCGTTAAAATTGTCAGTTCTTTTTTTTTCTCAGTTCCTTTTTTTTATTCTTCCAGCAAAAAATACAGACGAAGCGTTTAGAAAAATATTCTTTAATTCTACCACTCAAAAAGCAATTGTTTTGTTTATAAATAAAATGACACAATTGTAAATGTCACCATTAAAAGGTTCCACGTTCAAATGTCACTCTACAACATAAACGTCGAGTTATAAAGTAAATAAATTGCCTAATTTGTATTTCCAACGTCCGGTACGACTGGATGGATGCCAGCTCGTTGTTGAACTCGTGTGCCCTACTCTTCTAACGACATAACACTGTTTCAAACAGCATTGAGTATAAAGAGGTTTTTGATAGGCTTTATTTGCATGTATTTTGTAGGAAAATAAGCACCGGAAATGTTCATTTGAATGAAATGTACATAAAACTTTTGTTGGAATATGTGCCAAGTATGTACGTTATTTGAAATTACAGTCGAATTGCTTTTACAAATGGTTGGTTAGAGTGTAAACCTGTAAACCTGTTTCTGTTTTTTTTGTTTATTTTATTTTATTTATATAGATAATGCTGCTATTAATAGTAATTAAATCAAAGTACAGTTTCACCATATCAAGTTAATGGACATACTTATGTTTTATACCTCCACATAGCTAGTGTTAACACACTCCGTTCCCATTAAAACACTTCCGTCCTCCACTTCCACCGAATTCTAGAGGCATTGCGTGTTGAGTGTAGTGTGGTAAATACTTATAATTATCGATAAAAAAAAACATATTAACAATAATGTCACTAGATACAGCGTGAAGCTAATTTTATTTAATTTATTTAATTTAACTTACTTTAATTTTAATAATTTTTAATTTAATTTAAACACTAGATAATAATTTTTATGTAATAAAACAAATCCGAACTCGCGTTGATGTTATTTCATACAAAAATAATGTAATCAGAGCAGGTGATATAAAACATATTGACATATGACGAATGGAATATTTTACACAAGTCATTACTTTTCGTTGACAGAAACTAATATTTGCAACATCTCGCTGTCACTCTAACTCTTAGCGTTATGTATAAAAATGTGGATATTTAAAAAAAAACTTTGTGATATATTATTTAGAACCCCTTATGATATGCTAATGCCGTAAAAAAAATAAAAATATTTCAATATGACATAAAAGATATAGAGTAATGATTAATCTTACAGTGGCAGTGTTCAACTCTGCGATTTGCCTAGTTATCAGAGCGAGGACATGAAAATATTAAATATTTCATTTCTTTAAGAGGGAATCGAACCCAAAACCTCAAGTAGTAGTATACATATAAGCATGAATGTAAATTTCACCGCATTATTGAGCATTATAAAAAGTCTAGAGCTAATTTAACGAAGTCAAACAAATCTAAAATTAATTTACATAAAGGTGTAAAAAGAAAATTAAAAAATCAATTAGAGTTCATAAAATTGGGACTATGCATAACAATGGAAGTGATCTCTCTTAAATAACCCAGGGCGGGGGCTATCAGCGTACTTTGTCCAGGGACCATTTATTTACAGGTTTACTTTTAATTACTTTTATTTTATTATCCAATATGTTTTTTTATATTACATGTAAAAACAGCTTCACGCTTTATCTCGAATAACAAACAGACTAAGAGAAATATGGTATTTATATACGTCGCTCAGCACAATCCACCCAAATTTTGAGACATGTGTGTGAAGGGGCAGAAGAAGTGAAGCTAAAAATAATTCACTATCCCATTGGATTCTCATCCAATCAAGATCCGTCGTGTTTAAAGCTAGACGGATAATGGGATTTTTTTTTATAGCTAAAAAGTATGACTGAGTTTACACTTACAATTTAAGCAGAGTTATGTGACGAGTCACTTAGTTTCTCTTTAGACGGTTAAACAGCATCAGCAGCATAAAAAAAATATTATTATTATTTTATACCTTTTTTTTTAATTTCACGTTTTATCCTGCATATAGTGAGGTAGGCAGAGGGAATCCAGTTCTTCCCACTTTTCCTTCCCTCTACCTCTTCTAACTAAGACACTCAGTTCGCCCAACTTTTGAGTGGCGGAACTTAAGGTAAAAGGCAATGTAAAATCACAATGATTATTAAAACGAGTAATAGAAAAAGTGAATTAAAAAAAAAACTAGCAAAGTATTACGAAATAGGGCCATGGAGTTTTGGCGTCATTTGAGAGCGTGTGCTAACGATTGGCGTTATGGCTTTTTGCATGGCATTACAACGTACGATATGTTTAAACTAGAAATATCTACATATATTTAACAAATGTTATATTATATATGTTATCGACGTTGAGGGTGAAGTGGCAGTGGGTTGGAGAGGCCTATGTCCAGCAGCGGACGAGGACAGGCTGATGATGATGATAACATAACGAATGTATATAAGTTCAAAAGAAAATTTATGAGGCCAGTCGTAGCTCAGGGCCACTAACGTGTGCCTGTAAATACAACACGGATTCACGGGTGGGTTCGATTCAAGTAAATATGTAATATTTTCATTCCTCGCGTTAACAAATCGCTACTTTAAGTTCCGCCATTCAAAACCCAGAATTCGGCGGAAAGTGGGGAACGGAAGTTTTATGAGAGTGGACTGTCTTAACAATAGGTTTCGAGATTCTATCTGCCTACCTTTATATGTGCGGGATACAGCGTGAAGTTAAAAAAATATAAAAAAGACAGATTTGTATATGACTAGATACTAAACGTATATCACATAGGCATTATTCGACTCCAACTTGGCCCTTGTCGTACATACATACGTATGAATGTTAAAAGCCGCAGGAATTATTCCAAGTTTCAAACTCACTAAATTGTCACTCCAATGAGAAAATGCCGCACGTTCACCAAATAATTGTATTTGGTTCGTCGCGCGTCGGTATGGCGCTACCGACCGATAGTCTGATACGAGAACAAGGAATGATCAATTTGAAATTCCTTGACTATAAAGATTTGATTCTTGTATTATTATTTCTATTGTCGAGATCTGACAAAACTGAGTGCGGCGTTGAGTTCCACCACTCAACGCTATCTTGAAATTTAGACGTGGTAAACGGTTCTTAAAAATTAGGTTAAAACTATTCTGCGATGATGCAATGACATGACAGCTCCAATTTTATTCTCACTTTTCACCCATGAAAAGGTGCCAGCTACAGAATATATCACGTCATTCTTCTTTTTTCAATTAATAGCTTTTAGCTGATTGCTGCTGATGCTTTACTTTAGATACAATCAGAGAGTAAATTACTAAATATAAAGCGTACAGGTTTATACATCAAAAATTACTAAGCTATACTAATACAGTTTTTTTTTATTTATTCACAGAAAAATCACTACGTACGTTTGTTGCTTCTGAGAATCATTATATATATATATATATATATATATATATATATATATATATATATATATATATATATATATATATATATATATATATATATATATATATAGTAATTTAATTATTACTCATGCATCCATATCTCATATCTTTGAAATATTTTGACCCAATTCCTTCCGCTCGATCTCTCTAATAGTTCACTTAATGGATGATCCATTCAACAAACAGGTTAACTATTTAGATGCATTGCGAATGCAATATCATTACTCGACTTAATTGGATTGTGTCTAATTAATTTATAGTATGTGTATTTGTAGTTGTGGGTTCGATTTCTCCCAGTGGGGGAAAATAAATTATTTTTATTTTCCTGCGCTCTGTACCGTCGTTCTTTGTCTACTTACCAGAGCGAGGAAAAGATAATATAATAACTCATTCACTCGAGTGGAAATCGAACACACAATCATCATATTATTCCACCCAGACGTGCCGCTGCGCCACGACGACCTCAAGTTTAATATTTTACTTTTTACCAAGTAGCTACTAAGTAATGTATTTTAAAAATAAACTAAGTGGTAAAACAAATCATGACTGACAGTCCATTTGCCGATCTAATGGAGAAGTTCAAAACAAATAACTGACTTTCTCAAGCTCACTCCCTTACTTACATCCATTACGAAGATAGGATAATACACAACAGCGGTGCGAAGTGCAAATTACTTAAAAATAACGTACCATTCGTGGTTGCACGTGGGAGCACAAGCGCCACAAGTGTTAACGCGACAGGTTGTGGTGTCGATTCCCACTCAAGGAAATTTTAATTCTAATTCTATTTTAATTCTGCTGAAAATTGCCTTAAAAATATTTAAAAAAAAAACTTTGTACTCTCATAAAGTTTATTATGAAAGATTTCGTTCTTTGGTGGGGGGCATCGCCCTACAACAACACCTAACCCACCTAAACATCGCGCCTGTACCAAGCCGTGTCTCCGTTCTTGGGCGCTACCTGGGCTATTACCCCTAAACATATCATATAGACAGATAAGACGAATTTTTCATCTAGGTGGAAAAATTGTTTAAGAACCATGGGAGAAATGCTAGCCGCGATTGTCAGTGATAAAATAAATGCGTAATATACTTTATTGGCTCGCTTTTGTAACAAGGCCAAGTTCCAACCCCCAACACACAATTTTCAAATTAAATTGGTTGGTGCGTGAAGAACGGAGTGTTTGCTTAACTCTAAGTTTTCTAAGCTATCCATGCTATTCGGGAAAAAGCGTAAAGCTGCTTCTTTTTCTAATCTACAATGTTACCCTAAATAAAAATTGGCAACCCCCAAAAGAGCCTTAAAACAATAAATTACTTCCTAGCTTTTTCTTTATTGTTTTAAATAAAAACTGTCCAGTAACACCCGGGAGTCCTTAACATATTCTATTAGCATCGAATATATAAAGAACTTTGGAAATCGCCTTTGTAAACAGAAACCCTATCACTATATTAAAATCTTCCAACAGATGGAGAGCTGTTTCTTTATAACTTTGTATAAAAAGAAACAATCTACATATTTTAATGCTGTTCAAAGATAAAAATATATTATCTTTATTTGACTATCAAGAAACCGTCATGTTGCAGGAGTACAGTTGTAAAACCGACGGTTGTGGATTCCGGGGGAATGAAATATTTAAAATTTTTATTTCGCTTTGGTAACGAGTTCCGGGGAAAGCAAGTGTCTTAATGTGTAATGGAGTGTGTAGTGAAATTCTCCCACTGTCGAGTTGACTTCTCGGAGTAATAATAAAAACAGCATATTTGAATGTGTAATTCTCGAAGTTGAATAAACATGAATATAACAATGCTATGGTAGGGTAATTATAAGAAAAAAAAAACATTATTCATATCACCTATTACCATATACGTGATTCAGAAAGAGGAAGTCAACCTCGTGCACTACCAAAGTGGAGAAATGAAAATGATTCAAATATAATCATTCTCCCTGATCATTGATAATCAACCTCACATCTAGAAGCTGCCCCATTGCGTTATAACTGCATTGACATAAGTCAATAGTCACTGAAAACAGGTTCAAATTTACTATTAATTTAACCACCTTATACGTATCGTTGATAAAGTTTTCATTGTTTAAAAATAAATTTAAAATATTATTTTTTTCACTTTCACGCTCCGCATGTAGCAGAGAAAGCTAAAGAAGCCTAGTGTTAAGACACTACGCTCCCCTGTATAGCTTAGTTTAGTTTGTCCAGTACTGTTTCCGAAATTACAGATAAAATCAGACCAAATTTAAAAATAGTATGATATTCTATGCATACATGATATATATATAAAATATATGATGTACACACGGTGTCAGAAATGTGTGCACTATACATATGTATATTAAAATATTGGCAAAGGAATGTCCCTTTTTGTTCGACCGCAGTTAAGCGTTCGACATTTCTAACGTGTTTCATTTTTTATTCAGGTTGTTGACGACGGCACATCCCTTTTTTGCGAGTATATAAATGACTACTGGCTTACCTCATCCGTAGTTATTAGGAGTACATAGTAGCAAAATCTGGAAGAATGTAAAATATTTATTTCAATTCACAAAACTGTACTAAATATTATTAAAATGTATAAATATGCAAAAGTAATATATGTACTTTTTTCACTTTTTTTGACGTTTCCAAGAAATGTAATGATAGCAAAATCGGGGTATACGCAATAGACTAGAATAGTGACTGGCTTCTGAAGAACAATCCAATGGCAGTACTAAAGCACCATCTGACCGAATGAAGTGGTGCCGGGAACGTATAACAATGTCGGTGCCTGTACATCTGCAGGGCGTTTAAAGATATGCAGGTAGATGATGGAATCGTTTCTACGTCTACAACGAACTGTAAAGGACTATATATGGGGTCTATATATGAGCAGCATCTAGTATACGTTTAAATACGACATTTGTCATCAATCGATTCGGACATAAGTGTAATGTGTATGATGAACACTTAGGGCTGCTTATAAATACTTTTCCTGAAGAGCCAGTAGATAACTTCGAACTGTGCATGTAGCATAGTGTTAAGACACTCCGATCCCATCATGACATTTCCTGTACCCGACTTTCCTCCAAATTCCGAGTATTGCGAGTTGAGAGGACGACGAAATACAAATATTACATATATCATTCCCTCGAGAGAGTATCGAGGTTGGCTTGGGCCTCTGCGCTACCACTAGCTTCAATTTCTGCACAATTTTAAACATGAATTTATAATTTCTAGTATTTCTCTTTGTCTTAGCTCGTCTAAGTCTTTACTTTTGTTATCCTTAAAGCATTTTAAGTGTTCCCCAAATTCCTAGAACTCCCAAGGACTAACAATTTAAAAGTAAATCAATCAGTTCTGAAAGTGTAATCTAAATACAATCTTCTCTTAGTATTTAAATTAACGTAAATAATTATTTCAACAGTACTGTAGCTACTGTAGCTGTTTTAAAAGGGAAATGTTTCTTTAGAAAATTGTAACTGACATTAATTTGTCGTCTTTTCTGTGATCTTCTTTTAATGTTAAGCTACGCTGTACCGCAGCATTTTTAGCTTTATGTTGTAGCAAAGTATTCACAGGGAATCCAGTATTAAGAAACTCCGTTCCTCTCTTTCTGCCGATTTTTTTTATATCTATCGTGGTAAGTGGCAGATTTGAAAGTCACACCAGTGCAAGGAAATTAAAATATTAAATAATTTATTCCCCTGTGTGGGAATCGAACGTATGATCGTCGTCTTTACAGTCACACTCGGTACCACTGCGCCACGACAATCAAGATATTTTAAAGGCTAAGTGTTTCTTTAGAAAATAATAACTGACATTTATCGTCTTAACTGTAAATTTCTAAATAAGTTTAATTAAAACCAAGGTTACTATTAACAAAATATGTATAGCAACACCGACAATGCTGAAATAACTTGACAAATTCGTTTAAACGCTAAACATCATTTGAAGATGGTTTTCGAAAATTTGCATTTTAATAGCGACGCTTATCTTGTTATTAGAAACTGTAGATTAACTACGGTTAAGGTTGTATTCTTTGTTTTACATAATTTTATTAGGTTATTACATTTTTCTACTTGGAACGGTCTCACGGGATCATATAAATATATTCTATTTCTAAGTTCTTTGTTTTTCAAGATTATAAAAGTATTGGTAGATATTAAATTATAAATATATATTAGAAAAACCGTAGCGTTTGACGCTCTATTCTCTCTGGCGACCTCGCTAGGGATACAGTACGAAACTAAGTTAAGTTAAATTATAAATATTTTTTCTGTAGCTATTTATAATTCGATTCTACATATATGCTTATCATCGTATGTCCTTACAGTCACGGTTTTCTATTAAACATTGCTACTATTAATAATACTATTAATTTTATTCAAATTATTATAAGTGCTCAAAATAATAGGTGAAAAAATATTCAGAAAATCAAATTATATTCGACAAATTACGGTTTTACAAGTTTCAGTAGGAGAGAAGTGAATGATACACATTCAGCGGATATAGTGGGATACAACGACACGATTGGTACAAATTTTTTTTTTTTTTTTCAACTCGAAACATTAATTTCTTAGATTAGCGCGTTTAAACTAATACATTTTTAGTTTAATTTTTAATTTTATTATTATTATAAATATGTTCTTAAACCAAAATAATTTTATTAATATTATTTGCGAGACACTGATTTTAAACTGCTGCATTCTTCTTTTTACCGGATACAACGTGACGCTACAAAAAACTTAATTTGTATAGTATTTCCTAATAATTACCCCCCAAAACAAAATGGAAAACTAAAACCAATTTTATTTGCCAATCTATTAACAAAAAGTATTAAATAAATTAGTAGCGTGACTAGGTTCACTAGATTGGCACTGACAGACCGAGATATAAATTGATTAAGAGGGGAACTCTGTCTAAGACCGATTAGCGTTTCATGAATAACATTTTCTTTGATGAGACGATCAAGGGATATCTTAGGGGTTGTAGACTATCTATCTTATCTTATATTTTAAAGGTATTATAATTTACAACATTTCCTTGGTATGGTATGTTATTAATGTTTAGGGAATGATGATTAAAAAAACTAAATGTATTTGATCCACGCTTTATCCTGCTCACCGCAGGGTAGGCATAGGGGGCAAGGGAACCTAGTTAGGACATTCTGTTCTCATAAAGACACTTCAGTTCCCTATAAAT
Organism: Heliconius charithonia; assembly: GCA_030704555.1. Taxonomy (NCBI): domain Eukaryota; kingdom Metazoa; phylum Arthropoda; class Insecta; order Lepidoptera; family Nymphalidae; genus Heliconius; species Heliconius charithonia. Next base: position 15,273,490 of record CM060815.1, read on the forward strand.
ATAAATAAAATAAAAAGTATATAATGTATTATTTAACTGTTGTTATTTAGCATTACAGTGCCGTGGTTTAAATAAATGTTTATTGTTTATCTTGGATATCGACAAATTATAAATAAGAACTCTTTGTAAATAAAGGTTAAGATTATTTAAATTTCTGACTAATGTTATCTACCATGTCACATTTAGTTGAAATCTGTACAAGTTTTAACCAAAAACTTATCCATTATAAGAAATCGAACCTATAACTAACTAACACAAGTATAAGAAGATAATTATATTCTTGTGTGACTTCTTTATCTGATGTCGTATTATATTAATATTTTACCATATTGTCTTCTATTGGTAATTAAAATGGCTTCCTGTTTTAAATGACAGTTTTCTACGTGAAATACAGGTATACTCGTAAACAAAGCAAAATCAATTAAATATTATTTACTAGGGGCCCACTCGTGGCTTCGCCCGCATGCCATCCGTAACACTTTATACTTTTTGCTGCATTTGCCACCTGATTGATATATACAATAATGAACAACTTGTTTTCATAATTCTAAGAAAGTGCAAGCACAAGGTGGCTGCTCCACGTCATTGGCGGCAGAGCACCCCCTGCGCGAGTCAAACCTAGACTTGCGGCCGTTGACGTTAAAATCCGCAAAATATAGTAATATACTTATATTATATCTTAATATTAGGTTCTCTCTGCCTACCCTACTTGTTTTTAAATTTAATTTAAATTGAATAGAATCGTTGATTTACATAAAGTTCTATTAGTAAAAATATTAGTAGTGTCAGTAGCGTGAGGAATCTGTCTGTGGAAAAATGCTTGTCATTTTTATTTTTTTTCTTATTCAAATTTATACCTGTGGCACAGCATCAAACATCAAAGCAATTACAGCATTTAACTACTACGAATCTAACATAACATGGTCAGCTAAGTGCAATATTGAGTTCCGACGTTTGATAGGTGATCCAGATGAAGTTAAACAAGGGTACTGTACATCAATCAGTGCTCAGATAATGGAATCAAACTCTGTTAATCTGTCTTTAAAATATATCACTTTTCTCTATTTTCTGTAACTCTGTTCTTTTAATTTATAAGACTGAAAAGTTTCATAAAATATTTAAAACATTATAATGACAATTTTAACGAGCTCAACTTGACCTATTACTAAATGTCGGATTGGGCTAAAATTTGAAATACGACTTCTTCTGGTGACATTGAAGTTATATATAATCAATATTGTTGCGAAAATGGCAAATTACAATTTTTTGCACAAACCATCTAATATGGGTATCAAAATGAAAGGGGCTCGATTTGTAAAATACAATACACCACGAAAAAAAATCAGTTTATTGAAGTTTTTTTAATAATATTTCATTTGGAATAAAGAAACAGTCTATTTATAAAAAGGTTAAGGTTTGACAAAAACCTTTTACGTCGTTGCTGCTTCATTCACAGTGCCTATCTCTAATGGGGTAGCCGGTAGGCGGTCAGGACGGAACATTAAATGCCGTTTCGCACTCATTCGCTGTGGGTATTCATTGAACTATGACAAATCTTTATAAATTTGGTTTTATAATGCTATATTTTTGGTAAGTGGAGTTGGAGTGAAAATATTTTATTCGTCGGTTAAAAGAAATATAAATTTTGTTTAGTAAACCAAAGGCACATGTATGTTGTTTTTATACTAAATTCTAGAATTTTTCCTCCTTTATGAGACATTTTTATTCAATTATATATTACCCTATTCACTATTTTTTTTTTTACTGACTATACAAAATGGGATCATATATTTTTTTTACAACAATAAAATCTAAATACAAATCAAAAGTTTTCAATCAAATCAAATACATTCGACCCTAGTTTATTTAATTATATTTAATAAGACATTTCCTTGTTGCTCGTACAAAGAACTAACGGACGTGAGTAACGGACGGAGTATTACGTACCAGCCTGTAACGATATAATGTTTTTAGATGGTTTATACGATGTTTTCGTGTTTTACATTTCATTTACTTCTTTTCTTAATATAATTATGTTAAATGTTTCAATACTAACTGATTATACGATACATTCGTTGTCAGCTGTTTGTTGAGTATCTCGCAGGTATATTTTTAGCTACACGGGCTACTTTTGGGATACAGCCAAAAATAGCACGGTAGGCAGGGGGGACCTCAGAACTTAATGTTAAGACGCTTACATACTCCCCTGCTCTCCGACTCCTTGAGGCACTGCGTGTCGAGTGGCGGAACTCAACAGGGCGATTTACCTTGAATGAAATTAAAATTTTTATTTTAATTAGCGTGAAACTGAAATTGAAATGATTAAATGAGAGTCAGACTCACAAAAGTTCAAAGTGCAGTGCTTAGTTACGCCACCCAATATGCAATGTCTCAGAAATTTTACGGAATGTCTTAACACGAGGTTCCTTCTGGCTATGCTGAAAAAAAAAAAAGTTAACAAAAAAATCTTTCCACCAACAAAAACAACGTACAATAAATTTATTTATGAAAACAAACTGAAAATCAGTTTCTAGGCTCATAGTACTAAGATAAGTAATCACGGAACCACCCCATAAAACGAATTTCAAACGACATTGTCACAAATAACGGTGAAACATTTCATTTTATGTTTTCCCAGTAATATACATTCCTTATTGCCGTGTTTTATGTCACAATGGCATATTTTCAGGCATTTAAAACTCGTGGTTACGCCTTTACAGCTGTATCTCTTGTTTATTATAGCGTTTTATTTTGAAGATAAAAGGATAAACAATATTTTTCTGTTACATTTCGTGTTTAAAATGTAAAATTATTTTTCTCTCATATATTCGATTAACAACCAAATAATGAAGAGTCAAAAATTGGAAAATATTCAAAACTTTCATATAAAATTCACGTTACATTCACTTAGCGCAGCTTACATAAATCGCGGGTGAATTGACAGCTTAAAATATGAATTTTTGGTAGACTTTATAAAATATGAAAGGCCACAGAATATATAAATTTAAGGGAACTTTTGCTTAAAGTGAAAAAACTATTTTTAAAATAATATTTTATAACATTTTAATCATTAGAGGCGAGTCGTGGCGCAGGGGCACAAAGTGTGACTGTAAAATCGAGTAGTTGTGGGTCGATCCCCACTCGAGGAAATGTAATATTTACTTACATTTATATTTTTATTTCTCGGCTCTGGTGTCGGAGCAAAGCAGAACGTTGAGTTCTGTCACTTAACACGAAATGCCTCCAGAACTCGGTGGAAAGTGGAGAATAGTGTGCTAAACACTAGGTTCCCTCTGCCTACCCCCCTGCTGTGTGCTAGATACAGTGTGAAGCTGATTTGATTTTAATTCATTTTCATCTCCATTCATTTCATCGAAAAGGAGCTTATAAAACAATATTTTGTTACCGGGTTTCTCACAAAACAGAAACATTAACATGGCGGAGCTTAATGCCGCGTTTTGACTAGACACCAGAGCGAGCGTGAAAATATTAAATTTGTTATTTCCTCGAATGGAAATCGAACCCACAACCTGTCGCGTTTACAGTCAACCACTTAGTTGGACTGGTCTAATCTATTTCTATTTATTTATAGAAACTAACCAATAACTATAGCACATATGAATATATATGTATATATTATATATTAAATTTTCCGCCTCTCTAATAACACAGACAACTGAAAATCATATTTACACAGAAAGCTAATATTTCGCCGCAAACTTCCAACACGGAAACAATAAGCGTCAAATTGCCCTGACGTCAATTTGAGCTTTTAATTATATAGCTTAATATATTTTACCAGTTTCACGCATATTCACGCATTTAGCGGGATAAACAGAGAGAACTTTTTAAAAATATAATATACCTACTAATAGTCATCTGTATTATTATGCGTGGATTTTAAGATGTAACATAAAAAAATCCTTTTTTTTCTGTTTCCGCAGAAAAAAAAATGATTAGATTCGGTTAGACCTCCCTAAAATGCCTCTCTCGAGGAGTATTCAGTAACAGTAAATATATATAGACAAAGACCACAGTGACCTGGTACTCGAGTTAGTACACCTCATATATGTATATTGTGTAATTCTATAAGCTGATACTTGTATGTAAATGAACTCATAGTCTTGCGTGCTGCAATGTAATCGGACGCAGCGTATGTTTAAATGTACGACGGCGTACATAAGTACTTTGTACGTTATCCGTATCGTACTACAGAAATGCTATTATATATAACCAGTATATATAAGTATATGCTTAATGTCTATTTTATGGGGTATTTCTGGCGCAGGGACAACCGTGTGATAGTAAACGCAACGGTTTGATATCTTGTTACTGAAACGAGGAAATTAAAGATTTTGTTTGGATAATTTATTTTATTTAAACTTTAAGCGTTCTGCTGAAAGTGGTAAAGGGAAGTTGCTTAATACGCACGGAGTGTAAGTCTAGGTTCCCAGGTCTCCTCTGCCTGTGAACAAAAATAATATCACACGCGGGTAGCGTCCATAATATGATTTGTGGCACGATCGTAGGTAGTTCCACTAATCCAAGCTCTGAAAACCGATAACTTAGTTTATTGTTTGGATTGTGATATTTGTCAGGAGAAGCTGTCGGAAAGAGTTCGGTAACAAGGTTGGAATACTGATACACATCATATTTATAAATCATTTGTCCAGTATAAATAATCGTTTTTTTTGCTTCACGCTATATCCCGCGCAAAGCAGGTTAACCAGATGGAACTTAGAAACCTAGTGTTAAGATATTCCGATTCCATTGAGACTCTTTCGTTTCACACTTTCCACAGAATTCTAGAGCCATTGCGTGTTGAGTGGCAGAACTCACATAGTTGAGTTGAGATAAATCTTATTGCCGCACCGCGCTTTACTTTGTTACTAGAGCGAGGAAATTAAATATTCAATATAATCATTTCCTCGAGTGAGAATCGAACCCACAACCTGTGGCGTTGACAGTCACACGCTTGGCTTCTGTGCCACAACTGGTAATGGCTGGCTCTAATAACAGTTTCCATTCTATCATATTCCATTCTAAACATAGGTATTATTACGTTCAATATTCAATCCCCATTTTTCGCCAAATTTTCGCCCCATACAAGTAAAAAAAGTCTGAAACAATAAAGAAATCGACGGTCCCTACGTATAAAACGATATGTCAAAATAGCAGGTTTACAGGAGAGCAGAATAAAGGTTCAACTTGCTCTTAAAAAAAAATGAAACAAGATTGTGAATATATGTTTGCAATAATATGTTACTACATTTACAAAGTATGAAATGGCATTTATAAATATGTAATTTTATGACATTTTCCTAATAAAACTGCTAGTAGACTGTTTCTACTGTGCCATCAAAATAAAGTCATGTCAGACAAATATAAGATATCTGTTTATTCAGCGGAAAGAATAAATCATTGTTTTTAAATGGAACTTACCTAAATGTTTCATGAAATATATTTAAAATGTGTAATTATTACGATATTTTAAATATAACTCCAAAATATCAATTAATCGTTAGTACTCTATGTGAAAATTATATTAATGACTACATGTATCTCTATACGTGGTTCTAATTCAAGTAGACGTAATCAGTCATTGAACAGAACAAGAATTTTGATTAATTAAACATAATTTATATTGTAGGTTTTTAATTATATTTTTAAAGTAATTATTAGAATAGGAACTTATAAACATTACAAATCACAGTTCATCATCTTAATAATCATATTTATCTTCACCTTACTTTCACAATATACCGATCAATCTATCTTTCAATCTTTTTTTGATTTAAATTTTCAAATATGAATCAAAAATAAAAAAAGTAATAGATAATCTTATTCATCTTCTTCGTCACAATTCTTTTTTTCTTTACAATATTGAAGATTTTTATAAAAATTATGATATGTGATATACATATAAATTATGACATTGTATTACATAAATTAATCAAGTCTTTGTATTTTAATAGGAATTGGCTCTGTGTACAATTTATTTAGTAAAAATTCTTGTTGATTTTTTTCTTCCTCTCGTTAATTTCATATTATAGCCACAGTTTAATTTTCTATATTTTTTTTTCAAATAAATCATATTTAAATTCGATAATATTTGGATTACTCCCTTGAACTTTTACTTCTCTTCTTTTATTCCATAATATTATTTCCGATTGTGTATCTTTTATCCAATATTTTGTACGTAACTAATTTTTAAAATCAAATATCATTTCCTGATCTACTTCTACGACTTCATAAGGAGGACCATTCTGTTTCGCCCAACGAACCAATGCATACCATTCATCTGGTACATAAACAAGTTTATTTTTTGCTGTCCGATCTATCAACGCATGAACGCTATCTGCCTCGTTCATATTAAATAATTTACTAACATAGAGGTACATAAAAAAAAACAAAAAACTATTTACATGTTGAATTACAGTGTCTCTCATTGCAGCGTTAATAATAGTTGGATGATTTTGATGAAAACCTCTCATATCTTTACTGCAAAAACCTGTGTTTTGCCATACTTATCAATGGCAGATTGTATAAAAGTGTTGCTAATAGACAGCGTATTTTTAAACATGGTTTTATACACCATAATCTGTTTTTTGTTGCCATCATTATAAACATTTAATCGCTTGGAATCTTGTGTCCACTGTTTTTTTCTTATTTGCTTCATATGTGATGAAATAAAAGACCATTGAAGAGAATGATCACCAAGATTCCAAAATGTTTTAAAAATATTTTGGCGGGTTTCTATATCAAACTTTTGAGAACATTTCAATCGGCAGTTAGATTTACATGGATTCCTTATTTGTTTTTCCTTTTGTTGCTTTTCACGAGATATATAAGCTTCACCTAAATTGACAAGTAACTTTCTTTTTACATCTAGGCAATTACATTTATTAGTGGATCTTTTCTTAGTAATTGTTTTTTTAAGGTACACGCGCTTTTTCTTTGATATATGCGGTATTGATGAATCTGATATTTCACTTGATGCTAAAGGACTTGTACCCACGCTTGAATCCGAGAAAATCGTAGATCTTCCACTGAAAGCGTTACATATTAATCATTAATATCTCCAAATGCCATGTATGGGCTAGGTAGTGGGGTCGAATCGAATGATTCCGAACGCAAACGCAATAATATCGGAACTGTCGAGGTATATTCATTGTTAGATTCTCTATTCAAATTAGAATTATTAAGTGTTATGTATGGAATTTTATTTCGATACACGGCTATGTTAAAAGAGCTATCTTCAGTACATTGTTCAATGTCGTTATCTGAAATCTCCCCTACAGCTTCAATTATATAATTAAGAACAGATTACGATAATATATTAGATGTATGAATTGCACAATCTTTTTTTGTTTCGGCTTCTTGTTTCTTATCGCTGTCATCGTCCATAAGCCGATCTTCAGTATGCAAGGAATTATTATACATATATAATTTTCACATATTCGCGTCTCTATAAAAAAACATAATAATTAGTACACTTAACCAAATTAACTCTGTAATAAATAATTTAAAGATTAACTATACTTTATTTAATATTTGTTTATTATTTCTGTCAGTATTAAGTTAAGGTTCTTAAATATTTTGGTTAAGAAATTCATAAAAGTACAAAATGTAAAGAAAATATATTCGCAAACTATTTAATTAATTACACGTATATAAAAACATGTACAACATGACTTTATTTAATAAGGTAAGATATCAACGTAAAAGCGGTCGTATCTGACATGTCCGCTCGTCTATATACACTTTTTTATAGTATAAGCGGACATGTCTAATATGACTGCTCTTACGTCGATCTTTTACTTTTTTAAGTTAGAAAAACAATAAAATATAGTTTATTGTCTTTTACCTTCATGACCATGAGAAAAATTTATATACTACTTACCCTCATGAGCTTCTTCTATATAATTAGTTAAATTTTGTGCTTCAGAAACGCATAGAACATTATTTCTTGAGTTTGCAATATTCACTAATAACTTTGATCTATTCATGCTTTTTGTTATAATACTCGTATACTATATTATTTAAAATTACTATAAACTAAAAAGTACCGTAAAACAGTATAACACGATTTATTTTTTCACGCGAACAGGTATTATCGACAAGAATTTCTCATAAATTACATTACATTTGAGAACAACGGTCGCGCGCCGAGTGGCGCGCTTTTTTAAACGAAGTAATTGACGACATGTAAAGGTATCCGCATCTACGATATACTGTTTTTCTAATGATTGTACTTGTTCTCTTATACGAGTTGCATAATTAGAAAAATAGATAATATTTATAAAAAAATCTTATATAGGCACGAGCGTATGGGCAACCTGAAGCCTTTTATGCAATAAAAAAAAATTGACGTTTTTGACATGACTTTATATACGTAGGGACCGTCGAAATAGTCCTCTCTTTTTCTTTCAATTAAAATATGGACTAAAACTTCCTTAAATAATATATAACTTCCTTAATAATATCCGTTTTAGGTGTTATAAATTATTGGGAATTGAACCCACTAAATTGAATTATAGGCAAAATTCTAGTTTCCTTAAACCTCTAAATAATTTACGCATGGTAACTTTAGTAATATAAATTACATGAACATTTTGTACCTACAGTACAATAGGGAAAGTGACGTCGTCACGACGCTCAACAAACGGCTGATGTATAGGAGTCTTCACTCTTTATGTTAATTGCTATGTAAATTAGTTGTAATAATACAAAGATATTTATTTCTATTGAGAAATGTATATTTTTTATGTTTACAAGAATTTTCTTATTCTTTTGATTTGAACCTAGTGTTTTTTCCACCACTTTCTGCCCATCTTAGAGACAAATCAACTACATACTGTCTAATCTGTTTAAAAATATTTTTAAGAAAACGTATAACGAACGACCCTTCAATAATCACCTTTTATACTCAGTCAGGTAATAACATAACTGCTTAATAAACAATATATATTATAAGCCACCTATTTCAATGCTCTACGAACAGTATTACATTATAAGGGAAGTATTATGAAGTGATTTGTTTCGAATCTAAACAAAAGATTATAACGTTTATAAATTTAGGCTATTCTATTGTATCTATACTCCGATAAGAACGCATGTCTTAGTGGTCAGAGCGCTCCAAGAGGCGTCGGTTCAAATCACGCTACGTTCAAAATTTTAATTTTCTAAAAATATTTTTTATTTATATTTAATTAGAAAAAAAAAGTTAAAGTTGAATCCGCGCCTTCTAAGATCAGCCCATTCTGGTCTATCCATCGCTCTGATTAAAAAGGTTCTTGTCAAACAACGTCTGTCAATATTTATAAGACATTTAAAAAAAAGGATAATATGTACATATTAATGTAAATATTATCCGATCAATATGTATATAATACACCAGAAATCATCACCACATATATAAATATATATAGTAAGTTCAATTTTAAACTTGATTTTAATCAAGCGATATGTAAAGCAAAGGGTCCCTCCGTACCCGTAATTCTATTGAAGAAAATCGTAACTTTCCAAATATCAACATTGTTCGAATAGACCCAGATAAAGTTCCTATCGCAAGTTTTTGCACCAATTTGGTTCCAATTTCCTTGCAAAGTTACAATAGAATACCGTATTATTGAGTTGCACGTTAATATTGCGTATTGTTCAATTATTTGAATTGTTTTAGAAGCCTTTGTTTCGATAATAACGCTATAGAATTACAATCGAATCATATATAAATTCTTTTTCAGTTTTACGCTCCCGTATAGCAAGATAGAAAATAATTTCAGATGGAATTCGAAACTTTGCGTGTTGAGTAGCGAAACTCAACGCCTAGCCTTGTCCAATGGCGAATAAAAATATATATTATAGTGTTTACAGAGGAGTGCTCTTGGTGATTGCTCTATACACAAATTAAGAGAAAATTCTATAGAAATTTAGTATCTTATTACTTAATAATTCAAGAGTTCAGCAAAAAGTGCGACTTACGGGTAATGGAGTGTCTATTAAATTTGCGACTGCAGAAATTAAAAGTAACTGTAAAAACTACGTTAATTAGGAAAGCTTTATTGTACTATCCAAGAAAATTTGATGGATAAAAAAGATGTTTTTAATTAAGATTATTTGGATTTAATTTATAATAGCTACTGTTTTGTTATTAATAGATATTGAGGCCAGTCGTGGCGCAGTGGTACAAAGTTTGACTGTAAAACCGACTGATTGTGGGTTCGATCCCCACTCGATAAGATGAAATATTTACTTAAATTTATATTTTCATTTCTTCGCTCTGGCGTCGAGGCAAAGCGCGGCGTTGAGTTCTGCCACTCAACACGCAATGCCTCCAAAATTCGGCAGAAAGTGGGGAACGGAGTGTCTTAACACTAGGTTCCCTCTGCCTACCCTGATGTGTGCGGGATATAGCGTGAAGCTAATTTAATTTAATTTAATTTTAATTGTATTAATATAATTTTAACCTCAAATTTGAAAAGAGCAAATGTTTAGTTTCTTGCCGGCACTTCTCAGCAAGACTGCTTTCCGAGCCGGTGCAGTGGTAGCTTTTTGTTAATTCGACGATTCAAAAGTGCTTGTAAAAGTCAATTTGAATAGAGAATATCTTGAATTTAAATAGAACTAGGTTTGCAGGTTTCCTCTGTCTGCCTGCGCTATGTAAAAAAAAAATAAACTAGGGCTAGTCGGGTTCCGTAAAATATTGGAGACTCAGAGTTAAAGTTCCGTACCTTAACCCTAAGGAAAGAAGGAACCCTCATAAGATTACTTTGTTGGCCGTCCGTCTGTCAAGAGCCTTTATCTCAAAATTTTCTTTAATGCCGACGGTTTTATCATATAAAAGTAGTAATAATTAAAGTCGTACTATAGAGATAGATAATAAAGAAAATGAATATTAATAAGTATTTATAACATGTTTTACTTCGCTCTGGCGTCGAAGCAAAGTGCGCCGTTAATTTCCGCCACTCAACACGCAACGCTTTCAAAATTCGGCGGAAAGTTGGGAGCGGAGAGTTTAAACACTAGGTTTTCTCTGCCTACCCTGCTACATGCAGAATACAGCGTGACGCTGGAAAAAAACACTTAATTAAAAGCATTGGTTAAAAACACTAGTTATAGAACATTATGTTCAAATTGGGCAATACTCTACCAAAACCACCTTTACCACAGTAAACTAATGCGTGTATTATATATTAAACTGAGTTAAATTATAAAATCCAAGTGCGAGTCGGACTCGCTCACGATCTATAAAACCGCTAAAAACCACGTTTGTTATATGGTAGCCTCCCTTAGATATTTGCTTTGTTTTAATTTAATTGTTTACTTTTAAAGTTGAATATATACAACTAAATAATCTACCTGTTGCCGTTATCAATATCGTGTAAAAACAAGAATAAAATAATTTTAGTTGTATGGGAGCTCCATTAAATATTTATTTCCCAGTTTTTTTAGTATTTATTATTAAAGCAGCATCCGAAATATATCAGCATGTAAAGTTGTCAGTGGTCTAACTAGCACGGCTCTTGAGAAACAGCCTGATTGATAGGGTCCCTATTTACCGCCTTTAAAAGAAAAAGAAATACTTAGACTTACTTTAAAAGAAGAAGATACCTTTTAGTGTAAAAGTACTTTCGTGACCTTACTTTGCTTGATTAAGTAATAATGACTGTAGTGTTGATGGAGATAAATAAAAGTTCACTTACGGTTAGCACTAGGTATATTCAACACCACTTTATTGTACATATAGTTTGAACATAAATAATAAATCACGACACAGTTTACACGAAAGTCAACCACAAACATATATATATATATATATATATATATATATATATATATATATATATATATATATATAAATATATATATATATATATATATATATAACGGAACACGACAAATACTGATTTTGAAGAAATTAATAAAGAGAACAAAGGAACGTATGGAAAGCGCATCGAGTGGCAAGCATCGACTGTTATAACAAAATATGCCGTCGACAAGGGGGTAGGCGTGAATTTGAACGCCTTACCGGTTCGGTCGACGGCGATGGAGCGCTTTCATATAAATATACTAAATACGAATACTTACTACAAAATATATAAACAATATTAAATGTATGTATGTATATAAATGATAAATAAATAAATTACAATATAAATGAAATACATAAATGACACTTATTAAATAAACTATAAATATAAATAATAGTTCCCTACAATGACAGCTTTAATTTATTTAAACTTACCTCAAATCAACATGGTGAAATCAAAATGTGGAACAGCGTCTAACTGTAAGACGAAGGGGTTGTGACTTTGATTCCACGCGAGTGAATGAATTATTTTTATTGCCCTGTTTTGTGTTTGGTGGAATGGAGAACGGAGTGTCTTCACACTAGGTTGGACACTGCGCGGAATAAAAAAATGCTTTTTATTATCATATGAAGAGCAAAATTTAGAAGCCCTTTCATTTGATTTCCATTTTATAATCCGCCACACTGTTGCGGCGGCCTAGTTCGATTGTCATCAGAACTGTGGTCGTAATCCAAATTTTATCTCGACCGGGCCCTGGTTACTGGGTCAACTGAGTTGGCAAAATTTCACATACACTTAGAAAAGTAGTAAAAAATCACAAAAAAGAGCAGAAAAGAGCACGAACGACTGATGTCCATGGTGGGATTTATTTACGTCAAAAAAACAATACATACACTTACTAACATGGAAATCGAATAAAATTTTGTCAAATCAGATTATATTACAAACATTTTCAATTAAAATAGCATTCCGGTACAAGTACGTTAGTGTAAATGATTAGTTCGTTGATAGCATCGCACAAAGTTAGTCCAGATTTTGTTATAATTTGGTACGGGTGGTAGATATTTGCGCTTATATGTAATTTGTTTTAATAATTTGTTTTGGCTGTGGCGCAAAATGAGATTTTATCGTAATATATACTAGAGAGGTGGAGGAATTTATTATATTTCACATTTTCTATTTAACCTCAACATAGAGTAAAAATTACGTAGAAGAACTTAATATGAAAGCCCTTTTCCAATTTTTGCTTGAATTGTTAGAATTTATACTCCCGAGTAGGAACTGAAGCAGTCAACATTGCTTTACATTAGGGCTACCTTCTACTGCGTCTCAACGGAATCAATTATATGAGCCATTAAGAATGTCAAAGTTTGATAACTTAATCTAAATATGCATAAATTAACTGAACAATCTTTTTTTAAATATTTCATATCATATTTTGGAGACCGTCATGCAGGGACACATGAGTAAACACGACGGTTGCGGGTTCGATTCCTGTTCGAGGAAATTAAATATTTAATTTCTTATATTAAATTTTCATGTTCTCGCTTGCGGCGTCTTGATTGGCGAAACTTAACATTGCGTTTCGCTTTATTATAGAACGAAAAAATTTAATATATAATTTCGTTGAGTGGAAATCGAAGCCACAACCTGTCGCGTTTACAGTCGCACGCTTGTACCTCAGCACCTTGGTGACATCCATCCTCTCCGCTTTCTGCTTCGATTTAATTTAAATTTATAATTATTAAACCATTTGACACATTTTAGCGAAGTCATACCTAAGTTAGTAGTCGATCAGTACAAACGACAGGAACATTACACATTATTTATGAATCAGTCGAACAGACATAGGATTTGCTATAACAAGATCGTTTTGTTCACAAATTGTTAAATTTCAATACAGTAAACAAATTGATTTCATACAAAAGGTAAATTTGTAATCGTGTTCCTTAGAAAGTGAGGGTTAAGTTTAACTATTATTTGTGACTAGCTTTTGCCCGCGACTTCGTCCGCGCTTCCGTCGTTTTTCGTAAAAAATTTGCATAAAGTCCTTTCTCACGGTTTTGATTCAACAGGCAGATTAACTAACTTTCGTATTTTAGTAGGACAATATAATATGTCAATCCACAATACTATTGAAAAATATAAGGAACCGCTCCGACTCCATCCGTGTAACTCCTTGTTTGTTATTAAGTTGATATATTGCTAATATTGTTTAGTTCAAAATATAGTTTAAAATACTTCAGCGCAAAGCTTCCGAGTAAACTATGTTAAGAGTTGACCCGTCCGGCACGTGAACGTAAAGGTTCCTAGAACTGCTAACCCGGGAAAGAGCGACGTATAATTGACCATGCGAGAAACAACTGACACTGAGATCTACTCCAACAACACAAAAATTATTTGGTATTATGGTAATTCTGGAGATAAAGACGGGTTCTACTGCTCCGCAACCTGTTAAAATTTGAGCCTCGATTACATTTTGTTGCAACTGGGTTACTTTTAGCCGAGTTCCATTGCAAAGTTGAGGTGGTCTTAAATTTCGGAGCAGAATTATCGGAATGCCAATCTTTAAACAAATTAAATGAGAAGGAAGTCCGGGCATATTTAAAGAATTTAAAAATTCTATCGGGTAATTAGTGGCTTCTTGTTCATCGACCATTCTATTTATTGAACTATAAACTTTGCTTTCCCCCTGTATATTAGACAGTATTTTATTATTAATCTCAGATGCCTGGTCATTGCGAGGTGTCAAAATGGACCTTTCGCATAGCCAATAATTGTTCCTTTTAAATATATTTGTCATGTCACCGTAAACTGACGATATAAGATACAACATAACTCAGGCGACAGAATAAGTTTTCCTTGGTGTAGTTGTGGATTTTCACCAATCTTTAATAATATAACAGAAAATTCACTATTATCCGCGTTATCTCCAGTTCTTACTCGCATGTTTATAGTCAAGTGCACCGACTGTATATCACGCCACAAATAAGAGCTTTTCAGGCAAGCCCTAACCTCATCAGCTCGGGTCCCCGTGGTATTACCGGTAAGGTTTGTCGGAAATCACCCAAAATAAAACCGTGATACCGCCCATTGGTCGATCATCTTGTCTTATATCCCTTAGAGTTCTGTCTACCGCTTCTACTCCTTTTCGATGGGCCATCGTACATTCGTCCCATACGATTAAATTACACTCACGCAATACCTTAGCTTTGTCGCCATTTCTTGAAATACTACAGGTTGGACTTTCCGTGCGATCTAAATCAATTGGTATTTTAAACATAGTGTGAGCAGTTTTACCTCCTGGTAGCAATGTTGCAGCTATACCTAATGAAGCCACGGCAAGAGTAATTTTACGCTAATTTCGAACATAAGCTAATATTAATTTAGTCAAAAAGGTTTTCCCAGTTCCTCCAGGTGCATCTAAAAACCATATTGTTCCTAAATTATTATGCACGCTCTCGCACACGCGATCATAGACTAAACGTTGTTCTGCAGTCATCATTGGTTCACCGTTTTCTAATGTTACCAGCAGTTCTATTGAGCTGTAACCAATGTCTGCGGAATATTCCCTATTGGTAACCTCTTCGACTGAGGTTGGCGTTGGCAAACCATATTCACAGAGTGATTTACCGCCTACTGCTGTTAAGTCTTCCTGAAGAGCTAATAAGCACTGATTTATGGCAAGATCACGGAAATTATCATTAGTTGCGCCTTCATCATTGTGAGATATATTCCGAAGAAAGTCTCCTGTAAATTTTTCTTTATATTTTTCTCATAATTGCACAGGATCAGACAAATTACAAAATGTGAGCAATGTCACAAATAAATGGCGTAACCGTCGTGGATTATCACTAACACAGGTTTCTGCTAAAGCGTCATTCCAATGTTGATCATTTTCAAGAGTATTTACGCGCGATGACATGTTATCGTATTTCATTTCATATATTAGTTTGGTGTTTCTATACCGATTTCTATTATTTTTTTTTTATTGAACAGGTACTATTTTAATTTTTAAAAAATAGGGATGAGTGAGAGTATTATTGGTATTGTAAACGTAAGAGTATACAAATATAATCAGAAATCTACGAACTGTTAAGCTATTGGGAGTTACACGTGTTATTGTGAGTCAACCATAAAAGATAGACATATGCTGTCTTGGGATATTTTTTTTATAATTTTACCTAAAATATTTACGTTTTACATGGTTTTGCTGTAGCTTTAACCATTAAGGCTGCACACGCGACAGAAGCTTAAAAAATCAAGTACCTTCTCCCGTTTTCCCAACATTTCTTTTCACTGCTCTGCTCGTACTGTTTGTAACGTGATGAAAAGTATATTATGACCTGCTCAGGAGTATGAAAAATAACTATACCAAGTTTCGTTAAAATCCATCAAGTAGTTTTTGTTTCTATAAAGAATATACAGACAGATAGACAGACAGACAGACAGACAGACAGACAAAAATTTTATTGATTGCATTTTTGGCATCAGAATCGATCACTCATCACCCCCTGGTAGTTATTTTGAAAATATATTTCATGTACAGAATTGACCTCTCTACAGATTTATTATAAGTATAGATTATTCAAATTTAATTACTGAAAGTATACGTTAGCGTAGTATTAAGCGTTTTGTATACAAATATTATAATTATAAATTGATTGATATAATCATGTATAAAATCACTGTAGCATTGGAATTTGTTTGACTGGATCCGATGACCGTGGGTTCAAAGCAAAAACAGGGAATAAAAAAAAATTAAAAACTTCACGCTGTATCCCGCACACAGTAGGCAGAGGAAACCTAGTGGTAAGACACTCCGTTCGCCACTTTTCGACGAATTTTGGAGGCATTGCGTGTAAAGTGGCGGAAGTGCGTACGTGCGAGGGGACGCACCGCATAATTCTCGAGCAATGATCAGCGGTACTTAACGCCTCGCTTTGCCTAGTAACTAGACCGAGGAATTAAATGAAATTAATTTTATATAGAAATATTTTTTATAATTTCGTTCTCTTTAGTAAAAGTTGAA
Organism: Heliconius charithonia; assembly: GCA_030704555.1. Taxonomy (NCBI): domain Eukaryota; kingdom Metazoa; phylum Arthropoda; class Insecta; order Lepidoptera; family Nymphalidae; genus Heliconius; species Heliconius charithonia. Next base: position 15,290,335 of record CM060815.1, read on the forward strand.
CCCACAATTATTATATTATTGCGTTTGGTCACTGTTATCACAACTTTGCCACAATGGCTAAGAAAGTTTTGAACTCTATAATAAATTTGGAAAATTAAATAAAATTACTTTTTACTAACTTTAATCAGAACGTTTCGGACTTCGCAGTCCGTAGTCGCCTCTACTTTTATAAAATTAATTGTAGACATTACACTTTGCAGTGTCTAACTGAAAACGGTTGCGAGTTCGATTTTCACTAGGAAGCATGATTTTTTCCCCTCGCTCTGGTAATAAGACAAAGTGCGGCGTTGAGTTCTGCCAAAACACATAATGTCAAGAAAAGTAATGAACGGAGTGTCTTAATATCTATACCCTACCCTTGCTGTATGATATGCAGTATTCATAATGAAGCCAAAATCGTCACAAATATTGTTCTGGTCGAGGCTATCGTGACACAGGGACACAACCGGCTGACAAACGCAACAATTGAAGGTTCAGTTCCCATTCGGGGGAAATTAATTAATATTTAATTAATAGTATCATAACCCTAGGTTCCCTCTGCCTACCCTGCTATATGCGTGATACAAGGTGAAAAATAATAATGAATAAAATCAGCTTCACGCTATATCCCGCACACAGCAGGGTAGGCAGAGGGAACCTAGTGTTAAGACACTCCGCTCCCCACCGAATTCTGGAGGCATTGCGTGTTGAGTGGCAGAACTCAACGCCGCGCTTAACCTCGACACCAGAGCGATGAAAATGGAAATATAAATTTAAGTAAATAAAAAAGTCAAATGTCAAAGTGTACAATAATTAATAATTTTGCTATTAGAATATACTAAAGCAAATAGAACCGCGTAAACAAATGAAACTAATGTGATAATAGCCCAAGTGTGCTACGAGATTTTTATGATCAATTACAAACGGAGAGAAATTAGACGAATTTATTTTCACGCGTCGTCCCCTGAGAAGATAACGGAGTGCTAAAATGTTCATAGGAACCTCTTTGCCTTTATCCGGCCATTAACCGCTTTCCACAAATCCTCTAGGGAGTCCTCAATTGTACGTGAATTTCTTCTAGCATCATTAATACTACTTAGGAAAGACGACGATTTTCACTTGTTTATTTATTTATCCTTTTTAACTTCATGCTGTATTTCGCAAGTTAATAGAGTAGGTAGTGTTATGAAACTCCATTTCTCACTTTCTGCTCAACTTTACGGCGGAACTGTACGCCTCGCTTTGTCTTCTTATCTAACAAGGCACAAAAATATTTCATTCCTCCAAGTGAGTGATTGCACACACGACATCGTAAAGATTTTTATTGTTGTTCTTTACTTTAAGTTCCGTAGAGGGCGCTGATTTCACATACATACATACAGGTCAAAATCAAAACCCTCCTTTTGCTGGCCACATTCGGATAAAATTTATATTTAGTTTTGTACTCGTCAAAATCAAAATCAAAATATTATTTATTCAATTACGCCATTATGAAATTCTAACATAAAAAAACGTTCCCAAACCAAAAACACATTAGCACAAAAAAGCATTAATAGTAATAACGAGAGGTTTTTTTACGTCCCCTATAAAAGGACGGACGAATGATAAACGGCATATACCGTATTATATTCCTATCTTCGTGAAAGGGGGAGCCGATTCAATTCGCTCAGTTGTATCGAACAAGCGGTTTTGATGATCCTACAAGATTTACTTTGGTCCTATATTTTCGTTGGTTTTTGATACTGATTGTATATAAATGGGGGATGTTCATATGTCAAAAGTGTACGGCTTCGTTTTTATAAATCATTCAATATGGTTTAAACGTGTTTGTTGATAAGTATGAAAAGCGGTTATTTAATACGTCCTAAATATTTGTAGATACATATAAAGAAAACTAAAGTGTCTGTTTATTATTTTAATATAACTGTATTTTTTTAGTTCCATATATACTTTGTCAGTCTTTATGTTTCTGTTTGACCAGGCTAATCTCCGGAACTGCTGTATCGATTGATTTTACAGGAATTCACTGGAAGATAAAGTAAGTTATAGAGTAATATATAGGCTACTCCTTCGTTCGATACTCGTATAGGAATAATTTTTTATTATTTTCATTTGACCATGCAGGCAAAGCTGTATAACAATATTAGTATCTATAATGTCTACTAGCAATAATGACAGGATGGCTGTGAAAACGTGAAAACCCATCGCTAGATTTCGTTACCAAAAGCTATTGGGTATTTTCAAAAGCATATAGCTTTTAGAGTACACCATCTAAGAGGATACATATTTGAATGCTAAAATATGTAGTTAATATTTTATTTCTATACAAGGATGGATCATATAAATCTGGCAACTTTTGGTATGTTTAAAATTTTTGCAGGAGAACCTTCAGCTAAGCATTATTATTTATATTGAATAATTGAATTTCTTGTTTATTTCTTATTTTTTATGCATCAAAATAATCAAAAAAAGACAAACACCTTCACGTTTTTTCTTTAAATACAGAGTAGATGGAGATGACTTAGTTTTAAAATATCGTTCTCCACTTACTGATCAATTTTCGATACATTATGTGTTGAGTGGCGGAACTCAACGCCAATAGACTGACTACCAGAGCCAAAAACTAAAAATATTCGAAATAGGGAATTCACAGCAAAGTCTACAGCAGTCATAGGATATCGATTGTAGCAGTAAATAACATTTATATCCAAAAATGTTGCCAAAAACGGAACGTTATTTATTACCCTCTTTTTAAAATATGCAACTAGATATATTATAATTTTACTTAAATCGAAATCAATCATTGATATTTCGTCTCGTTATTTTGGACGATATTATTTGACACGTTTCTCTAAACAATGCTTTCCTCTGGCGGGACAGAGTGACAAACGACTCGAGTAGTATTTCAGACATCGATGTTGGCTTGTTAGCTTTGTAAATTGACGTCGACAATGATACAGAATGTCTTTTAGATTTTTAGAGGAAAAATATAGTGAGTATAAGTAGCAGCATCTATGAGTGGCTGACTGTCACAAGAGATGGTTGTAGGTTCGATCACTAGTTCGCGAGGTTGATTATATTTAAAATAATTTTATTCTCCACCATAGTAAAGAAAGCGATTGAGTTCGCCACTCAACAGGAAAAAAAATTATAATTTAAGTAATTTACATGTTTACATTTTAATTATTTCGTTTAATTGTATTAACATCACAAAATAAATTTATCACATCTTTTTGAACTCTCTACTTAATTAACATTAAGCCATTTAAACCTTTCTGTTCATTATTTTTTATAATTAATTTAAATTTTGCCATCAGAGAGTGGGTTTTCATAAAAACCACTCCCTACCGGACTACTGTAGTAGATGTTTTAACTTAACGTCATACTCGTATATACCAAAAATAATAAAGTTCCCGCGGGAAAGCGTTGGAAGCTTATTTGAAAAGTCAAATTAAATACCCTCGCGGCGTAGTTTGCATGAAAGAAGAAGTACCTATTTGTCGTAAAAAATTACAAATTTTACCTCGGCCCGGTTCCGCCAATATTGTAATAATATATATACAAACACTCAATGTTTTCTTGTTTTGGATATTTTTTATAGATTGTGTACGGATCCGGTGAATGTAAATATTCTCGTGGCCCAGTGGTACAGCGTGGGTTCGATTTTCACAAAGCGCGGCATTGAAATCCGCTCAATAGGAAATCTCTCGGAAATTGAGAGGAAAGGGCGAAAAGAACATTTTGATACTAGGAATCCGCTACTTACCCTGTTGTGTGTGGGATACAACGTGAAACTACAAAAAAAGGGATGTATTAAAAAAATTTGCTTCACGCTATATCCCGCACACAGCAGGGTAGGCAGAGGGAACCTAGTGTAAGACACTCCGTTCCCCACTTTCTGCCTAATTTTAGAGGCATTGCGTGTTGAGGGATGTATTAATTTAACTAAACTAATAAATTTATCTACATATGAATTACTAGAATTGCCTTTTTATTTCACAAAATAAACAAATTATCATAAGAGCAAAATATGTTACCATAATATATTTCAAACATATTTTTTTAATAATCGTTCCATACTTGTTCACTCAGCGATCTCAAATCGTAACCCCACGAAATAACCGGTAACTACCGACTTTATAGGTTTTCCTTTTAATTGCAGTTTTATTGAGTTACGGCTGTTACGGAATGTAGTAAACGACGAACTGTGACGTCATTACTTCTCTGCTAAAAAAATTTTAAGAGCTATCTCAAGTTATGACATAAAAATATGAAATGAACGAATTTTAATGATCGCCGTGATTCTTCAAGACTAAATAAGTCGTTAAGTTTCGCCAATCGACATATATTCATTTAAATTATGGCAGGACGTGGATGATGGTGTCTTAACATTAGGCTCTGCCTTCTTGTGTAGCTGTCATAATTATAATGAAATGAAAAAAAAAGAACCATGAACCATTCATTAATTGATAAAAAAAACTTGGGTATAATTGAATTAAATTGAAAATATTACTGCAAAACAACAATTTATATATCTTGCTATATTTGTATTTGAGCAAATTTTTATTCGTAACGGAAGAAAGGGATCAGCACCACATTTTGTGAGGCGGTAGTTATTATCGACCTCATTTTATAGCTCCATAGAATTAACTGTGGAAATCCTTACCGTATTCGTATAGAGATATTTTTGGTAAAATTCTGAGTAACGTGATGGTACATGGTAATATTTATTGAAGGACGAAATCAGTATAAGTGGTCATTAAAGCGCAGTGGGTGAGACTGTTAATGCGATGATGATGGGTTTAATTCTTGCTCGGTGACATTAAAAATTATTATTTGTATAAGCACAAAGTCTGGTATCGCTCACTCGAAGTGACCTTATACTCTCTGTCTGTAAGCTTTTGATAATGATGTATTTGATTTCTGAGGAGGTATTCTATCATCATTTTGTAGATTTAGTTTTAGGTATTACTATTTTTGCCAGTCGTGGCGCAGGAGCACAAGGGCGTAACTGTAAACGTGATGGTCGTGGGTTCGATCCCCACTTAGGAGAATTAAACATTTAATCTTGTCATATGGTCGCACTGATGATGAGGCACGACATTGAGTTTACAAGTGGGGTACGGAAGTATTTAAATGGGAACGGAATGTCCTATTAGTAAATTTTCAGGTTCCTACTGTCTACTTCTATGTGCGAAAAATAGAGCTAAAAAAGACTATTCTTAAAATTCTTACTAAAAAAAATAATTAGGAATAATTTACATTTTTAATTTTTTTATTGATTAATGGATGAAGTGTCACTTAACGTATAATTTATAGACACTCGAGATTAATATAAAATTGATTGGTGCAAAATAATTTCCAGTGAAGTAAATGTTTAAGATATTTTCGTTTACTTTACATTGTATCTCACGTATAGCAGGAATAGTTACTAGTGTTAAGACACTCCGTTCTTCATTTTCCACATTATTTAAGAATTATTGCGCGCTGAGTGGCGACTCTCAACGCTCTTACCGATCTATTTCATATTTTCTAGTGGGAACCGTGTAAACCCTCCGTCCTCACGAACCTTCTTTCGCTACTTTAGACAAATGTAAGAAATAAAGCCTTCAGACGTATAAAGGTCTCAAGGTTTTTATTTTGAAAAAACATAATATTATTTTTCAAGACATGTACATCAAAATAAAGAGCACTGTGGCAGTTACGTAAAATACGACATGAATAAAATACCGTTCCGTACGAAGAAATCCGTATATGGGAAGCGATAATCGTGAAGCGGTGCAATGAAATAGCCGTCTCTCGATAGCTCTGTCAATATCGCGCTCATCGCTGCTTCCTGCTTACACTACAGTAAATGTGGCAAGCAGCAATTCCTATTTTTCATTTTAATGTATCTTTTTTTCTTAACTATGGGGTAAAAAGTGGAGAACGGAGTGCCTTAACACTAGGTTTCCTCTGCTTGCTGTAATATGGGAGTTGTGTTTATTTACTTAAAAATTTACTTTGCCAAGAACCATGACAGTCAGTACTTTTATAGGTTTTTGATTTTAACACCCATAGTAAAAGAGTTATGGGGGCTACGACCTTTTAATATACAAGGTTATTTTAACGATATCTTTATGATATTGAAAAATCCAAAATTAGAAGTAATTTTTTTGAGGGCAGCTTTATAGGTATGAGTATACACACATCAAAACTTTGATTGACTTTGACTTTGACTTAGAGAGTCTTAATACTAGATTTTCAGGTTCCCTTTGCCTACCCTGCCCTGCGCAATCTTCGCACAGAGTTTAATTTAATCGAGAATTAATTTATGTATTATATTAATATATTGTATATTGTTTTTTTTATTTTCTTAACACTTTTTAGAGGCTGTTGTAGACGCAGGGGCACGACGGTGCGACTGTAAACGTTAAAGTTGTGGGTTCGGTTGCCACTCAGAGGAATGTAATACTTGTTATTATCATTTTCTCGCTCTGGTAACAAGGCGAAATGGGGCGTTAAGTTTCATCAATCAACAAAGCCTCATAAATTAATGGGATAGGAATGTCTTAACACTAGATTTCCGAGTTTCCTCCGTTTATTTTGGAATGCAGCGTAAAGATAAAAAAAACTTTTTATTATTTTCGACATGTCGGCGACGTGGGACAAGAAGGTTGTAATAAATATATTACGACAATAGGCTTTGTATTTTTTTGTGATTTTGCATGTCAAGTGGCGTAACTCAACGCCATTCGTCTTACATAGCGGGAAAATGAAATTAAATTAATTACAATCAATGCCTGGAGACGAGGTCGAACCCACAACCATCACGTTCATAGGCGCACGCTTGTGACTCCGCGCCACGACGGCTTCTACTGTATACTACTGTTGTATTAATTATTTATGATATCTTCAGCTTCACGCTGTATCCCGCACACAGCAGGGTAGGCAGAGGGAACCTAGTTGTTAGACACTCCGTTCCCCACTTTCTGCCGAATTCTGGAGGCATTGCGTGTTGAGTGGCAGAACTCAACGCCGCCCTTAACCTCGACACCAAAGCGAAGAAATGGAAATATAAATTTAAGTAAATATTTCATCTCCTCGAGTGGGGATCGAGCCCACAACCAGTCACACCTCGTGCCGCTGCGCCACGACTGGCGATATAGATGATATCTTTCTAGTACCAGTTATTCTGTGTATCCCTACCCTCAACTGGGAATCAAATCCATAACTAACTTTACAGTCCGGCAATGTCGTCACCACGGCTTTAATTTACATGTACTTTATTTTCTAACTCTTCACATTACATCAGATCATAAGTGAGTACTCGCAAACAAATTAACCTCTTTACATGTTAAAATATTTTTCATGTTAACAAATGGCATCGTATTTAAAAGGCGAGCCAATAATACCGTAGATTACGACACTGACGTTAACGATTGTAAATATGAATGGACAGATGTTAAAAGATTTGTGGTTGGCCAAAAATATGTTATTTTGGACTGTATTCGTTTATAGTACCATAATTAAGGATTATTTTTTAGAAATGATAAAGATGGGATTTTTTTGTTGTTGAAAATACCTTTTTCTTACATAGCTCGACGTTATATATAGTAAAATAGACATAGAGAACTTAGTTTTAAGACATCCGATTCCTCAATTTTCGAAATTTTGTATTATATAACTCAGCATTGTTCTTAATTTTCTATAAAAGGGGAAACAAACATAATAGATAATTAATTTGTCAGTCTGTCCCTTCGAAAGAAAACATTGAATAAAGAAACGCAAGCAAAGTAAAAATATATGTATCATAATGATACATAAATTTCTACCCCATTTTATCCTTAGAGGGCAAGATAATCGTGGCTGTTGAGAGTTGGTTTGGTACCCATGATAAATAAAAATAAATCAAATTAGCTTCACGTTGTATCCCGCACACAGCAAGGTAGGCAGAGGGAACCGTTTTGTTTGTGTTAAGATACGCCGTTTCCCACTTTCCGCCGAATTCTGGAGACATTGCGTGCGGATTGACGGAACTCAACGCCGCGTTTTGCCTCGACACCAGAGCGAACATTTGGAGTTTTCAACATAATAATAATAGTAACTCATTCAATTCCTTTCTTTAATTAGTTAATGTTTGTGGATTATACATATCCATTAAAAAAAATCTCGAACATTAGTTCAGTAGGCTGATTGTTTTTTAGGATGTGTGACATGTCCCACCAGCTTGTTGATATTGAAAATCATCTTTCAACAACTCAAAAATACCAAGCTAAGTAAGTATTCAAAGTAGTTTTTTGTTTTGTTTCTCATTTTCTCTCTCTCTCTCTCTCTCTCTCTCTCTCACTTAGTTGTGCTTGACTATTTCCATAAAAAAAACTGCCATTCTCTCTTATCAGTTGACAATTCTAGATTTTGATAATTAAAATAGGTAGCGCAAAAAAATGTCCCCCCACAGAGACGCTAACAACATCAATAAGTTGTAGCAGTAATATAAACGCATAAGAATTTCGAGACCTTGCATGTTGCATCTTAAACCTGCGCTTGGTCTTAATACGAGATCGGGTAAATGAAAATATTACATTTCTTCAAAAATCAATATCGCTTCGCCACGACCGCTTCAAACTGCGACTTAGTAGCTCTTCACTTCAATTACTTTATTTTAGTAGTACAATGAAATGTTATACAATTTTCTCACAAAGACCCACTTTTGCAGCTTCGTTCTATTGTTTCATACAAATAAGTTTCTTCTTCTTCAAAGTAAAGCATAAAGTCAATAGATAGCGGAACATATATATATATTATTGGAAATTCTAGAGACTACTTAATTTATTTCTTATAAAGTACGGATGGTATAATTTGTCTAGATTTTTTTTTTTTACTGATTCGCCTTCCGGTCAAATAGATATCCACTTTCACTCAACTGAGAGTTGTGTATGACATACGAATATTTTATATTAAATAATTATCCGACACATAATAAATTAAAAAATTATATAAATAAAAAAAATTATATAATAGGCCACAACTGGCCAATTGACGTAAACGTAACAGGTTGTGAAATGCAATATTTTACATTTTGATTTGCTCACTCTCGACTCGAGGCAAATCACGGCGTTTAGTTCCATCACTTAACCCGCAATGCCTCTAGTCATAAAGTTGAAAATGGAAATGTCATAATGCGAACGGAGTCATAAAAGTCAAAAAAAGTCAAAAGTCAAATAATTTTATTCAAAATAAGAAGTTACATGCTTCATTTTTTGAACGTCAAATAATTTACCACCAGTTCACTAAAATTAGTGCCTCAGACCTGAGAAGAACCGGCGCAAGAAACTCAGCGGGACTTATTTTTTTAAATCAATTATCAATTATCACAATCACATTTTAGGTTTCTGACAATGGTACTTTGAAACAGACTGGAGCGAGCAATTCATTCCCAAGGCGTGTTATCATTTATATAACGTCACACAAACGTCTTTTCACAACTCTTTTAAATTGTGATATAGAACATTCTCGGACGTTTTCTGGGATCCCATTGTAAAAGCGTACAGACTGTCCCATATCACTACTTCTTCATCTACCGATCTACTAGTTCCTACATTTATTACTAACTACTAACTCTTTAACTTTATGTATGTTTTCTTTGCATTAAATAAACGATGGAAAATACGAAAAGCAAAGCCATTAGTAAATACAGAAATATATTTTTTAGCTTCTCAAATATGGGATGGGCAAAGAGAATTAAATATTAGGTAATAGCTATCCATTATGTCCTTGTACCTTTATACGACTGAAACTTTAGCATCCAATAACACAAAGTTTGCTATTAGTTCCTCTTAAATTATGGTAGGACACGACTTATTTAACTTGCTTTGAAAACCACACGGAGTTCTATTATTGAATTTAAGCTTGGCTTGATTAAAAACTATATGTTAATTATCTTATCAATTTTTGTATTATTTATACACAAAAATTTTAAACTTAGGCCGTCGTGGCCCAGTGGCACAAGGGTGTGACTTTAACGCGACGGTTGTGGGTTCAGTCCCCACTCGAGGATATGAATTATTATTTCTTAATATTTTCATTTCTTTGCTCCAGAGCAAAGAAAGACCAAGGCACAAGTCTGCCTCGAAAAATTTGGCGGAAAGTGGGGAACGCCATGTATTATCACTATGTTCCCTCTACTTACCGTACTGTGTGAGGTATACAGCGTGAGGCTGATTTTTTTTTTTTTATACACTAACACAAGGAAAATAATTTGAAACGTTTCAAAATTTGAACGTAGTGGGAATCAAACCCACACCTTTAGGATACCGTCCAAGCGCCATCTTCTTATTAACCTTCGTCGATTTTTTTAATGTTTGTTATTTAACTCATTCATCAGCTTTTCCTGTGAAGTTCTCAGTTCAATTAAATATTATCAAAAATGCACACAAAATGGTAGTCAAAGCTGCAAAGAGTAAAGAATAGGACATTTATCATGCAAATCACACCTCACAAAGCCCACATAGCGCTCGCGTGTCGCATAGTGAAATATTTTAAATGCCGGAATATAGTTGCGATGGACAAACAAATGCAAACGATTTTAAAAAAATAGTAGATACAAAATATGTAGGTGAAATAGGGTTAGTAAGGTCAGATATTCTTTCTTTAAAAGTGTTTTTGGGTTTGTATGTTAAAATAAAAATTAAGGCGTCTATGTGGGACGCCACAGGATCTAACGCGACGATTGTGGGTTTGATTCCCATTCAGGGAAAAAATATTTTCATTTATACGCTTTGGCTACAAACAAGCCGCTAGCGTGGAGTTGCGCAATCTTAACCGGAGAGTGGAAAACAGAATGTCTCAATACTATGTTCCCTCTTATTTCTCTGCTATGTGGTCGTACAGATTGAAGCTAACAAATAATAAATTGAGTAAGTAAGTTAGGTAATCGATTAATCATATTAATTATAGTAATCCATACTTATAATCAAGTCAAAGAAAAAATGTTAATCGGGACCTTAATTTATGTAATAGAACACAAACATAACAATACGAAAAGTAAACTTTTTTAGGTATTTAATAGAAAAAAACATTATAAACCTATATTTTTATTTTTATCTTTTTATTATCTTTTTTCGTTGCATCGTCAAAACCTATAAAGTATCGCCCAATCACAGTACTGAAATTTGTACAGAACTCTCGGTGGGCGAGTCCGACGTGCGCTTGGCTATTTTTTACTTAAATACACAATAAAAAAAACTTTTGTATATTTCAAGCGGGCGCAGCCTCACGGGATCCGAATCTATAACTATTCATTTAATAAATACTATTACAATATTTACATATTTCACAGCAACAAAAATTGTAATTTAGATTATAAGTAACTCAAGAACAGAAACTGTCGCCATCTTGGGGTTACTAATTTTTATATTTTTAATTAAAATTATGTTGACGCTACACTACACAATATTTTTCCGAGAAAATGTGGATGGAGTAAAAACATTGGATAGATTTATTAGCGTCTCCCCTTAGGCGCATTATGACTGAAGCAATTTTGCGTTATTATCCTGTTACGAAATTAAAACAACTTTGGTCCTCGTATCCACGTACGTCGATCAGTCCAGATCCATGCCGTATCCTGCGTACATCATCCATTTTCCTTTTTTTTTTTACACGGAAACCTAGGTGGGTGGCAGAGATTGGTATAAACATTTGATGCGTTAAATTTAATATTTTCCTCAGGTGGAAATCGAACCTACAAATTCACACTTTGTGCCCCTGCGATACGACTGACCTCAAATATTATCGCATCATTTTAATAACATATTTCATTTACTTTTAGTGGGAAGCGAACCCATAATCTGTCAAGTTTACAGTTCCACGCTTGTGCTGCTGCGCTACTACTACCCTTTATTTATTAAATGAGCTGCGAAAGATTGGCATCATTATTTGAAGCACACATGCATTATATTTGAATCTGCTGGCTTTAGTTACTCCACTAATAAAGAAACAGGACATTGTAATGTAATGAAAGAAATAATAAATTCTCATAAAAGATTATGTACACAGTGTTCACCTCTATATACGACGATATATTGCAGAGAGAGTAAAACACGTACGCACTTCCACGAGTTCCGTGAAGCGATCGCATGAACGATAATCTGCAACGATTTGTCATACACATGGTCACTAAAAATGTTCAAACTAGTTTGATATTATAGTATCATAATATTAACTCGTTACGTGTGTAACACGCAGAACAGACAAGGCGAAAAATTGAGGGAAGTAGTCAGATTTAATCATAAGACACTCCGTTGTCTACTTTCCTCCAAATTTTGAATTTAGTGGTGGAACTCAATGGTCTGAAACTGAAAATAAATTAAATATATAAATAAGATCGAGTAGGGATCGACTCCACAATCGTTTACTGAAACCCTGTCTCGATCAAACAATTTCTCGAATTAGTTACAGTATCTTTCTAATCTATAGCACTAAATTGATTTGCCAGTAACTCACCAAGCAAAGTGAGAATAGGTTATTCTGTAATTGCGTTTTGACCTCGAGCGAAATGAGATGTTATGTTCACGAGAATCAAATTAAGGAACTGCGTCAATCTCAAACAGCCCAGTTTATATGACCCTACCAATACCTACTCTATATAGGAATTACAGGCCAACGTAGATTGGCCGTTTGGATTTGTTTGGTGCGGCCTCACTATTTTCCAGTTGGTCTGTTCAGATCCGACCTCGTGGTCTGACGCGTCTAATGTGATTGTCATTTCGACGGTATTTGAAGCTGGTTTTGGGTTTTCTGTGTTTTAGGTGATTTTTCATAATTAGGTGTAATTTTCATTATTGTTCTTCGTAAATTGCTTTGTTGAAGGTGTCCTTAGTATTATACCAAAAATTGATGACAATACCAAAAATAAAAATAAAATCAGCTTCACGCTGTATCCCGCACACAGCAGGGTAGGCAGAGGGAACCTAGTGTTAAGACACTCCGTTCCCCACTTTCTGCCGAATTCTGGAGGCATTGCGTGTTGAGTGGCAGAACTCAACGCCGCTCTTAACCTCGACACCAGAGCTGAAAAAAACTCTGAAACACTTAATAAGAAAAAAGGCTTTACTTTTTTACTTCGTTTATATTTTGGACATAGTGATATTATTACCATGGTTATGGTGTTTGTCAAATTCAACAAAATAGATATTTTTTTATAGGATAAGTGCTTATTAAATAAATGAAATTAAATCGTCATAATATTGATAAGATGATAAAATATATAATAAAACAATATATGTAACATTTATATTTTTTATTTATATTCTTTTCAACGTATTTATTCATACTTAAAAAATCTTGAATGGAATGAACCAACAATCATCATATATACACTCAAAGTTGTCTTCATCTTCCTATTTCACCAACTAATCTAAAAAAAAGCTCAAGAAGAAAGAGAAGAACAAGAAAGAAGAGAAGCTGACAAACGTGCGAGGGAAGAAGAAAAAGGGCAAAAATGATAGCTGAAGGACCAGACTAAATTAGAAAAAACAACAAAGTACTTTTTGACGTCCTAACACGAATTATATACATTTTTTAAGCACTTGTATACATCATTAAACTTCGTTATTAAAATCTTTGTTTTATTTTACGTCGTTCGGAGTTGTTTATAATTTATTTGATGAAATTACTCAACAAATTATCAAGGATTTAGGTATTCGATGCTTAAAACGTATAATTGCTTTCCTTTGATCCCTTACCTATGTTAAAATGAACATAAATTAACTATTTTATACAACAAGATTGAGTGAATTTCGCTTAACATTACACGATTTAATGAGAAGATAAATGTTTTGCTGGTAATTTTATTTCGGGGTTTACTTATTTTTAATTTAAAATGTAGGTCGCTTTTACTGGCCTTCACAATATCCAAAGCAAACAAATGTAGTATTAAATATTTTACAGACTTCTGAAATGCTAGGAAAAAGCAAAGGAATTATATAGTGTTTTGTCGAAAAGATTTCACGATATTTAGAAGAGCTTTAATAGAAAGTAAATGGGTGTTGCTTATTATTTGCTTTTTTTAAGGTCAGTCGCGGCGCAGAGGCACAAAGTGTGATTTTAAAATCGACTGGTTGTGGGTTCGATCCCCACTTGAGGAAATGAAATATTTATTTACATTCATTTTACATTTATTTATTTATGTTTTAATTTCTTCGCACTGGTATCGAGGCAAAGCGCGGTGCTGAGTTCCGCCACTCAACACGCAATGCCTCCAAAACTCGGCGGAAAGTGGGGACCGGAGTGTTTTAACACTAGGTTCCCTCTGCCTACCCTGCTGTTTGCTGGATACAGCGTGATATAATGAAATAGTTTTTAAAAATTATTTTAGATTAATATGAATACGCTTAAGTTTTTAATAAATTTTAATGGAATTGATAATTAATCCGAGGCCAGTCGTGGCGCAGCGGCACGAGGTGTGACTGTCTCAACCGACTAGTTGTGGGTTCGGTCTCCACTCGAGGAGATGAAATATTTACCTAAATGTATATTTCCATTTCTTCGCTTTGGTGTCGAGGTTAAGCGCGGCGTTGAATTCTGCTACTCAACACACAATGCCTCCAGAATTCGGCAGAAAGAAAGGAACGGAGTGTCTTAACACTAATTTCCCTCTGCCTACCCTGCTTTGTGCGGGATAGAGCGTGAAGCTGATAATTAATTAAATATTGGTTAGTCCATTCTTATCAAAAAATGGTTTTAAATGTTTCTATTTTGTAATATTTAGACGACTGTTCTCGTGTATTTACGTATTCGATGTTCTATATTTCAGTTAATTATTTATTTTTTTGATTCAATTAACAGTATATTAAGACTAACATTTAAAGGTACTTTAGGCATTTTGTTTTATAGGTACGTAATACGTAATCTTCTAAATACTTATTCATGTTTATGTTAAGTGTGGAAGATTGCATAATTTTTCTCTAACAAAGCAATGGGACGTGCGTAATGTGAATATTTTCATTATTTTTTAATATAAAATGTAGAGAGAGAAATGTGGAGTGTGATATTACATCGACATCTATCATGATGAATAAATATTTTTTTACTCTTCAAGTGGTGACCAGTCAGGGCATATGACTGTAAACGCGACTGTGGGTTCTATTCCCACTCGAGGAAATGAGATATATGATATTTTTATTTCCTCGCTCTCATAATGAGGCGAATCAAGCCACTCCAACAGCAGTGCTTCTAGAATTCTGTTAAGTGGGAAGCGCACTGTCTTAAAACTAGGCTCCTACCAACCCTGCTACAGTGTGAAGCTGAAAAATATGAAACCTCTAATTTAGTATTTTAAGTGACTTGTCATAAAACTATTAGGCCAATTCCGCAAAATATTATCTTATCATAGATGTATACACACATTAATTAAGAGTGAAAGCCGAAATTAAAGGTCACTTAAAAAATAAACATTAATAAAATGAATGTATAAACTTTTAGTTATTACTTATACTTCTTCATATAATATAAGTTAGTGTCAAACAATTATAGAAAAAATTATATTGATTATAATATTATTATTATGTGTCTCTATCCTCAAGGATCTTGAGTTCAAATGTACCCAGGTTTTTAGGAGGATTTCGTGGAGACATATGTCTACTACGTAGATAACCCTTAGAGAATTTAAAAATGTTTTACTTTAAAAATGTTTCACCCGGGATACGTCTTAGAGTAACCTCATTTGAGAGAGACCAGAGATGGTTGATTAAAATTAATTATATTTTAAATGACAGATGTTACAGCTGATTGACATTGACACCTTGTGTAATGATTTTTGCATTTTTTTGCTTCAATAATTACGTTGGTTTCTTTGCATTTTGAGAGCTTTCCCGTTTGTTTCCTTTTTTCCTTTTTGACGACCGACGACCCTTACTTCCCCATTGGACATCGAATTCTTTAGGATCTAACCACCGCCACGCGATAGATATGGATCCCTGCGTGAATTGTGCGATGGCCTGACTTTTACCAAAATCTCTAAAAACTCAGCACTCATGTTGCCAAAACTGATACATCTTTTAGGGAGTAGATCAGGTACCTAAATCTATTACCTTCCATTTTCATCTCTTTTTATTATGGACCAAAGAATGTATGCTCCTTCGGATTGTGTAATGGGGTTTGGATGGATTGAATGCTGGACCATTCGATGAGACTAACCGACGTTCACTTCCTGAATTGACTCAAATTAAATAATTCAGTGGTTGCCTTTAATTTGACGGTAACTCGCCTCGTCCTAGATGGCCGCCTACAAACCGGGAATAACATTGGCGTGGTCGGCTAAAGATATAAACAAGTGTGCCCTGGTTTCACCATCACAAAAACCTCGCGAGTGCTATTACGCAGATTGAGCACTTCCATCCTTTCGAGTATAGAGGTCTTGCACTCTGCCAAACAAACCGGACCGGAACCGGAAAAACATAACCTTCCTTTTAGGTTTCACCGCAGTCAGATAAAAAAAGGTACAAGCTATTACTACTCAATAATCCACAACCACAATCACGATAACACCTATCCTCAATATTTTTATCCAATATTTCTATAACACCATTAATCAGTCTAGACAGTATTGATTTAATGTGTTCCTCTTTATACGCAGTTAAGCCGTTACTTCACGGTTCAGTGGCGGGCCACTATAGATACAATAGAATAGCCTAAATTTATAACCGATTTGCCTCTTTTGTTTAGATTTACAACAAATCACTTCATAGTACTTCCCTTATAATGTAATATTGTTCGTAGAACATTGAAATAGGTGGGATAGGTAGTTTATAGTATATACTGTTTATTAAGCAGTAATGCTATTGTAGACTGAGTATAAAAGGTTATAATGGAAGGTACGTTTCGCACTGGCAAGACAAAACGCCGCGTTTTGTTCCGACATCCGTTCCAATCCACAATCCGGGTGGACAACGTTCCTTTGCTTTCCGCTACGTTTGTAGTTATATATTTAATAATATTTCACAGTAGATATTTGAGTCTCTAAGATAGGCAAAAAGTGGAATATATGAGCAAATCAAAAGAATAAGAAAATTCTTGTAATACATTTTGTAATACATTTTTCAATAGAAATATCTTTGTATCATTACAACTGATTTACATAGCAATTAACATAAAGAGTCTTCAGTACGTCAGCATTCGTCGGGCGTCGTGACGAGGTCACTTTCACAATTGACAGTAGGTACAAAATGTTCGCGTAATATAACTAAAGTTACCATGCTTAAATTGTTTTCAGGTTGAAGGATACTTTTAATTTTTGCCAATAATTCAATTTAGTGGGTAGGTGATATGCATTATTTAAAAATAAGTCCCGCTGAGTTTCTTGCGCCGGTTCTTCTCAGGTCTGAGGCACTAATTTTAGTGAACTGGTGGTAAATTATTTGATGTCCAAAAAATGAAGCATGTAACTTCTTATTTTGAATAAAATTATTTGACTTTGACTTTGACTTTTAAGATGTGTCTATATTTTTATTTAAATAAAGGCTATTTCTTTATTATTATATACTTTAACGATTAGTATGGGGTGAAAATTTGTCGGAAAATGGGAAACGAAGTGCTTTAACTCTTAGATTCTAGGATATTTTATTTTTTCGTGTGGTAATCGATCCCACAACCTGTTGCGTTTACAGTCGCACGCCCCTACGCCACGACAGACCCCGTATTTCATATTTTTAACAGCTTCACGCTGTATCCCGCACACAGCAGGGTAGGCTGAGGGAACCTAGTTTTAATTAAGACACTCCGTTCCCCACTTTCTGCCAAATTCTAGAGGCATTGCGTGTTCGTGCAGTTGCAGAACTCAACGCCACGCTTTTACCTCGACACCAGAGCGAAGAAATGGAAATATACATTTATACGAAATTACCGTATTCAGATCCAGGAGTGAATAATAAACGCAATTGCACTTGATCTAAGTCGGTTATTTGATCGAGTCGTGTCTCTGTAAATCACAGAGTAATGTAATTTTGCACATATAAGTTAATAGTTTTCCTATTACTGTATTTCTCATTAGTTGTTTTTTTCTTCATGATGTATCCCGCACGTAATAGGATAGGTACATGGTACCTGGGAACCTCGTGTCACGACACTTCCGGTCACTACTTAACAAATACATTACGTGGCATTGCGTGTTGAGCCGCGAACTCAATGCCGTACTTGGATGTTATTATGTTGGTGCATTATACAAGAAATATAGATTAAAATACAAGAAAATAGACAAAAATGCGACAATTTAGTCTCCAATAAACGCGATCACTTTTACAATTGGTTGACTAAATAAACTGCACTGGTGTAGTGTCGTACATACAGTACCTAGTTACCACGTGAAGCACGGTAGGTGTTGTTAGTTCTCACGTAGATCTGCAGAGATGCGTTTGAGTTCACTGTTACTGTGTTTCGTGTTCGCCGCGCGCGGTCAGGATTGTAATGTTGGAGGGAAACAGGTGAATTTATTGATAAATTGTTTGGTTTTTGTTATTATAGTATAACTTTATTAATTTGATTTTATGGTTAGATATGTTTTTAGCTTCACTCTGTATGACGCATAAAACAGGGTAGGCAGAGAGACGGTTACGTTAAGACCACCACGTTAAAATCGATCCAGATATTGCGTTTTCAGTCAAAACTCAAACTCCAGTAAAACTTAACGCCGCGCTCTGTCTTGCTACAGAAGGTAGGAGTTAAAATAAGGAAATTAATTTCCCGATTGAGAATAGAACCCACAATCGCAATCAACGAAAACTTAAAGTAAGGAAACTTATTACCTAATAAATAAAAATTAATATCTTCTTGACTTACAAGAACCTGACGATATATTTTAATATATGTAATAATCCGCAACTTTGTTCTTGGTCGATTCCATTTCTTTCTGCCCCTGTAAGATTTTTGTGAAATCCTTTTTACAACTCCATTACAACATGTCAAACTTTCTACGTCAAGTAGTTATATTTATGCGTTGTTAACCAATCACTCAATAATGGAAGATTTTTATATACAGGTTATATAGGTTACATATATATGTATGTGTATTTTTATTTTACTTTCAGTGCATAGCTCATGAACAGTGCTGCGGAGGGTGCTGTTTCGAATATACGTGTATAGACAGTAGGTTTTAACATATTACTACCATTTATTAATACAATTATTTTATTAATAATATTATATTTACACTATTTGTAATTTTTAATTGTTAAATTAATTAGTTTTGATATTTTATTATTACAAAGCTGCCAAAAACCATGTAACGTTAATTCAAATGAATGATAATATTATTAAAATATGTGTTTTTATTGACATTGTCTTGGTGTAGTGGGACTGCGTCATTTTCCAACTCTGGTAGACAAAACGAGGTGTCGAATTTCGCCATGTTGGGTATAAAAAATGAGGAACAAAGTTCCTTAACACTGCTAACTCTGTTGAAAGAGAACGTATAAACCTACTATTTTTTTGATTTTTCAGCATATAGATCGTGTCTCGAAGATATAAATGTGTGCAAGGACCACGTGTGCAGAGGTGAAGAAAGTTGTGTGCCATACCAGCCGAGGTGGTGCAGTGGGTGTGAACCATTGCCTATTTGTAGAGTGAGAAGAGAAACTTAGTGTTACAGTGACAGTTAATGTATATATAGTAAAGATGTATTGTGATAGTTTATGATAGCTTTTTTCTTAGCTCCACGCTGTTACCCACATATTGCAGATGGAACCTTGTGTGAATATACCATTGCCCACTTTCGGCCTCGCTTCGGCTAAGCTTCGGCTTGAGTGGCGGAACTCTATATCGCACTGTATTTTGTTACCAGATCGGAGTAATTAATATTTTTCGTTTAACGAGCAAGAATCAAACCCACAATCATTGCGTTTACTGTCAGACGCTGCGCAACGACGTCCTCTATTTATGTAAGTCTTCATAAATATATTTTACATTTTTAATATCGTAATAAATTTGTTAGAACTGCTAAAGAAATATCCTGTCAATATAAATATTAGTAATACAAGTATAATATCACGGTCTGTGGAAACGACTTAGGTTTTCGCGTTGCACAATCTGAAATCAACCTCAATTAAGTGGATTAGTACTCTAGGTATGTATGGTATGTATGTATTGTCTATACTTTGAAAAATAAACCTCCTATATTTATTATGCAGCAACAGCAGTGTAGGCAAACGGAACCTAACCAACACAACGTTCCCCACTTTCTGCCGAATTCTGGAGGTGCGCGTATTGCGTGTTGAGTGGCAGAACTCAACGCCACGCTTTTACACCCGAGCGAAGAAATGGAAATATAAATTTAAATAAATATTTCATCTCCTCGAGTGGGAATCGAACCCACAACTAGTAACTAGTAACTACTTTCTATTACATAAAAAGTGTTGTGTGAGTATTTTTTATAGCTGTGGGAAATTAAATCAAGAATACCATATGAATAACCGTTGATCATTTTGACATAAATCATTCATTGAAAAAACTTTGAATTGTTGCTGGATTGGTTGACAAATTGAATAACAGATGACGCATGACAGATGACGGGTGATGGACGACGGATGATGGACGGCGGTTACCACTCGACATTCAATATTTCTTGAAAGAACGAAGTTGAGAATAAGCTATGCTATATTACGTTTTCTAAAAATATATATTTTTTTTAAATGTATTTTCCTATCCTTAGTGTAGAATGACAGCTTTAACTCAGAAAAATGTCTATTAAGTTTTTGCCAGTACTCACAATCCAATTAACATAAAATTGTGGTTTTGAGTACTACCACGCACGCAGTGCCTCTAGAATTCGGCGGAAAGTGGTAAACAGATATGTCTTAATGAAAACACACTGTTTTAACATTAGGTTCCCGGGTTCCCTCTGCCTACTTTGCTATGCACAGAATACAGCGTGAAACTATAAAAAAACATAACACAACTCTGAGCTGGGAAGGCAGTTCTGCAAAACAAAATTCATTTTGCATAATGTAGGCTGTTCTATTATGAAGTATGTAGTGTAGGTTTAATTACATACTTTTTGCTTGATGAGGTCAGCTGGACACTCGTTTAGCTTGTATAAGTAATGACTTCTGAATTACAACCTCATTCTACCCTCGTGCTTAGATAAAATTAAGTAAATTTAGTGGAAATGTAAAATAACATTATTATAGCGAATGTTTTGTATTTGCACATTTTTTATATTATTAAGTGTGAATAAATATATAAGTAACTATAAATTAAATAATAAATTTCAAATATATTCTTTATATTAAATATATTTTGTAATATTTTACGATATGTATCGAATCTTAATTTAATACCGTAATTGCTGATAGCAAACAAAACAAATATAAGTACATTATGTATAGATGATGATCTTTATTATATAACATTGTGATTCTCTAATTACCATATTATTTATAGCAATTTTTTTTCATTGTTTTCATTAAGTGAAAATCTAGTATCTAGTAGTATCTAGTAGTTTCTACATTCCGTTTACTTTGTGTGTCGAGTGACGGAATCTCTACACAATAATGAAAAATTTTTTAGCTCTCACGCTCTAACCCGCACATAGCAGAGCAAACACCTGAGGACAACCTAGGAACCTAGTATTGAAGTATTACGTTCCCATGAAGAAATTTCCGTTCCACACTTTCCGCCGAGTTCCTACCAGTTACCATTTCATTTTATTCTCCCAAATGGGAACCGAACCCACAGCCATAGAGCTTAAATTAAATAAATTAATATTTCTGAAAAAAAAACACAACAACTCTAACTTACATGTGATATACACACACATTGTGCATCAATTCTCAACTGATTACTTCAATAGAGTCATAGTCTCCATACAAGAGCCAGTACGCAAGTAGATCTCTAGCAATGCGCCTGACTTTTCTCCTAATAATAATTTGTTTAACCCTATTTCTAGTACAAAGTGATGCTTGTAAGACTGCTGGGACACAAGTTAGTGTTATCTTTATATTTATTTATTCATACATTCATTTTGACGTCACCAACAATCGCGTAGACAGTAAAATGTTGCCCCAAGGTGGGTTTTATATAGAGCATAAAGCATTAACTTACCGCTACTTGGTTTTTTTTGTAGTAATAATAACTAAGCTCTCCTAAAATAATAATATATCATAAGTAGACGTAATATACACACACTTAGAGATGTTCATTAGCGATTAACTGATATTAAATAAATTCGTTATTTTTTATGTCAATTGTAAGTTAATTATACTTGTTATTAGTAGAAATTAGTTAATAAATAATTTATACATATTTAAGTTACATGCTACTATTTTTCTATTAATACATACGTTTTCCTTAAAGCAAAACAGTATGGTGATTACGTCAGCTATTTCAATTAGTTAGAAACTTCCGCTGAGCTAAAAGTATTAGTCTAAGTTCAGAAAAACGCGCGGCGACGCGGCGTTTTCCCGGCGTGCGGTTTCAATTTGTAACACATCAATATTGCTGCACCTCTAATAAATGCGCACTAAAAATGCGCGTGCACCGTGAGTACATCGTGCGATCTACAGTCCTGTATATACCAGTTCAGTTGACCCGCACGATAGAAGATAGACGGACGGACGCACGGAACTACGAAAATGGAGGACGAGATATCTATAGATTTACTAATTGATTAAATCGTATCTTAATGTTACTACCAGTTTTTTTCTTTTATGTGATATATAACACCTTATAGCACCATCTATAGATGGTTGCAAATCCTTTTCAACCCAATCATATAAAAGGTCAAGGGATGTAAACATGAAAAGCCGACCTTCGTGTAGTCTTAGTGTGGGATATAAAATCACAAAGAGGCTTAAGAAAGTGTTTGACTTAAAATAGGGTGACCCAGTATCGTGTAAATATTAGGTTCCCTCTGCCTACCCTGCTGTGTGCAGGATACAGCGTGAACTGCTGACAGTATCGTGTCTGCTTTCAGTGAAGACGTCACAGTTAGCGATATAAAACCCATAAGATTTAGCCTCCTCCACATACAACCTCAATGTATACACTAAAATGCTGCGCGCAAGCCGCCACCTGTACAAATGACTCACGCAGCAGCGCGTTCATCTGAACTTACACATCTTCATCATTTAAACTGTTGAGTTATCTTGATTATTTTTTGTAAATATGGGTTTAAAATATTTTACCCAATATGCTGTTCCCGCGCTGACGCTTCCACCCTTGCAATATTTGTAATGTTCATGTTATTGTTGGTTTTCAGTGCCAGCTTCATGACGAATGTTGCGGGGAATGCTGTATAGGAGGAATATGCAAAAATGGTATAAATTCAGTGTCTTAACTCTATTTTTCTCTCTGCGTAACCGCTGTATGCGGCATACAGGGTGAAGCTAGCAAAAACTACTATTAAAACTAATCAAATAACATTTAGCCCACAGATCGTGTATTACACAGCTCTAAGGACATCAAAGAAAAGGGGACATTCCTCTTACTTGAAGATTACATATGAGTGTAATGCAAAGCAGCGATTTTAATTAAAATTATTATTAAAATTTTGTTCTAAATAGAGATTTTTTTTTACCCTTTTTACTTCTTACTTGCTTATTTGAAAAAATATTTTTTTAAACATTTTTTATCTATAAAATATTATGGTGAGAAGCCAGAGGTAGTGAAAATAATAAATTCCCGGCAATAAAGAATGGAACACATAAGCATCGCCATTACAGTTTTTCAAGTTATTTAAAAAAATTGATGGATTAATGAGACAAATAAAGTTCATATTGATTGAACATTCACTTTATTCGACTAGAGGTCAAAAAAAAGTAAAAGTAAATAAATTGCATTAAAAATGTAATATGTTTTTTTTTAATTATGTCAGATTAACATTTCCGTAGCTATAATTATATATCTCCTAATGACTTCCTTATTTTACTAAAGTTTCAGATGTCAAATTTTGAATGCAACAAGATTCAAAATACGTGCCTCTCGAGTAACATATCCAAAACAAAAGCAATAAGTTAAATAAATGTTTACTACAATAGCTCTTGCCCATTTATTATTTAAAAAATATGTATTGGTCTGTCATTGCCGAATGGAATCTGTTCTTTAGTTCATGTGGTCCTGAACTGAGATAGGTGCTGGCGCGTTCTTTTCGACACCTTAGCCAATTGGAGTAGTCTCAGACTCGTAAAAGAGTCCTCGTAAAAGAGCGATCGATTTCGAAGAAAGGCGGAGGTTTCTCTAGGTTGAAAGTTGAAAGATGCCCATTTTTCCTGCCCTGCAGGTATCCTTAATAGGTAATCCTTCTTAGTATTTTCATAGTGTGGCCACTATCCATGCATATAATGGTATATTTTACAAAATCTATTTTTCTACAAAATGAATTTTTAAGCTCCCTTAACACCGAATAATTTTATAACCTAAATTTAAACCTAAATTTGGTACCATATATAAAATTTGCAATTATAAATTGAACGTAGCCTATCAAACATTTTATACTAACGGTACCTCCATTCACATTTATAAGTGCTAAAACTATAAAGTTGTTCTAAAACGACAAAATAAAAGCGTTCCTCTCGGCGTTAGCTTTCCAATAAAACTGTTTACGACAGCGCTGTATCCGCGAAATAGTTGCGTATTTAAAATTGTTATTGAAATCAAAATAGCTTTAGCTATCAAAGCAAATGGTTTCTTATTTTATTGTAGTCAGGTAAGTGTGTGGCGATCGTGTTTTAATGGGACAACGAGGTGAACTATAAACACTATTCGATTCACTCAGGTGTCCAGACTAAGCGCGGCATTGAGCTCCGCAACTCAACATGCAATTCTGAATTCAGTGGTAAATGGAGAGCGGAGTGTCTTAACACTAAGCTCCCTCTACCTACCCTACTAAATGCGGGATAAACAATTCTTCAACATTATTTTTATTCTATAACATTTTCCACGCAAGTATTTGTTCAGCACATAATTATGTCATCTGTTGGTGTTTGCTTTAGGCGGTGGCCACAATTAGCGAAGCTCAAACAGCGCCTCGCCTGTGATATACCGCTAAGGGTTCGAGGACTAACTTATTATTTACTGTAGGAATGTATCTTGGATTATATTTTAATTAAAATAATATACTAATGCAATTTTTTTAGACCAGTTTTGACGCAATAGCACAAGCCTACTGTAAACGCGACAGGCTGTGGGTTCAATTCCCACTTAATTTCTTCGCATTCACCAACACGCATCCACAATTTACCAGTAAGTGGTGAAAGAAAAGTCTCGCAATGGGAACGGACTGTCTTAACACTAGGTTCCCAGGTTCCATTTGCATACCCTGCTATGCGCTTAAAAAAAAGAAAGGTGCAATTATTCCAATGTAATTTAATAAAACACACTAATAATGAAACATTATATCGTATTTATAGATACTTAACAAAATCCAAAATCTCTTTACAAAATTTTCGACTTCCAGCTTTTGTTGTTATCTCACTCGCTGTGCTAATATTATTCGTACAGCAATTAGTGGAGAGAAAACTGCGTTATTTGCTTTACCACGGCTCTAATGCTTCGGTTTGGTACAAATTATACTTGTTTTTTTTATTATTATACGTGTTTTTTTTTAGTTGCACATAGGAGAGTCAAGGACAGAGGAAAACTACCGTTAAGACACTCTGTTTCTGACTTTCAGCCTGATTTTCTAGACATTGCATATTAAATCTATATTAAAAAATTACTATTTTAGTAATTTTTCAATTTGTTTTCAACTATTCCGATTATACTATGTTTTTTACCAAATCGTTTACAGGTGTCGCCCTTTTGGAGCAATAATAACATATTTGTAATTTTTAAAATATTGGTGAAGACAACCAAAGTTTGCAAACACACGTCTTGCCACAAAAATTACAATAAAATTGTTAAAAAACCGGACAATTATGTCACTGTTGGATGTTGTATGAGCGAAATGCCAGTTTATTAATACAAAATATACTACATTTTCAAATTCAAAATAAAATCGTTTGGTAGATAAGTATATACCTAAACAAGTTGATTTATTTGATCTTTTAAATTTTTACTCTTGACAATATCAATGGCAGAACAAAGTGTTTATAACACCAAAGAGAGCAGCAATGTAATCGATTTTATTTATCTCAACATGTATTTGCGTTGAAAATGAAGATCGATGGACCAAATGTACTGAGACTTGTATACTCATTCTGAATAACCTCAATAAACTGTTGAATTGTAAACAATTTATATTTCTTAGCGTTGCTCCTTTTTTATTTACTTGGCAGTATTTTGGTTAGTTTTTTATTACATTTTGACTCATAATTATTCACTATATGACCAAATTCAAGTTTGAATTACACGTACCGTCATGAAAATTAGTAGTTGTTGTATCATCATGAAAATTAGCAATTATTTATGTAGATTAGATACCAATACAATATTATGGTACCATAAGCTGGTCTGATAATGGAATTGGAAGATGACGGATAGCACCTTGGATTGTGCACTAGTTGCCATACTGAGCTCGTGCTCATTATTATAATAACGTTAGAAAAGCGTGTTTATATATATTTTTTACTTTTTTGTATTTATTTCCCCAATAGACCCAAGACCCAAATTACAAGAGAGAGAGAAACATGGCGATTGTGGATGCGTTACTGGCCTTGAGGCCCGATACTAGAAAACCTCTTTATAATTGGGCTCAATAAACATGTCAAGAATGATCCTGATGCACATACGATTTAAATAGATAGTCGGATATTTATTCCAAGAGGTGCTACAGTAAAAAAATCGATGTTGGCACCAAAATAAATTCCTGGGAGCATGTCTCATAGTAAAGACGATAGAAACCAAATAATGAATAATGTCTTTGAACAACAAACATAAAACAATACAATAAAAATATTTTGTTCAGTTTTTTGGTAAATATGTGAAATCAAATTGAATCGCAAGAAATTTCCAAATAAAAAAGTGTACAGACCTGTCAGTTGGTGGTGGTCTTCAAAGAGCACGTAAACTTGTAATGGATCCTGTGACCTTAATTTATACTTTTCGGGTACCAGATAAATGGCACAGACGCAGAACTCTCGAGAGATTGATTAAATTAAACTTATATTTGCTGTAATATCAATTACTTTAAGCAACACAATTAATAAGTTTACCAATTTGTCATTTACTTCAAAGCTATATCAATTATAACGACGACGCTTTCGAAATAATAATAATATAAAGTATTCAGTTTTTGTAAAGAAAAATATAAAATTAAGAAATACGATATATTAGCATTATCTCTTACTAATTATTCTTACATCAACACATTCTTCACATTTTGGAGAGAATCTAAAAGGAAAGTCAATTTCTTTCCCTTTTTGCCTCCCAAATTGTTGTCAACAGCTCGCATACAATCAAAGATATGGTGGACTATTTTTTAAATCGCAATTGGCTTTGAAATTTCCTTGATGAATGTAACTTTTTTGCTATAACTGGTATCCCGCCATGGTATGGTATGACATGGCGGGATAGACAGAGGGAACCTGGAAATTAAGACACCTGCGTTCCAAATTTTCCGGCGAATTCTAGAGACATTGCGTGTTGAGTGGTGGAACTCAACGCCGCGCTTTGTCTCGTTATCAGAGCGAGAAAAATAAAAATATTAAATATTTCATCTCCCCTAGTGGGAGTCGAACCCACAACCGTCCAATTACAGTTCACTCATTTATGCTCCTGCGTCTCGACGAAATTAAGTTTTAAATAATATGTCTATAAATGTAATAGAATAATTTTTAACAAAAAACTAACCGACTTCAAACAAACTAAAAAGTATAAAAACAAACTATCAGTAATATAGAGGTATATTACTGATACTAAATAAGATTGAAGTTTTAAATAATATGTATACAAACTAATAAACTAAAAAAGTATAATACAAATTTACTTAACATTAAGTTTGTTTGGAGTCGGTTTGTTTTTGGTAAAAACATAATTTATTTTACGATTTTAAGTGATGGGTAAAAAGGATGCTTCTCGACCGACTACGTACATAGTGGTTGTACTGGTACTGGTAGCTTTAATCTTAATTGGGCATATTTAGAAGAACGAACAGAAAAAATATGACGAATTGAGAACCTTTCCCTTTTTTAAAATCGGTTGAAAGAACATATTCTTTCTTGAAGTTGGCGAAAAGATTTAACTATGTTTTTTCTTGTAACTATTACAGTAAAAGTAGTACAACTATTTAGGCCACCTATGGTCTTCATCATCAGTTACACATCATGAAATTGTGATTTCCATAAGCAAACACATGAGTCTTTACAAATAATACTCTAATCCTTGTGAGTGCCTATAAAATTTGAAGAGTTCCCTCATCCTCCCTCTCCTGTGAGAAACACCCTTTCAAACAACAAAAACAATTATCAAAATCGGTTCAGGCGTCTTCGAATAATCGCTGAACATACATAAAAAAAAATTCCGACGAATTTAGAATATCCTGTATTTTGAAAGTCGGGTAAAAATACTTCTTCATTGATGCAAAATTATTCAAAAGCACGTTTGAGCTCTTACTTTTATATTGTGCATCTACAAGATACAAAAGACGAACGAAGAAAGCAAAAATAAATTCAAACAAATAAGATGTGATGAAATGTAATTTAAACTCGTTACGTCAGTAAAAAGTAGATGCTCTGTTTAGATACATTTGCTAAAAAATTTATATATTATTAAAATATCTAAAATATTGTTTAGAGGCCAGTTGTGATGCTGGGGCACAAAGTGTGATTGAGTAAACGCGACTGATCTTGGGTTTGATTCCCACTCTAGGAAATAAAATATTTATTTCAAATTATATTTTTATTTCTAAAAATTTTCTTTTTTAAAAAAAATACTAATAGATTAAAGATCTATAACATCAAAAAAATCATCACACGTCTAACAAACACCACTATTCAAAGGTGCCGTGTAAATATTACAAACAAGAAACATTTAAAACCACTTTTCAACCAGACTATCAAAACGATTACAATTTAAAAATTTAAATATATTCAATAACATTGAACTAGGAACGGAGTGTCTTAACACTAGGTTCACTCTACCTATGCAGTGCAGCAATGCGTAATTGTACATTGTTAAAAACTATTCAATGTACGTGCATGTTTACAAAAAGTGCAAATACGTCATTGTTTGACGGTCATAAGCGATATGTGACATTGCAAATTGACAAAAAAAAAAAACAATATTCCTTTCTATTTGTCATTGTCACCCATCAGGACAGTCATTAACATTGAACGTAAAGTTATAAACATATTTCTAAAATCCATCTAACACGTAACAAATAGAGGTCATACAAACAAGAACGGATCCAACGTTGTGGGCACTACGGGGTATCCCCTCTACCCTATCTGACTTAACTTACGTTGTATCTTTTAGTTGACAAACGTATCTTTTGGTTATAGTCAGTGATACTGCAATAGTGAAACTCGGTAGTGACCAAGACAAGGTTAAAACTGATCATTAGTAAAAATCATATCTTAAATTGCATCTGTGAGGCCAGTCGTGGCGCAGTGGTACAAAGTGTGACTGTAAAACCGACTGGTTGTGGGTTCGATCCCCACTCGAGGAGATGAAATATTTACTTAAATTTATATTTTCATTTCTTCGCTCTGGTGTCAAGGCAAAGCGCGGCGTTGAGTTCTGCCACTCAACACGCAATGCCTCCAAAATTCGGCAGAAAGTGGGGAACGGAGTGTCTTAACATTAGGTTCCCTCTGCCTACCCTGCTGTGTGCGGGATATAGCGTGAAGCTAATTTAATTTAATTTATTTTTTAAATTGCATCTGTCAATTGCACCTTTTTGAAGTTTATTTACACTTTTGCGCAGATTGATGGACTTTTGCTATATTTATAAGGCAACAGAATCTAAAAAAACAAATTTAATCTAAATCCCACTTATAAAACAACACCCACTTACTGCCTGTTAAATATTTTCTAAAAGTCGTGACATCTTTTCACAAAACACTATACAATTCCTTTTTTCTTTTTTTTGGCATTTCAAAAGTCTGTAAAATATTAAATAATATATTCTTTGGATTTGTAAATGTTTTGGAATTGTATTCTTTGGATATTGTGTAGGCCAGTAAAGGCGGCACAAATTTTTTATTAAAAATAAGTATGCTAGGAAATAAAATTGCTGGCAAAATATTTATCTTCTCCTTAAAGCATATTATGTAAAGGGAAAATCACTCATCTTGTTGTATAAAATAGTTAATTTATGTTCATTTTAATATAAGTAAAGGATCAAAGAAAAGCAATTATAGGTTTTAAGCATTGAATACCTAAATCCTTGATAATTTGTTGAGTAATTTGATAAAGTAAATTATAATCAACTCCGAACGATGTAAAACAAAACAAAGATTTTAACAACGAAGTTTAGTGATGTATACATGTGTTTTAATAAAATGGTATAAAATTCATGTTTGGACACCGAAAATATGTTAGTTGTTTTTTTTTCTAGTTTAGTCTGGTGGTATTAGTCCTTCAGCTATCATTTTAGCCCTTTTAGCTTCTTCTCTCGCACGTTTTTCAGCTTCTTTTCTTTCTTGTTCTTCTCTTTCTTCTTGAGCTTTCTTAAATGCCATTTCAGCTAAAGTCTTTTGATCCAGTTTGAAAAAGTTTATCGGTTCCTTGGTGTACCTCTCATCCTTAGCATTCATATTTTCTATGAACTTCTCATATTTTATCGTTCCGTCTTCAGGATTATACGTTTTATCTTTAAGGGACTGACGAAGAATATCTACAAATTCAATATCGGATAGTGGTTCACCCCATGTCATAAGTTCTTCCCGTAAAACTTCTAAATCTGCCACACCAGTTTCTTCGTCATCGTGGCCTAATGCTGCAAATGCCTTTGTCACTGCCAGCTCGAAATCATCGCCCCAATTCATTTTAGCTTCTATCATGAACAACCATTCGTGGTATTCTACTGTATCAACTAAATCGTCTTCTAAAAATAACCTGTATAGCTCTTTTATCTCAGCGCCTTTAGGATTAAATCCTAATTTTCTCAGCATTAAAGGAATCAACTCGATTTTTACCTATAAATAGCGTCAAGTGAGAAATAAAATATTTGTTTGGTGAAATAAACATTAGTTGGTGAAATATAAAGATGAAAAAAAAATTGATTGTATTACATGATAATTGTTGGTTCATTCCATTCAAAATGTCTAGGTATAAATAAATACGACAAAAATAATACAATTAATACAAACTTTATCTATATTCTCTTCGTCGTGAGCTTTGTACAGCTCCTTGAATCTAGCTAAATCATCAGCGTTGAAGCAAGCCGGCGGAGGTGGCGGTTTCTTAGGTTTCGGAGGCGGACCTATAACGGCCTTTGCTGCCGGTTTAGGAGGAGCTTTGCCTTTACCTTTTTTTGGTGGCATATTTAACTGTACTTATTAATTTATTAAAATTTATATAAAAAAAAATTATTGCAGTTGCATTTAATTTAATTTATATAATAAGTACTTATCCTATAAAAAAATATCTATTCTGTTGAATTTGACAAATACCATAACCATGTTAATAATATAACTATGTCAAAAATATAAACGAAGTAAAAAAGTAAAGCCTTTTTTCTTATTAAATGTTTCGGATTTTTTTTACTGTGTTATTTCCGTACTTTTCGCTTAATTATCGAGACATTACGCGTTTTACTTTTTGACCAGAGTGAGGAAATAAAAAATATTTTCCCCGATTGGGGTCAAATTATCGCATGTCACGCATTGCCGTTGCGCTTCGACAGCATCTTTCCACCATGTTTATATGAAAAACCATGAAAAAATATTCTTTGTTTAATTAAGTCAAGACGTACATTTTTGAATCCTCAAGTCACTTAGAAATATCTACATGGAACAACTTTAAATTATATACATATTTAAATTTAAGATATCTGTTTAAAGTTGTCTATTTTTGGTATTGTCATCTATTTTTGGTATAATACTAAGGACTCCTTCAACAAAGCAATTTACGAAGAACAATAATGAAAATTACACCTTATTATGAAAAATCACCTAAAACGAGGTCTCTTATATTTAGAAAGCCCAAAACCAGCTTCAAATACCGTCGAAATGACAATCACATTAGACGCGTCAGACCACGAGGTCGGATCTGAACAGACCAACTGGAAAATAGTGAGGCCGCACCAAACAAATCCAAACGGCCAATCTACGTTGGCCTGTAATTCCTATATAGAGTAGGTATTGGTAAGGTCATATAAACTGGGCTGTTTGAGATTGACGCAGTTCCTTAATTTGATTCTCGTGGACATAACATCTCATTTCGCTCGAGGTCAAAACGCAATTACAGAATAACCTATTCTCACTTTGCTTGGTGAGTAACTGGCAAATGAATTTAGTGCGATTAATTAGATAGATACTGTAACTAATTGTAGAAATTGTTTAAGGTTTTAATAAACGCAAAACGGTTGTGGGATCGATCCCCACTCGAGGATAGTTAAAAATGGTGTAGTTAAACTCTGTTTTTATTTTTGTATATAAAGTTACCTACAGCATTTTCATCCAGACTATAAAGAATAACGATGATCAGACGACGAGAGGATTAAAAAATCTACAGATAACAAGTAAGTGTCCCTTCATAAAGTTAAAAGCAATTTTTATGAAGTACACTTTCAAATGCCACTGCATCGTAAACTGACACTCCCAGACAAATGCATTTATAATCTAAGTTTCAAAGTAAAATGCTGTATAAA
Organism: Heliconius charithonia; assembly: GCA_030704555.1. Lineage (NCBI taxonomy): Eukaryota > Metazoa > Arthropoda > Insecta > Lepidoptera > Nymphalidae > Heliconius > Heliconius charithonia. The sequence continues at coordinate 15,323,033 of CM060815.1, forward strand.
GTTTAAAAAAGCTATATATTATCAAATCGTTTATTATAAAATTATAATACATTTTAAATTATAAAATATATTATGTGCTTACGTATTTGAAAGGATCTACTGTGAATATATATTTTTTATGTTTCTAATGTAATAAAGAATACAGATAAATGATTGATCATAGAGCTAAAAAAACCTCAAACTATGAACTATTTATAAAATACACGTACAAAATACACATACTTAAATTTTCAATATTTAGATTTGAAAAATATATAAAACCACTTATTGTTTAGTGTAAATATAAGGTTGCTGCTATTAAGAGGCGAAGGACTCAATACGAAATAAAATTAATAATTAATAATATAAAAAATGTGTTGGCTTAGATTAAAGTCGCTATTATCTCTGCGTGGTTTTAAATTACGTTCCAAAATGCCTAACTTTCATGATAATCCTAAAGTGGCGGTCCAAACGTCTTGAATCAAACATAAAGATAAAATATAATTATACTGATCTCAATTGTTTCATACCCAATCATATATGCAGAGGCCAGATTTGTTCGATCGGATTCGTCGACTAGTTGGTTCGATCTCCATGATTTGACTTCCACTCGAGTAAAACAATATAGAATATGTTCAGTTCCTTCTGGTAACGGGGTAACGCGCGGCGTTGACGTGTGCCATTTAACACACAATACCAATCTTACTGGGAATGAGATTTCCAGGTTCTCTCTGTTTATATAGTTGGGCTATGCGCTGGATACAACGTGAAGCTTAAAAAAAGTAAATAATAACATAAATATAATATTAAATATATAGACACACATATATTGTCGGTGTATTGATTTGGATATTTTTTTTAGATAGCGCAATTTATTACAATTATCTGCAACAAAAAACCAAAATTTGCAATTTTGCTGTACAGGAAATAGGAATTCCTAAAGTTTCTAAGATTAAGGATTTTACGATTTAAAGTCCACGCAGTAGAATTTAAGAGCCATATATTGTTTTGTGATTATTCTTAAAATTGGATACTCAACTTCGTTGAAAAAAACTGGATTGTGTAAGGCCAATTTTATGTTAACACGAGCACAGACAGAAAAAAACTTTCAAGCAACGTCAGGCAACACTTGTTTAATATTTTTAAGGTTGGCAGCTCTACCTGACGCTAACTTTGACATTTTTCCGATGCCGCATATCTCCCGTTTGCTGTTTGGGTGTGCGATATTTATAAACTTTAATAAGAATTATAATAACTGAAAACATATAAATTATAAAAAAATGGTGGCAAGAGTAGCTGGTGTGTTCGACGAGAAACTAACGGAAGCGATAGCTAACTCTAAAATACTCGTTGTCGGTGCCGGTGGTATAGGTTGTGAAATATTGAAGAACCTAGTTTTAACCGGCTTTCCTCAAATTGAAATAGTACGTTTACATAATTTTTAACTCTTAATGATAAATTTAGAAACATATATAAAATTACGTTCAACTTTCAGATCGACCTTGATACAATCGACGTAAGCAATTTGAATCGTCAGTTTTTATTTCACAAGGAGCATGTAGGGAAATCGAAAGCGCAGGTGGCAAAAGACAGCGCTCTAAGCTTTAATCCAAACGTTAATATTATTGCTCATCATGACAGCGTTATAAGGTTAGTTAATTAATAGGTTAGAGTTGCTAAAGGTAAACGCACTGTGTTCGACGTCACAAGCAGTGACTTATAAATGCATGTTAATAAAAATGTGACTAAAGAGAATATTTATTATTAGTTATTGTACGAGACCTTCGTGGCGCAGTGGCATAACGTGTGATAATTGTGAGTTCGATTACCACAGTCAAAAATTAATTGTTTAAATTTTTTCCTTCCTGGCTCTGATAACAAAACAAAGTACAGCACCAATGCTGCCACTCAACACACAATATGTGAAATTTTGAGTAGAATGTGAGGAACAAAATGCCTTAACACAAGGTTCCCTCTACCTACTCTTCTATATGCAGGTAAAAGTGAAGTAAAAGAAAAAACAATTATTGTTTTTAATTTCATATAAAATGTTTATGAATGTTTACAGCTTTATCTTTGTATACATGGTCATTTATATTTTGTTTACAGCAATGATTATGGAGTGAGTTACTTCAAGCAATTTAATATTGTAATGAATGCATTGGATAATAGAGTTGCTCGCAACCATGTTAACAGAATGTGCTTGGCTGCTAATGTGCCACTTATAGAGACAGGAACTGCTGGCTATGCTGGTCAGGTAAGAGTGAACACAGAAATATAATTGTTAATCGTGAATTACACTGCCACAGTACAAATAGACTATGACACTGTACACATACACTCCATGTTGTCTCTAATTGCAAAATTTATTGTTACATAATAATTAGGGTCATATATATGTGAATATGTTGTGTTCAAGTCTCTGAAAACATTTTCAATACACCACACTGCGCACAACAAACTGTGCACATTACAATATCTGAGGATTATGTGTGTACAACTCTGTCACAATTTCCATACTTGTATAATTAGATACTACTCACACTCAGAGGCCAGTTGTGGTGCACAAAGTGTGATTGTAAATGTGACTGGATGCGAGTTTGATTTGCGCTCGAGTAAATAAAATATTGATTTAAAATTATATTGTCATTTCTTTTCTCTGGAGTTGAGTTCTGATTTTGTTTCACATTCAGAAAAAAAATTGTACAAGTGTAAACAGTACATATGTATGTACATTAAAGTTTAACATTTATATTTCTGTCATAGCCTATTTGTAGCATAACACTATGATTTCTTTGAAACTTAATATATACTTCTGTTTGCAACCCCTCTCTTTCTGTATAAATTTATTTAGTAAATAACATCATTTACATAACATTATTTTAGTAAATGATGTATGAAAATTAGCTACTAAAATAAGGCAACGTAGCAAATTTGGACATTTTTGATAGTCATTATTAATTGTGGGTTCTGTTCTTAAAAGAAAATAAGACTATGAGTTTACACATATTTATATTAGGAAAATAGCTAAAGTTCAAAAAAAAAATTATCTCATCTGACTAAAAAATCAAGTTTTTTTTTTCTTTTTGTAAATATTTTATTTTTACAGGTAGAACTTATAAAAAAAGGGCTCACCCAATGCTATGAATGTCAACCTAAGGCACCACAAAAGACATTCCCTGGCTGCACAATAAGGAATACACCTTCTGAACCAATCCACTGTATTGTATGGGCCAAACATCTTTTCAACCAGCTGTTTGGTGAAGAAGACCCTGACCAGGATGTCAGTCCTGACACAGCAGACCCTGAGGCTGCAGGCGAAGCAGGGTCATCAGCTTTAGCAACAGAAAGCACTTCATCGGGAAATGTGGAACGTAAAAGTACTAGGATGTGGGCGGCGGAAACTAATTATGAACCAGAAAAGCTGTTCTCCAAGTTATTTAGTGATGATATTAGATATTTATTGTCTATGGAGAATTTATGGAAGAAACGACGTCCACCTACACCGTTAGTCTGGGAAAATCTACCTGGGAAAGATAATGCGGCTACTCAGCATTCAGGGTTGCCAGATCAAAGAGTGTGGTCGGTGTATGAATGTGCTCAAGTGAGTTTGGAATTTTTTTTTCTCAACTCTAGGATAGGAGGAGTGATGAAACTGTATTTTTAAGACACCTACATTCCCCACTTTCGATAATCTATTAATATTTGCAAAACACTAGAGAACTGAGTCTCTTAACATTAGATTTCTCTCTGCCCACCATGCTATGCGATAAAAAGCGGGAAACTGCAAAATTATAAATAGATATTCTAAAGGAAATTATAAATCTATATATATATATTCTTATTTTAATATATTTTTTGAGGCTATGAGGCAAGGTTTTTACCCTTGCCTCATAGCATCATTTCGTCGTCGTCGTTTCATTTAATCGGCAAAAACGTGCCGATTAAATGCGACGATTTGTGGGGAAAAAATTTCACTCAGGGGAATAAAAAATTTAATGCTTTCATTACCTTGCTCTGGTAACGAATCAAAGAGCGGCATTAAGTTCCGACACTTAACACGCAATGCCTCCAGAATCCGGCGGAAAATAAGGAACGGAAGTGTCTTAATGGGAACAGAGCAACTTAACACCCACATTCACTTTGCCTACCCTACTATATGTTTTTTAATACTATTTTATATTACAGGTGTTTGCAGCCAGTTGCAAAGCTCTACAAGCAGATTTAAAGAGTCGACCAGATGGTGACCATTTAGTATGGGACAAGGATGAGAAGAGCGCGATGGATTTTGTAACAGCGTGCGCCAATATAAGAGCGCATATATTTAATATACAATTGAAATCAAGATTTGAGATTAAATGTAAATATATTATACTTTTAATTGTTTATAATATTTATTATTGTCTGGAACGGATTATTCTACACTACTTCTACTGTGTTTCGTCACTAAATATAGTGGGAATTGAACACAACCTCAACTCAACTTGACCCTTAGGGGTTAAAACGCTTCCACCCTGTATATTAGATACAGGATGGAGGCGTCAGCGCTCCTTTTACCGGAACAGCATTTAGGGTAAAATATTTTAAACCCATACCTAAAGAAATTAATTAAGATACCTCAACAGTTTAGATGTAGGATTATTTTATTCATTTCGCGATGTTTATCCATATTTGTATTTCGTGTGAGGCAGTTACGCATAGATACCAATAACGTAAAGAAACAACTACAAAAATACTACTAAAGGTTAATTTGCCGCCAAAATCTACGACTCGATTTCGGACTGAGGCGTGTGCGGCGGTTTACGTTTATAGGTTTATGATTGTGTGCGTCGTTCTTGAAACATGGCGTCTTATTTTACAACGATAATTTTATTATTTATTTTGTTTGAAAAAATCAATTTTTATTTTTAGAAGAAAAAAAAATATTTTAATTGTATTGTTTAATTTAAACTGTGGTCTCATTTAAAGTAGTGCTGACAAAAACACTCTGTATATTTTTCTGTTTATACTTAATTTATTATCTTTTTCTTTCCAGCGATGGCGGGTAATATAATACCGGCCATAGCGACGGCGAACGCGATAGTGGCCGGCCTCGCCGTGCTCCGAGCTCAGGCTGTGTTGAGGGAACAAATCGAAAACTGCACCAGTGTTTATTTGAGACCTAAGGTCAATCATCGCGGCCAATTGTTTGTGCCTGAAAGGAGTGAGTGTATTTTTTTTTTGTGTATGTTTTTTCGAAGATTTTTAATACAAATACTTTCTTTGAAGAGATATAAAAAAAATCACGTAGCAGGATTTGAACCCGCACTTTTTATTAAAGGTCCTAGCGTTCTGATTACTAAGCCATACGTTCTGATCAAGCTATGTCGAAACTTATATGCTTGTTACAACTTATTCATGTTGTTTCCATCTCTATAAAAAGATTTAAAACTATCCACTTTGGCAGGGGATAATGTTTATTAAATATTGTTTTTTATATTCTAAAAAAGGTTTTTTCCTAGAAAAGTAAATAACACTTCAAAAATGTAAATAAGGATTTTAAGTTTTTTAATTTTAAAAGTGTCTGAAAAAATCACCAGAAAATATATAAATGAAAATATTAAATATTATATTTCCTTGAGTAGGATTCGAATTCACAACCCGACACTTGAACCCTGTCAAGTTTACAGTCACAAACTTGTACCCTTGAGTACAGCTGCCCTCAATTTTTTTATATAATTTTATGAAAATGTTGTAAACTTATTTTTTTAACTAAATCTAATTTTAATTTATTTCAATTATATCTTGTGGATTATTTTTCCATATCATGGTTAATTAGTTAAAATTCAAAAATAGTTCAACTGTTATTTTAACTAGTGCTTTAATAAAAAACTATCTTATGTTTATAAATATACCATTTCAGCTCTCACAGCACCAAATCCAAAATGCTATGTGTGCGCTCCCAAACCAGAAGTAGGTCTCGCTTGTAACATCAAACAAATTACATTAAAAGAACTAAACGCAGCCTTCAAAGATGGTCTGAACATGCAAGCACCAGATGCAACTGTTGAAGGCAAAGGTCTTGTTGTATTGTCATCAGAACCAGGGGAGACAGATCATAACAACGATAAAACATTGGAAGAAATCGGCTTAAATGATGGGTGCGCATTGCTAGTAGATGATTTCCTACAAAATTACGAAGTTAGAGTACGATTGCAGCAGGATGATGATGAGAAATCGTGGAAGCTCATAACAGATACTGATGCTCCGATGCCTGGACCTAAGGAGGATAAAGCAAATGGTTCAAATGGATCTGAACCCACACCTGGCCCGTCTAAGCCTAAAGAGGCTAAAGATGATAGTGATAGTGATATGGAAATAGTAGAGGAGGATGAGGATGAACCAGCTCCTAAGCCTAAACGTAGGCGTACAGAACCTAATGAAGTTATTGAGTTGTGCTAATAAATATCAGTGCTAAATTAATATTCCATATGTTGGATAAATTTCAATTTTAATTGACAATTAAATATTAACAATTGATTTGAAATTACAGTTAATAATATGTTCTTTGTGGTTGTCACACAAACAAACTATTAACTATTCATATTTTTACTATACAAACAATATACAAATAAAAATTTTCCCTCCTCTTATGTCAGTGGCAAAAAATATCTGTGTAAAGTGAATATTAACTTTGTGAATAAAATTTTCTTTATATTGAAATAACAACAAAATGGCGTCTTAGATCTGTATATCACATACAGTGTTTTTGAAATCTGTTCCCTTGTAAATTATAATATTGGAGAAAAATTATTTCTAAGATTAATAATATTGTGATTTCTCGTCTGTGAATAATTTCAAATTATCATAATACATTGTATAAGTTTATTAGTCTGTAATTGTATGATGTATTGATTATTTCAAAGAAAACTCCATAGAACTAATTATGTTCTTTAACAGGAATGTTGAGCTCCAGAAACGTAACTAATAAACAAAAAATATAAACCGGCAATCCACATATTCTTTAAAAAATATTTGGTTTATTATCTCAATCAAAGTAATTTTATATCTGCAACTGTTTTATCTGTTCTGTAACATCCCTGTACTTTAAAATTAAATATCCAAGAGGTTTTGTATATATTTAATGCAAAGCTTTCTAAAATACATGTTTAAATATTGTTATTTAAATGTAAGAATTATTATAAATGATATCTTAAGAAATGAACAACACTGTCGTAATTTATAAGATTTTTCTAAATATTTACTACTTTGAAACATCAATAAAAAAATATAAAACTGATGTTGGTTTATTTTTCTTTGAAAGTCAACATTATACTCGAATCGCCAAAATTTGTAGACATGAAATTAGTTCGTTCCCCCGAGTGGAATCGAATCCATAACAGTGACGTGTATTATCATACACGGTGCGCCACAACTGCTTCAAAAATTACAGTTTATAAAAGTACTTATTATTGAATTACAGATTGTATATCGAAATAAAACAATATTATATATTAATAATAAAACTTTAATCCTAAAAAATGCACAATTTGTAAACAGTATTAGAATTAATATATATTTCACACTAAAAGTTCTAGTTTATGCTAGAAACTTTACATTTAAGGATATGCGCATCCGCAGTGGCCACCGGGGCTATAAGTAAGTACGGGAATAGGACAGTATCTTAACATAAACATAGTCGCTGGTTCAATTTCACTTCAGGAAACAATGATAGAAATAATTCTCTTCCCTGCATTGTCAAGAACTTGAGACAAAACGCTGTGTTAGTTTCGTCATTTGATACACAATGTTCAAATAATGGGCGACAAGTATAAAACAGATACACTAACTTCTGTCTGCCTACACAGTTAAGTATGTGAAGAAAAATGCGTTTAATTGCTTTTGACATTAAAAATAAAAATATTAACAGAATGGCGTGTAAAGTGGCGGAACTTAACGCCACGCAATGCCTTGTTAACGAAGCGAGGAAATGTAAATATAATTTATTTAATTCCTCCAAGTGGAAACCGAAACTAGAAGATGAAGAATACAACTGTATATAATAGGTTTTTCTAACAATAAAATTTGTAATGAGTGTGACAGTGTTTAAATACATAGCCTCATTATTAGTTTTTCCTTATGACTGTCCTTAACTTAACTTTAAAGAAGTGGAATGCAAAAGCCCACTTCAAATTATTGTTTTAGTATAAACAAAATAATTAGGAATAACATTTTATAATTACTTTATCTTTCTTTTATAATCTATTCCTTGCTTAAAAAAAATTAAGTAAAATCATTTTCAATGAAATAGATTTGAATAAGTAAACAAATAACAAACTTAAAACTTTTTTATATTTTTAAATGAAAATATAAAAATATTGTAATTATAGTAATTATTATATTAAGTTACTTATTTAGAAAAATTCTTTCCCACATGAGGATTAACACTTTAAAAATGTTAAAAATAATTATAATAATGAATTATTTAATTTTAAAATTACATTGTTAAGAATAAAATACTAAAAAACAATTAGTGTCAAGAGATTGCTTCCTATGAAATCATATTTTCTTTGATTACATTGAAATTACAAAATTTTTAAAATCCAATTAAAAAGCTATATTTATTTTTAAATTCTTTTTAGCTCCATATTGTATCCTATACATAGCAAGCAGGGTAGGCACAGGAAACCTGAGAACCTGGTGTTATGTCACTTTCCATTATGACATGTTCCCCACTTTCTGCCGAATTCTGTTGAATGGTGGAACTTATTGCTACACCTTGTCTCGTTAATGGAGCATGAAATAAAAGCATTTAAATATTTAATTTTCTCAAGTGTAAATCAAATCCACAACCTGTTGTGTCTACTGTCAATTCTTATATTTTAAATGTTAAATGTTATTCAAAACTACATGTTGTAAATGTAATAAAATGCTAAAAGATTAGCTCTTAACCTGAACTATATTGCATCCTTCAAGTATAATAATACCAAATATACATATATCAGTCGGTGGTTCTAAAGTATTTCTTACAAGATAAAAATCTCATATATTACAGTGTTATTTGACACTGAGGATAGAAAAACATTTTTTGAAAACATTTAAAAAAATTTAAAAAATGTTTTCAGGAGGCACAGCTTTCAGTTGCTCTACTTTAACATTTTTATGTTTTCTAAAAATATCTGACCTTAATTCTCAGGTAGCATGCCATACTCTATAAGAAATTTCTCAACATCAGTTGCAAAGAAATCATTACCAAGTTCATTAGCCAGCTGAACAAAATTACCGATTATTTGACCTCCTTTATAAACTAGCAATGCTGGGACACCTTCGATTCTAAAATTACGACTCAAACCAGTTACATCAGCCGCTATTCTGCAAAATTTTACTGCTGGGTATTCTGATGCAAGAATACTTAAGCAACCGTCCATACTCTCACATGCTCTTACGCCATGGTTATAAATATGTATGACTACAGTAACTTTAGTATCTTCTTTGTCAATTGCATTCAAAAATTCTTCTTGTTTGTTAAGAGTTATCAATTTACCAAATTTAGGGGCTTTTTGTAATTGAGACATAAGTTCCTGCATTCTCTGCTGTTGATATTTCATTAAAAACCCTTCATCAATCAGTTCGTTTAGTTCATCCTCTAACTCGTCCACTTCTTTAGCCTCTTCTTCTTCGCGTTCAGTTTTTACCGTTAGAGTTAACTTTTTAGCAAGGGCTACACGTTCTTTGGCGAGTTCGTCACGATTTTCGGCTTCTAATTGCTTAAATCTTCTCCAATCTTCAAGGACGCCTTTTGGTCCAGTGTTAGTTGCTGAACCATTCCAATTATTTACTGGCGGCGGTGGCTCTGCCCGAGCTGAACAAGCTTTAATATTACCTGCCCCTTCACCACTATGACTGTCTTCATCATCAGAACCTTCACCTTCGCTACTACTACAGTAATTTTGTAGTTTATTACCTAGAATTTTATCTTCCAGAGTAGCCATTTTGTATTTTTGAGGTTTAATAAACGTAATTTATTTTATAAAGTAGACGACAAAGGTACCTGGCTAAGGTAATTAGTTTAATATTTTATTTATAAATATCAACAAGACCATTTGTCACAACTCACAAGGTGTATAATTTTAATCAATTATAATAATATTCTATAATCTGTACCTTATTCTTGGTAAATTGTCTATGACTTCGTTTTGAAAAAAATTAAATTAAATAAATTAAATTAGCTTCACGCTATATCCCGCACACAGCAGGGTAGGCAGAGGGAACCTAGTGTTAAGACACCCCGTTCCCCACTTTCTGCCGAATTTTGGAGGCATTGCGTGTTGAGTGGCAGAACTCAACGCCGCGCTTTTGCCTCGACACCAGAGCGAAGAAATGAAAATATAAATTTAGGTAAATATTTCATCTCCTCGAGTGGGGATCGAACCCACAACCAGTCGATTTTACAGTCACACTTCGTGCCGCTGCGCCACGACTGGCCTCATTCGTTTTGGAAAAATAAAATAAAATTAACATAATAATTAATATTTTTCTTTACTTCATTAAATTTAGGACTATCATAATTTAGACGTTAAGTATACCTTAAAATATTTAATGTCATATTTTTCAATCCATGCAGGATTGATATTAATTTAAAATAGAAAATAAGATTTTTGTTGAGAGATGTTTAACTACATCTGTGAATGTCAATGTCAAATTCCAAAAACGACGCGGTTTCGTTAGCGGCTTCCGTTTTAACTAATATTGTAAAAGTAAGATTGCCTCTTATTATAATAACAACAAGAAACCAAAAATAAAGACATATTATTTACAAGTTTTCTTATTTTCAGATAAAAACTCAAAATGGCTGCGGCTATGCCAATTAACCCCAAACCTTTCCTGAACAGCCTCACAGGGAAGTCTGTTCTTGTTAAATTAAAGTGGGGACATGAATATAAAGGATTGCTAGTGTCAGCAGACGGTTATATGAACTTACAATTAGCTAACACTGAAGAAATCGTTGATGGGTCATGTACAGGTTAGTTACTTTTTATGTGAATATATTAATTAGATTCTTAAGGTTACACGGCTATAAGTTTGAATAAATTAGGCAGTATAATTTAAGATCTGAATAGCAATTTTGGTTCCAAAGTTAGGTTAAGGCTATAATAACTGGAAGTGTGTTCAATTAAGAGCTTTTCTCTCCTTACAATAATTGAATATACATTTGTCTTTTGTACACTTGGAAAAGAGCATTTTATGGGAGTTTTAGGAATAACATATTAAAGATACTGCTCTAAAATAAAGTGAATTGACCATATTTTTCATTCTGTTCTCTCTAACTAGGGTTACCGGGTACAAAACATAAAAAATGTCATCACAATTGTATAGATATTAAGACTAGTTTGATTATTAATGTATTATATATTAATTTTAATTTGCATATATTTTGGACTTCTTGGACTCAATTTTTCCTCATATTTATAGGAAACCTCGGAGAAGTACTAATAAGATGTAACAATGTTCTATATGTGAGAGGTGCAGAGGAAGAAGATGAAGAGGGTGAGATGAAGGAATAGCATTAGTGGACATGTTACATATAACAATAAAAAACTGTGTCACCTCTTAAACTAAGTGTCTAAAAAATAAGGTTTTCAATTCCAAATCTATTGTACTTTTATACTTAAGTTGGTTCTACTGTAATAAAGTATGTGATTTTTCAATTAAATATAAGATATAAATATATTTACTGTGTTTTACTACCAAGTCCATACAATGGAAAATAATAAACATTTTTTTTATCATAAATAAATATAAAAAAATACTCTAGTAGGACAAGGGTCCAGGTCCCGTTGGGTAGGATTCCAGAGTGATGAAACTCAACATACAATATGTGCCATTTTAAATAATATTACCCTCTAAATCTAAAAATCTAAATGAGTTTATTAACCTGTTAAGGTGTTGATTGTATTTCAAATATAATATAATAATTTTAAATAGAAAACTGCAAAAATGCCTCTTCATTTATATTTCCATATAGCCAGTGTCAAGACACTACTCTTTAAACAATGTTTGTTGAGTAGTGGGACAATGCTGTGCATTATCTTACCAAAGTAGGAAAATGAAAACCACACCCATTGCTTCACAGTTAGGTACCTTCTACTGTACTGTGTGGGGCAATCAAAGCATTGCCCCAATGGGGGTTTAAAAACAAAAAAAAAACAATTATATTTAAGGCTAGTCTGGCCTAAGCGCGCGACTGTCGACACTCCAAGGTCAAAGGGTGGGTGGTGTAGATTCGATTCCCACTCGAGAAAATGAATTATTCAATATTTTCATTTCCTCCTGGTGACTAGGCAAAACTGGCTTAATGGAAATGGAGTCGTAACACTAGGTTCCCTCTACCTATCCTGCTATATGTGGAATATAGCGAATATAAACCAAAAAGAAACAAGTAATATTTAAGTTGTATATTATCTTCAACAAATATTTACAGGAATCACAACATTTATGGTCACACATACAAGGCCTACATATATTTTCGCTTTAACAATAAATGCTTTTGTATTTTTTCTTAAATTCAAAATAATACGTATGTTTTTTCATTCAAATATTGAAACAGACGTTACACACAATATTTTACTTTATTATATATGTAAATTTTTCATGCATAGAAATTTCTTTTTATAGCAGTAGCGGATTCATTAGCAGAAGTAGTTATGAGTCGATGGCGACAAATTTGCGAAAGAATATTTTTTATGGAAATTAAAAATTGTATCGCGTATCTAAGTATATAATTCTCATTAAAGTTCACAAAAATTAGAACAATATGACTTTAAAAGGTCCAAATTTTATAGTTCCTTGAAAATATATAAATCCGCCACAGTTTTTTTAGTACAAAATAAAAAAAAAAATCTGCTATATACAGACAGACACATTCGAGTTTTTTTTTAAGAATTTCATTAAATATATTATAGGTAGGTACATAAAGGCCACAATACAAAACAATCATACTTAGTATCTAGTCATCAAAATACTTAATTAATAGATTCACACTTCATTGCTTGCTCGTTAGTTACAAAACTTGGAAGTTGACAATTTACAAATAAGAATTTAATTTTTAAGAAAAGATATATAACAATGAAAAAATTATGTATCTGAATGGTGGAGCTTAATCATTTTTTTGCTTTACATTGTATCATGCATATAGCAGGGCAGACAGAGGAAACCTAGTTTTAAGTTACCGTTACCCATGCATTTTACATACTATATTATATATAACTCTTTCCCCCGAAAGGGAATCGAACTCACCACCGTCGCGTTTACACTTAGACGCTACGCCACTGTGCTGTTATAGTAATATTATAATGTCTACATCCAATTTTTTTTGTTTGGGCTAATATAAACATTTTAATACTACAATTGAAATTAGCTTTAATACATACACTCTTTTCATATTTGCAGTTACATATGTTCGTTATTTCCTTTGACATAATATATATATGCTGTTAATTATTACCGAGTCTGGTGTTTTTTTTAATTACATGAGAAGTAACTTATATGCTTCAGAATAATCTATGAGGTAATGAAATAAATTATAATATAATTTTTTTCTATAATTTTTATTTAATTTTGAAGAATATAATTTATTACCACATTTTGTTTCATTTCCGTTACAGAACTATATCTATAGACAGATAAAATATGCTACAACTTTTTTAACAAAATTTTAATATGAGACATTCTACAAAAGGTTTTTTTATAAATCAAACTAGTTTTAATATTTAATTCTAATGTTGTCATTATTATGGCAAAGTATTAAGGCAGCTGATAAAATTTATATTGCTTTCTATTTTTTTATAATATAATTATATATAAATTTATTTAATACTTGTAATGTAATGCTAGTTTCGGAAATAAGAATATAAATTCTGTTTTGAGGTACGGGATATGTACTGATTAAATACTGTTTAGTTGTGTTTGTAATGATTTTTTTTCTATGAAATTTAAAAAAGCCTAAAGAAATTTGAAATACTTATATTTAAAAATATATTCGCTTATCAATTAAGAAGTAAAATTCTGAGCAACAAACTATCATTAAGAAATTTAATACGTCATTAAAAAGAGAATATATCGCAAATCGGTATTAATAATTCAAATTATTAAAGTTAATGTATTTTGATATCACATAAATTGATATAATAGATTGTTATCGCAAAAATGACCTAAAACATAGTATCATTCTATATTAGGAATAGAGAAATATTTTTAAAAAATATAAAGAATTGAATGTATTGGGAATCGAACTCGCGTCTCTTGAAAACATTCAAGAATTTTTTTTATATAATTTTTTATTTTAAAATACTGTAAAAAAGGATAAGTCAATATATCATCATAACAAAAAAAGGTAAAAAAAAAATAAAGTTTATACAAAAAAAATCTCAGTTTTTCTATGCGAAATATATTTAAAAAAAAAGCCCAAATTTAATGTGATTTAAATACACTTATTAGGTCATTTTTGTTCAACAATAATTTTACAATTACAACTAATAGTAATAAGCGGTTATCGCTATGAATCTCTTGTCGAGATAACTCTGTTCTATCTCTACTGAACCACCTACTTCCTTTGCTAAGGATAGAATCTGAAATGAAATGAGCACTATAAATTAATAAGGAAAATAAAAAAAGCTTCACACTTTATCCCACACGCAGTCGGGTTAAGATGGGAACAAGGGAACCTAATGTTAAGATTGCATGTCGAGTGGCGGAATTCAACAATCAAAAATAATTACAGTACGGCTTAAGTGTCGCTGCTGTAGATACTACTGTGATCGTTAGCTGTACATGGTGGAGCAAATTCGATTTTAAAATTTTCCTTATTTTCAATTATTTTCTTTCCTATTATACAATGCACAAAAAATAAGAAAGCTTAACTTCAGGAATTTACTGTAGTATCATACTTTATAACCAAACTCCATTTCCATGTTTAAAATTAAAAACATTATATCTATTTGATCATTGTGACGCAGTGACACACCATCTTTCCGTCTTAAGTTATTTGCATTGCATTATTCTGGTAACAAAAGTGCGGCGTTGAGTTGCGTCTAGCTCGCTAACTTGGGCAGTGAAAAGATGTAAATAGTTTCTAAAGAGTGGGTTCTCTCTTACCTTGCTGTTAGATACTAACAAGGAAATTCTTTCTATCTTAAATACAAGCAATTTCCAGTCACAAATATGATGGCTTTATAAATTAAAATTACATAATATATATGTTTAACTATAAATTATACTTAAATATGTACCTGGTCCGTTCTAGTGTTCCTCGGTAAATACAAGGCTATGTTGGAATTTATCTGTCGAGCGACTTTCATTAGCTCTGAGGCAGGTTTGGGTTCTAGCATTGTTTCTATATTATATTCAAAATTCTGAAAAAAAAATGTGTTTATTTTTTAATAATGGGAATATGGTAATGTCAACTGAACTCACTCATGTTTAGTCAATCTCATGTTTAGCCAAGAAGAGATTATATAATTATTTTTAAAAAAAGGAATTAATTATGTAAGCACATCATTGAATATTTAATTCAACATGTTTTCCATCTTTACGCATTTCCTGACGACTTTTTTTATTATCGAAGAATAAAAGCAAGAACAACGAGAGAACAAATTATAACATTTGACAAACTTAGATAGGTTCGATTTCCACTTAGAGATGAAATATTTATTTACATTTATATTTTCTTTTTTACGCTCTGGTGTCGAGGCAAAGCGCGGCGTTGAGTTCCGCCACTCAATACGCAATGGCTCCAAAACTTGGTGGAGGAATGGAGTGTCTTAACACTAGGTTTCTTTTCATCTGCCTACCCTGCTGTGTGCAGGAAACAGCGTGAAGCTGATTGGATTTGATTTTTTTTTAAATAAATTGAACCATTCTACCTCAGAATACTTAGGCCCACCCCACGGCGGGCTCAGAAACACCATATCAGCTGCGAGAGAGGGCGCGAGCTGGAAGAAGTCGCCAACGACGAACTCTATCCGGTCCGCGACGCCGTACACCGCCGCGTTGTGCTTGGCCATCTCTATTTTAGCAGGGTCTATGTCTATCGCTATTACTGTAACAAAACATGGTAGATTAGGGGAGACTACTAATTCACTGTCCCGAAATTGAACGAAAACACCTCAAATATCTTATTTTTAATACTGGGTAACTGAACGCTGAGGTAGATAGCACGCGGCGTTAATTTCTGTTAACAATATGTCAAAAAATTGAGTAGTGGTTGCCTCTGCCTATCCTGCTATGCAGATAAAACGTAAAGACAATTGGAAATAATATGAAGTAATCTATCAACTAAGTCACAATAGCATAAATTCTTCATAGAATTAATTACAAACGTACATAATACAAAATGTGAAGCTGATAAGCACCTTTCTTGGACGTGAACGCGAACTGTATGGTGTTCCCGCCGGCGCCGCAAAAGGCGTCCACGACGGTGTCGTAGGTGTACTTGGCGGCGATGTGGCGCGCCACGCTCTCCGGCGTCACGCTGAACCAGCTCTCCCTGTCGAGACGGACGCCCTCGTCGAACCTGGCAGGTTGCACCAAGGAGAGACAGATAACAATTTAAAATCCCATGTGAAACCAAACACGGCATTGAATTTGACATTGCTTGTTGAGTTGACGGTTCCCAGGTCCAAAAAATACAAACTTCAACCCAAATTCTAAATACACAAGGACCAAGAAATGATAAATTGAACGCAAAGCAAGAAATGCAACAATACTACATAAAAATATTTTTTCAAAATTTTATTAATTAACCAAACAAACTTATCAGCTTTATAATATTAGTATAGATTAATATTTTTTTATTTTCTTATACATTACCTATGAAACAATGAATGTCGTTTCTTCCAATATTTATACATTTTAGCGTCGCCTCTGAGCTCTTCTGGCATATCGGTAACATCATATTCCTCTATACGAGAATGCCTTTTGCCTCTGCGCCTTCTTTTTGTTTGATCTGTTCAAAAATAAATAATAAAAAATTCATAAAGACCTCTTTTTTTTCTTTACGCTTTATTCTGCACTAGTGGGGTAGGCAGAGAGAAACTTGAAAAGTTTCTAGTGTTAAGACACTTCATTCCCATTACGATACTTCCGTTTCCCACTTTTCGTCGAATTCTGGTGGCATTGCGCCTTGAGTAGCGGAAATCAAGGACTCAGTTTGCCTCGTTACCAGTGCGAGGTAATAAAAATATTAAATATTTCTTTCTTTCTAGTACGAACCCTTCGCAACTGATCTCAATTTATTATACTTCTTTTAATCTATCAATGTTTAAGATATAAAATACAAAAATAAATACACAAAACTATATATTTTTGTGAAAATAATATAGTTTATGTATAAATACATGAATTTAATATAGTAAGAAAGTCAAATACAAACATATGGACTTATAGTTCAGTCGCCGAGTCGTGGCCTCCCTGAAGTTAAGCTTTCTGAACTTATGCGCATGGTCCACTCGAAAAGGTAACAATTTAAAGGACGAAAGATCCAAAAATCAAATCTGCGCAGCTATCTACAGCGAAGGTTATGGCGACCACGACTTATCGACCGTACTGTAAATTTATATTAAAACTCACTTGTGCTTTCAACAGTACGTTGTACTACATCTCCTACAGCTTCACTATTCCCATCTTCTTGATTCAAATCAATTTCTGAATCTTTTTGATTCAAATCAACATCTTCTAAATCTTTTTGATTCAATTCGACTTCTTCCAAATCTTCTTTAGTTTCCTTCTCTCCTGTAACTGGTTTATCTTTCTCACTCTCTTCTAAATTAACAATGTTAGATTCCGTATTCTTTTCTAAATCTGATTGTATTTCTGGTCCATCATCGTCGGTTAACATTTCGTCGTCTTGTGATTCTTGACTCTTTAAGCAAATTTACATGGTTATTAATAAAATTATCGTTTCTTATTAGATCCTAATATAAATAACTATGTAAGAATATCTAAAAAACTCAATTTGGCTCACTCTTCATGTGTCATCAAAACGACTGAAATGTGGCAGTACTATACGTAGGTGTAGTACTGCCACATTTCTGTCGTTTTGATGATATATAGGCAGTATATACGTAGGTTAGGTAACAAACAACACAATAATCCATCAAGCATCCGAATAGTGGAACTCTTCGGAGGTTACTAGTAAATCAATCCAATTTAGACTTATTAGGAAGTCTTTGTCTTCTCTGTTTAGTAGAGATGGATGCGAAACGTGGGTATTACAGAAGAAGAATGAGACAAAGACGAATGCTGTGGAGATGCGATCTTTTCATAGGATATGCGAAGTCACTTTAGCTGATCGAGCCCGCAATGAAGAGATACACAAAATAGCAGGTACTTGAGGATAGCACGGTGAGAATGAAGAAAAACGTGCTGTTAGTTTAGGCACGTCGAATGAATAGAAAGTAGAAAGACAAAAAAAAGATTTATGGAGAAGAAACAGAGAAAGGGACGGTAAGAAAGGTAAGGGGAGACCTCGCTTGACGTTTGAAAACACAGTAGAAGACGTTGTTAACAGTGGACGAGTCGAAAGAGGTAGGCAGAGTCCTTAGCGTTTAGCGCTCCATCCTCTCTGAATATCCCGCTAGGGATACAGCGTGAAATTAAATTAAATTAATTAAAATTAATTAATTAATTGCACTAAGTCTGAGATGGTGTGGAATGTATTCCATAGCAGTTTGTGTAGAAAAGCATGTTTTTTAATTTTTTTTAGACTGCGCACTGGCGCTTTCACCCTGTATATTGTTTTAGCTTCACCTTCCATCACACATACATATAATACCTCTACAAGAATTTAAATATACACACCTGATCCAACTGATAAGGGTTCCCGGTATCATCAAAATATGTTTTCTTAGAAACATTGGATCTCTTATACCTAGGTGGCCTTAATCTTGCCAATCTTTTCCTATAAATCAATTGTCCTTTAGGTATTTTACTTGTATCTAACGCAAAACCCATTATTTGAAACGTCGAATTTATTTTTTCTGATGCAATTTCTTCGTCGTCTAATTCGTGGCTGAAAAAACAAAATTAATATAATTATAACAAGAGAAAATAAATGGTATTTTTTGATGCCTTAAACTTACCTTCTTTTTAATGAAATCGGTTTATTTTCAGGCGGTTCGTCATCACCATCGTCATAACTATGATTAGTATTAGTTATATCAAATTCTTTATTATGTACATTTGGTTTGTCATTTTGATCTGCACATTCTACTGTAACAGTTTCTGTTCCTTTTTTATCGTCACTGTTACCATCCCCACCATCGACAATCTCTTCATCATAATCTTTTTCTTTTTGTTCTTTT
Organism: Heliconius charithonia; assembly: GCA_030704555.1. Taxonomy (NCBI): domain Eukaryota; kingdom Metazoa; phylum Arthropoda; class Insecta; order Lepidoptera; family Nymphalidae; genus Heliconius; species Heliconius charithonia. The sequence continues at coordinate 15,342,349 of CM060815.1, forward strand.
AGTAAATTTTGTAAAAGAACACCAACTGAACTAATTATACGATTGTTAGCGTTTTTAGTTTTCCTTTTAGGTTTTGGAATTTTTTCTTCCAATTGTATTTTGTCTATTTTAGTTTGCACTTCAATAACTGAGGGCAGTTCTTGTGAATTGCCTTCACTATTTTCACATTCGACATCTAAGCATTTTATTTCTTCTACTTTAGTTTCAGGCATTGGCGATACTCTTTTATTTATTGCTTGATGACATTCTATATAGTTGGCGTAATGTAAAGCGTATTGTTCACTGAAATGCTTTTTCCATAAAAACTGCCAATATTGCTCAGTATCTAAATCTTCTAAAGGTTGTTCTTCCGTATTTTCCTCGATATTGATTATTCTCGTTTGATCATTGAATTGATCATCGGAAGTAGATGATGATACACTGTAATCGTCAGTGGGAGTAGAATCTGAGGTAACATGACTTGAAGTTACATTATAACTGGAGAGGGTCATTTTAGTTACGTTCGTCATTGAATCAGTGCCCGGCAAAGTTTTAGGACTAACAATTCTATCATGTTCAGAACAAGACCTACGTCGGTGAACAGGCAGCCATGTTTCGTCTTTGTCATTTGTTTTATCATTACCTTTTTCATACTTTTCGTCTAAATTCTGCTCTTTTCGACCTTTCTTATAAGGATTTACTTTGGAATCGTAAGAAAATTTTCTTTCCCTCATATTCTCATCTTCATTTTGCTTCGAATCATCTTCTGCATCACATATAGGTTCAGCAGAATGTTGTTTTGGCAGATTATTGTCACCTGTATCTAAACTGTTTTCTCCTAAATACAAGGGATTTATATAATCACTATATTTCTTAATCCAGGAAGCCCAAATAATTCTTTCGCCATTGAAAGCCCAGAATTGTTCCCAAGTGTCTTCCGATAAATAATTTTCATTAATATCAACATCTCCCAAAAAATCTTGTTCCATTTTTTCGATTTTATCAAGAGTTGTGTAATCAGAATGAGTGTCTTGATATGTGAGATCGGCACCACTGTCACTAGGTTGAAGGGCGTGGGAGGTAAAACCATGAATTTGTGTAGGATCAAGTTCATCTGTTGAGCAATAGTTGTCGGTATGTGATGCACTACAATAACAGCTTGCTCCTTCATCTTTCTGTGAATTAAACATATATTTTTATGATAGCATTAATGATAAATAATACTTAAATCAAATCTAAAATTTCTTTAAGTATGAAGACATCTGTTTAGAAGTTTATCATAGGTTTTTATATTTATTATTAAATTATTAAATATGAATTTACAGATATTTTTATAATATTTTTTTTATAGGTGACTCTGTATCCTGCATATAGGGTAGAAAGAGAGAAACTGTTGTTAAGGACTCCGTTCTCTACTATCCACCAGGATTTGTAATATAAGTATTCTGTAGAATTTACAGTAACACTGTTGCACTGCAATAGGTGTAGTAATATACATTCACTTATATTATTGCTAATTTCTATATCTGTTTCTTATAGTAAAAAAATTATAACAACTAAACAATAATACATGGTTATTTAAATAAACATAATAAAAAAAGTTATATAAAGCAAATATATCTATATAATAACCACTTATAGGCATAATACAGTCTTTGCAATGTTCTGCAATATAATCTAGATTTTTTTGTTTCTATTTTTCAATACAATTAAGAATTTTTGTTTTTTTAATTGAAAAACTTCAAAGTAAATTAGCTTACCTCACACTTAACTTTATATGATGTGTCCAAAGAGAAATGAACATGAGAGTGGTCATCAACTTCTTGTGAGTGAGAATCTGCTACCACCTCAGCATCACTCTCACTGCCATATTCCTTCTCTGCATAGTATGTTCTTACTCCATCCCTATAGAAAATAAAATATTAATTTGTCATTTACATGTTAAAAATTGTAACTAAAGATTTTATAGGTTAACACAATTTTGCTACTTCAAAAATTAGGTCAGATCAAATATCACTAACATATAAAGAATAATATAAATATTACACACTTCAGGTCTACTGTTATTGTTTTACTATAAAAGCACAGTGTTTTAAAAGTAATGTACAATGTTTTTATAGTCATAAAGTTGCTATTGATTTTGATGTGTTGAAGCACTTAACCTAGTTTCAAAATTAACCTTATAAAAGCTCGGCTACATAAACAATAAACATAATTCTCGTCGTAAGACTCTTCATCATCATCAAAAAAGAAATGGAATTCAGCTAAGGGCTCCCAACGATGGTAATGATCATAATACTCGGACATCATTACTGAAACATATAAGAGATAACTGTGATAGACATCTATAATTATTTAATAGGCATATATTATAGTAATTTTCACGTAATTAATATAAACCTTCACTAGAAAATTGAAATTTCCCAAAACCTAAACTACGTCTAGTATCTAGCTGTCTACTGGTTTTGACAGATTTGAGATTTACTGAATAATGACATTTGTGAATAGTGATTTATCAGAAGATATTTTTTGTGTTGGCGCCTTTAAAACCGAATTAATCTAACCAAAAGCTTAATATGTGAGTTCTTAGCTGCTTAAATATTATACCGTACTTCAATTATTTAAAAAAAATATTCTGTTAATTGTAAAATAGCGCATATTTTATAAATACAATTTTAGTATTGATACATTATAGTATAGTTTATAATAATATATATGATTCTGCTATTAAAACTTCTAGTTAAATAATCCTTTTATTGTGAATGAGTCACCGTTCATGATATCTTTATTATTTCGAATTTTAAATACCGTATATTCTAAATAGGCGTACCGTACATTTATGTTCTTTTTCATTTGTATTTTCATTACCTGTTCCATCTTTTATTTGTTGTTTTATCCTTGAAGGAGTGTCAAATCACATGTGTATTTGACATTTACGTCACGTTTCTGTGTTTTCCACCACGTTATTTCGTACAATTTGTAACTTTGCAATTCTTATACAAATTCTAATTGCATGTCAGAATGGGAAAGAAAAATAAAGATTCGCTTGGGCGCGCTTTAATTAAAGACCGATATTCAAAAAATAGACATCGCAGACATGTCGAAGACAATACTATGGTGAGATAACTCATTTATATAAATATCTGAAGTTATAAAATATTGGGTCTTACAACTTGTTTATTATAAATATTATATACGTTACTATCGATTTTGTAATAACTTTTAAACATATTGTTGAGTAATTGTTGTAATAAATTAATTTAATACTTTTAATAATTTATCTCTGTATATTACCAAATAATATTTTTTTTTATTTATTTGCTTATTAAATTTTAACAGCTCCACACAACTGAAGTCAACGATGGCTACGACTGGGGCAGGCTTAATTTACAATCAGTTACAGCTGAATCTTCACTCCAAGAGTTTCTCTCCACAGCTGAACTGGCTAATAGAGAATTTATTGCTGAAAAAATGAATGTCAAATACGTTAAATCAGCTCCTTGTGCTGTTGATATTGTGACCTCTCAACCGGATTTTGATGAACCACTCACAGTGCCGCGCAGGTATTTATTTATTATTATTGTGTCATTATATGTGTAAGCAAAATAAAAACAATTTTATAATATCATAGTACAAATCTGAGTACGTGAGGTAGAGAATTACAATTTTCATTTCATACCTCCAATAAGAACTCAAGATCAAAATCAAGAATCAAAAAAAGAGTAAAAAAAAATAAAAATTGTGAAGACATTACAAGGGCTCTGTTTGTTAATGTATAGTTGTAATTCTTTCAATGTTCCTAGTTCCTCAATTGGATAAATTATTTACATTTCTTCACTCTGTCAATGCAAAGCAAGCACAGTCTCGAGTGCCAGCCAACAGGCATAGTTGAATTTGGTCAGAATGTTATTCTATTTCTGTGATTGCTTAAAGCCACACTTCTTGTTTTATAAATAAATACTTTTGTCTATATTGATAAGGGATCTTGCAAGATCATTTGCATGATCTTTTGATCCTTTATGTATATGATACATTTATCTATCTATCAATTCTTTGCTGAAATGTCCATAATTTCAGAGTGTTTGTAGATTAACAAACAAATATATATATAATTATTTTCTAGACCCCCATGGAAGCCGAGTGTAACACCAGAAGAACAACTTATAAAGGAAAGAGATGCTTTTCTTGACTGGCGTAGACATTTAAATGAACTGCAAACGAAACTTGGTGCAGCTGTGACTCCATATGAGAGGAATTTAGAACTGTGGAAACAATTATGGAGAACACTGGAGAAATCAGATATAGTTTTAATATTGTTGGATGCAAGAAATCCACTTTTATTTAGGTAAGAAAATCTTATAAATAAACTTTATTATACATTTTCCAAAAAAGAAAATGTATAATATTATTATACATTTTCTTTTTTATTTACATATTTACATATGTAAATAAAAACAGTTTTAAAATATTAAAATATTGGTAGAGGCTATTGAGGTTGTTGTGTGGGAAAATGCAGTCAGAAGGGCACACATATGCATTAAGCAACACAAAGATTTTTTTCGATTCAACTAACTGCTCCTGAGATTAATGTTTAACTAAACAAACTCTTCTAATTTATGAAATCAATATAGTTCTATAATCTTATTACTTAAATTTAAATACAATTTTCTAAATAGTTATAGTTTATTTATGAAAAATAATGATTGTAGCATTTGGTGGTCCATTGTAATTTATAATGTTTACTTTCAGATGTGAAGACTTAGAAAAATATGCAGCTGAACAAAAATGTAAATGTATACTGTTATTAAATAAAGCGGATCTCACCACTGAATATGGGCGCAAGTGTTGGGCAGAATACTTCGATAAAGAGGTAGGATATGAGTTATATTTTCTATCTAATGCATACCTTATTTATTTATTTGTCACTTATTAATACTGGGTAATGATATTTGAAAAAGTTGCATGTCCGGCAGTAATTTACAACTTTGATCCCCCATAACTCCTAAACTGAACACTGCATTGTCAAAATATTGCGCAATTGTGCTGAGGACCTATATAGGTCTAACATATTAAATAATAATAAACATCGGAGAGTTCTTTTACCCGCCCGCTTCTCATGGAATGCCCCATAATAAGTTGTGACAAGCATATAAGAATTTGCACGATAAAAATTTATGGCTTAATTGACTAGATCATTTATACTATATCCAAGGAGCGTGGGTTCGAAGCTCGCTATGCTTTAGTCTTTTACATACATAAATATCTTCTTTTTCTTAAATCAAATGCAAAAAAAACCTGTTTGTCTCTTCCAGAATATTTCAATAATTTTCTTTTCCGCTGCAAAAAGTACGAAAGAGAGAAAGATAACAGAGGAAAGTGTTGACGCTCAAACAGAGGATAACGAAGAGAATGACGACTCAGGCACCGAATCTATAGATTCTGAAGAAATTGACAATCCAAATGCTCTAAACGATATGCAAGATGACATTGAACTTTTCAAACGACAATTGGGTGATTTGGACAAGGCTGTTAATAATACAGCCAATAAAATAGATGCAATACAATTGGCTTTGGAAAAAGTAATGGAAAATCTAAAATTGGGCAAACCTATAGAACCTGTTTCACTTGAAAGTGATATAAGTGACACAGATAATAAAGAAAGCATAGATGAAAGTGAAAGTGTAAATAAAGTGTCAAATTCATCGGAAATATTTGACAGAGATAGGTTATTGCAAGTGCTCAAAAGCAAAAAAGTAGATAATCTAAAGAACCCACCGCGAGTGACAGTCGGTATGATTGGATATCCAAATGTGGGGAAATCTAGTTCAGTCAATGTTTTAATGCAGACTAAAAAAGTGAGTAAATGATTTTTAATAATTATTATTTTAAAACTTTGCTTGCACCAATCTTGGATTGAATCTGGGATTGTTTTTCACTTGCTGCATTTCATTTCTTCCCTCTGGTAAGAATATACGAGGTTCATCTCCATTACAGTAGCATTACAGCACTGTACTTAGAAAATCATAATTTTAAGCATAAAAATCATAATTTTTATATCATAAAATCATAATTTTAAATTATATTTTGATAGCCGTTGTAAAACTCCCCTTACAGAGTCGTCGCAGGTTTAAATTCCGCTATGTAATTTTTTAACGTACTTTCTACAAATTCTGTATTTTTCTATCTTTGCAGGTAAGCGTAAGTTCAATGCCGGGCCACACTCGGCACATACAATCATTAATATTGGATGAACAAGTGGAGTTACTAGACTGTCCCGGCTTAGTGTTGCCAGCGTATGCGGTCGCACCAGACTTATTGTTGACAGCTGTGTTGCCAATTGATCAGGTGATTTTATTATTTCCTTATTGTTTTTGATTAAAGGCTAATGAAGTTAATATGTGAATGACGCCAGTCGTGGCGCAGCGGCACAAAGTGTGACTGTAAAATCGGCTGGTTCGATCACTACTTGAGGAGATGAAATATTTATTTAACTCAACACGCAATGCCTCCAAAATTCAGCGGAAAGTGGGCAACAGGGTGTCTTAACACTAGATTTCCTCTGCCTACCCTGCTGATTTAATTTAATTTTTTTAATTTTTTATTCTACTTTTAAGAAGAAGAAAAGAGGACGTTGAAATGACCTATCCCACGTTTCTCATTAGAATCGCTCGACCCGGTAAATGCGACGTATCTCCATTTACTATTATTTTAAAAAATAGAATTACCGCGTCGAGATTAAAAAAAAAAATATTAAAATTTTACCGAATAAAAATATTTTCAAAGAACATATAAATCGTATGTTACACCGTTCTGTTGTGTATGTATATTCAGATTCTTTTCCATCTTTCTTTTATTTTTCTTATATTTTAGATGCGTTCCCACGACGCGGCGATGGCGCGTCTCTGCGAGTTGGTCAGTCGACATACATTTGCAAACAAATACGGCTTGCTCCTACCAGAGTACGAGGAAAGTGGACAGGAATATGAGAAAATACTTACGGCACACGCTTGTGAGTATTTAACGATTCCTTTACATTGTATTCCTCATAAAGAATTAAATAAACAGAGAAAATCTAGTGTTAGAACACTCCGTTCTCCGTTTCGTATTCGAAATTGAGACACTGTTTGAAATGAAATGAAAGCTGTAATTGGTTACTCTTGTTAATAAAATAAATTATGATGTTATTTACTGTACAGACGTTTTTGTTCTTAACTAAAATATCCAATTTGTGGCTGGAATTATCCATTTCATTTTCCAAATCACTTTAGACCATAATCGTGTATATGTCACGAAGAGGTGGTGTAGAAGGCTTTTATCTAATCATTGATGCCGTCGTGGCGCAGTTGACAGTGTCTTATTTGTAATCGCAATAATTGTACGTTCCATCCTCACTCGGGGAAATTAATTATTTTACCATCGATCCAGTAGACAAAGTGCGGTGTCGAGTTCCGCCACTAACATACAATGTTTCGAAATTACATCTGGACTGCAGTGCCTTAATACTAGATTGCCTCTGAAAAAAGCTTAAAGCTGAAACTGACTATTGTTTTTACTTCCAGTCAACAGAGGCTTCATGACGGCATCAGGTCAACCCGACAGGTCAAGGTCAGCTCGTCTCTTCCTAAAAGACGCAGCCAGCGGTCGGTTACAATGGGAACAACTACCGTCGGGATGTGAACCCGCACCCATCGAAGTGTTGATCGATGATAGGAGGAGTGAGAGGAAACCCACGCCGAGGGAAGCTAGGGCTGTGGAGGTTTGTATAGAAATTAAAATCAGCTTCACGCTGTATCCCGCACACAGCAGGGTAGGCAGAGGGAACCTAGTGTTTTTAGACACTCCGTTCCCCACTTTCTGCCGAATTCTGGAGGCATTGCGTGTTGAGTGGCAGAACTCAACGCCGCGCTTAGCCTCAACGCCAGAGCGAAGAAAATGGAAATATAAATTTAAGTAAATATTTATCTCCTCGAGTGGGGATCGAACCCACAACCAGTCGGTTTACAGTCTCACTTTGTGCCGCTGCGCCACGACAGTATAGAAATTGTAATGTAATATTATAAATTATAATAACAAATTTATTTAAGTACAAGTATACTCTTGAGATTGTTTTGGCACAACAGCATAGCATTTGATAGTCAACATGATGGTTTTGGTTTCGATCTCTACAACATCAGTGTCCTCTGTAAAATGTGATGTAATCATTTTTAATGTTTTAAAGTGTAATTTCACGGTATAATAATTTGAACGAAGCGGAACTCAAATGCGCGCTTTTTGTTTATCGTCCACGCGCACGGACTACTGAGTCATACGGTGTATCCCGCACCTCGCAGGCAAAGGGAACTTTGGCAACTTTGTTAGTGCTCCCCCGCATTCTTTAAAAAAATCAACATCAAATTAAACCATCAAATATTACCTCATTTTGCTGAAATAGTAAAATATTTTTTTGTGTGTGCTCTTCCTAGCACATTTGCTTACTCTGGTAGCAAGACAAAACGCGGTGCGGAGTCCGCCACTCAATACGAAATGTTGCGAAAGAGAAATGGGTACTAGGTACTAGGTTCCCTCTGCTCACCCTGCTACTGGCGGGATTCAGCGTGAAGTTGAAAAAAAGGAACCTAGGAAATGTGGGACAGTGAAGTTTATTTTTATAAGAATTATAGGAATTTCCATACTCTCTCTCTCTCTCCATCTATCTATTTATTAATCTGTCTATGTTTTTATCTAATAATCAACCCACCAGTTGAGTAAACAATTAATCAATCGATATACGCATTCAACGCAATCTTGCATTGCTATTTTGATCTATTTATTGTTGTCCAATTTGCTTTAGAACTTGCACACTTATTCCAATCCAATGATAATTTTTCTGAGTGCTTCTAAGATTTTTCCTCCAGAGTTTGGCGGAAAAGTAAAAATAGAATGGATTTTTTTCGAGGCAATGCACGTTGAGTGTCGGAACTTAACGCCGGACTTTTAACCTGATGCCAGAGCGAAGAGATGAAATTATTAAGAAATAAAAATTCATTATCTCGAGAGAGGATCGAACCCACGATCGTCGTGTTAAAGTTACACCCCTGTGCCCCTGCGCTACGACGACTTCGTCAAATAAAACATGTGATGACGTCAATAAATATGCAATTGTACCGTAACACACGAATACAGATGGTTTTGACACCAACGTGGATCAGTGGAAGAGCTAACTTTAAACACGATGGTTATAGGTTCGATTCTCACTCAAGCAAATGAAATTGTTTAATTTCGTAGCGTTGTATTCCTCCAATCAACATGCAATAGTATGAAAGCTGCGGAAAGTTCGAACGGAATGTCTTGACACTAGATTCTCTCTGCCTACCCTGCTCTAAGCGAAAACAGCGTAAAACTTAAAAATAACCATCCTCCGAGTAGGCATCGAACCCGCAACCATCGTGTCCACTATGACCTCAATCACCACGCATTCTAAAATAATATCAATAAATATATCACTATAGTGAAATATTACGTGATAATGTGTTTGACTGCCTCCTACAGCTGTGGGTGGCGATACACTTTTATGAAATAACCTACATTTTTATAAATTATGATATTAACGCTTTTAAAATAGTTTTATACTCTATAGTTTTATCGTTTTACATAATATATATTTTTGTATAGGATAAAATTTTGAATATAGATTAGAAAATGTAAAATTAAATAAAAGTATGTAATTGAGTGTTTTTAGTTATAATGTTTGTATTAAGTACTAGGTTCACTTTGGAGCCCGGTTTCCACTGAGCAAGAGAAATGAACGTTTGATGCTTAGATGTAACGGACTTCTTTTCAATAAATTAAGTTTACTTTTCCACCAACAAAGACTTTTTTTTGTAATCTTCTCTACAACTGAGCGAGCCCTTTCTCTCTTATTCTGCATTTAAGTCGTAGTAGCTTGGATACTTATTTAGAAAACGTATAATAATTTGAACGCGGCGGGACTCGAACCCGCGCCGGTTTAGAAACTGGCTGGACACCGACTAGGTGCTCTGACCGTACTGGACGTATGTCGGACTCAGTAGTCGGTTTCCAGGAGGCGCGGGTTTGAATACCGCTATGTTTAAATTTTTATACGTTTTCTTAACAAATATCCTGTTTTTACTTTCACGCCTTTTCAACCAAGTTATAATATTACAGGGTTGGCTGAATAAATCCACTGAAATTGACAATTCCTTCTTTGCATCGCAAAAGAGTGCGGCTCACGTCAAAGGAAAACCTATTCTAGGGTAAGTTTATTTAAAATATTATTCTATTATTTTAAAATATTTTTCAAAAACAATTTAATTTGAAAAAGTAGTTTCTGAGATTAGCGCGTTAAAGCAACCCAACTCATTTACGATATTAGTATAGATTTCAAAATACCACACAAACAAAGTAGCCTACTAAAACTTCTATTATTATACATACATAACATTTATGTAACAAAATTTATATTCACTTTGTCGATTTTCACAACGTTATATTGAAATGTACGACGAAATAAATTGAGAGAATTGACTTCTCCTAGAAATGTATGTAGAGCGTATTTATAATTTAATAAAATACGGTCGTGTGTAACGCGGAACGATAGTTGTAAAGTTGAGTTGTCATTCGGACATTGGTGGGTATTTGTGGTTTATTGTATTGAAGTAATGGAAATGCGGTTGTGGGTTCGAGTCCCACTCGAGGGAATGAAATATTTAATGTTTTCGATAATGTAGACGAATTCGAAATCGCTTTGGTAACAAGATCAAAGGCGGCGTTGATTTCCCACACTCAATACGCAATGCCTCCAGAATTTAGCGGAAAGTGGAGAACGGAGTTTCTTAATATGACAAGCTAAAAAAAAAGAATAAGAGAAAGAGAGAAGTTTTCTAGCGATTCTACTCACACCGTTCTATTTACAGACATCGCGCACGAGTATTTCACTTTTATGGTGCAATTATAGGTCAACTGGAATAGGCGTCGTATAGTTTTGAAATTAGCCTACGTATAATTTGAAATGAAGTCTGTTTTCTAAATCTGTTTGTAATTTTTAACTATTCTAACTTTATGTACCAAAAAATGTGAGCGGCAAAGTGGCACAAATAGTACAATTGCACTGTAATCGCGACTGGTTGTGGGTTCGAACCCTCCTCGAGGAGATGAAATATTTATTTAAATTTATATTTTTCTTTCTTCGCTCTGGTGTCGAGGCAAACCGCGGCGTTGAGTTCCGCCCCTCAACACGCAATGCCTCAAGAATTTGACAGAAAATGGAGAACGGTGTCATAACACTAGACACCCTCTATCTATCCTGCCGTGTGCGGGATACAGCGTGAAAGAGATTTGTATCATAAGTACCTACTCGCCTATACATACTTACTGTAGCTCACATTCCTGGGTCCGTCGCGTTATTGCATCCGTATTTACTGTACGCTCGTTTTCACGCTCGTTAAACGGCATCGTACAGTAGTTAAAGTTTTATAAATTAACGCCTGACGCCCAACTGCTGGCCTCCTTCCAGGGAGACCGTCTTGAAGTTTATTTAAGTTTTGTCTAACTGTTATTGATAATGTTTGGCATTTGTCTTTTGTAATGCACTTCACCTCTGTTAAGTGCGGAGTTGGCCGCGCTTTGTCTGAGTTGGGTAAGATGTCGTAGTGTGGTAGTTGTATGAAAATATTATAAATCGTCGTTCTCGTGTTTTACCAATCATCCCTTTTATACGTGCGACTGTAATTGTGACGCTAGTGGGTTCGATGCCCACTCGAGGGAATTAAATATTTGATATTTTCATATCCTCATTCCGGTAATAAGGCAAAGTTGCGTTGTATTCTTTAACTTAACACAGTAATTTATTATGACAAATTCACAATGATATTTGTATAAATTATATGAGGCCAGTAGAGGCAGTGGAGGCAGTAGAGGCGCAGGAACACAAAGTGTGATTGTAAACGCGACTGGTTATGGATTCGATCCCCGCTCGTAGAAATAAAATATTTATTTAAATTTATATTTTCATTCCATCGCTATAGTGTCGAGGCAAAGTTCGGCGTTTAGTTCCACCACTCAACACGCAATGGCACAAAGTGGGAAGAGGAGTGTCTTAACATAAGGTTCCTTCTGCTTACCCTGCTGTGTGCGGGATACAGCGTGAAGCTGAATATTTCTTGCTAGTAAAGTAATTTCATAACAAAGACATATTAATAATTACATTTTATTTTCAGTGTAACAATTCCACAAGGCGACAAACCGATCGTAGGAAAACCATGGAAACTTGAGAAGAAACATGCAAACAAAAATAAAAGAGAAAAATTAAGAAGAGTCTACGCCCATTTAGACGAACACTAATTTACCACAGATAGCATATAAATAAGAACTATGTATTCCCATTTAGTTATAATCTGTATATCTTACAGTCTGTAACACTTGGCTGTATGAACTCCAACCTGTGACTAGTGTATTAAATATTTTATTAAAGAGTTCCCTTTTTCATCAGATTTTTGTTTTATTTATTTTATGTTGTAATTAAAAATAATTTATTTGATATTTATACATGATTGAAATAAGATTTTTTATACAATTAGTTTAAGTAAAATGTATATAATAATGGGTAAAAATTTATACAAATGGTGAAGTCGGTCGTGGCGCAGGGGTACAAAGTGTGACTGTAAACGCGAATGGTTGTGGGTTCGATCCCCACTCGGGGAAATGAAATATTTATATAAAAAGTATGTATATTAACAACATTGTCATCATCATGAACATTTTAGTTCCGCCACTCAGCACGCAATGAGTCAGAAAAACGGAATGTCTAAATACTAGGTTCTCTCTGCCTACCCTGCTTTATATATAATAATATACGAAATATATTTATATTATAACGCAAAAACTTAATATAGAAACACTTATTTACTTGCAATAACTATATTTCTTACAATAATGTTAATTATAATTCACTATACTTCTCATTCCAACCACATTTTCCCGCCCAAATTTGACATAAGCGCGCGTCATTCGTTTCCCGCCAAGCCCCTCCCCGAGCGCTCGGCGACAGTGCGCCCGAGAGTTGCCGACGAGCCGGGTGGCGCGTAACAATATATCTTCAAGTATGCCACAAATTTTCCGACTAAATTCAAAGGTTGCATGTTAACATGTGGCATAATGCACATTGTTTTATCAGAATGGGAAAATTTACCTGAACTCTACAACCATCGCTATAGACATTCTTACAAAACATTATCGAATGATAAAAATAAGAATACATTAAATGTATGAATCATTTAATGATTTGGGTAAGAAGTCTACTCAGTGGAAAGTAAACACAGCAACATCCACTTAAGTGTCTTTAAAACGAAGATTTAAAACTAATAAATCTATACCCGATTTACGCAAATCTAAGTGACGTCATATCCACGATCCTAGACTGACTGAAGCAGAGGCGGAATTAAATTTACTGCCTAGCAGATTTATTTTCAAACGATAGGCTATCTAATTTTTGCAACTCTTACCTTATATAGATATTGTCATTTGGTAGGTTATTGCTACAATATGACAAATTCGTTGAAAATGTATGTAAACGTTTGTTGTGGGTTCGATTATCACTCGAAGAAATGAAATCACACGATCACAGCATCAAGCGATCTTTACGTAATAGCGGGTAGTATGTGAGCGGTGAAGATGCCACATTGAGAATAAAGAAGAACGTGCTCAGGTGGCTTAGGCACGTCGAGCGAAACTGTGAGGAAAAAATTATTTATGAGGCAAACTTAACAAAAGTTGGTAAGGTTGTAAGAGATCCAGAGAGGAGACTGTCGTTGGCCTTCCAGTACACAGTATCTATAAAAAACCAAAGGTTTGAATGTGACCTTCATCTGGATGAAGGTGATTTCCAGCTGACATCATCCTCTCTCGGCTGCTTTAATGGTCGTGCTATGATTCCCTCAATTGTTGCGGTTAAACAAAGTTTTCTGACTCATTACGTAATGATAGAGCTTTCGCCGGTTAAGGCACTCCATTTCCCATTTTCGAGGCCTTTCGTCTTAAGTGGCGGACAATATCGCCATGCATAATTACCAGAGCGAAGAAATGAAAATAATAATAAAAAACAATAAGGTTTCCTTTTAAAAAAAATTAGTTGGATGTTATGTTCATATTTTTTTTTGTCGTAGTTAAAAACTTAAAAGTTACGATATTCAAGGCCCAAAATTCCTCCTCCAAATCTTGGACGGTTTTCTTTTTATGTGAACAATTCTGTAAAAAATTTTAGTAGGTACTGAGATGGAGATAGATCCCTAAGGCTGATACAATAAAAAATGTAATCAAACTATTTGAAGAATTCATAGCTTTTATTTATTTTTCAGTTTTACGCTATATCCAGGCAGTGGGAACAGTCTATTGTAAAGATACTCAGTTTCCGCTGAATTTTTTGAGGCATTGCGTTTAGTGGCGGAACTCACCGCGTAGCCTTTGCCTCTGTGACGGCGCCAGAGCGAAGAAATGAAGGCATTTGTTAATAACAATTCATTCCCCCGATTGGGGATCGTACACGCTACCGTCGCATTACGCTCACACACTTGTGCCACTATATCTATATAACTACTGTAATAAATATAATCATGAGAGGGCGTGACTTACCGCGCGAGTGGGACGGTCCAAATAAGATTTATTGTTTGTAGACATTGGCACACCGACGTGAGATACGTAAATTATAAGCATAAAACATTTTTTTTAATCTTTACATACGCAATTTCTACTTTTTATCTGTCAGGCATAGACAATTGCTTTTTTTTATTTTTTTCAAATATAATATATTAAAACACCAAAATGGGAAAACGATAATATGTTGAATTTTAGGAAACAAGTAAGTATTTTATTTTTATTTTATTTTATTTAAGTATGTTCTGATTTTAAAAGAATTTATTTTAACGAGACAATAAACATAGTTGAGAACTGAGAGCCAAGTTAAATGTAGAGACGCGTCGTTCCCGGCTACACCGACAAAAGGTCTGTGTTCATTCGGACTAAAATTCATCTTAGAAAATTAATTTATAGATCTATAAAATTAAGACTGAAATATCTTGTGTCACGGCAAATCGCGGTGTTGAGTTCCGCCTCTGAGTATTCAATGCCTTCACAATTTGGTTGGAATTGGGAAGCGGAGAGTCTAAGCACTAGGCTCCCTCCGCCTACCCTGCTTGCTACGTGCGAGATACAGCACCAAGCAGAAAAAAATACACAATATATGCATTTTGTCCTATCTGTGGAATAACATCACGCGACTATATAGGTAACTATTCATCGTAGACTTTCAATCTGTAACCATCGACTCACAAGAGTTGCGAACATTAAATCCAACACTTGTTTTAAATTAGCGGGCGCTGTAAATCAGACGATTCGGGCCAACATTACGCCATGAGATTCCTTGAATACTTCTACGGCTACGCATCGAAAATGTTTATTTTATGAATGGCTTCAGGGCTAGCTCGCTCGCTTTTAAAATATTGCAGTTTTCAATCGATTTAGTGTGTCATTTAGAATTTAGTTTAATCTTAGATGTTAACTTGTTTTTGGGGATTTTTTAAAAGTTAGTCTCGAATTTAAAAGTAAGGTTATACAGAACATATTATTTTTTGACATTTTAGACACATTGCGACTGAGTTCCGCCACTCAATACGCAATGCCCCGAACGGATGAGTGGTTTTTCTTTCTTCTACTATGTGTGGGATAGAGCGTTAAATTGAAACAATAAATAAATATGTTTTATTAATATTACAAATTTTATTAACTATCATTTCCATGTTAAACAGAATAGGGTAAAATACATGTAATTTATAAATAACATACACAAAACAAGATAAATTATAATTGTATGTAGTAAAATTCAATTCTACTCTAAGAAATAGATATCCAAGGGTTCTAGTCAATTTAATAAATATTTGGTTACCTAACACCATTATGTAATTCAATCAGGTCTCATCAGGCAAGACACCAGGAGAAATTAAATATCAAAATATGGTTTTATATATAGTTACGTAAAACCGTTAAGTTTTAAGATGATACATTTACTTCAAATGGATAAAATTCAGTTTATTAAATTTTATTTTATAGTTACAACTCGACATAATAAAAGAAATTACAAGTTTTCGTCACTTACATCCATAGACTCTACATGATCTTAACAGGTTCTTCACTCTTTTCTAGTTCTTCTTCGTCTTCCCGGCATTAATAAGTTTCGTATCTTCAAATCTTGCACGTAGAACGTTCTGATAAAGTAGACCTTTTCACTTTGCTGTTGACATTTCATAACAATCAGCAGCAAAGCGGAAAAAGACAAATTTATCGAGAACTCTTTTCTTAGTGTTCACATATTTCTTCTTAATTCATCATTTTATTATGATGATAAATTTATACCTACTGAATAAATAAAAAGCACATAAATTAATTTCTAATATAAAGGTTATAATAGGTTACGTACCTGAAAATTATGTTGTATTTTGCTGTAATGTAGACGCGATGTTAATAGCCAGCAGTTGTCCTGCAATTCGATAGGATATTAAAATATTATCTGCATATACGCAGATTTTTGTTAGCTTCATGCTGTATCCCACTTGCAGTAGAGGGAACCTGGGGTACTAATGTTAAGACTAAATACGATAATCTATAAATTTTTGACAGTGAAATTTGTTGGGGATGGTTCGGTGATTTTATACTACTACTGTGCAAAAACCTTGGGTCTTAAGGTATGATTGGAAAATAATATAGGGGTTTTGATAACGTAACAAAAAGTTTTGTACTAACGTTCATCGTTATCTATATCAAGATCTTTAAATAAAGATTTATTACGCTGGAAAACACTGCGCTATAAGTAAGGAATTTTCAATTTCATATATTTTATTAAATGTTTCCCTCACATCTTATATTTCAGATGAATCTTGGCAAGAAACTTCAGTTATTTTGAACTCTGTATCGTTCATATAGAAATAACATAAACAAAATATCGATTGTGTAAATAAACGCCCAACTTAATGCAAATACCGCTGTTCGATTTATATGAAAAGTGGATTTTGTTTAGTTTTTCATAGTGCTTCTTTCCGCGCACGTTTGTTGGAATAGATTAGTTAAAGTAATGTATTGTTATATTGGGAAGATATAAACTGTTATAGTTATGGTTTCAGTTCTCACTGGGTCTGGTCAGTTCGATGTATTTATATAAACTTGATTAAACGAAGCACAGACTTTTTCCCAAGATCTCTAATAATTAATATTCAAATAAAAACAATTTAATTTAATAGTTTCACGCTGTATCCCGCATATACCGGGGTAGACAGGGGAACAGGGGAACCGTGTTAACAAAAAAATCATTCCTCAGTTTCCATTCCCCGATTGGGAATCTAACCCATAACAATCGTACCTTTACGCTTGTGCGACTGGACCACGACGACCTCAAGTTTACTGTTTAGAAAATAAAAACTAAATTAATTTTTATGTAGAAGTATGTAGTTAAAGGCGTGGACGAATCGCAAAATAAAATTAACGCCCGGGAACATGAAAGATTATAAAGATGAAATTTTAATATTGTTGTTAGAAGATTAGAAGCGAAACAAACCGTTTGAATCTCTGTACAACATAAGAAATCGCTTTAACTTCTGACACAGTGAAATCATTTTTATCATCTACTTTCGACGAATAGACAGCTTAATGAGGTGCCAAAATGATAATAAAAATTTGATTATAGTACAGATATGTTGATATTGAGTGGTTGTATTGTTTTTTAATGTTTTTTGTGATTGAATTTGATTTCTACGCAAAAAGCTCTTTTTTAGAGGAAAGATACCTACGCATGTTGGTTGATGCTATCGGTGCGCAAAGGGACAGCGAAAATAAATAATATGGTTGTGGGTTCGACCATGTGGGAGGTTGATTAATTTATTTTCTTTTCCTTGATATGATAGAAAAAGACTTTGATTGGAACGAATGGAATGGGCGATGAACCACTTAACACACAGTGCCTCCAAAATTAGGCTTATGAGCGGGAAAATGAAAAAACATATATTTCATTCCTCCAAGAAGAAGAAACTCACAACCATTGCATTTATAGTCGCACACCTGTGCCTATGCGCCACGATGCCATCAACAAAACACTTTGGAGATAAAGTGTGAAGCTTAAAAAAACAGATACTCCTATAACTCATATTGAAATGTCATATGGTAGCGTTTAGCGCTACGTTTTGTCTAGCTCTGGCAGGCAAGCACAGGCATGTAGTCTACAAATGTGATGTGCCGATGGTATCTAAAAGATGAGGAAAGATCCTGCCAAATCCAAATTCTGTAGAGATTTAATTAAAAAATTGACATCTTTATTATATCGCCTAAATAAGGAAAGATCAATTTAAAATACTGTGTTAAAATATAATATTATGACCTTCGATATTATTTGTAAGTTAGTAAAATTTTAACTTTAGAAAATTACATTACAAACAGTTTACAGTCTAAAATGAGTCAAAATATCGAGGAAATATATACATGTATATACAATTAATACATTTAACATAGATTCCAGATGTTCCAGAAACGGATAGAGAATATGATTAATACGATTGAGAAAAACAAGCAAAGAAAATAAAAAAATCGTCCTAATTTTCACAAACAAGAACAAATATTTATCACTTGCATACTTCAGATAGACAGGTTAATGAGGTGCCAAAGTTATAATACGAAAAAATGCTGAAGTCAAGACGGTTATTTGGGCGTTACGAAGAATCACGTCGACTTTCACGAGCAATTAAATTCGATTAATGTTTACGATTTGTCTCCGGGAAACGTGACACAGATAATTCTTTTTCTGTCTTTTAGGGTTGTGCTGTTTTAGCGAAGCATCCGCTACGGCCCCTTAGAGAGTCGCTTTCGGTTGTTTGTTTTGAGTTTGTATGTATTTCTGAATAAAATTTTTATTTGCGTTTTACGGTGTTAAATTTGGCGCAATGTTCGAATGTATGTAATAGTTTAAACTCTAATATCAATATAGAAAATCAGCTTTTACGCCAAATACCAGGTACGCTTTTGTGGCCAAATAAAAATAGTTAAAATTTGTGTACGACACTTTTTAGGTGCGGAACTTAGGTTGGACCGTAGATTTATCCCTGGAATGTATCACTTCGCCATATAGTGATAATACCATGCCATCCTCGAAAAATATACCATATTGGATTTGGTCATTTAATTCGCAGTGTCTCTAAAACATAGGTACTTAATTTAAGAGTAAACTTAAGTATTTTTTCTTAAAATGCATCAACATAAATTAATAAAATAAAATGATTTAAAGTATACGGCGGCGTTTGTTGCGAGTCTGCCTTCCTGCTCAACTTACTCCACTTTGCAAGGTCCTTACCGTCCTTGTTGGTTAGTGCATTAGCCTTCACGTCCTGCATCACGTCATCCAGCCAAAGCTTTCTTGGGCGTCCGGAAATAATGTATTGGTGCACCAAAATCATACTCATATTTTTTAACACAATGCACCGTCTAAGCTATAATTACACTGTTCTATATAATGAACTATAAAGATATTTTTTATGAGGTCTTCATCATAAAAAAATATAAATGTCTATATTTTTTTCAACGCGACTAAATTTCAAAAATATTTTCAGGTAACTAAATAAAAAGTTATTGAAACTCGAAAGAAGAACAGTGCTGATAGATGTGTTTATAGTTAGATGACAATAATGTAACATTTGAAATAACAGTATTTTCATAGTGTTGTGCCAAAATTAAAAGGTGTCTCCAGATTGTGATTCTCCCTAATTTTATTGAATAAAATACCTGGTTTATTTTTTTATGGCTAATGAACGTTTAAGAAGTATTTTGGTGGAAATTTATTGTTCCTAATTCATTCTGTCAACGAAACAGAGTCGCTTAAAATGTTAAGGGCAAGAATATATTTTTATTATCGAAGAATATTTTGAATTTGAATTTATAATAACATAATTAAACTAAGAATTTCGAACATATTACTGTAAAGATTCAACTAAATCTGTTTAGTAGATTTGGCGTGAAAGTGAAACAAACATCCATCCTCACAAACTTTTCTCTCACTTATGTTGTAGTTTGGTAGCAGATAGCAAATGAGATCTAATATTCTTCAACGTACACATACTAAACATGTATTATTAGTATTTTCAAATACTTTGTTAAAACATACAATATTTAGACGTATAAGCCGGTCGTGGCGCAGAGACACAAGTGTGTGACTGTAAAAATCTATTAGTTGTGGGTTCGATCCCCACTCGAGGACGTGAAATATTTATCTACATTTACATTTTCATTTCTTCGCTCTGGTGACGAGTCAAAGCACAGCGTTGAGCTCCGCCACTCAGTACGCAATGCCTCCAAAAATTCGGCGGAAGGTGGGGAACGGTGTGTTTTAACTCTAGGTTCCCTCTGCCTACCCTGCTGTGTGCGGGATACAACGTGAAGCTGATTTTTACTTAGACGTATATTCAAGGGAGATTAAAAGAAAATGTTTTGCACGTGATTTTTTTTAAATCTCCCTTGACAACTACTAAATATAAACTGAGATCCAAAATAATCATCAAAGAAAAAAAATATACATATCTGCTTAGTGAAAATAAAAGACTAATGAGCCATTAAACAAAATATGTAGAAGAAAACAAACTGCATACCTACTTGTTTTTTAGTACTAAAAATATATAATTATTTACAGAAATTGGATACGAGACGTCTGAGGTCGATGTCAGTAACCTACGAGTGATGAAAAACTAAAATTTTTTTTATCTTTACACACTTCTCGAGGCTGTTACAATAATAAAAAAAATATTGTTTGTATGTCTCGTTTTTTTTATCAGCTTCATGCTGTGTTTCGCATACAGTAGGGTAGACAGAGGGAACCTAGTGTTAAGATACTCCGTTCCCCACTTTCCGCCAAGTTATGGAGGCATTGAGTGTTGGGTGCGGAACTCAACGCCGTGCTTCGCCTCGACACCATAGCGAACAAATGAAAATATTTATTTATGTAAATAAATATTTCATATCCTCGAGTGGGGATTGAACCTACAACCAGTTTATTTTACAGTCATACTTTGTGCCCCTGCAACACGACTGGCCTGACTAAAGTAAATAATAACTTAGCGATTATATTGATTTGTTTCTGTATTCTTTGTATTTTAAAGCAAGGACATGGTTTTTTTTATTATTTGGGTGAACGTACAAAAATCTTAAAAAAGATAAAGATATTACAATAGGGCAAATAAAGTAATAAGTTCTCTGACTTTCACTATTATTACACATTTTAAATGAAACTTTTTCAACCGGGTTAATCGGTGGGTCCCATGTGTTAGAAAGCTTCCAGCCGTCTTCTCTATGGAAATAGAGACTCTTTGTATGGCAATAATGTCCACAAAGCAAAGCGAGCAGGATGCAATATCTTCATATTGAACTAAAGGTTACACTTACACTTTTAGTCTCAATGAAACGGAGTGTCTTGACACTAAGTTCCTAGGTCCTTTCTGCCTGTGTGTGTATAAATTCTACCAAAAATTTACTTCACTACAAAAATTATCTTTCTATAACTAGAATATAGAAAATAATATTCACAATAATTAGGGAAACGTTGAGTAAAGAACGAGGTTAGTGTCTAAAGTACCTAGTTTTAGATCATTAAACTTTCTATGAAGTATGAGTAAGGCACTATATCAGTCAAATAAGACGTAATTAACGTCTCTACTCCAGAATCCACTTGGTCACTTAATTTAGTAAGTTAATGTAGTGAATTGTAACAATATACGAGTCAATGGTTTATTTTAAATATATTAATAGTTTATATTATTGGGGCCAGACGTGGCGCTGAGCCACAAGTGTGGGATTGTAAACGTGAGAGATTGTGAGTTCGATTCTCATTCGAGGAACTAAAATATATAATATTTTCATTTACTTTCTCTGCTAACGAGGTAAGCTCTGGGGTTTAGTTCTGCCACTTAACACGCAATGCCTACAGAATTTGGAGGAAAGTGGGGGAAGGAATTGTCTCAATGGAAACGGAGTAACTTAAGACTAAGTTGAGACTACATTCTATGTGCGGGATAAAGCATTATGCTAAACAAAATAATTACAAATATGTATATAGAACTAACTTTAGTTTAGTTTCGGTTTACCCGCCCAATTTTCAAGGCATTGCGTATTGAGCAGTGGAATTTAATATCGCGCACTATCTTCTCATCATAAGTTAAAATAAAATTAATTAATTCCCACGATCTAGAATCAATTCCACAATCGTCGATTTCACTGACTATAATCACTGTTCTACTGCTCCATAACTAATTTTTTATCAAGGTAAAAGGCTTAAATTATATCGATAAAGTTGTGGTGTAACTACCTAATATAAACATAAAATAGAGAATAACACACAATTTCTTATGAAACAAATACTATTCCACAACAACGAAACAGACGGAGACTATTGTTAGCATCATTCATATAAATTAATTCGTCTACAAATCTGTCTCAGATCCAATGTAGAGTCAGCTCGTAGAGCTCTTATCGACTGGCGCACGTCCAAGCCGAATAATTACAGGTGCCTGTTACATCGCTTCATACACGTTTTATTTATTTGCTTTTAAATTTGTTAGCATTATATTTTAGTTTTAGTCTGCCTTTGCTTAGGTATGGGTGGGATATAACTCAAGGTTGATCCGCAAATAACTGTTAGTTACTAAGAAATGGTGTTTGTGAGTCATATAAAGTTTGTAACCGCTCGCACACAGCAGGGTGAGCTGAGGGAACCTAGCGTTAAGACGCTTCGATCCTATTAAGAGATTTTCCTTCCCATTTTCCGACGAATTATGGAGGCATTGCGTGTTTAGTGCTATATATAGACTTAGCCTCGTTGCCAGAGCAAAAAATGAAAATATTATATAGTTCATATCCTCGGCTGGGAATCGAACTCATAACCTATCTAATTTACGCCACGACCTGGAATTTTTTATTATGTATTTATTAATATTATTATTGTAAACTAATGTAATCAATTATATTGGACAAATAAAAAACAAAATAATAAATACAAACACTTTACGTCGCGGATATAATCTTGAAATCTTGAAGTTTCGGTCCCACTTTATCTCTAGGTAGAAGGCAAATACAGTGATTTTTCACTAGATATTTATTATCGAATATCGACGATATGAGTGTCCTAACTCTATTTTCTTTCAGCCTACTCGGCTAGGTACAGAGCGATAAGCTCTAAAAATATATATTAGCAGTCTATTGCCTCAACAATTGTGAAAGATGAGTGATGTGCTGTGTTCACAGAGACCGGTAACTTTTATTGCTTTTATACCAAAATTAGATTACAGTAGCTATATAAAGCTTAAACGCAATTACTATTCTTCATAGAAATCTAAAAATGTGCCTATAATTTTAAGTTATTTAGATTCGGTTTATTAATTAAATCATTGAGGCCAGTCGTAGCGCAGGGGCACAGAGTGTGACTGTAAAATCGACTGGTTGTGGATTCGATCCCCACTCGAGGAGATACAATATTTACTTACATTTATATTTTAATTTCTTCGTTCTAGTGTCGAGGCAAAAACGCGGCGTTGAGTTTCGCCAGTCAACACGCAATGCCTCCAGAGCTCGGCGGAAACTGGGGAACGGAGCGTTTTAACACTAGGTTCCTTCTGCCTACCCTGTTGTGCGTGGGATGCAGCGTGAAGCTGATTTGATATTTTTATTTTTTACTTAATTTATTAAATACAATATGAATACTTAGTAATAAATGTTTTAAATTGAACAAAGAATTATATGAAGTTGTTAATTACGTCTGCGTTGAAAGGCTATAAAGAAAAAATGTAAGATTGTCACAAACAGGTGAATTCAAAAATAGTTTTATTAATTAGGTAACTACTTATTTTCGAAGTCGATTCACTAAAATAGATTAACAATCTAAATTTAGTTCAGCCATTTCTAAAAACAAAAACGTATATATTAGATACAGACACCTGAAAAAACGAAACAAAAATAGTGAAAGATTTTAAATATTTCACATTTATTTATATTATGTGTGTAACGTGCGTCATTAGCTGCTTCCGCTGGACTTTGCCAAAACATAGGCAGAACTTAAGAGGCGGAAGCTGCGGTAATTAGTCGATTTGTTTAAGATTATTATTCATGTATGTATATTTCTTAGATTATTAAGTAAGTAAAAATTATATTAAATCAGGTTCACGCGCAGGGCACGCAAAGGGAACCCACTGTTGAGGCACACTGTTCCCCACTTTCCGCCAAAATCAGGGGACATTGCAAGCTGAGTGGCGAAACTCAACGCCGCGCTTTGCCTCGACACCAGAGCGAAGAAATGAAAGTGTAAATTTAAATAAATATTTTATATCCTCGAGTGAGGAATGAAATCATAACCATTCGTGTTTTCAGTTACACAAAATAATTTTATTAGTAACGAGGTAGTCGTGGCCCAGTGGAAATGCGTCTGTAAAGTTCTATAATATGATTTTTTCCAACATACATATCCTATTTGGTTACATTATTAATTGCCTTTAGTTTAGAATGAGGCCACTTAGTTCTACAGGGCTCTTTGCTATAGCCCAAAAAGGACGTACACACAACACAATATGTTGATTTTTTTAAGAGATTGATTATTAAAATGTGTATGAGAATTTCTATTTTCATACGGAACCAAGTTCGGTAGTTTTTTTTTTTAATAAAAGAGTATTCTATTTCCAAAAGTAATTCCAGTGGCTATAAAGTCTCCGAACGATAAAACGACGGAAAAGGATGCATATTGTGAACACAGCGTCCAAACACGCTTCTAATTTGGACTCAATTTTATGGGGCTACTGAGGAAAGGTGGTTTACCTTACTTCAATAATTAATCAAATAGTTCAGAAACAAACATTATATTGTAATATCTGAAACTTGTCCGATATTGTTTTTTATGAGCTGAGTCGTTTTTAATACAAGTAACCAGCTGCCCATTTTATCTGGTACTAGAAAGATGAACTAATGACATCTTTTTCAAAAGTACCATATAATTGAGGCCAGTCGTGGCGCAGTGGCACGAAGTGTGACTGTAAAACCGACTGGTTGTGGGTTCGATCCCCACTCGAGGAGATGAAATATTTACTTAAATTTATATTTCCATTTCTTCGCTCTGGTGTCGAGGCTAAGCGCGGCGTTGAGTTCTGCCACTCAACACGCAATGCCTCCAGAATTCGGCAGAAAGTGGGGAATAGAGTGTCTTAACACTGGGTTCCCTCTGCCTACCCTGCTGTGTGCGGGATACAGCGTGAAGCTGATAAAATAAACCATATAATTAAATATAATAGGTATAATTAAATATGATTCTCTCTCTTTCTCTCTCAATTCCTATTTCCGCCTAATTCAGGAGGCATGCTAAGTGGGCGAACTCAACAACGTGCTTTGCCTCATTACCAAAGCGAGGCAATAAAAATATTAAATATCTCACTTTATTCGAGTGTAAATAAAACTCCCAACTTCTCGCAAAACTGGGGCACCCCTGCGCCACAAGTGGCTTCTGCGGCTTTACTTCTAAGGTAAACAACATTTTAATAAAAAATATAGAAACTGCGCAAAACAGAGCTTTAAATTTACATTTAAGTTTTCACAGTATTTACAAATGACGCACCTACATACATATACATCTTGTATGTAGAAAAACAATTTGTAAACATTTCAAAGATAAACAATATTCTGGACCTAGTAAAATTAAACAGAAATATTTATTTAAGTGTATTTATTTATCAAGAGTACTATTTCCCTGTCCTAAATCTGTTTCTAACAAGTGTGCTATATGGACCGAGGTTTACCGGTCCATATAGCATACTAGTTTTATTTTGTGTTAAAAAAATATTTTCTTTATCTTGTTTACAACCTAAACATGCAATTTTATGTATGATTATATATATAATAATTGTTTTAAGAGTTCAATTGGAAATAAACATTATTTTTTGCACATACTAGGGACCGAAGATACGTTGACGCGTTGCCATGACAATTTGTATCGCAATTCATAAATACAAGTCTTTTATATTTTCTAATAATTCACATTTTTATGTATCTTTACCATCACGCTGTATCCCGCATACAGCAACATAAGCAAAGGGAACCCAGTGTTTAAGACACTCTGTTCTCCATATTCCCCCAAAACCTGCTGGCATTGAGTGATGATGACACCAGAGCGAAGAAACGAAAATTTTAAACCGAACCGAACCGGGAACCGAACGCTCCAAGGTTTGCGTTTACAGTCACACTTTTTTCTCCTGCGCCAAGACTGACCTCAAAAAAAATTATCTTAAATGCATTTTTTTTAAAAAGATATTAGAATTTAGCACACATCTCTATATAAACTATAACTGAGCTAAATAATCCTCTGTCTAATTTTTTTGTAAAAAGGAGTGCACTGATTTATACACCTATTAATTAATATAATGATAGAATGAGCAGTCTTGTGTAATTAAAGTTTAAAAAATCTAAAAAATTACAAATAAAAAAAAGGTACAAAATTCATGAAATTCATTAGTTCGTTTACCACTCGAGGAAATAAATTATTACTTATTAATATCTTCATTTTATCGCTCTGAAAAATTCCGCAGAAAGTATTGAACGGAGTGTCTTAACACTAGGTCCCTTTTGCCTACCCTACGTTGTGGGATACAGTTTGAATTTTAGTTGGTAAACTCAATGAGTACATATATATTAGATAAAGTAAAACATTACAAGCACCGATTCCATGAAAATGCTGAAAACTGTTTACCATTAGGTCGTGTGTAGAACATAATTTGCACTTTTTATTGGAAACAGTAAAGCGGCCGTAAATATGTTAAATGTGTATCATATATATGCACGGAATATTTTTTTATCAACGATTTCCTAACTGAACAGATTTAATGAAAATCATATAAATTTCCAATTAAAAGAAGTCAATCGTGGGCCTATACAAGTGACTGTAAGCGCGATAGGTCGTGGGTTCGATTCCCACTCAAGAAAGCGAGATATTAAAAATTATAATTTCTTTTCTATCGTGTAGCTACAAAACAGAACGAATTCGACGCCTCCAGAATTCGGACGGTAAGTGAGGAGCGGAGTGTCTTAACACTAGACTTCCTCTACCTACCATGTTACAAGTGGGATACAGAGTAAAGCTGAAAAAATTAAATAAATTTAAGCTGTCGAGTCTCGGTCGTGCTCAGATTTGATATGCATAAATTAAGAACTCACTTCCAAACTATGTTTCGAGAAACACGTTGAATCGACATAATTCCATCTGCCAGGTACGTTATTTACCGTCGAGCTCAAAATATTATCACAGAACAGAACGCATTTAGGATTCCAGTGTTTATAAAAATAGTTGAATGGACGCGATCGTAGCTCCGTGGAACGTGACACGATAGATAGGATTCCGAAGACTAAAAAGGTTATATTTAAGACATTTACATAGGTATATATTTTTAGCTTCACATGCTAGTCATTTCTAGGAACCCATCCATTGTGGGAAAATGGTTTACCAGAACGGGAAAACAAAAATAAATCAAATATATTCATTCTCCCATAAAAGGGAATCAAACTCATAACTACATTCATAAAAACATTTGCACGATCGATCTGGTTATTGTAAAATGCGACGTTAGAGTACGCTGTGTATCACAGACAAATCGTGATTGTACGTTACACAGAACACAGAACTAGGGCATTTCAGTCAATAAACCTAAACTTTGGTATTCTCAGATCGCACAAACATCCGCCGATGAGGGAGTGCAGACCAACTTTCATCAGCCCATTTTTTAAACGTACCGATTTTCAAAGTATTTCGGTAAAGTAGAGCGTCGGAACTCTTATAAACATTTATGTTACGATCTCAATTCCTTGGTGCGTAATTGCGTATGTATCTGTTTGTCTGTATGTGTGTCTGTGTAAATAATAGCTAAAACTAAACACAGGGATATATTCCAAATGAATGAAATTTCGAAAGCGACGTTAAAATAAGACAAGAAATTTGTAACAGCGTCATTAGCCTCGTTTGACAGTGATATTTATTACATACGGCCGATTCAGATTTTTCATAATATGTCAAATAGGTTGGGTGAGATTGTGTAACATTTCGTTTCTTTGGAACTCATCAATCCGCGACGTCTATTTTATATATAAATAGAAACACGTTTACAAACCATGTTTAAAAAATCCTTTCTGGTCTTTCATTTTAGCGCAGTAGGATAGAGTTTGGCTGTAAACCTGGTTTCATTTCTTAGCTGTGGTAAGATGAAACCCGGTCCTTAGTTCTGCTGCTTAAACTAACACATCATCTCTGGAGTTAAGGTGGAAAGTGTAGATTTGCCTATTTATACTATATGAAAGATAAAGCGTGAAACCTATTTTGGATTATTAAAACTACAAATTTGCTGTGTAATCTAATCAAATTGCACTGTGACCGTATAAGTATTTAAACAAAATTACATCAGGATAAAAATTTATAATTAGACATACATATTTTGGATTTCCAATGATCTAAAAATCTAAAAATGATCAAAAAAATTATAGCTACATTAATATTAATAACTATAACATTTCAGTATATCAGTAGTCCGAAAATATCAAAGGGTCTATGATAATGTTATGTTCTGTCAACGATAAAACGAATGAGTGTCGTATCACCGCAGTATGGTCTATTAATGTCACGTCGAAAGTAAAATAAAAAACACATCTGTAGTTTCATCAGGTTTGTTTCGTGTTTTCATTTGAATATGTTTGTAGTCTTTATTTTTTCTGTGCTCTAATGGATCTTAGCCCTGAATATTTGATATTGATTTCAGCTTGATGCGTTTACGCGAACGCGAGATAAATGATCTAGACAGACAGACAACAAATTTATCCTATAAGGGCTTATTTGAGGTATAAAACCCTAAAAATGGATAAATAACCTTTATGTTAGTCGGAGCTAGGCTTCCAAATAGTAGTAATAGTTCTTATAAAAAAATGTAAAATGTGATGTGTGAATGTGAATAATGCTACCCACACAAGGTAGGTTCTAATATATATTTTAACAATTTACAGTGACTTTGTTGAACTAACCAAACTCTAAAGTAAAGATAAGTAAAGAGAATGTACTTAGTAGAAGGTATAACTTTAACTCTGTGTCCCGCTTTAACCCTACACCGCACTTTGCCTAATTAATCTAGAGAAACTAATACACGAGAAGGAATCTGGTAACCTAGGGTTAAAATATTCCGTTATATTAAGAAAATATGAATATCACACAATATATTTTATTATATATAAACTGTATTAATGTAGCCATATTTTGCGTGTACAGTCAATATGTTTCATATTTATTAGCTACAAGATGTATAAAAAAGGCGAATATCAGTAAGTTTTGATCTTTTCGGGTAGAATACAAAGCCGGGTAGGCAGATGAACGGCTATAATATATAGAAAATAGATAGTATAAGGATAATATAATAGATAGAAAATATCTTAAAACTAGGTTCCCTTTGCCTACTCTGCTGAAAAGTAATAACAAAAAATATGTAAAATGATTCTCTGCAACGCTGATGTATAAGTTATATCAGTCATACTTTAAGGCTTTGTTCTCATTATTTATCAGTTTTCCACGTGAGTCGTGAGACTATAAACCATTTAAGTACTGAAAATCATAACAGTTGTTTAATAAGTTAATTTTAATGTTCCTTATATATTAATAATAAAACATATTTATTTATGTACACTAAATATATATTTATTTAAAATTTACATTATATACTTTCATATATTATTAAGTAAACAGCTATGTTTACGTTTACTAATTGGGTCCAGTCCAGGAAGGACATTTTCTTAAAGAGGGAACTGAAATAATTATACTTTATGGCAGCTCTTGTTTCTTAGTCCATTTCAATAAAAAATTGTAATGTGTCTTAATTACTTAATAAAAAGTAATGGATTTTGAAAAAAATAATGTACATAAAAAATACAGAGAAATTTAGCGATTTCCTATTTTTTGTATTGTTTTATAAGTCGTTTAATAAATTACAATTTACTCTAACGTTTCAAACATTTTGTTCTATTTAAAAGTGATATTTATATAAAACCCCAAATGGGGATCTGCTCGACATATGTAAGATAGAGACATATTACATTCTATAATATTGGATTATCGTTGATTGTAATGTATGGTTAACATGTCGTAAACGCCATGAAGATTGTCTGATTGTTTACACATTATTCAGTCAGAAAGAACAAATTCAAAAGTAAGTAAAGTTTTAAAATCAATCTAGCAATCTGTGCAGCCAGCTGCAAGTCTGCAGCAAACATCAAGGTCGACTCGTCAACCGTACTGTAGGTACATACGTTAAAGGAAAGAATCAGGAAAAGCATTTTCATTCTTAAACCAATAAACAAATACTAAATTAATAAAATTTTTATTCTTTTCTACATCTAGAAGTCATGAGTCAACGCAAATGGCACGTACTGTAAACAACATGAGTTACGAGCTTTTAATGCCGTCATATTTCAAGAATTTCAATTTTCTATTAGATCAAGGTATTACTTTCATCTGTTACTTTTTTATTAATAATTGTGTTTATTTGAAAAAAGATTTTAGCAATTATTTGATGATATACTTCGATACGTCTCTTATTTATTGTATTTTTTTAGGTGAACCAAAACAAAAATATGCTTTCGTTTTGATTTTCCTGTCTGTTCATGGCTGTCTATGGATTCATACGGCAAAATAGAACACAAAATATTTCTACTCAATACCTACAAAGTGAAGCTTTGTAGCTATTAAATTATTGGCGAAAACATGCACAAACTTTCCAAACATACATCTAAAATTTCGAACGAAAGGATTTAGTGAGATCATATCATCATAAAAACTTTATGGTCTGGCGGACCGAATGTGCTGAAAAACGAAAATATCTCAAAGCTTTATTCGCCAAGAATCAACATATTTAAAGTACCGCTGTTACTATGATACAAACTAAAATCCGGTTAGATTTGCCATCTAGATCTATCTATGATAAATTTTGATTACAGCTTCAGCCTTCAGTTTATAACTGTCATATTAATAGTGAACGTGTTTCTTATCTGTATGTATTACAATTATATACTATTAATATTAATATCAAACACGTACCGTACTTAAATTTAATCATTTTAATGTCATTAGTTAAAACTACAAATGTGATACAGCTTTATTTTGAAACGGAACGTGTCTAATTTTTTTGAATTAATATATCCTTGCATTAGATCTGAAAAAAATACGTTTATAAATAGTAATGCAGTAAAATTTAAAGGTCTGTAAATTAATGTACGTCTAATATTTAAAAGTGTAGTATATATCATAGTGTACGTTCATAAAATATTCTTTTAACTTAGATTATGATTGTTAAAAAAATATTTTCGTTAAACGAATGTAACAATTGTGCAATAACCATTTTCTCCATTAAAAATATTTCTAAACGTTAGATATATGTATTTTATAACCGATTCAAAAAAATTATAAACGAAGCTGTTTTTTTTATTAGGCTGTTTTAAAATATTTTTTAAAATAATATCAATTTTAAGTAAACTTTGTAAATTAGGTTTTGTATAACTTTCAATACGTTTAAAAAAATTATGAAGATTCCAAGTCAATACATAGATTGTAGTAAGTGTTAACATGTTATTTTAATATTATAAAAAAAATATGCTTAATATTGAATAGGATATAATGTATTTTACTTACAAATTAGACAATAAATTACGCTAAACATTATGCTTTGAGATTATTTTTTCCATTAATCATATTAAAGCATAACTAGATGCGTCGATAATTCAAAGCTCAAAAAGAAAATTTATAGTACAAAAATACTATTTATTAATCCATAGCATATATTTTAAATCTCGCTAGAGACATTAACAGAGCCAAAAAAGATCATATGATCATTTAAAAGCACCAAAAAAGGTATACAAGTCTACTTACAGTATAAACGGTGCAATCGAAAATCCCGACCATAGCAACTCCCGCGCACGCACGTCACGCCCGTCGCCGTATATTTTTAATATAAAAATATCTAGTCTCGCATCGAATCATAAAAATATAAATATTTTAAGATCGACCGCTCGCGCAGCACTAAGCCTCGTCTACCCATTGACGTAGTCGTTTCAAACTAATTTCGGTGCAGCGATTATTCCGCGATTCTGTAAACATCACAGTGGCGTTGAAACCCGACCAGCGTGAGTTGACCCGTACCCCACTATTTGTTCCTCGATATATATTGTAAACATTCAGCCACGGAAGACACTCGGCGGACCAATTGCAATTGGTCGCGTTACCACCTAACAAAGCTAAGAGAACAGAGCTTTAAATGTGGGCAGGAAAATTGTATTTCGCATAAAGGATACTGAAATGTTGAAGTTTGTAAGTAATAAGTTCTGTTTCGGGCGCGCTCTGCTGTGAGTCAGCCGCCATGAGGAAATGCGTTATAATTTCGGAACGGCCGACATTGTTTAATGGTTTTATAAATTTGTAGGTGCCGTGAACGTTTCCATCGGAAACTGGAGTGCGGGCATTTGCGAAACTCGCCACTGTATGATGAATATGTAAATATTGAAGTTGGCAGAACAAACGGAAATCATTATTATTTTGAAACATCTCTAGTATATGTTGAAGTAATGTTGCATTTATTTTAATTTCTTCTTCAAAATGCATGCAACACGCAATATAACAAACGCAGAGTTGAGTGTCTTAACTGCTGTTAATATTCCGCTGCTGAATATTGAAGACGGAAAAAGAAAAATGATCTTAACGAGGATCATAGGAGAATCTCTTAAACGTTATACCAATATCGTAACAGCAGTACTTTTCTGACGTTTACGCCGTTTTTATAGTTAGAATAACACATTCGTTTTCAATGTTTTTTTATATAAAATGTTGTTATATGGGAAGTCTTTGTGGCGATTCTTTATAATAAACTATAAAACCGTCATTAAAATAAAAAATATATATATCATTCTATTGTGATATGCCTATGCCTATTCAGCCTTTTGCTTTACAAACATTACTTGTACTTTAAAGTACCTATAAATATTAACAATAATACCAACAATTTTTGGTTTGTCAGACTAAAAAAATAATATATTTTTCATACATTTAACACATTTTCATAAATTAGCAAAATAAGTCAATTAAAAATTAATAAGCTGGCAATTCGTAGCGCTCAACGCATCTGCGCTTTTTAGACGCTTATAATATGCTTTTTTTTTTTATAGAAGAAAAAAAAAGATAATAAAGATATACCTTCGATTGTTATGTCTATAAAATGTATTAATCTAATATAAAAATATGAATACTATATCTTCGTTTCTCTCTATAAGACTTTCCATCATAAAAAAATACATACAAATAAAAAAATATGTTTTTCACGCATTTTATTATATTATTATTTATTATTTCATTGAAAAAAACATTTATTTGATTAATAAAAATTGAAAATAGGCTTTATGAAATAATACATAAATCTGTTTTCTTTAATTAGTAGTAATATACAAATAATCAAAATAAAAAAACTACCAGATTTAGATTAAAAAAATATTTATTTTTCACACACTTAATCACTCTTATTTTATTTAGCAAATCATTTACTTAATACTTTCTATTTACGTTTTCATTCCAATTACGCGTCCACCATCTTGAGTCCTCCCGTTCAATATTTATACATATAATAATCTTGCTTCTTCTAAATACATCTAATTAATCTTGCTGAAACTGATTGCTATATGTACAAATTTATATTAGAAATTCTACTACTAGGGATATTGATTTTTAAGGTTTTTATTTGTTCACGCTAATCTCAGAATTGGCTAAACCGATTTAAGTGCAGTTTCATTATTATATTTTGGAAAATTTTACATTTCAGTACTTGTACTTTTTATTTCAATCGTATCATAATTGACGAAATGGAAATATTTTTTTTTAATAAAGTGGATGAAATTAAAAAAAATTAAAATCATAATGTTATATGAAGACATATGTAATTCAGATTAGTAAATGGATAAATGTGTATTTCCAGCGTGCAACGCCGCGAGCGGGTCGCTAGTGTACCTACAATAAATTCTCAACTGAGGCGTCTTCATCATCATCGAACCAACATTGCAATATATTCTTGGCTCTAGAAACTTCTGTATTATTTATACATTGATATAATGTATTACGCTGTATCCCGCGCACAGCAGGGTAGGCAGAGGGAACCTAGTGTTAAGACACTCCGTTCCCCACTTTCTGACGTATTCTGGAGGTATTGCGTGTTGAGAGGCAGAACTCAACGCCGCGCTTTGCCTCAACACCAGAGAGAAGAAATAGAAATATGAATTTAAGTAAATATTTCATTTCCTCGAGTGGGGATCGAACCCACAACCAGTCGGATTTACAGTCAAACCTTGTGCCCCTGCGCCACGACTGGCCTCAACTGGCTCTTTTTGATTATTAACGATATACATTATCAAATACAAATATGTTATATGTTTATATCATTGAAACCTTTATTTAGTAAAATGTAAATACTTTAGCAACAAATGAGAATTTGAGTCTAAATAACATTTTTAACTTTACGGCCCAAAAAAAAAAAACAACGATATACATAATAAGAAATATATATATTTTTCGCACAGTCTACAATTTAAACCGATTGTGATACATCATTTATTCACTACGTTCCATTTACGTTTGAGCAATCGTCATTTGGCGTTTCTCAGCGCTTCACACGCGTCCGCCATCTTGAGCCCCTCCATTATGTACAATAAATTCTCCACAGAGGCGTCTTCGTCGTCGTCGAACCACAATTGCAACATATTTTTAGCTCTACAAACTTCCGTAGCGTTCTCAGTTTCAAAGAACTGTATCTCGTCGGGTTTGTATCCAAGTTTCGCCGCTAACTTCTTCCAGTCGGTTAATTTAGCCGCCAGTTGGTCTAGTTGTGTAGGAGTTATCATTGTGACTCGGGATCTTGTTGTTTTTTCTTCATCCTCACCGTGCGTTGAATCTGGTACCTGGATTTAAATATATATTATTAAGTGTTAAGGAACTCTACTGACACGATTTTCGAGACTAGAGTAGACTAGAGTGGCGAAACACAACGCCGCGCTTAGTCTTCTTACCAAAGCGATAGAATTTAAACTCTTCATTCTTCGCACACTCGCGTGTGCAGTCAGATGCTGTGCTGCTGCGCTGTCGTGGCCTTAGCAATAATAATGTAATATTTTCAAAATTTATCAATTAATAATTAATTGCTTAATTGGAAAATGGCTTTTAGTCCTTTTATTTACGTTATTAAATTATACATAAACCATTAAAAGTAATATTTTTTAATGGTCAATCAAATCAATCAAATACGAAAAACTCATTCACCTGTTCAATATCAGTAGTGTCTTCTTCTTTAATAATATCAGTTTCGATCTGTTCTTCCGCCATTTCCTCTTCAACCTGTTCCTGTTATTATAAAAAATAATATAATTTGATTGCTGATGCAGACAAAAAAAATTAAATTCCAAGGTATTACTGGTAAAAAATTATAGTCACAAAAAACAACTGTTAGATTAATAAATTAAGTAAATCGGGAAAATTTATATTGTGATTTTATCACACTGATAAAGATAAAAAAATCTTAACTTAATCGCTTCTGTGAAAATAGAAATATCTCAGATCGGTTAATTTCTCTTCATAAATTTATTATGAGAAATTTATGGACACTCTCTGACGAGGTACAAGCTTAAAACTGAAAACGCGACAGTTTGTGGATTTGATTCCCATTAGAGGAAATGAAATATTGAACATTTTTATTTTCTCGTTCTAGTACCGAGACAAAACGCGACGTCGAATTTTGCCACTTAACACGTAATGTCCCAAGAAGCCGGCGGAGTGGGAAAGAGACCGTCGTAGTTTCCCAGGTTACCTCCGTCAACCCTGTTATGTTCGGGATACAGCGTGGAGCTAAAAAAGATAGAACAGATGTCTTATACATGAAGTCAATTATAATGTTACCTGTTTAATAGTTTTATCACTGTTACTGGAGTCCCCGTTAACATTGCTGGATGCTGCGTTGGCCGCTACTTCTCTACTTATTCTCTTTACCTAATAAATAAGGAAACAATTATAATCTGATTCCATTCGAGTATGTACCGGTAAGGTACATGACACGCATGGTACAAGGGGAACAGAATGTCTCAACATTAGATTCCGTCTGCCTTAGATATATTAAGTGGTATATTTGAAAAGTATGTTAAGTAAAGGCCACTCGTAACGTAGGGGCACAAAGTGTGACTGTAAAACCGGCTGGTTGTGGGTTCGATCCCCACTCGAGGAGTTCAAATATTTATGTATTCTGCCTATCAACACGCAATGCCTCCAGAATTCGGCAGTAAGTGGGGCACGCAGTGTCTTAAGACTAGGTTCCCTCTGCCTATCTTGCTGCGTGTGGGATACAGCGTGAAGCTGATTTATTTTCAGTAAAGGTGAATGAAGAAAGAGGGATGTGGAAAGGCGTATTGCTGCCGGTAACAAGGTTAACGGAGCCTTAGCTGCATTGAGGAGACGGCGAAACGTCAGCACAGCGATTGGTTTGTTCTCTCTGACTATCCTGCTAGCGATACAGCGTGAAGCTAATATAGTATAGTATATATATATTAAAAGGATTAATAAAAGGTATTCTTTTTCACGTAAATTCTGCGGGCGGAGTAATGTGAAATCTGGCACAGTTATAGTTAGTATAGACAATGAGAGCGTAATGCTAATATTTTGTTGAAGCAATGTATAAAAATTGCATTCTATGAATAAAATAAGCATAACGCAGCAGTTTACTATTTATTTTACAATAATATTTTTGCATGAAGTGACGTATACGTTGCTATGGTAACGCATATTTACGCGTCTAACCGTTTTCTGCTATATATGGCTTGTTTCAGTAAACCATATCATCTAAACAGTCGAGGCAACTTTCCTATAGGAAGTCGAAGCAACAGGCAACATACATAGGACACACTAGTCCCTCAGTTACCCTCTACACCTCCAAAAAATGATGGTCCCCTGACAAAAGAATACATACCATGTCATCCAAGTAGTCGGGCAACTTCCCGATGGGGTTGTTGGTGTGCACGAAGAAGTGCGGCGAGCGGCGCGCGAGCAGGCGCAGCGCGCGCCAGCCCCAGCCGCCCGCCCAGCTGCCGCCCGCGCCCGCGCCGCTCAGCATGTACGACTCTGACATATTGGGTTACAATTATATTACTTGTTTTAGCTTATTACAAACTAAGACGACCATTTACAAATTAACAATACTTTAGTTTACATTTTCGTAAGAAATTACATTATTGAGGTGTAAACAGGTAACACATCCATACATATAATAAAAGTGTAACTCATCGCTGGACTATATTAGTATGTAAATTACTGAAATATTTGAGTATAAATAAATAATAGTTACCCAAAGATGGCATAAAGTCTCTCTCCTTGGTGCGACAAGCTTCTAAGTTGTCAGGGCACAGGTTCCACAGCTTAGTTAAATCATTACTGAAATTAATAAAATCATAATATGTTTAAATTGGATATTGAGAATGAATTACTCTTTCAGAGTCAGCCACTCAACAGGCAATGTTCCTTAAATAGTGACGTGGGTAGAAAATGGCTCAAGACACATTTAATAGGTTCCGCTTGCTTATTGTGCTGAAAAAATTAAAACCAAACTTCTAACAAAGCCCTATTATAAGTTTGGTTTTCTTATTTTTTGTTGATTAAATTTAAATTAATTTAAAATAAAACCGTTATTTTATTAAACATGTTTCAGTGTTTCATTTCAATATTTCATTAAATAAATATTCTATGACCAATCAAATAAATCATTTTTCTATCAACCCCACCCTACTCTCCACATTGTAATAAAAATAGGAAGTAAAAATTAGAAAAAACACTACAAAAACAATTAATACTCTCTACTAACTTTCCCATAAAGAACTTTTCTTGGCTCTCATATTCTTTAATAATATCACCGACAGGTCGACGACGTTTTTTAGCTCTCTTCACTTCCTCCGTGGACTCCGCTTGAACTGGCGGCTTAGGTTTTGGAAATTCTAAAATTATAATAATAAAATATTGTTATAATAGTATGTTACTACCTTTGTAAAAATCAAAAATTCGGAAGTGCGTTCAGAACAGAGTATTTTTACTTTAGATGCTTTTCGCTTAACTTCCTCGTCAAATTTTAAAAAGAAAAATTGAAAATGTCAGAATATCATTCAGTCAAAATATGTGCAAAATGGTTTATAAAAAAGACTATGTGTTACACTATAACAATCCTCATTTAAGGATTATTACTTAAATTTTTTTTATTTAATGTTACAAGTGATTTTTTCCAATTATTAAAAAAAGTATTGAACACTGATTTCTTTCTATGAAATGATGAAAAAAAAGTTAAAAAGACAGATTAGACAAGTTTATTAAGGACTTACGAAACATACATAAAATTTAAAATTTGTTATATAAAACTATGTTTGAGTGACAGATAATTGCACAATATTTTGATAGTAGTGCTAGTTAAGGAACTCTTGAGTGACTGGTCAATGCATTCTTTCAAATCTCATTATCTAGTATTAATAAGTGACAAATAAGTAAATAAAGGAGGCCAGGTGTGGCGCAGCGGCACCCCCCCCCCTCGAAGAGATGTAATATTTTCTTAAATTTATATTTCCATTTCTTCGCTCTGGTGTCGAGGCAAAGCGCGGCGTTGAGTTCTGCCACTCAACACGCGATGCTTCCAGAATTCGGCAGAAAGTAGGAAACGGAGTGTCCTAACACTAGGTTCCCTCGGCCTACCCTTCTGTCTGCGGGATACAACGTGAAGCTGATTTATTCCTCATCAAATGAGCGTTTTCATGGTATTTTTGAATAAAAATATTATATTTTCATAAACAAAACTTTTTTTATTTTATGTAATGAAATTTATGAAAAATAGCAATAATATATGTATATTTTTGTTTTTTTTTGCCTTAAAATAACCAATAGTATGTAGATAAGCCTCACAAATTTCTGTACGGGAGGCCAAGCCCTGTTGGAGCTACATCAGAAACAGTCCTAAAGCTCGGCGTCCGATTCCGAAATTTGCACCCGCCACTTTTTGTACCTGACCAATTCGCGTGGAATGCCCCATATACAATTGTCAGTCTTACAGGTTTTTATTAATAAAAGATATTGGTGAGATTCTAAACCATTGAATATATATAAATTTCTTTATTATCAAATATAACAAACCTGGACAGCCATCATTTTTCCAGTTATTCCAATGTTCCTCCCTTTTCAGAATACTTTTGACGCATCCGGCAAAGCTCTTACCGTCTGGAGGTGTTTCACCTAATAGCTTGTATACTAGTGTAGTTGTTTCTTTAACCCAATCTAATTGTTCTGATTTTAATTCTTGAGATTCCCTGAAAAATTCTTTATTTATTATAATAATTATGAATGACTACTATAAGA
This sequence comes from Heliconius charithonia, assembly GCA_030704555.1. NCBI lineage: Eukaryota > Metazoa > Arthropoda > Insecta > Lepidoptera > Nymphalidae > Heliconius > Heliconius charithonia. The sequence goes on from CM060815.1 coordinate 15,381,848, forward strand.
TTTTTTACAGGTTCACAGTGGAGTTCAACAGTGGATGACCAGAAAATAAAAAACAGAATATACATTTTAGAGAAATACATTCTTTTTTTTCAACTTTACACTGTATCCTATATACTATATATTGCTATGTGTACATAGCAGGGTAGGCAGAGGACTCAGGGAACCTAGTGTAAAGACACTTTGTTCCCAGTTCCCTCAACTTCTTCCAAATTATCAAGAAATTGCGGGTTAAGTTGCAGAACGCTACCACCGCCGCGTTTTGCCCATCAAGAGTGCCCATCATAGAATTTTAATATTTTTCATCATAATCTTGATGAGATTTAGCATCAATCCCTCCAGTTATATTTATAAATCGGAAAACCATAAATTATTAATCAGCGATAAAACATCCATAAAAATGAAAAAGCTACGTTTTTTTATTTTTTTAGCACTGATAATAATTTTAACCCCACTACCATTATATATTTGTAATATCGACATAAAGGCACATATTTGTATAGGCAACATTTTTTTTGAAGAATTTTTTTGTGGATTGTTATGTAAAAAAATTACTTAAATTAAAACCGAAATGTAAAACATCAATTTTCTCAATTAAAAATTTTATATTTGACTGTAACTAGTGGATTGACATTTTTTTATCTTGATAAATATCCTGAAACAATTGGATATCACTTGTGATAATATCAAATTGTCACATTAGCTTTTTCAATAAATGTTAAAAACAGACTTGACAGTATTCATTTTTTTCCACATATTTTTCAAGATACATGTAATTAAAAAAAAAAATCAAACCTATACAAATCTACATATATTTTTCTCAAGATTGCAAATATATCATGGTTATGAGGTTAGAAAGTAATAAGTGATAAAAAAAAGTAAGTGAAAAAAAAATACTAATAAATAATATATGGTTCTCTGATTTAGAAATATCACTGGTGGGATTAATGCTAAATCACATCAAGGTTAAAAACAAAATAATAAAATCTGATGATAGGCACTTCTAAAAGGAAAATTTTCCTTGAAAGAAGACACTCTATTTTTAATTTTTCTCCAAATTCAATAGATTCAAAGATCAAACACAATGCAAGACGTAAACAAATTACAATATTATACATTTTATTTAGTATCAAGATGAATCCTGTAAGTAGCATGGTAGGCAAAGGGAACCTTTAACACCGTCTAAAAACTTAATTATTCACCCAAACTGTGAATAAATCCCGCAACAATTGAACCACTGTATCACAATGACATAAACAAAATATTTTGATTACCTATAAATTACTTACATTTTAAACTTAACAGTAGAAGTCAAATATTGAAATAAGATCAAAAACTGTATAAGGACACATCTTCTAAAATTAGAATCTGATAACTGTAGTTCTAATAGTTTTTGATTTGTCAAAAATTTAGCAAAGTAGTGTTGCTCTTTGTTTTCTTGCATTTCTATATCAGCATTGACTGGTTTTAATCTGTTTAATTTTGATTTTTGTAATTCAATGGCTTCTAATTTGTATGATGAAAATGCTGAGAGTACACTCCCTGAATGCTGAAAATAAAATTATAAGTTTATTATATAATTTAAAAAAAGACTCCCTTATGTCTTAGTTGTCAGTTTTAGTTTTACTGTTTACAAATTATAATTTTTTCTAAAGTAAAAAATATAAGAAGAAGGACAGACTAATTGTCTATAATTTTGTTAGTTTAAACATTAAAAATATTAATATAATTTTTAGTTCACTTTACACTATTTCAGCAATAAAGCAAAGTAGGCAGAGAGAATTTAGTGTTTAGACATTTGTTCTTCACTTTCCTCTGTTGGTGGAAATCAATACTGCACTTTATGTGTTGTGATAACAATGATAAAATGAAAATAATTAAATGCTTCATGTGGAAAAAGAAACTTAAATCCAATGTGTTTGTTGTTACAGACCATACTATTGCACCATAAAGGCCTAAAAGTATAATGATATATACAAATTCATTGATGATAGAAATAGTAAACAAGTCAATAACTTACAGCAACAAATGTTTTCCACTGGATTTTATTATAACAGGTATTTGGATTCCTAAAGAAATCCTGTAAGCTCCAAAATCTACAGTACAAATTATAATCTATGGCCAATTTATTTTTATCATCATCAATAACCATTTCTTCATCAAGAGCATCTTTTAATGTACTGGAGTTGTCACCACCAAATTCTGTTATATTTTCTAGGTTAAATTCTGACACAATATTTAGTCCAGATCTTTCAGAGAAAGGAAAGAATTTGGCTAAAAATAATAGTATCCTGCCACAAAATACTGTGTTCTGTGAACGTGAGAGACGTCTCAATAAATCATTACACATTCTCAGCAAATTGTTCTTACAAGCAATAAAGAATAATTCCTCTCGCCATATATTTACACCATTCTCAACATATGTGAATAGTTTTTCGCATTTGTTCAAAGTAAGTGCGTCAAATATGTCGCCTAAAAGAACTACTGGCATTGTGGGTGTCACCATATGTCGCCGACATGATTCGATACAAAAAGAAATATAGTTTTCTAATGTATCTGGTTCTTCTATAAGTAATTCCAAAAGTTTGTCTCTAAACGCTTGGTCCATTGCAATTTTTCTATCAGTTTCATTGGCATTTTTTGAAAATGAATCCAGTAGGTCAATGTTATTGGTTGTAAAAGCTTTTGATAAAACATCCTGCAAAAATATGTTTTTTTTTTTCAATATAATTCATATTTCAGTCACAAGAAGTACTTATTCATGTAATGTAATATGTATAAGGTTATAAAATTTACCTTATACTTCACTCGCAATTCGTCAAATCCAGTTTTCTCTGACATGTTAAAAATTTTAATTTAGTGTATTTATCGTTTATATTGATTAATTAATTCATAAAATATGCTGGTATGTAACAAAGCTCATAATATTCATTAATATTGTTACAAATTAATATATTAACAAACTGAAAACATCAAAGTTTGTTCACTCCTTGCACAGATTATTGACATTATTTCTTGTGGTTGTGTCACATTCGAAGCTTCTGCTTTATTTCGTAGATAAAAAATGTTATTATTGACATCTAACGTCATTGTTTTACTTCCAGTTAGGTATTAAAAATATGACATTGGACATAAATAAAATATTAATACAAATTTGTGTTGAATTTAGATAACTTTTATATCTGTTAATTTAATTTATTATGAATGTTATAATTATAAGACATGACAACATTTTATTCGTCCAAAAATGTCTGTAGCGCTTGTATAAGACGGTAGAGTAGTAATATAATGAACTGCCTATGCTCTGTTTAGTACAAACGTGCCTACTGGATTTAGTCGAATAATGTTGGGTCTCGTGATTTCTGTTTTTGAACCAAACAAAGCCAAATGCCAATGTCAATTTATTTAGAGTGGAAGGGAAAAGGTGGTGGGTGTGTTGCTTTGCTTTATGTTTTAGTTCCGTATGATTTATTGTAATAATAACATAGTGTTATAGATACTATTGATTTTTAATAATTGTGTAGAAATTCTTAGTGTTAAATATTTATTATAACATTTTAGTGTTTCATTGTGTACATGTTCAATAACATAATAATTTAGATTTCTATAACAATATATTTACATGCATTGTTTTCATTTGTGATGTGAATTACAAATATCAAATTAAGATAACGAGCTGCAGTGCTAACATTTGCAATTAATTATTATAATGATTTATAATGAAGGTATTAATGAGGAAACAGTTAAAAGGATATTATTGAAAAATGGATGGCATTTTTAAACGCAGTTTGATTTCGGAACCTTCGGAATGTCGTCGCCGTGCCAAAAAGGCGGGATGCGCCTTAGCGAAGCCCTAGACAATATTCAACTAGCTTATAATCCTATTACAAAACAACTACATTTTGTTAGTCCCAAGGTCGAGAAGCCATCGGAGGACACTTCGGACGAAATTGACAAACTATCTAAAAAGAGTAGTTTTAGTGATGAAGGAAATTATTCTATATCTTTATGTGAGAAAAGTGATACTAGTGATTCTCCTAAGAGTACCCTTCAATGGGGTGGCAGTGTGAGTGGTCACCAAAGAGGGAAGGATGGAGGGTCTTTTTCAAGTACTGTTTCGAGCCTATCGGAATGTTCCCTGGGATCTAGTGCTTCAAGAGATGATGACCAAGGTGATGTGGAGACAGTCCAAGAGTATGCAAAACTAAAGAAAAAAGGGTTATCAGGATTTTTTAGCAGGTTAGTTAATATTTACATAAACATAAATTTCAATGTACTGCAATACACATTTTACATTTAAATATTATATTTTGCATAAAATAAACTTTCACTTGGATACGAGAAACTCTATATGAATTATAAATAATATCCATAGTCCATACCAATTAAAGCCTGCTGTTGTTGCCTTGTATCACTGTATTTTTTTGTTTAGTAATTTATATTTCTGTTAATATGTTATACTAATTTTATTATTATATTTTCATAAGGATATGTTGTATAATATATATTTTTGTAATTTTAAAGAAATGTTTTTAGTTAACATGTGTCTAGAACAATTAAATAACATAAAAATTAAAGTATATGTTTGTTAGTTACATTTTGGTGTATATTTGATCACATTCAAGTAAGAAAAAAAAAACAGCACTAGGCTTTTTCCTGCATAATAGAGCAAAGGAATTGAGTTTTGAGACACTTTGTTCCATGTTAAATACACTAACATTTTGTTATTACCAAAACATAGGACCCCCACTTGCAGATCCAACTTACAATTGTTGCATTTTCAACAAGACACTTCTACTGTGCCACAACAGTCTCTCACATAAAAAAACATATCTTAATACTTCTAATTTTAATAAATTTTATACTTTTGATACATTTTTCTTTAACAAAGTTAACTTGTGACTTTATACCAAAAAGGAAGGGAGTAAAATTGAAACAAAAATTAGATATAAAAAATTTATTGAATAAATATTTATTCCTAACAAGGTAAAAAATGTTAGTATATTTTGAATAAAAAGATTAAATAATATTTTAAATAATTAAGACTTAAGCTTTAAAAATAAATTCATCATATCCAATACATCATTTAGGCTCATTGTCATTGCATTTTAATTACTTTGTGACATTCATTAAAATAATTGTTATAGTTAGTTTCTACCAAATTTTTGAGTTTCAATGCCGATTAAGTTGCAAGATAACTTAAATAATTTTTCTTGGTATACCTCATTTTTTGAAAATCTATTACTAATTCCTTCTTTGCAATTGCTTATGTACAATCCACCTTTTGATAGTACATCCTGGTTAAAACATGCGTGTAATACAGATATAGCTCCCTTCTCTGGTGATTTGAAGAACATTTTCTTTACCCAGGGGAATTTTCTAAAGTTTGATTTCTCAAATAGATCAGTGTCAACAATTCCTGGGTGAACTGAGTAAGATTTCACTGGAGCTTCCTTGTCTTCTAAAATTTTGTTTACATATCTGGCTGTCATTACCTGTAACAAAATGCAATAAAGTGAATTAAATAGCAAACTTTTAGTTAAAAAATAAAAATCATTAAATGTATAATGGTTTTTTTTTATTATTTTTTTTTACCTGAGCAAGCTTTGATTGTGCATATGCAGCTGTAGTATCATAATGCTCCTTCATATTTATATCATCAAAGTAAATTTTTCCAGCATAGTGTGCACAAGAGGAAACATTCACTATTCTAGCTGGTTCTGACACCTTCCCAGTATTTTTTAATGCTGGCAACAGTAAATGTGTCAAATAAAAGTGGCTTAAGTGATTGACAGCTAATTGCATTTCAATTCCGTCCTCCGTGAGCTTATAATCTCCAAACATTATGCCAGCATTATTCACTAAGAGATGTATTTCTGGAAATTCCTTTAAAACTTTTTCTGAAAATTCCTTAACAGATTTCAAAGACATTAAATCTAATGGAAATGCATGTATTTTGTCGCCATTCTCCATTGTTTCCTTCATGGATTTCACAGCATTGGGGTTTCTCACACCCATGACAACAGTCATATTTGCCTTTAAAAGTCCTCTAATCACTTCTAACCCGATGCCGCGAGCTCCACCTGTTATAACGGCAACTTTGTTCCGTGCATCTGGCAATATTATCTTGTTTTTCCAAACGCTTACCCAGTCGTCAATCAATCCTCCGGCTCCAGCTCCTTGCATGTCCAAAGAGACTATCAAATCACTCAGCATATATTTGAACTTCTTCTGTCTATTCATGTACCAGTAAACGCCAAAAGACACTGATAATAATGTTATTGATGTTATCAGAAACATTTTGAGGTTATATCGGTATCGCGTCTACACTGGTGTCGGGCTTTCACTCGAATGGAATCCTCTACGCTTTCTCTCGCTCGCCGGTGTACCGTTAGTCCTGTGTATGGCAGCAAATATTAACTGTTTTATTAGAAAAAAATCTGATGAAATGCAGGCTAATTACAGATTAACTTGTGAGAATCAGTCTTTGAATTTTTTTCTCTAAATAATAAAAAAAAATCAATAAAAAATATGTTTTTTTTTTTTATATTTTTTGTTATCGTCTACCGATTGTGTAGAGGCGAGGAATGTAACTGACTGCCTATTAAGTGACTCGCAAATTGTTTCGCATGCGCATTACGTCACGTCTACAGTATGATTTCCTATAGTCCTTTATATGTTTTGAATATTGAGTTAGGCCTCTCATATCAAAGTGTACACAAATATATGTTATATACATATTATGTTAAGTAGTTTACGTTGTTGTTATATTAAATGCGATAACATAGCAGAAGCAGTGTCGTCAGTGTTATCCCAGACAGCAGGTTAGACAGAGGGAACGTAGTGTTAAGGCACCCCGTTACCCACTTTCCGCTGAATTCTGGAGGCATTGTGCGTGGCGGTACTCAACGCCGCGCTCTGCTTTTGATACCATGAAATGGAAATGGAAATATATTTCGAGATGTCATTTACTCGAGGGGATCGAATGCACAACCAGTCAGTCTCATTTACAGGTCACACTTTGTGCGCCTGTGCCTCAACTAATTAATTAATATTGATTAATGCTAATGTTCTTTTATAATAGTTATATGTACGCGTCCAGCTTAATAAGATCCAAAATTTAAATAATTATTAAAATATAAAATCATCCTTGAAAATATTTAAGAACGTTTCTATATTATTTAGACTTCTCCTCTTGCCTATTCCTCAAACAGGTTTTCAAATCTCAATACAAAAAACCATCAACATCATAGCTTAGCTTACGTAAGCAAGAATGATATAAGCGCAATATAACGGTTTACATCACATATTTCTTAGACCAGTTCATGAATGGTGAATGGGGTTATTTTTTTTAGTTAGTGTTTAGAGTTAATATCTTAACAAACGGAGTGTTAAGACACTTCGTTTACTATATTGACGTGGAATTTTTGAGACACTGCGTGTTGAGTGGAAGTCCACGCTTAGTCTTGTTATCAGAGCGAGAAAATAAAAATATTTCTAATTCAATGTTTTTCATTATTATAAGGTTTTTTGTTATCTTTAATACAGAGGACATATTTGGTAGGTTTGTCAAGGAGATACTAGGGGTATACATAGTTCTCCATTCACTGCTTTTTATATTTTAGAATTTTTATTAAACTTAAGGGGAGTGAGCTCAGTATGGGTAGGTAGTGAGGTAATGGTAAGGTAAATAGACCCATTTATATAACGGTTTACATCTAACATTTTGTATACAAGTTCAATCTGCCGCTACTGAAGCATTAATTAAGGGTCTTTGATCTGTGTTAGGGTTTACAAACAATATAAAAAAAATATATTTTAATCATAAAGTATCTATGTTCTAGAATAGACAGATAAGATAGAACAACATTTATACTCCAGAATGATACGATATTTGCAATACCATTCAATTTTTAAGACGCATTTTTTTATTTTGTTTAACTATGAATGTTAGCACACTCTGTTGTCAGGTTTTGGTTCAATTTATCAAGACATTTAAGTTGGGCTTTGTCCTGTTTCCAGAGCGTAGGAATGAAATAAATAATTTGTTTCGTGTGAGAATCGAACTCACAATCGCCGCGATTACAGGCAGAGGCTGCTGATGTTGCGCCACGTCGATTTTAATGATTAAAATATTTTTTATTTAAAATATTGGGAGTACAGAAACACTAAAATAAAGTATGTAGTATAAACATGCTGTTAAAAGTGAAACACACAGCAAGTTCATAGTAACAGCAGCTGTTATGCAAGTGTACATATCCAAAATATAAACATGTATTAAGTACATACATTGCAAATTTTATGTATAATAAAAAAAATATAATAACATAAGTACCTCTATAACATTTCTGTATAATATTATTGTGTAAGTTTAATGTTCTTCATCTCGTATATGTATGTATATTGCTTACATTTTTTATTTTTTCATATTTTTATATAAATATAAGAAATAACGTCTTATTTGATTGTTTTTTTTTTATTAAATATATTTTTTTAGTAGTGATATTTTAAATTTTATTATCAGAAGAATAAAATAAAGAATACTGAAATTCCTATATGTATATTTTTCAATTCTTGTTGCGGGTTTCAAGTGTGTAATTTAACACATAGGTATTTTAATAATAATATTTTTTATTATTTGGCAGCCCTATTACGTCACCTCAGCGGTGGCGCGTGACCTTCGAGAGCAGATGGATAGGATAGAATTTATAAAATCTTTTTAAGCATCTTGAGGCCAGTCGTGGCGCAGGTGCACAAAATGTAACTTAACGCGAACTGGTTGTGAATTCGATTTCCACTATACATAAAAAAAAAATTGATCATCGTTCGTTATATTCTGCTGAATTTTTGGAGGCATTGCGCGTTTGCGTTGCATTTTACTTGGTTAAAACAAATTCTTGGCCAAGGAATGAAAATATAAATAATTGATAATTATATCTCATTGATATAAGGTTATCATTCAAAAAAATCAAAATCGATTCGCTGTATTCCTCCACTAAGCTAAAAAAACGTTTTTTTAAATTTTGATTAGATCTTATGGTAAGTGTGAGTTACGAATTTACGATACAATATGAAACACGGTTCTCGTTATTTCAACTACTGCCATCCGCCAGGTGATACACTGTAGTGTTATCGTGGTTTAAGATCTCATTTGTATGTAAACAAAATTATATTGATATTTTTATTTACTTTAGTTCGCACTCAGCGATTTGACTAAAATATTGATGGAGAGACTAAAATAAGTATATATTGTATATTGTTTACTTAGTTTTATTTTTATTTATATTTTTAATGCAAACGATTTGAAATTGAAATCATCGTAGCGTACACACATAGTAACATCAAACACAGTACAGTATATCAAACCCCCTACTACTTAATGTATTAATACAGAGTGTTAATACATTAAGTAGTAGGGGGTTTGATATTACTTCAAGGAAATGAATTATTATCTTTTCACTGCTTTGCTTAGATGAAATGCAGCGTTGAGTTACGCTATTTGTTGAATAGTGTACCTAACAAACAATGTCTTGAATTATGGTTAATGACAAACTTATGATTTGTTTAACTTCTGCCGTTTATCTACGTCAGGAAGTCTTAAGTAAGCATTAAAAACAGATTTTTATTGTTTCCCAGTACTATATGTATAATATATAAAATTATTTATAATTATCTTGTGAGAATATAGTTGCTAAATACACACTTTTATGAAACGTTTTTGCTGGAAAGATGACTCGTGAAGTTTAGTGTTCATATTTTTTATCGACTTCGTGCAAATATTATTTTATTATTATTTATATAATTTTGTTAAAAACGTATGACTCAAATAAAAATGGAAATAAGTAAATTTAATAAAAACAAGTAAGAGAGGCCGTCATGGCGCAGGGGCACAAGGGAGTGACTGTAACGCGACAGTTGTGAGTTCTATTGAGTTATTATTTGATTTAATTAAATATAGGTGTGGGTTACTCAGCTTTTACAAATAAAATTACGGAATAAACCTCAAGAATTTTTTTACTTATTAAACTTAATAAAAAAGCCCGAGGTGAAATATAATAAAACCAAAATCAAATGATGGCCAAAGCCCTAACAATAAAGATTTACCTATATACCCACCATAAATTCGAAGGCAACGTAATTGGCCGCGTGGAAAATAAAAATAAATCCAACAAGAACAAGTTTCTTGGAACAATGTGCTATAAAATTAAAGCGGACGCGACTATACGTAACGTAGAATGGCTAACCTAAGCCTTATACTATACCGGTAAAACCTGCTCGCTGATACAACGCTACCCAACTGACACGACAACCTTTCTTTGATGGCTTGCACAAATGCTTACTATAGTACGGTCGACGGATCGTGGCCGCCCTGAATTTAATTTTTCTGAAAATTTAATCTGCGCAGTCGTCTACAGCTAACTTCAGGGTGGCCACGACTCGTCGGCCGTACTGTATGCTGTGCAAGTGTTTTGATGCACTCGCCTTATCCCGTTACTTTGTTTACATTTGATGAGCTGAATAATTCTTTACACAGTGAAGTAATATTCGTTAATATAATATATGTGGTGTTTGTACTTGTAGGTTCGATTCTTGTGTAGTTTGTTTAAACATTATTTTCGTTTCTAAAGCCTGGTTAAGCTGTTTTTTTATCCATCCTCATAATAAAGTGACTATAAATAAAAAAAAAATATGGAAACAATGAATATTTTTTTGCTATAAACTAATATATCTGTACCTACCTAAACTAATAGTTTGGAGTAACCTTCATTTAGCAGAGTAGGCAGAGGAAACCTAGTGTTGAGACACTCCAATTCCATTGAGCCATTTTGTTTCTCTCTTCGCCGAATTCTAGAGGGTACCTCTACCAGTTAAAATGATAATATTGAATATTTCCTCCAATGGGAACCCTCAACCTGTCGAGCTTATAGATATTCGATACAATGTATACTGTGTTTCAAGGATATTTCAGTTGAAGGACTTCGTCTTAAAAAAAAATTATGCGGATAGTTTGGCTCAGTTCTCAGACGTATCAACGTTTTAGTCTGTATAAATATGGAGGAGGATGTGCCTGCTGAATAAATAATACTGCAGATGCTCTAGCGAAAATAAAACCTCTTTTTATGGAGGTGATTGGTTCTGTTCAAGGACAAGATTAAACTTTTTAATCAATTATATTTATATAGGCTTTTGGTTGTACACAGGATAAGTGTAATACCTATGAAAATTAGACATGGGGAATATTTTTTTCAGTCTTCTTCTAATTTTTGCATTTAAGTTGTTATTTAGTTTACTTAAATAAAAATAATTTCTAAGAAGCGCGTAAAACTTACGACATCGTTTGTTAAGAACGTGCGCATGTCCTAGAGGAACGGGTTGAAGTTTTGCTACGTAATTTTTTTTATTAATTTATTTTTTTTTGTTTTTATATTGTCTAGAGTCTAATAGAGTTTATTTATAAAATAATTCTTATTGTCACTTGGATGTAGGTCCAATTTATTTTAGACTTCGAGAACATTAAGTACACTTGACTGAGAAACATTAGTGACAGACTGTCATCTGATATCTTCATTTTGGAGGCGTCGAAAAAACTTTTGAAATTTGATAACTCAACCAAAGTTCTTAGGGATAAGATGTTTTGGTGCTACCAGTTTTACAGCAACCGCTTTTTTTTTTTTTTTTACTGGACATTTGCTCGTCTTAAACAACTTTGAGATTTTAAAGTTGGTAAATATTATTTAAATAATAATTAGTTTAACGGTACAATATAGAGATTATACCGGAAAATTTATAGGAATTTTCTTTATAGTGTTATAAGAACATAAAGTCAAAAGATACTTAAATTTCTGGTCTATTAACACTATAAATATGGGTTTATGTTGGTTACAATGACGTCACTGAAAGCTTTTCTATGTAAGTGTAGCTATAATAACATTTTATGGAACTTTCTTTGGGATTTTAGTTATTATAACATAGCCTAATTATTTATTTTATATAGCGAGTATACTATTTTCTTGAGTAGTGGCTGCTATAAATAGGGCAAAAATATAGAAATTTAGACATTGAATCATCTAAATATTGAAAAAAAATTCCAAAGAATAAATTAGTAACATTTTGAAGTTTTCTAAGTTTCACACAAAAATGTAATACACATCTTTTCTGTTTGCTGTTCTAAATTACGTTTATTAATAAATAAAAAGTTATATTCTATCAATGGAGAACATAAGTAATGGTTTGTTTCGGTTTCGCCTTGGCGATGCAACATTGTCACATTGCCCATTAGGCCTCGGCTCAGCTGCTAATTGCGACCAAGGTTCCCTTTCATTCACATCTAAAAGTTGTCTTCGAGCCAATTGGAAAATTGTCAATAGTCTACATTTTATCCAATTTTCTATGGAGTAAGCTGGACTTAATAACTTTATATAGATAATTTTTTCCTATTTTTTTCGATGTTTTCCACTTTCAAGCCTAAATATTTTTTTTATCTAAATATTATTTTTTTAATTAACTGAAATAATCGTTTTGTAATAGTGACATACAAAAAATCTATGTAATTCAAGTTAAATAAGAGTTCAATTAATGCTCCAGTTTAAATGCAGAGTAATTAGTACCATTGTGTCGAAGTTATGACTAATGTCTCGTGCCTCTTTGTGCCTCATTTGCTTATGAATACAGTCGTCGGTCCTAGCAATTATGTCATGACTGTCCGTCTGTACGTTATTTTGATTTTACCAGAAATACACGTGAGCGATGCTGATGACTCATTTTACTTTATTTATTATTATTGCACAGCTTCAGCTTCACGCTGTATCCCGCACGCAGCAGGGTAGGCAGAACATAGTGAGTGATAAGACATTCCGTTCCCCATTTATTTTATTTACACTTATTTTAAAGGGTGACAAGATGACAGGATGTCTGTTTCTTTATTTTCCTTTAGACAAAGTAACTAAAGTAAAACTAGTGTTTTTTGGTATGGTGGATATAGGAAAGTAAAATTATTTTTATTAATTGATATGGTTACAATGTGTTCTCTCTGGTGTGGAGGCAAAGCACGGTTTTCAGTTCCGCCGCTAAACACGCAATGTCTCCAGAATTCGGCGGATAGTGGTCAACAGAGTGTCTTAAAACTAGTCTCCGTGTACTTACTCTGCTACATTTGGGATACAGTCACAGTGACTTGGACCCGCTCCACTTGGAAATCGTTCAAGTGTCAATTATGCTGTGAAGCTGAAAAGATAAATAATCTCGATTTTGTTGGATATACGTATATGGAATTTGTAATGTTTTCATTTGGAATTTCTTAGAGATGAAATTATATTTAATGTTATTTAAACATTAAATTCTGTCTCTAAGTGCGGTTGATATTCTCTTCTTTTTTTGTAATAATAGTCGTTTCTTTGGACCACAAGTATCGTGATACATTAAACATAGAATGAGATTTTTTTTTCAATCAAAAGTTTGATAAGCCAAAAGCTTTTACTCACGACCCTATTAAGAATGTATTGCTCAATCGAGATAGACGATCGTGGCCCCAATAAACTCTGGTTTAGATTTTTTTGTATCAAATTTCTTATGGAACTATCTGTAATATATCTTCTGGATGAACTCATTTCGGAAGCGTTACGTCTTGCATTACATCTTTTAGATTATGGCGGAACTGAGCGACGCGCTTTGTCTCGTTACCAGAGCGAGGAAATGAAAGTATTAAATATTTTTAACAGATTACTTATGCCCAGTAGAGGAAATGAAAATGTTAAATATTTGAATTCCTTGAGTGGAAATTGAACCTGCAACCTGTCGTGTTTACAATTGCCCCTGCGCCACCACTTTCCTCATCTATGTGTGTACCTATAACAAATAAGCTTCGAATATATATTCATCTATTCTACTAAATATTGCATCGCTTCTAGTTCCCATTGTAGAAGCTAAACAATGGCAAGCATTCTTTTGTGCATGCACTTATCACTACAATACCCGCATTCTTTTTTTTATGATATAATAGAATAAAGTAGAAGAGAACAGCACTGTGGCGCAGTCGAGACGCGCTTAACTAAATAAAGGTTACTGTGAGTTCTAGTTTTACTTTCATGTAAAATAGATGTTAGATCTTATTAGGTTTTAGGTTCTTAGGTTTTTCTAGTTAGGCAGGGCGCGTCGTTGGGTTTCTACCTGCTGCCTAAAAGGGATAATTTATTCATTGTCATCATAATCAGCCTGTCTTCTTCCATTGCTGAAGACATGTTTCTCCATACAGGGCACTGAGCTCGATATTTACTTCCATCCGTTATTTCTTAACGATTAAAAATTAAAAACATAGTGACTTATCACTAGATTTTTTATGAGCTAGAAATATGGAAAAGGGATGAAGATAAGAAAGGTAATAACAAATTATAACAATACACATATTGGTCATAAGCTTATCGAAATGGGCAGCGATAGCGATACGTTAGGCGTAAAATATTGTGGGTTACTACTTTACGTTTTGGTGACTAAACTATGAATAGATCGATAGGTTTTTGGTACTAGGTTTGGTACTATTACCATAATATTTATTATTACCATTTACCTTGTAGTTTATAAATCGAATGTTCCTGCTATTTCAACAATCAGTTTTGGTTTTCCCAGTTAGGTTATATTTGATTTTGCGTCTTAGTATAGTTATGAAAAGTTGATAGCGGCATAAGCGCATTATGGGAGATGCAATAGTAAATATTAAAAAATAAACATAATATCTGTATTTTTTTCAGCTTCACGCTGTATCCCGCAGCACGTCATCAAAGAAGGGTAGGCAGAGGGTTAAGACCTACTTGACTTAGCGTTAAGACACTCCGTTCCTTACTTTCCGCTGCATAAGGCATTGCGTGTTGAGTGGCGGAACTCAACGCAACTAATATTTATTTAGATATTATAGAGTATATTATATACTTTCTGTATATAAAAATGTATGTCTGGCAACTTTCATAGCACTAAAGTTGTTTATATTATACTGCTGCGGCGATAAATAATGTTTGTAGAAGTACTGCGTACACAAGATATAAACCAATGTACTTTAAAGGCGCCTCTAAGAAAAACAAGCTCGTCGTTTCAGATTTATCTTCGAGGAGGCAACTCGATAGTCGAGAGCTAACAAAGAAATTCATTTATTAACCTTATACAGTAAGAGCTGGTATTGTGTTCAATCTTGGTTGGGGTTTTGTAATATATATAAATATTACCGATTTCGATTAGAAAATAAGCTTACTAAGCTAAATATTACGTCATCGATTTCTCAGGAATATATAATTATCAAGAGAAGACGCACAACTATTAATGATATTAATATATAATTTTAACTGGCTATGCCTAGACCAGTCGTGTGACCGTAAACGCGACTGTAATAAATGAAATATTTATTTAAATTTATATTTTAATATTATTACTCTGGTGTCCAGGAAAAGCATGGTATTGAATGTCACCAGTCAACAGGCAATGCCTCCAGAATTCGGCGGAAAATGTGGGACGTAGTGTCTTAACACTATGTTCCATCTGTATATGCTGTGACACAATGTGAAGCTGATTTTGATTTTTAAATGACTTTAAATTTAACAAGTTATTGTAGTTTTGGATATAAAATAATAAATCTTTTTCATTATTCATACAAAGAATTTGCCAATATTATTTTTTTTATTATTGTGTTAAATTAAAAAGAATTGATGTATGACTCACTTCTTTATACTTGAAGAAATAGCGGGACATAAGTTTCACGACATAATACCCTATATCGAGAATAAATTAAGATGAAAGTGGGAAAGCGAAGAGTTTTAACATAAAATTCTATATACAACGTACCCTACATGAAGGAAAAAATGTTTGAAATATAATATTTTCTTGCCTTGTAATGTAACTTATTAGTCGATTGTGAGTAATCGGAAGTAGGCTATATTAATATGGTGTTGACTAAAAGTATGCGTTGAGTCATATCAATATCTGAGTCGATTCGGTGATCGGAGCTTATTTGATCATAATGTTATGGTAATTATTTATCATAGACATGCTATAGCGGTTTGACTTTTAATTTAAATTGGTGGTTATTTATTTTATTAGTTCACTTCGGGTTCAAATCTCTTTACGTTTTTGAAAATGTTTACTTTATTTTCACATTTTCTATAAAAGTGTAGAGACATTTTGAAAAAATATTAAAAATATCCAATATATTATAATATGTGAAAATAAAAAAAAAATTATGTATGTCTGTAGGGTTTTTTACGATCAATAAGATACGGACATTCTCACGTACGACTCTTATTCACTGCCCTGTCGGCGTCGGCTCTCACATTAGAAGCGTTATTAAACACGTACCAACCGACGCGTGTCCGAGTTAACAGATTATGTAGCATACAATGTATGTTTAATTATATGTATAATGTGTTAACTTGGACACGAATTTTCACGCTGTATCCCGCTTAGAGCA
Organism: Heliconius charithonia; assembly: GCA_030704555.1. Lineage (NCBI taxonomy): Eukaryota > Metazoa > Arthropoda > Insecta > Lepidoptera > Nymphalidae > Heliconius > Heliconius charithonia. The sequence goes on from CM060815.1 coordinate 15,398,292, forward strand.
AGCTACGTTAACGTACGTACGTTACGTTCCTCACGCATCACAAAATTTTGAAAATATAGCGTTTTACGTCCCGTATGAGAATCAAACACACAAATCGCGATCGACGGGCTCTGTTACGTAGAGAATATACGTGTCTATTTATTATAAATTAAAACATCTTAGGTGAATGTTGTTAGTTTTTAATAATTTATACTTAATCTACGCAAGGTTAAAAAATAAATACAATACCTACCTACATTTGAAACATTTTAAAAAGAGCTTATCTAAAAAATCTTATCGCAATACGTAACTGATAAGGGAATTACGAAACAACGATAACGATTACATCGTATAGCTGTTTTGATAAAGAGAAAAGTCGTGTGCAGTTTCGTCATATACTTTCCAGTAAGTCTTTTTGTCGCGTGAGAAATCTTATCTAACGTTTTAGTTTTTGCTGTTACGGGAAACGGAATCGATGATTGTACCGCAATTCGTATCTTACTTTGGAAGTGGTTTTTTTTCCATTTGTTGTTTTTAAGATTTCATTATAAATAAATATAGATTTATTAAGCTTATTTAAAAATTATAAAAATGAAAAAGTGAAGCTAGTATTAGTGGCAGTAGTGGTCTACTTCGTCCTCGCGTTCTTTGCATGACAACATGATTTTTTTCTTAGTGCCCGAAGTATAATTTCAGACCATAATATTATTAACGTCATCACGTCCATCTAACAAACTTGAACTATCCAATACATTTTTTTTAAACTCGAACCAGTAGTTCCCTAAATTATCGTTTTCCACCAAAACACACTTTCCAGCTGTATGATATGAGTATACAATCTATATTTCATATCGTATACATTATACAGAGAGAATAAAAAGACTCTGATATTGAATTCGTTGTCCGTGTTCCTAAAATAAGAATTTGTTTCAAGTGAATCACAACCCTAATAACATAAAAACTACAATAATATAACCTTTATTATATGAACGCATCATCAGCTATCTTCACATCAAAGGTATCGTCTTACAAAGTCTGATTTCAACCGTTCATGTCGGCTGTATCAATTGGACCAATTACGGTGTCATAGCCGAAGGGCCCTCCTACGCTACGCTAAAGACCGTGCAAAGTGGAGTAGGTTGAGTAGGAAGGCAGACCCTGGCAAAAGCCGGGACTAATGCCAGGTAGAAGAAGAAGAGCCGAAGGGCCCTCCTATAGTATCTAATAGTAATATTCACATAGAATATAATCTACTTCTTATTAGTTTGTTTGTTTGTAGTACTATGTTATATAACGCTGCATAATAGGTTTAACATGTTACTTACATCTGTTATATATGAAACCTTTTAACGACACTATATAGAAGTTCTTTGTGACTCTGTGGTTTTTATTAGTGATGTTTTTGTGATTTTTAAATATATCGCTTGTATGGACATTTTATTTTCCGTCTCTCTTTAATTTTATCAATATTTTTTTTAAATTAATGCTATAATTTCTTGCACTACAGACTCATGGTTCGTACCTTTTGTCACCGTATAGGTAAATTTCTATTATTATAATTTTTTTCTTTTCTAATTACAGGATTTGAATACAAGAGAATTTAAATACCTCCTGTATTTTCCATATTGTCCGTTAAATTCGGACTGGGCACCAACGCCTGTTATAAAAAACATTTTTTTTCTTTTTAAATTAATTGATTAATATTATTTACTAAAGTATCGTCAATCTATAGCGGGCCGATGTGAAATTTTAAAGATTCGAGTGAAAGTGTTACGATTAAGCCGTTTTCTTTCACGGAAGTTACATGGAGTAATGGGGAGTCAATTATACTTGTAGTTGTATAAGGCGCCCAGTGCACTGAACCGTCCTCACCGATTGAAAACGCTTTAAATACTTCAATATATCGAAAGACGTAATCTAGAGATATGGCTGATTTGTTATAATTTTCTTTTAATATAGAATTTGTGATAGAATTTTAATTTTTTGTCTACAAATTTATAGACAACGATAGTAATGGAATAAGAAATAATTAAAGAGGGCTGTAGGCCCACAGCGATTTTGATTGATTGTTGATTTGATTTTTTGTTATATAAATTTTCTTATTAAAGTTAATGGACTGCGTCGAATTTATTTCCATGTAAAAAAGTAAATATGTAAATTACTTATACTATATAGTTACTTTTCATAAATCTCCATAGATCTTTTACATAGAACTATTCATACTCAAGAATATTTTTATACACTATACTTCCGGGTAGGTCCCTACAGTCATTAGAGCGACCCCACCAATTTATTTTAATGAAGCGTCTTAGGAATTTCTTGTTAGCGTGTTTATTTATCAACTTAATGGCTTCCAAGCTGTAAAAATAAGATCTTTTGATATTTAAAGCCAAACCAAGCAGTCTAATTGATATTGATCGTATTAAACACATAAAAAATATGAGCTCCGGAAGTAGAGTACATTACTGGCGTTCTGCTCTAGGAATAGACTGTGAAATTTTTGTTATTAGGTTTTTTTGAAGATTTGTACGTTGTTATAATACGTACATGTTTTTTTAGTGAAATATTTGTAACTAAGAACGGAAGTGTCCATAAAAGGTTGTAGCGCAGGGGCACATATGTGACAGTGAACACGAGAAATTATGAGTTCGATTCCCGTTGGAGGAAGTAAAATATATCATATTTTCATTTCCTTGATCTAGAAGCGCATCCTTAAGTTCCTACACTCAAGACGAAATGCTATCAGAATTCGGCGGAAAATGGGGAACGAAACTGACTTAAGGGGAGCGGAGTGTCTTAATACTAGGTTCCCAGATTCCCGTTGCTTACCCTGCTGCTATGTGCAGGATACAGCGTGATGAAGCAATCTTAGTAATATAATAATATATCTTCTTAGGAATGAATGGAATTTATCTAACATTATGTTGTTGTATCTATTATTATCATAAAAACGTCATTTACTTTGTTCTTTGAATAAAATTTCAAAAAGACAAACTTTGAAGTACGGCTAGTAAGTAAGTGACTATCGTCGTCTTTGTTACATATTCTTTTGTTTGATAATAATTAAGTGATTCACAATTACAAAGCTTAAAACGATTTTATATACAAAGAAAATTTGCATGGAAAAAGTTCATATAATTAAGCATTTTAAGGTACCCAATTAAAGCATAAATTAATTTAATTATTTATAATATAAATAAAGAAATGAAGTATAAGAATAACAAATATAATAAATTATTGTGTGCGTGACCAACATAATTTTGTCTTATTTTTATTTTATTTATCTGTTTGGTGTTTAATTTGAGTATATTTGATAACATATTTAAGTATGTTATCAAATCTTGTATGCTGAATGCACGTGACAAATATAAGAGAGAACTTTTCTCTTATATTTGTCTTTTTCTTTCTCTCTCTCTCTCTCACTCTTTAAAATTTGAGCCTATGAGAGATTTTTTTATTTTATTTCATAGACCGTAACTGGGGGCAGGTGGCCGAAATGCCCGGTAATTGTTTCTGTTTAGTCGCACGTAAAATTGTAGGATGTAAGGCTCACTTGTTTCAGTTCTTAGTATTTAAAAACTGTTTAAAATATTTTGGCTGCTTTCATATTTTTAACCGACTTCAAAAAGAAGGAGGTTATCAATTCGACTGTATTTTTTTTAACTGTAATAGAAAGTATTTATTTTGCGTGGTACTATACAATGTCTATAGGACGACAAAGCACTATGACGAGTAGGAAACTTAAGTTGAATGTAATTATTAGCCTTCCTACATTATTACATACATCACAATATTACCCTAGCTGTGGTGGGACGGTATGGACAGTTCATTTTTTATATCAATTTTTACTCAATTTATTTTAGTTATAGGATTTATAAAAAAAAAATTTTTAGCTTCAAGCTGTATCCCGCACACAGCAGGATAGGCAGAGGGATCTAGTGTTAAGACACTCCGTTCCCCACTTTCTGCCGATTTCTGCCGCGCTTTGCCTCGATAACAGAGCGAAGAAATGAACATATAAATTTAAGTAAATATTTCATCTCCTCAAGTGGGGACGAACTTACAACCAGTCGGTTTTACAGTCACTCTTTGTGCCACTGCGCCACGACTGGCCTCAAAAACTTAAATGCTATATATTCGATTGGGCGTAATTTCAAGAGCAGCTGGGAAGATCCGGCAAATGACTTCAAATACTACGTACTATTAATCATTCAGTAGACTATCGCTCAATTTAGAAGACATTTCGGCAAAGGCAAAGAAAAGTAACCATGTAAAATTTTAATATGAATATCCTATAGAGAACCTAAGGATTGATACTTATTAAGATTTTTTTTTAATTACAGTACTTCGACTTCAAATAAAAATTATTATAAGCTATATAAATTTTCAAAAGATGACATTTAAAATATTGGCCTTAGTGTTTTATAAGACAACTCCACACTGACCGCGAGTTCTCATGATAACCGTTTATAAATAAACAAGTGCTGACGAAAATCGACGTCACAGACCCGACTGTACGACACAAATACAATACCAGGTATCGGAAAGTGGACGCACAAGGTCGATATTAGTATTGTAAATAGAGAAAGCTGTTATTTAATAAATGTTATTGGTACTTTTAGGGTGAATTTAGTTTGAATTTCTTTATTTATTTTGTAGGAGGATTAGATATAAACTAAATAAGTGTTTATTATATATATATCTTGTTTATTATTCAAAATTAATGCAGATTTTTTGTTGTAATTACAAAGAATATGACTTTTGTTTTAAGAGAAAACTCAAAACTTTACAGATACAGATTGTAAATAGTATAAAAAGGTACATCGCAACGTTGCTGACGCAACAATATAATGAATGAAGCCGCAGTTACTGTAACCAGTGCTGTCTCGGAATAAAAGAAAGAAACGAATCAATCTCGGTTGTGCGTCAAAATTGTCACTTACCCCGATTAAGTAGACAAAACGGCGAGGAAAAATGTGGATTTATATCAAAATATACTGTGATCAATACTTACACATATATAGTGTTTTTTTAAGTAGATTTTTAGAATAGGTTTGATAGGCAAAGTATAATACTAGTTTAATGGAGTTTCTATATTGGAAAGTCTAGTGCTCTAGATTTTCGTGTTGTACGACAAAACGCGGCGTTGCATTTACGACATTCTACTTCTAGAACGGATATGACGGAGTATATTTTAGGATTTCGGAGTATGAATTCAGTTAAGAAAAATAAGGTAGAATAGACTGACGATATACTTTCGATCTATAGATGAATAACCCATTTTTAGTTCTTGTCTCTACGACATACTAATTACAACAACAAAAACGACCATACGAAAATTATAGCAATATTATTATTTTATAATCTCCTTATATATTTAATTGCTTTTATCGCATATACTGGAAAGGGATTTAGTGGCTTGGGAAAACTTACAAGGTTATTTATTATCAAATTGTGTTTTGCTCATAGCGGACATGAGTGCTACTTGAAATTTTGGCCTTCAATTATAACTACAATATAGTGAACTGATATGGTATTAAAATAACACAACTACACATGCCTACTATATAGAATTAAAAGTACATTAGATAAGAATAGTGAATGGTTTATGGATATACCTATACGTATTTGCAGGTTAGAAAGTTTTAAATGAGTGAAAACTACAAAAAAAAATCGAAAACGATAAGTTGATTTTATAATCAGGAATTTCGTTTTCAACTTTCAAATTTTTATGTGGCGTAAATATTTGCAGAAATGAATTCAATGCAAAATAGAAAGAACGAAACAAATGTACGGAAATAGAAATATTATTTATATGGACATAGTGTAGGTCTGCTCAAGTCCATGTACCTAAAATGTCATACATTGTAAATTAGTAATTCTAATTGCAACAGATGACGTGGATTCTGTTCCACTTTCTGTCAGAGATAAATTTCAGGACACAGCAAAAAAATCTATTACTTATTTTGTGTACACCCTACCTTCCAATGCACAATTTATTTCATCACATAAAATCTAATCGAATATTGAGTAAAATTTTCAGCTTGACATTTTCACCGACTGATTAGTATTAGTATCAATGAGTTTTTCCATTATCCAGATCCGAAATGTTATAACTATATCCGTAACATTCCTAGAGTATTCCAGTAGCAGTCTATTTATATATAGTATAAACTAAATAATTAAAATTTTCAATTAAATATTTGACATTACGAAACCTACGTTTTTAACAGTCTCGGTGTCGCTGTGATATTATTATTAATATAAAAATATGTCCGGAGTGGTATCATAGTTAATATGTGAGAAATAACTCTTGCATGTATCAAGTTGTACAAACATGGCTTTATCGCCACCTGTGCAGTCATATTTTTGTTTTGTATATAATAGCAGTGTCACATAGTGTCGTCTTAGTTTCGTTCTCGTTGAAGGCTATATAATTTGTTTTATTGTTTGTGCTCACGTACTAGTATTGTCTCTGGAATGTCTTCGGACGCGCTGTGAGTTGGTTTTCTAAATTATTTTGGCTTATTTTTTTATGTTACTACGTGGGAGAACTTCTGATAACTTCTAATATATTAGAACTTCTCCATTTCGGTATAGAGTGGGGAACAAAGTACCTTAACAATAGGTTTCCTTTGCAATTCCCGCATAAAGCAAGGGCGTTATGCGGGATATACCGTGGGACTGAAGAAACAAAAAAATTTTTAACTTGTAGAATATAGATGGCTCTGTGATAGTAATGTACATATAAAATAATATTAGCTCTAAATCGTATAGCTGTTACTTTGACGTCACGATAAACGTCACATTATGGAAGGTAAGATTTTGGTCGTATTGAAGGTTTGGTTTTAATTTTTTTTAAAGTTATAAATTTACAAATTATTTTTATATCTCGTTTCGCCAAAATCATCACGCCAAAAAGCGTAAAGAGGTCTGTTCATTATAAAATTACAAACATCTATTCACCGATTTAAATACTAGTCGCTAAGCTATCTGTAGACGTATGCTCTAGAAGTCTAGATGATGTAATATAAATATATTTCATACCGTTTAAAGATCAAAAGTTTGTTCCATTTGTGAAAGATTGAGCGTGAGTTGTCGTAAATAGGTCTTGGTCCTGCTCCGCGTGCGGCTCTGAGAGCGTTCTATTAATAGCTCATGAGATAATGTACATATACAGACATACATATCGGTAGTTGGCACAAATATGCTTTGCCAAGTACTTTTATTATTTATTTTGTATACGGTTGAAGTTGTAAGTAACTTTTTGGAATATACAATCCTTTATTGTGAATGAAAATGTAGTAGAGGCCGTCGGTTGTGACGCAATGGCACAAGCGTATCCCAACTCGCAGAAATGAGTTACTATTTAAGTTTATACTTTTTCACTCGCTTACCTCTCGGTAAAAAGGCAAAGTTTGACGTTGATTTAATTCCTCAACACGGAATGCCTCAAAAATTTGGCGGGAAGTGGGAATGGAGAGTCTTAACACTGCTTTCCATTTGCCTTATTAAAAAATATATGGTACTTGAATCAATTTCAATGTACTTAGCAAGTACTTATTTAGAATTATCAATCGTTTCGATATTACCCACGGTACTCGCGGCTAGTGTTACTTCGGCCACTTATGTCTTGTGTCGCTCACTAACTAAATAAATAAAAAAACAAAGGATGCCATTTAGAACTTTTTTCTACGACACTCGATATGGTTACAGTGTTTCCATGGCTCTTGCAAAAAACGTCAATCATTTTATCTAATTAGCATCACTAACAACGCAACGAATCTACGCTAGATACTCAATTCTAGTAATTTCTCACACCAAGTGTCGTCCCCAACCGGAGATTGGTAAAGCATTGCAAAACTTTAACTTGGCTAACGTAACCGTACTCGTAGATCGGTGACGGTATCCTAAAACGGCCATCCGCTTGGAACCGACATCAAGGACTGTGAAACTTAACGCGACAAGTATGTGACACGGTAATGCAATCAAATATTGGTTAATTGATATTGTTGCGCGTTTTATGTTACATTTTTGTCTATAAAAAAAAGGAACTTGTACCCAATTTCCCGCATATTAGATAGAATTTCCCACTTAACAACACCTTGTGTGTTCTGTGGTGTAACTCAACGCCGAGAAATTTAAAAAGTATGCATTTTCCTCGAGTAGGAATCGAACCCACAATCTGTCGCGTATAAAGTCATAGTAATATATGAGTTTAAAAGGCAAACTTGGTTTCTCAATAATTGTGCTTACTAGATACTAATTTCGTTGTACCTATATCTTTTTTATTATTAATACTAGCGGACCCGGACGCGACTTCGCCCGCTTAAATAATTAGTTATACCAATATTTATTAAATTCATTAAAGACATTATTTTCAGTTTTCAATAGGATTGGTAAGAAAATATAAGCTTAAATAATCAAAATAAGACGAAAGAGAATAATAAGTAGAAAAAAATCTTATTATTAGAAAAAATATCTAAATAATTAAAATAAACAAAAGTAATAAGTAAATGTAACCAAAGCAAAATATTAATAAAAATATATATATTAATGTTATCAACATAAAAGCTATACGCTGTCGCCGAGTTTTATATAGATATTTTAAAGAATTATTACGATATGTTCGATACAATAAATAATTTTTTGTAACGTTAAAACATTTACGCAGCGCAAGACCGATCATTTTAAAACTTTGACCGTTGACCATTTCTTATTGATAAAATCGAAATGTCTGATTGTGACTTCCAAATAATTGTGTTTTTACAAGTGCATGTGGTTATTTACATAATACAAAAATATAAAAATATATATATTTTGTATTTAGTTTTTTTATTTGTCGCGCATTCGCTTAAAGCAATTCGATGGCGTTTATCATTATTGCTATTTCGTTGTTTAAAGCTAACTACTTACACCACAATGTAATACCATCTACTATAGCCTATAGCACTCTTAAAAAAAGTAGGTTTCATACCCAAAGAAATGTAAATCAGACCAATAGATTCAGAGATCTTGTTGTGTTTAAACAAACAAACAAACTCTTCCGCTTTATCATATTAGTATAGATTAATAATTTTTAATGTTTTACCAATAATTAGTAAAATAACAATATTAATAATCATAAATATAAATATAAGTTAAATATTATTAAATTATGTTCCCTCATTGTGTTGTTATTGTGCATTGTTGCTTTATCATTTTTGGAATTCCAAAACAGAAACACTATAAACATGTTATTGTTACGTTTGCAACTGTAGTACAATGAAATATTCGAGCGTATGGGTTTGGTGTTTTTAACCACTTTAAATAAATAAGGAGTTATCGGTTTGTTGCATATGTTTGTAATATTGTTGGAATAGGAGAATAATTGAGGCCAGTGGGGATACAAGTATGTAAAAGCGAATGGGTTCGATTAACACTCAACGAAATGAAATATTTAATATCTTCATTTCTTCGTTCTGGTATCGAGGCAAAGCGCGGCGTTCAGTTCTATCAGTCAACACGCTATACCTCCAGAGTTCGACGGGAAATGGGAAATGGAGTGTCTTGACAATGGGTTCCCCCTACGTACCCTGTCGGATACAGCGAGAAGCTAAAATAAAAGATATTTTTTTAAGTTTGATGATCTACTTATGATACCAAGCCTGTGTTCTAAATTTGCAAAGTGTACATCGAGTTTATCCTTTCCTCTAAAATTTGATACTTCAACTTGGAGACCAGTGAAAATTTCATCAAAATGGATTCATATATTTTAAAGACACGCGTTTCTGGAAGGAACGTTACGATATATCTTATTAATTGACTGAAATGTTATTAAAATTCCCAAAGTTAAATGCTATAAACATGTTTTTGTTACGTTTCCAAATGTAGTACAATGAAATATGTATGCGAGCGTTTGGTTCTCGTTCTATTGATACATATTAAAATGCAGTCACGTGTAATAAATTTTAGTGCCACGACTTGTAGGGGAAGAGAAACAAAAATCTTTTGAGATTGGATTTTTTTGTGTGTGAAGTAAATTATTATTGCCTTTTGTAAATCATTATAGGCGTTTTTATGGTGTTTTTTGATATTTTGTTCTTTTTATTTTCGCTTCCTCGAGGGGTTATTTTGGTTAATTTTATACGTACAATTTAGTATATAATATATTGTTATTAAATATAGTTTTCAGCAACGTAGTTAACTAATAGTCTAGGTTCATTTTTATTTCTGTTCATCTCATTCCTCCTGTTCGTTTCCAAGTAGACTAAATTATATTTAAATACATTATTCCAGACATGAGGCCATATTGTTGCAATGACACAACCTTGTGACTTTTTCTTATTTATTTCTACGCTGTGGCAAACCTCGTTGCGGCGTTGAGATCTGCTATGTAACACGCAGAATTTAATCACAAATCTCCAAACTCCGCCAGGACAGTATGATTATAATATTATAATACCTGGTTTAATATAATTATTTAATATTATATAATAGTAAAACACAAATTATAGACAAAAAAGCATCGGATTCGAGTAGCAAAAAGTATCAGTACTATTACATTACATCAAAAGTCTCACGATCCACTCAATAAGACTTCCACCACTCTTACAATAATAATTTGCCAATTCGACACGGAGTCTTAAACTCCCCGTCCGCCTTCACGCTTCATAAAATATTTCAAATATTTTAGCGAAGCGATCACGGTATTAACCTTTAGTTTGTTTATTGCGTTCGAAGTGAGTTTAATTTCAATGCTTTTTTTTTGATACAAATTAAAATTGTATAAAGAAATTGCAGTATACACATTTGTTGAATAAATATATTGATACCGTCGTGGCGCAGCGGCACCTCGTCTGTCAACGTTAGGTTTGTGGGTTGGTTTCCTACTTGGAGAAATAGCTTATTTTGATTTTCTAATTACGGTAACAGGACAAAGTGCGTGAGTTCCGCCATTTAGTATGCAATGTCTCAAAAATGGAGCGAGGTTCCCTCTGTCTACCCAACTACTTTATTTTATTATCCCATAAGTATTAGGTACTCTTATACATTCTTTATAAAATATTTCGATTTTTAAATTATTGGTAAACTTCTGCTGTCTGGTTCTATTTTACATTAATATACACTAGCAGCAGTTTCGCTTACTAAAACGCTTCCTATGTTTCTGACATTCGCAAAATTGAAAGTCCGGGTTGTACACCCACTCGGTAGCTGTTTATATATGTATTCACATAGTACAGTACGGTCAAAAAGTTGTGGCCGTCCTGAAGTTAGCTGTGGACGGCTGCGCAGATTACAAAAAATATTTGAATTATTTTCTCCCGAGTGAACAATGTGCATTAGTTCAGAAAACTTAACTTCAGAGCGGCCACGACTTGTTGCCCGTACTGTACGTACAACGTGCAACGTTCAGAAGGTCACAACTGGAATGTGATACTCGACGTCAGGCGTGGTCGGAATACAAAACATCGAACAGTTGTATCGGTTATTATATAAATGTTGATACGCGGTTTTACTTGGTTTTACATATTGTTTAATAAGTGAGGCCGTTTAAAGGAAGCAAGTGCTTTTAGTTTATGTTTTGGTCTTATTGCGAAAAATGTGGGAGATGTGTAAAGGTACAAAAAAGTACAAAGTAAAATGTACAAATTAAATTATATTTTTTTAAAATTATAGTGTAAAACATCTTAAAAGTAGTAAATGACATAGTAAAAATATTTAAATTCAAAATTATTACAAAAAATAATTTCGTCGGCCCAAAGTGTAAACCTGCCTAATCCGTTATATACCCACTCGTACATTTTTATATTGTTTGAAAGTTTAAAAAAAAAATAATTCGGCCTTTATTTTTTTCATACAGTAGAGAATACAAATCCATTATCGATATTGTAAAAACCTTGTGATAATAGAGGTTTTTTTTTAAATATTTTTGTCTCTCCTTGGTAAGAGAATATTACATATTCTCTTACCAAGTTTACACTCTATTATTAACGAACGAGGATATTCGATAAAAATATATATAATTAGATTATTACATATTTAAAACACCTATTTACCAAAATCTATTTACTAGTTCAAATTTAATCAACATTTTAGTTTCATCAAAGTCGGTCAAAATTTATTTTCAACCATAAACAAAGTATAAACGTACATCAAACATATTTATAGCGGCTTACAATGAACAATCATATACAATATCAGTCGATCAACTCACGCTGTAGCCTGTTACGTTACCTACGTATGTAGGTACCTTTAGTACCTATAGAATTATAGTACCTTTAGTACCTATAGTACGAAATAAATATGATGAAACTTAGTATGGCGCATGCGTTTGGATACGGGTTAACGATTTGTATAGTGAATTATAAGTTGCCAAACAAAGTTATTTTGTTTTGTTATTGTGTGTAATATACATTGCTATAATATGCTGTTTAAGCGTGGATTTGACGTGATTGCTTTATGTAGTTGAATTTCGCCGATTTTTTGTGTATAGAAGGGTAGGTAGAGGGAACCTAGGGATAAGGTACTAGATATGGTTCTCACTTTTCGCTCGATTTTGTGTAAAGTGGGAAAATTAAAATAATTGAAATATACATAATTATTACTCTTGAGCGAGGATTGAACCCATAACAATCGAGTTTACAGTCAAATACTTTTTAGTGTAATGTTCTAGGCCCTGCGTACCAGGGGCACAAGTGTGCTACGCCCTGCCATGTTCAGATTATGGCGTAAAGCTAAAAAAATCGTATAGTGACATGTCTCTTTTCTCTCTCTGTTCATCTTTAGTACAACTTAAGCTTAGCCTTAAAAATGTTTGTATAAAATTTATCCATAAAAAACATGTATCAAAAAAAATATCAAATTAAAGTGCTTCAACGTGCTCTGAAGCACAGATATAATCTATATTAAATGAGATAACACGATATTGAGATGTTTTTTGTGCCTTATTAAAATGTGTGAAGCTCACCGCTCTCACTATCACTTCTTTTGATATTTCTTGGGGCTGTGAAAGGTATTTATTTTTAAGGTTCACATTGCATTCCTCATGTATTAAGGTAAGCAGAGGGAACGTAGTGATAGGACACTCCGTTCACCACTTTCTGCCGAATTGACGTAACCTACAGTGATGCTATATAGGTAAATGGATGATAAGCCCACTACAAAAATATTTTTTCAATACGGAAAAGTAGTTTCTGAGATTAGCGCGTTCAACCTAACAAACTCTTCATCATTATCATAGAAATGTAGATTGTTATTCAATGTATAATATAAAGTGAAGAAAAATATGGTCCGGGGTCACCGTAGCTATTCCCTGACCTCATATTATTGCATGTCGCGCGAGGCCACCTTCATGCCGCAAATGATGTACTTATAATGTTTTGAGTGACATACTTTTGTCGGCGTTAAAGAATTTTTCTTGTTATTCTTCTACTTTAGTAATTTTTTTTTGCTTTGCACTGTATCCCTTACATAGAAGGGTAGGCAGAAGGAACCATGGAAACCTAGGGTTAATATAACGCGATAACACTTCGTTCTCGTTAAGACATTTCCCTTCCCCACAGTCCGCCGAAATCAGGAGGCATTGCGTGTTGAGTGGCGGAACTCAACGCCGCGCTAAGTCTCGACACCAGAGCGAAGAAATGAAAATATTAAATATACCATATTAAATATCTAATAATACAGAGAGAGGCACAATCGTGTGACTGTAAACGCGACATGTCGTGAGTTTGATTGCCACTGGAGGAAATGTAAATTTGAAATATACCTACAATGCCTTCAAAATTTGCGCAAAATGTGGAGAGAAATTATGTCAATGGGAACGGAGTGTCTTAACACTAGATTGCCAGGTTTTTACTGCCAACCCTGTTGTATATAAAAATATATTTTAAATAAAAAAAATATTATATAATTACCATTACATTTAAACTTAAGCATCATTTCCCAGTCAATTTTGTTTTCACTCAATCGTACGTAATTTCCTGTCGCAGATTTGCAAAGAGTCCAATCGAATTTCACTTAGTTTCTATTGCTGGCTGCCAAGTTTCTACCACTACGGCTCACGCACCGAGCCTTTCGTACACTTGCGTAAGCGACTTTTGTTGAATTGAAATGTGATAAAAGTTGCTTGCTACCTGTTCAACGCTGTTTTTTGTTATCTATTCGGTTATTACCTAACAACATCTTTTACGCTTTCCAGAAATTTTAAATTTTTTGCTGTTTTTGTGGTGTTGCAGTGGGAAACCATATGCCTGTGGTCGCGATGGTTGTGGGTTCGATCGCTCCTTACGGTTATGATTGTGTTTTTTGGTATTGTGCTGCTTTAGTATAGGAAATACGTACTTAAATGATAATATTTCCTAATCTTATATGTATAATATTAACTTTATTACAAAACCACGATCTTACACATTATATCGTGACTCCATGACAATACCACAAATAAAATATGTATAGATACTAGGATACGCGGTTCGCGATAACATGTGCATCATTAAAGTGTTTTAAGTACTACTCGTGAGAACCAGTTTTTAACTTTATTGTTACTTTAGTTCGATATGAATCAAAGTAGAACCGTCGTAGATTTAATCCCGACTCGCGGGGATGATTGTATTTTTTTTTGCTGCTGTAGTAGGAGAAAGCACAGCGTTGTTCCGCCACAAAACGTGAAATATTTTGAAATTGAGCGGAAAGTGGAGAATGGCATATAATGGAACCTTACCAATACGCGCTGGAGATGCGTGAACCTCAGAAACATACCTATTTAGATAAATTAATTAGTCGCATATAAATGTATGTCACGGATGTACTTTGAACCCTCGACCTTCAGCTCAGCAGTTCATGTCGCTAACCACTTAAACAAAATAGGCCAGTCTTAACATAAGGTAATATAGAATAAAAATTCAAGACAACACACCGGCCTACTTAAAATTCATCGTGCATATAATATTTTTCTTTGTATTCTTCGAAATATAAGTTCTTTTTATGGTACACTGACTGAGACCAATTATTTTTGGTGATTATTTAGAAGCCGTCATAGAGCAGTGGCATAGCGTCTAGATTCGATATCCACTTGAAATGTGTAATGAATGATTTTCATTTTCCCAATCTAGTAACAAGACAAATCGCGGCGTTGAGTTCGACCTTCAACGCGCAATGTCTCGATATTAAGCGAAAAGTGACGAACGGAGTGTGTTAACACTATGTTTACTCTGTCTACCCTGCTCTGGTAAAAAAGAAGATGATTTAATAGTATTTACTTTGTATCTGAAGACTATAAGGTCATGCCAATATATTCTTAAGACCATTTTAGGGTTGGCACACCTGTATAAACAATAAGTACGTTTTTTATTCATTTTAACAACATTAAAAAAGCAAGCAAATAATTTATATATATTTTTAATATTTATATATATATATATATATATATATATATATATATATATATAATTCATAAATAATATAATAATTAATATTATATTTTCCCCTGAGAATGCCACCTTTGCGTGCTTTTAAGTTATTAATTTAAATATAGATATACTACTGTGGTAAGTTTCTTTATCAATTAAATAACTAAAATTACATTCGACAAATGTGAACACCTACGCCTAGCCTGCATTGTATTGTTATCTAACAGCTTCTGAAGAAATTCTTAGTGTATTGTTCACTGTTACTGTTGACTGTTACTGTAATATTTTTATGACTTGTTTATTACTTAGCACTAATTATGCTTTGGTTTTGCCTTAGCCTTAACTATACATTAATATAAAAATTAAGATTTTTTCATACATGTACACATGTTTTTTTCATACATGTACACATGTATTAAACAGTCTTCAATTGTTGTATAAGTTTATTTTATTAGATTGCTTAATTTTTGGTTTAAAATAAAATTTTGTTCCAGTTTTAAAATATTTGTAAAATAGGCAATCCAAGATCACTATAACGATAATAAAACTTATTTTTGTTGTTTTTGTTTCATTTATAGCAAATAATATTTAAAACGAACAAGAGATAACATTTTGCGGAAACTGAGAGTAGGATTGACTCCACTGACATTTTTATGTAACATGACAATCAAAATTGGTTAATGGAGGATATTTAGATTTTATTAAACATAGACGTATAGCTCTAAATGTACATTTTAAAAATAACTGAGTTTTAGGGTATTCCAAACAATAATATGTTCTACTCTATAAATATAGTATGATCCTCACAAAACAGGAACTATAAAGATCATTCTCCACTTCCCGTCCGTCCTTACATGTTGAAAAACGCAACTCAACGCTGCGGTTGTCTCAAACAATAACAAAAATAATTTGTTCCCTCGAGTTGAAGTCGAACCCGCTACCATCGCATTAACAATCAAAAGCCATGAAACAGGCTGTGCCACGGTGACGTCTACTACATATTTACTCTACAATATATTCATAACAACATCACAGTCAACAGGTCGGCCGTACCAAGCGCGGCCCGGCACGAGCGCGACGCTCCGTGTTTTTGTTGCGACGTATTAACTTTATCTGGCTGATGTACTTGCATTATGTTATTGTGGTTTGTTTTTAGAATTAACCTTATCTACTGTTAGGTATTATAGAAATTGTGATTGTGACGTAACGAGATTTGAACCCGCGCTTTGAATTCTTGTATTTTTCTTTCATAAGTGTGGAATAACACTTTCTTTAAAAATATAAAAAATGACTAAAAGTTTTGTATGATATATTCTACGAGGTGACGACGTGTTAACGCGATTTTATATGTAATAAGTATAGCCTTTCTTGATATGTATACTATTCGATACAAAATACTTTTACAATTAGAACTTGTAGTTCTTGAGATTAGCGAGTTCAATCAAGGAAACGCTTTAGTTTCATGATATTCATATATCTGTAGATTATGGCGTTTATAATGCAATGATAGTGATGGCAGAGTTACCTCCTCCTTACCTCCCTCCGTCTCCCTGCTCTGTGCGGGATACATTGTGAAACTAAAAAAAGAATAATTTAGTTATTAAATTTAGTTAAAATAAATCGATGACTATAACAATTGATCACGTTACGCCCGTCAGGTGTCAGCCACCACGTGCTGGGTCCAACACATAACAGAAAGCTAAATACATAATATGTTTACTATAATCGGATTGAACATTTAAATGTATAATCTATTTCCATCCTGTTAAGGTATTATGAGATTGTTAAAATGTATAGATTTAGGGATGTGACGTTATGCCATTAAAATATATAATTTTTCTATTCATAGTTAATATCTACTATATTCGTTTTTAGGTGCAGAGTAAATAAATTATTCTAGTGAATAATTACATTTTTTTTTTGTAATAATTCATATAAAAATATAATATTTTATCTCAAAAATAAAAGTAATGAAATCATAAATATGTACTGCCAAAGAAGAAAGCTAACGCTTTCCTTCTGTTTTGTTTTACATAATATAAGCGTGGCGTTGAGTTACGTCACCCAACACGCAATGCTTTCAAAATTCAGAAGAAATCTCCATACAGAGATGCTAACAACATAAATAAGTTGAAACAAGCGTATAAGAGTTTATTATGTAGTTTGTCCTGAGATCACTCGTACGGTTTCCAATTGTCGTGGGTACGAGTCCCGCTACGTACAAATATTCTTTTACGACTTTATTTTAATCTACTTAATAAATAATTAGCTCGTATTAAAATAAATATATTCTTAACTCAGTTCAACTACTATAGTACGTTAGATGTGTATTTGTACAGTATACTGTAAGTTCTATTTATCATCTCAAAGGCATAATTTACATATAAACTTAACCAGCCATTGACGCAGAATCTCATAACTTCCGTTGCACGTGTGCGTTACCTGCGGATGGCTTAAATTACTTCTGACCACACAGCTTATAATAATTCCTTCCTTCATTCTGGAGAATGGATGATGAATATATGGTTATAGGTTCAAATATACGGTCGAATGTAAATGTATACGGTGTATATGACGTCGAAACTACTGTCCGTCTGTGATGTTTAAAAAAATTATAAGAACAATTTTTTTTCTGCGCCAAGCATATATGAGGATAAGCACAGGAATCTAGTGTTAAGTCACTCCGTTTCCAATTATCCGCCGAATTTTCGAGGCATTACGTGTTGAGTGGCGGAACGAAACTTTTGCCTTGGTATCAGAGCGAACTAATGAAAATATTAAATATTTAATCGAACCCACAACCTATCGCTATAGTTTCCTGTTACACGCTTCTGTTCCTGCGCCAGCACGGCCTCGATGGATAAATAGTTAATTTTAATTGCTAGCGCAGCGGGACTTTCCATTCGTTCTACAATTTCCTATGTACGCATTTTCGCAATACATATTAATACAAATGCATTTTCAAGAACAGAAATAGATCATAATACACCCAGTTAAATTGTATACAAACTACAATTAAATTTGTTATTATTATAAAATAATGTTTTTTTTTTTAAATATTTTTGGACAGATTACAATAGCATGGTATGGTTTTAGTTTAAAAGGGTGTTTTTTAACTATTTTAATTACACTACGAACGAAATTCACACATTATATCCATTTTTTTGAGCATCACGTACAGCGTGATGCTCAAAAAATACATACAACACGGTAGGCAGAGGGATCCTAGTATTAAGGTACTCCGTTCCCCATTTTCCGCAGAATTCTGGAGGCATTGCTTGTTGAGTGGCGGAATTCAACAGTACGCTTTGAATTAAATTGTAATATTGAATATTTCACTTCCTGAAGTGGGAATCGAATTCACAACTAGTCTCGTTTACAGCCACACTTTGTGTCCCTGCGCTACGACTGGCCTCCATGCCATAACAATTATAATGTTATTACTATATTCGGGCTAAACTTAGTTGCTCTAAGATGTCATTGACAAAATTAAAATGTAGGAAAACTGAAATGAAATTTGAAAGTAATAATCCAAAATGAAGTACGTGATATAGGTATTACTATTATGTATATTTAATATTTAAGAAGCCAGAATCTAGGCCGAGTTAGTTTGTAGTGTAATTTAAGTGCAAAAATTCAAAATTTCCCTGTGGTAAAGTTAGCTCGTGTAGAAACGAGTTTGCGATGAAAGAAAAGTTCTCGTGGGTAAGTGATGGATACTTTATATTTTCTATGCCACAACCTTTAAAAATAACTCTCTTTATGTACTTTTTTTTATGTTGCGCTCAAGCAGTCATTAAATTTAAATTAAATATTAACACCTATGTATATTCTGCTATATGTATAATTATATAAAACATAGTACTAGGATTATTATATAATATTATTAGTTATATTATATTTTATGTATAATATAATATAATAAAATGTATACATAGGATTTTAAAACTACTTTTAGGTTTCTAAAGCCCTCTTATTTTTATAATACCACTTTCAACGAAAGTTTTTGAAAAAAAAAACAGTTATTTCCAAAGCTAAAAATAACTTTTTCATCTTTTTATTTATACAAGCACTATGAAAAATTGAAATTATTTTGGCTGGTGGAAAATGACAGTAATTTTGCCTCAACATGTACGTGATATGTACATAATATATAAATACATAATACGCATATATATACTTGCTATTACTACGGAACCCATTGTTTAGACTTGAACTGGGCCCTTGTAAATTCCCTTAACAATTTACTATAATCATAGTTATTATATTGCTAACTAAACTACATGATAGAATAATAATAGTAACTCTGCTAAATTCTCTGCAAATGTAGAGAGTGACAACTGACGCAACTATTTTCCTAATAAAAGTTGAAGAAACATATTAATATCTATATTTAAAAAAATATATAGATAACGTATTCCTTGATTTATGTAGTTAAATTGCGATGGTTTAAGATCGTTAAACATTAAGTTTAATTATTAAAAAAAAAACAGCTTTACGCTGTATCTCTTGCACACAGTAGGGTAGGCAGAGGGAACCTAGTGTCAAGACACTCCGTTCACCACTTTTCGCCGAGTTCTCAGCGTCACTCAGCGCCGCGCTTAGTCTCGTCACCAGAGCGAAGAAATAAAAATATTTTTTTTTTTTTTTTTTTTTTTTTTTTTTATGGAAAAGGACAAGGCAAACGAGCGTTCGGGTCACCTGATGGTAAGTGATTGCCGCCGCCCACGGCCCCGTGCAACACCAGAGGAGCTACAGGTGCGTTGCCGGCCTTTAAGGTGGAGATAGACGCGCTTTTTGAAGGTACCCATGTCATATCGACCTGGAAACACTGCCGCGGGTAGGCCATTCCACAGTTCTGTGGCGCGTGGAAGGAAGTTCCTACGAAACCGCACAGTGGTGGATTGCCACGTATCCAGGTGGTGTGGATGATAATGTAGCCTATGACGTACCGTGCGGTTAGAAAATTCGGCGGCAGGTAACAGGTCAAACAGTTCTTCAGAACACTCCCCATGGTAAATGCGATAGAGAACGCAAAGCGAGGAGACGTCTCTACGCAAAGCCAAAGTATCAAGCCTTTCACAGATCATTGGGTCCCCAATGATTCGAGTGGCTCTACGTTGTATGCGATCAAATGGTTCAAGCTGATACTGGGGTGCACCAGCCCAGAGGTGAGAACAGTACTCCATATGAGGCCGAACCTGGGCCCTATATAGGGCCAAACGGTGTTTTGGCGTGAAGTACCGTCTCGCTCTGTTGATGACCCCCAGTTTCTTGGAGGCCAACTTGGCCTTGCTTTCCAGATGATCGCGATACTGGCAGTCACTCGAAACATTAAGGCCCAATATACTGATACTGGGCGCGGCTGTAAGAGGAGTGTTTTGAAAGACTGGCGATATGATAAATGGGATTTTTTTTGTGGTTAACGCGCAAACTTGTGTCTTCAGGGGGTTGAACTGAACTAAGTTCCTTTCACCCCATGAGGAGACATTGTTGAGGGATGCCTCAATAGAAGACACAAGTTTATTTCGGCACTGTTCAGCGTTTTCCCGAGAAAGACTTGCTCGGCCGGAGTAAACAGCGTCCACTGTGCTATCATCTGCATAGCAATGAATGCTAGAATCCTCTAACATGTCATTGATATGCAAAAGAAACAGCGTAGGGGACAGCACGCAGCCTTGGGGAACGCCAGCGTTCACGGGCATATGTTTTGAGCAAAAACCGTCGACAGCGACCTTGATGCTGCGCCCAGTGAGAAAGCTGGCGATCCATTTGCATAAATTCTCGGAAAGCCCATAGGATGGAAGTTTAGCCAGGAGCGCCTTATGCCAAACTCGATCAAAGGCCTTCGCCATGTCCAAACCAACTGCCAGGCCCTCTCCCTTGCTTTCAATAGCCGCTGCCCAGCGGTGGGTAAGGTAAACCAGAAGATCACCGGTTGAGCGACCATGGCGGAAGCCATATTGTCGGTCATTAATCAATCGGTGATCCTCTAGATAAACCAAGAGCTGGCTATTGATGATGCTCTCCATGACTTTAGAGAGCAGGGAGGTGATGGCAATAGGCCTGTAGTTAGATGGATCGGACCCATCGCCTTTCTTTGGGATCGGGTGGATAAGAGCGCTCTTCCATGAGTCTGGGACTACGCCGACTGAGTAAGAGTGCCGAAACAAACGCGTTAGCACCGGTGTCAGCTCAGGAGCACAAGAACGGAGCACTAAGGGAGAAATGCCATCTGGCCCGCTCGACTTGTGGATGTCCAAAGAGGACAGAGCTCGCCTAACAGCTGTTTGGTTAAACTTAACCTCAGGCATTGAGCTCTGGCACCGCGGGATGGTCGGCGGCGTTGATCCTTGGTCATCCAAAGTCGAGTTTGAGGCAAAGAGAGCGCCCAGGAGATCGGCTTTCTCTTTTGCCGTATGGACCAAAATGTCATTTCCCGTGCGTAATGGCGGAAGCGAAGGCTGGCTAAAGTTGCCAAGTGCAGCCTTTGAGAGCGCCCAGAACTGATGAGTTCCGGACGGAAAGCTCTCAAGCTTCTCGCCAATTTTGGCGATATGCTCGGACCTTGCTCTGGCAATTTGCCGCTTAAAGAACCTGGAGGCTCGGTTATACTTCCTTTTTGAGGTTTTCACCTCCGAATCCTTAGTAACCAGTGCCTCAGCCCAGATTTGATATGCCTCGCGTTTACTAGAGGCAGCAAGCTTGCAAGACGTATCAAACCAAGGCTGTGACTTGCCACCGATTGGCACTACAGCACTAGGAATATAAAGTTCCATGCCCTGTAGGACCACGTCGGCAACAGCAGCGGCACAGGTACTAGGATCATCAGAAGAGAAGCAAACCGGCCCCCAGGGATAAGATGAGTAAAATGTACGCATCCCATCCCAATCTGCTGACTTGTAGTGCCAGACGCGACGAGTTGCGGTTGATCTGCAGCTGTCGCGCTTAATGGGCACGACACTCCGCACCAGGCAGTGGTCAGAGGACCCCAAGGGGGCATCGACGACAACCTGGTACTGCTCTGGATGTGAAGTCAGCAGAAGGTCCAATAAAGAGGCATTGTGGTTGTCCACGTCCGGGAGTCGCGTAGGCGACTCAACCAATTGGGACAATCCGTTTGCCACAGCAAGGTCAAATGCAGCCCTCCCCGCGTGGTCGGTGGTGCGTGATCCAAGCCAACTGGCATTGTGCGCATTAAAATCGCCAAGTATCACGACCTCAGCGGAGGGAATCTGTGAGAGCATATCGTCGATAGCCGATTGAATGTGCTCCATGAGCCGATCCGTTTCTGCATTACCACTGTGGGACCTGTAAAGGCATGCGTAGACTCGGGCACGATCGTCCGAGTCAACACGGAGCCAGATGGTAGACAGGTCCCGACCTTCAAAATGGGCAAGACGACGGAAACTTAGGTCCTCCCTTACGAACACAGCGACCCCGGCATGAGGCATAAAGTTATGTTCTATTTTGTAGCCGGGGTATTGGAGATAGGCTGTGTCGCTCGGTCGGGCAATTTGAGTCTCCGTCAGGAATAACAAAGCCGGCCGTGCCGTCTCGAGGTGGTGGTGGACGGCATTTAAGTTGGAATGTAGACCCCTGATATTGCAAAAGTCCACGTTGAGCGTGGAAGGGGTTGCCGTGGAGCGTACGTCTCGTTTGCCCTGTCTATAGCGCGGAACTTTGCCCTCCCCAGAATTCGAAGGGCAGCCTGAGTTTCGAGACTCAGGGAGGGATTCTCCAGCACCGGAGGTGCTGGTACCCTCCTGGGGTAGTTTCTCTTTAAGTGCCGCTATCATATTCCAGGGAGGGGTGGGGGGTTGGGCTCCGGAGCCCGGCATTACCTAGTGCGAAACGCAGTGGCATAAAGCCACTACTTAACGCCGGTATTAAATGCCGGGGGTGGTATGATCCGGTCGAGTCTGCCCATGCGTGTTGCCATTGCTGGCGACGTGACTCTACCACACGTACTTCAGTCGCCTTTTACGACACCACCAGTACCAGGATGATCCTATTCTTAGCCGGGATCACACGGCGAGAATGTTAATAAATAATAATAAATATTTCATCATCATTCTGAGAACTCGGCGAAAATGTTAATAAATATTTCACTTCCTAGAATGGGGATCGAACCCACAACCAGTCGATTTTACAGTCACACTTTATACCCCACACCACGACTGACCTCACTTTTTTACTTTATTTGAAATTGCAATAAGTTTTTTAAATTATAATTTATTATATTCGATTGTTCGCTCCAAGTCATCATTTATCGCGTTCTACGTAAATCGTAAGAAGGACACGCGCATTGACGTTATATCGCGATTGTTAGTTGTTAATAATAATAGTAGGTATTACTACTATAAATACATATATACCGAAGTGACCTAGCTTTGCTTTGTTCTTAGATTACGAACGGTGGAAAGTATTACGCGTTTCTTATCTTCACACATTTACCATATTATGTTTTGTATAATCGGTGAGTTGGTTTCTTCCGGGTAGAGTTCGAAACGTCGGGTCTCAAAAAACGTATATTAATACATATTAAAAGTTTTAGGTAGAATTTGTTAATATTATAACGTTACGTTATATTAACGATTATTCTCATCGTTTAAGAGAAATGTGTGCGCTTAAGAGAAAACTACTTTATTGTAGGGTATTGTTTTTATTGTAGGGTAGGCTAAGGAGACCTGGGAACCTACTGTTATAACACTCCGTTGTGTGTTAAGACACTTCGGTTCCTCACTTTTGGCCAAATTTTTAAGGTATTGCGTGTCGAGTAGTGGATCTCAACGCCGCATCTCATTTGCATCGTTACCAGAATCAAGGAAATGAAAATATTACATATTTTATTACCCCGTATGTGAATCGAACCCACAATCATCGCGTCTACAGTCACACGTTTGTGTCCCAGTGTCACGACGGCCTGAGATAATAATATCGTAGAGCGGTTTTGTGTCCTCAATAGTAATGGTGAATTTCTTCTACATCATAGAGAATAGAGAATTGCTATTACTATAATTAAAAGATCCTGCGCATATTTCATATACACATACAAAATACAGTTTATAATGCTTCGTTGATTACAAGAATTCTTACATACACGTTATATCAGTGTAATGAAAATTTCTCGTCACTTTGCATACCCAGTTTCTAAATAAAGAAATTCTAGTACATCACGTCTCTACCGTTTAACTTGTACTGGTTATTATGTAAATGTGTTAATAAATATGAGTTTTCTCATTTATATAATTACATACATGTGCTTATGTGGTTATAATTCTTGTCGAGTGGGTACTTTCGCTCATTTGTGTCTTATAATTGGATGAAAACACCGATTTCACTGGTTTGTTTGTTCTCTTATAATAAATCTCTCTATGGAGAAGTTAATTATTTACTTACCGATGTGTTCTTCTTGTTACTTTGACATAATGACAATATTTATTCGGTATACACAAATATGCACCATCTGACACCTCTAAAATGTTAATTTATTAAGGCTGCTGTTTTATTTAATTTTAACCAAAAAAAAAAAAGTATTTTCTATAATACAACAATATTAAAGTTACAACACTATAAATGTTTATCTTAATAAGTATTTAGTATAAAATTCGCGTGGAATCTATTATCAACATCGCCCACGACACACGCGAGAGCAAATTATCACACTAACATTCCGGATACACGTCTGATACGGTTATGTATAGTCATGATTGATAGGTAAATATGCTATAATGTCATGAAATACAAAAAACCTTAAAAAAACCGATTATTCTGTCATTTTCTATAGTTATAAGTTATATTAATGCAAAAAAGTAATACTGCATGTTTTTCATAATATAATCTTTTATTTGTTACAGAGGCGTCTTCCCGTGGAAAAGTAGTTCGACGAAAAGCCAAGATTCTACAACAGGTTCAACATGGCGTTTATTCGGCAGTAAATCTAATGGGAATCTCACGAAGAGTTTGAGCACTGAAGTGCAAAAGACATTAACTCCTGCCTCATCAGCTGCAAACACTCCTCATCATCACAAAAGGCAAGGCAGTTCGGCCAGTGAAAAACAGTTTGAAGATCTCGTTGCTAGTTCAATTGCGCTTATACAACATGATAGGTGAGTTTTCTCTTATATTTTAATTATTTTGTTAGGTCGAGCTGTTAGGTACTAAAATTGATGGATGTTGGAACCTTGGACTGCCTACTAGGAAATATATAGAATTTGTGCTCCTTATATTCGTCTTATTGACGGGTTCTATTAAAAAAGTGTACTGTTTCTATTTTTTTAAACTATTAATTATTATGACAGAACTGAAAATTGTGTATAAGATTAGATGCAGATTTTACAAATTTATAAATAAAAGATTTTTATTTTTCTTTACAAAACACTGGAGGTCTAACGTAATACCCAGAAAGAACTGCTTTGTAAAATAAAATACACTATTTATTTTATATATTATCAGTTAAAATACTTAAAAATATATATACAACATATATAATGGGTATGTAAAACGTATATGGTACACTTCTTCACGCATTGTTTATCACAAGAAAGCATATGACGAGAACTTATATGAAATTTATAATGCCACGCTTTCTAATGAATTTTGTTCAAAAACAAACGAGTGACTATCAAATAAAAAAAAACAGTATCTTTTTCGAAAATTTGACCTGCAAATTCTTCTTTGTAATTTTTGACTTAACAATAAAAAAATATCTACAAAGTTATATTGAGTACCGTCGTGGCGCAGAGGCTCAAAGTCTGACTGTAACAACAGGTTGTGAGTTCCAAAGCCTCCAGAATTAAGCGGAATGTGGGGAACGGAGTGCCTTAACACTGGGTTCCCTCTGCTTACCCTGTTGTGTGCGGGATACAACGTGAAGCTGAATCTTAGAAAGTTATACCTGTGGATATTGAGTAGGTATGTACTGGTTATAATTACAGCGATCATTATTAACCGTCTGCCTTTGACCGATTAAAAGATGATACTTACTGTATTGTTATCAATATAGATTACGTGTTATAAATGGCCTGAACCCAAAAAAAAATGATAATCTCTTACAATATAACACATTTGTATGTATGAAAGTTGGGTGAATGTATACTCGTACCTCCATAAATTCGAACTTTGAACTCTTATCTCGACAAATAAAACTTTACTCATAAATAGAAAACTACTAGTTTTCTAACAACTCTGGTGGCCTATTCCAAGTTTTATCTTCACTGATATGAAACGGACATAAATATATGGTGCTTTATTTTAGTTCCGTCATTGATTCAAAATATTTTTGTAAACATATATATATATATGTGTATTTTATTCCAATAACCGCATATTTTGTGAAGCTGTAACTAGATCGGTAAAATATTTTGTTATAAATATATATTTCAAAGTTAACTGAACCTACAACTACCGCGTTATCATAAACGGTTATTAATAATTCCATATCTTAATTTTCTATATTCTTATATTTAATTTCTTTAATAACATCCATTTTGTATACGTTTTGAATAATGAATATCCGTAACACGCTCACATAAATACTTAGGTTTAATATAGCAAATTGCGCAAAACTCCTTACAATGTTGATTAAATTATTCCTGTCTGCTTTGTATCCTTTATTAGTTCAATCCAATGAAGTCGTGTAAGGTAAGGGTTCGTGTATTTTTTTTATCGTCCCGCCATATCACATAGCGGAGTTGGCAGAGGGAACCCCTAGTGTCAAGACTCTCCGTCCCCCATTTTTCGCCGCATTCTGGAGGCATTGCGTGTTGAGTGGCGCAACTCGACTCCGAGCTTTGCCACCAGAGCGATGGAATGAAAATTCAAATATTTTGTCCCCGGATATTTTTTGGAACTGCGCAACGACTGGGTTCACTTCATTGCTTTAATTAAATTTAAAAGTTTGTTTTTGTGTCTTTTAAAGATTCTTTGTGATTAATAAATATACAATAAAAAATAATACTCGTTAGAGTAACCAATTACAATATTATTTAAAATTCTATATTTGGCGGTTGTTCGATCTCGTCGATGAGTCGAAATATAGTTAACGAGACGATAATATAAGTTGTCAGTATTTTGTCAAAGTAAAACAATTAAAAATGGAGGTTAGAATTGGCGGTTGTATAAGGAGGTGATTATTAAAAATTAGATTGTTCTCTTTCCTAATTAACTGTTTTTAATAATTAAAATAAATTTAAAAAGGCTATCTTCAGTAAGTTCCCTGATTTTAAAAGTTCTGGCTTCGAAAAATATGTAAATAGTTCTCTGTAACTCAATCACTCTTTGGTATTGCAAGGGTACTGCTATGAACAGTATGTATTGTAATCGATAAGAGTGATGATTTGTATTATTTTTTTTTTAATTCATTCAATGCATACTACATATTTGGTACTAATAAAAAAGATACTCCATTATAAATTATCATTTAAATTGCTAAATTAATATTTTTGCTGTATTTTGTTATCTGTTTATATTCTTCACTTATTGGCATATACGTCAATTTAGTGTCAATTAAAATTAATTAACTTTGGAGTGGCAGATAATTTATGAAGCGTTTTTACAGTTTTACGTTTCACTTTTTTGCAATTATATGTGATTTCTTTATTTTCAATTTAGTAATAATTAAACAAATACGAAACTGTATTAATAAAATGTGAAATTGTTTTTTTTTTATTTATTAGTTTATACATTTTACGCTGTTGATTGAGGGAAGTCTAATAAGAGATTTATGGTGGCAGTTCTGTATTATAAATCAAAAAATATAGCAGTTTCTTTCTTAATTTCTCGAAGTGTATCGCATACAGGCATGGGAACCTAGTTTTAATACGCGCCGTCACTCACTCTCGTTTTGAATTTTCGTAAAAATATATAATAGAAAATGAAAATTATTTCTTGGAATGGAAATCGAACTTATGGCCGTCCCGTTTAATGTTGCACGCTGGTGCCCTTTCGCCACGACCGGCCCTATAATATACTACTTACTTCAAAAAATACTTTTTATAACAAAATTTTGGGGTAAAACCTTTCTTAAACATGAATATTTGATATATCGGTGTAACCTCAATAGAAATATAATGATAATAAATTACTTCGAAAAACTACAAGCGTGGGTAGTTCAACAGCCCGGCCTGACCCAGGTTGTATGGCATATGAGGTCACAATAGGTGCTAGCGACCGTTAATATTAATACTATCGGGTTGATTATATCTAAAGTAAGTAAATATGTATGTTTATAAATTTTATTATACAGAGTAAAAATAATATTAATTGGATATGTGTTATCGTTAAATGTGTTAAGTGAAAATTTTGAAACTTTTATTATCATATTTATTTTTATTAAAGATTTTGAATTTAACATATAAAAATTGGTGATTAAAATTGACTTATCGTTCTCGTCCTCGTCGTATTGACTGAATTCAAATGAAAATATTCCTTATCTAATTAGACTTTTGCTAGCACTTTGAAGTCTTTGAATGAGCGTAAAGCTTGGAAGGCAGTTCTGTTGCTGAAGAACCGGTAAAAACAAAACAGATGTTGGTTTTTAATTTCACATTTCTTTATACTTTATTTATTTTTGGACAGAATAGACAGACAGTGCTTTGATAATGAATAAAAAATGTTTTTATTTAAAATGCGACTTTAAAAAAAAAGTTTATCACTGATAGAGTAAAATATTTTTTTTAAATTGTGATGACCACGATTTAATATTCCTTGTAATTGAAATTTAATTAGGAATTAAAGTAGAATATATTTCTTCTATAACATTATTTAAAGTTAAATAAAATGAAAGTAAAAGTTGTTCAAGATGAAGTGAGATGTGGCTCAAACTCGTGGTCTTTAATTTTTATTATTATAAAATAAGCGCAATCACAAATTTATTGTGTACCATAATAGTTACTTTAAGGAATACTTTAAGGCTTTAAATGGTTTAATGACCTCACCCCTAACTTCCACCATGGATCAGTGCCACTCACACCATAGCCTGGGAACGACGTCACGTTTGACCGACATCTACGCCCCAATACGCGGTTACTGTACGCTTCAGCAAGTGCCCCGATCGGTCATAGTTTTATTTTGTATAATATGGTTGCTTGTAATGGCCTCATTGCGGCGGTTTTTGGCCTAAATACCCTTTATATTTATAGCAATAGTGTATTGAAAATCAACGATCATAGGTCAGACACAAGGAGCCACGGGTTTTTTGATAGCTAAATGAAATCGGTAATGAGTTCCCGATGGTCTGGTTCTATATAAATTAGTTTTTTATTTAATCAATAAAAGCAGATATGCAGTCAATATTAAGAATTCGCAAAATTAAACATCGTAATTCTTCTTCTCCTAGCTTATTTTCATGTTTATTTGATTACTAAAAATGACTTCTGTTGTTTTAGCTCTTATAATGTATTTATTATTTCTTCATCATCATGAAAAAAAAAATGGATCGTAACTTTCCAGGAATTTAATCAATCTTCGAGCGGCAACGTCTCTAACAAAGTGTATAATTTACGTAGTGCAAGCGGTATAGCGCTTATAAGATTAAAGCTTTTATTATATTGAATTTTAAGGTATTGTAGTTTAATAGTAACATTATCGCTTATATGTTTTTACCAAATTAATAGTGTTGTAGTTTATGATATTGTGGTGTTACAGTGATCGTAGGTTTAAATTTCATTTAGGGTAAGCTTTTTATACCTATAACGGGTTGCCCCAGCTTTGTTTTATATTTTTTTGTGAATTATCATTAATAACATAAAATATTTATTTTATAAATGATTTTTTTTCACTTATTTTTACATTTTCACGCTGCAACCCGCACACAGCAAAGTAGGCAGTGGAAACCTAGTGTTAAGAACTCATCAACATTCCCCATTTTCCGCTGTACTCTGAAGGCATTACGTGTTAAGTGGCTTGGCACCAGAGAAAAGAAATGAAAAATATCAAATTCCTCGAGTTAAAATTGAACCTACGACCCATCGCGTTTACTCACACGCTTGTGACACTGCTGGTAAAAGATAATTTCAACGTAAAAATAAATAATTTTACTGCAATGCAATTCAACAACCATTGAAAATTGCGGTCGCAGCTTCTGCAAGAGTTATTCGTGCAAATATAAGTTAATTGCTTTCGTGATTCCGTTAATTGTACCAAAAATTAATATGAATCCTTAGCCTGGATCGATATTGCGTGCAAATAACGTGTTGTGGTACAAATGTGTTTTTGTATCTATTAATATACTAGTAGAATAACGCCGCAGTGACTGATTGAGATTAACGACTTAACGAATACTATAAAATGAAATGTTTTTTTTTTTAATTTTAATTATTATTATTTATATTCACATATTGCAGAGTGAATCTAGTGTTAAGACACTCCGCTCCCTACTTTTCGCAGAGTTCTGCAGGCATTGCCTGTTGAGTGGTAGAACTCAACGCCGCACTTTGTTTCAACACTAGAGCGCAGAATATTAGAATATTTTGAGCCTTTTCTTCTTTCTTCTCAAATATATTTGTTTTTGTTGCGGAATTTAAGTTCTCTAATGGAATTACGCAAATTAAAAATAACCTATTATGTTACAGTTAATAGAAACCGTAATATACGGTTATGATAACAGTATCTATAGTTTAGTTATTTACATAATTAACTAACGGTTATTTACATACATACCATATGAAAAAGTAATGCCTAATGATTCGAAATAGAAATAAAGAATATATTTGCATTGAATTCAACTTTTTTAACCCTTTTCCACTGTCCATATATAGTTGTTTTTACTTTTTTTAATTATTTCATGCAGTTTGTGTATATGTGTGATTTTATGCGCGAGGGTTACGGGTTCAGTTTCTTCTTGCTGTATCCCGCACTCAGCAGGGTAGGCAGAGGGAACCTAGTCCTAAGACACTCCGTTCCCGACTTTTCGCCGAATTTTGAAAGCGTTGCATGTTAAGTGGCGGAACTCAACGCCGCGCTGTGCCTCGACACCAGAGCGAAGAAATGAAAATATAAATGTGAATGAATACTTCATATCCTCGAGTGGAGATCGAATCAACAACCAGTCGATTTTACAGTCACACTTTGTGCCCCTGTACCACGACTGTCCTCAGTATTTTCAATGTCGATTGTGATACTAATGAATAGATATATTTATTTTATTCCATTGATAGTAGGTACCTTTACTTTAGTATATATAACAGTTTAGTTTATTTTTTATATCTACCTACAATTTTTAGGTGAAGGTTTTAATTGATAAGATGCAAAGAGTAAATGGTATAACTATTGAATGTTTTCGAGGTCAGCGTTCAATTTTGTGTGTAAATATACATTACACGTATATTACAAAACACTGAGTTGGACTAATATTGTTTTAAATGATAAAAGGAAAGATTTTAATAGAAAGGCTGGATAAGTCGTGGCGCAGTGGGAGTTGGGACAGCGTTGCGACGCGACAGTAATTCGCTTTTAAGCTTCTGGATTGAGTTTCTCTGCCTATGTTTAAATTATAAAAAACTTGTCCCTGAAGTAGCATAAACGCGGCGTTGAGTTTCACCACCCAACATGAAATGTTTTGGGTTCATATTCCAATTCAAATTAAGTAAGGAACGACGTGTCTTATTAGTAGGTTTCCTCTGCCAAACCTGTCCAATATAGACAACAAACAAATTGTCTAATCGATAATTACAGCTTATATTTTGAAAATAAAACAACATTCACAACACATTTTTTTTTCATTTCAGTAATTACTTCCATTTATTCCATTTATTATTTGTATATTTTAATAATGCCAACTAATACTTAACCACAAACTGTATTTAACTACGAACTAATAATATATTCAAAATACTAAAGTCATTAATGCAATTACTATGACTTGAAAACTTAAGTCAATATTAATAGCAGTGAATGTCAGGGGTATTAGCTTATAAGGAGACCGCAAGAAACGCAAATGGTGCCCTATAAACGGTGGAACAAATTGCATACCAGCCAGTAGCTACCAGCCACCATAGCTCGTTTCCGTTCCTGACACTAGGTATTGTATGAAATTACAAGTATCTAGCTGTACTTTGTAATCATTGTCGCGCTTACATAATCCCCTAATGCGTTATTTTGTATTTAATTACAATTAAATATAAAATTATTTAGTGTTTTTTTTTATATTTATTATTTTTATGGTATTTCTTTAATAAAATATTTATTATTTAATTTCTTTGTTCTGGTCGAGTTCGAGGCAAGGCGTGACGTTGAGTTTCACCACTCAACCAACATGTAATGCTTCCAGAATTCGGCGGCAAATGGAGAACGACTTATCTTAACATTAGGTTCCCTCTGCCTGCTTACCCTGCTTTATGCGGTACAGCGTAAAGCTAAAAGATGTTTTGTTAATATTTTTTTCAATAAAAAAGTTTCGTGGATGCGTAGTTAAAAAAGATTTCTAGACATTTGAAGAAGTACATAAAGAAAATCTAGCAAAAGTTTTGCTAGATACATACATAAGAAATAGGATTTCGTTTCTGATTAATTTTACTGAATAGACTCTTGTACCTATAATTTCTCTAAGCATTTTAGAATTTTAAAATAACATGAATATTAAGAAATAATTGTTGTGTTGCCTGAATCCTACAAGCTCTATCTCATATAAGTTGGGAGTACATAAATTTAAACAATTCTTTAGTGTATTACAGATATTTAATTACCTTCATCATTAAAATAAACCTATATAATATGATATTTTCTTATGAATCGCAAAAAACGACGACTCCAATTTCGTAGCATAATATTTGTAAACAACTTTTTTTCTTGATTCCGTTAAACGCTATTTATGAAATGCAAAATGGACAAATTGTTTTTCCTTAATACGCTAACATTAGCGCGTAAATACCCGCCTCAATGTCGTGTCATTGGCCTTATTTGAATGCGTTATATTGACAAACCACCAACCAGTATTGTGTTGTGTTGCGTTAAGTGTATTGTTTATAGTATTGCATTGGACTACTTACTTTTATATTTCAACTTACTATTATAGTAAACTATTGATAATGGAACTGACATTTCTATCTATCTAATTATCATAAGCATGAGCGGGCGAAGCCGCATGTGGGCCGCTAGTGTATCATATAAACTAACCTAACCTTTTTTTGAATATTTCAGGAAACGCAACCGAAGTTTTGTAAAGTTGTCTTTTCATATACATTAACATAATATATAACCACATTTTTTACTTCATATATAACGACTGTTAAATAATGAAGATGCCTGAAGATAAAATGTCTTTCTTTATTTATTTCTTTTCAATAGTAAAAAAGCTTTTAGTGCGAATTTTACTCTTGAAAGCGAAACGGAAATTGTTTGTTATCGTTTTCAAAAGAAAATTGCACTGCTTTCTTCCGTCTGACCTCGACTTTATAATTCTCTTTCGGTACGAAGCCGAGCTTTTATTATCTGAATTCGAGCTTTTCACGTTCCATCTGCTAGAATATTTAAAAATATTACTTTTTAAGTGTTCATTATTATTTGTTATATTAGAAATTCCTATGTAGGGGATAAGTAGGTACTATGAAGAACGACAGTAGTCATTTTATATAGGAAAATATGTTTATTATGGATGTGTTTTCTTACAACTTTATCATGAAATGTTTGTATGACATAAACATTTTGTATCAATTAATAGTTCAGAAAGGATGAATTTGTCTTTTTCTCGAAGAAAAGTATAAATAATTTAGTAATTATTTTAACTCGAACAATTCTACTTGCTACTAATAAAATAATAATATTCTTATAATCGAGGTGCACCTTATTTTACATACACATTATATACAGACACCCTAAGCTCACCTTAATACGTAAATGCATCATCACGTATTGAATTATTACGATGGTTTGCCCGCATCAAAATAACCTCTAAAACCATGAGGTTACAGGTTCAATTCCCATTAAGGCCCTAATCGTCTAGTGCAGGGCGAGTCACGAAGTACAGCCACGCAGCAATTGGCAGTTGGGTATTTCCTACAATTACCTCGATGGTTATATGCACTCAAGTTCGAAGTGCCGACTTCGTTTTTGTTTTGTATTATTTTACGTAATTCGTTCTGCTGAAAAGTGTTCGAGAAATTCTCGCTTGTTATAACGCTAACTGGTTGTTATAACATAAATTAGTTATAGTTATAGGTACTGAGGCCAGTCGTGGCACAAAGTGTGACTGTAAACGCGGCGGGTTGTAGATTCGATCCCACTCAAGGAAATTAAATATTTTATAGTTCTCTGGTGCCGAGGCAAAACACGACGTTGAGTTCAGCCACTCAACCCGCAATACATCCAGATTCATTTTCGGCAGAAAATGAGGAACGGAGTATATTAACGCTAGGTTCCCTCTGCCTACTCCGCTGTGTGCATGATATTGCGTGAAGCAAAAAAAAAAAAAGTTATTTTGAGCTTGTTATTTAATAAATAGTTATAATTATTTAAAAATCAAAAATTATATATTGTAGTCAAACCAATATAAATTTTATATTAATTTTCTTTATATCTACAGTGTAAGAATTATTAAGTACCAATCTACATTTAATTTAACTAGTGATATCATAAATTCAATATTATATAAAAAAATATACGTACATCAAAACCTACGTTTGTTTATAGGTACCTATGTATAATCTCGGCGCATCATTACTCAGATTGCTTGACGTGAAATTGACACAACCTATTACTCTACCAAATTGATCGTAAAGGTCACGAGATCAATCAATACGAATTACCAAAGCAAATTTAATGGCGATTTTTAGTACAATCTAAGTGGATTGTAATAAATAATATTATCTATTTTTTGCGAATTTAAAAATAAAAGTAAAATAATTTCAAGCTGTAATATATATGTAGGCAGGGAAACCTAGTGTAAGAACACTCTTTCCCCGAATTTCTGCCCAACTTTTTGAGACATTGCGTGATGAGTGGCGAAACTCAGCGCTAATTCTTGTCTTGCTAACACATTGAAATTCATTCACCCATTTTAATCGAATCCACAATCGTCGCGTTTATAGAACCGGCAAAGATGTTGAAAATTGAAATTAAAATACCCTTTTTCGGAGAAAAATATGAACACATTACTTTTAACCCTGGTTTCATTTGGTCAGTAGTCAAGTAGAAAATAGTGCAAATATTTCGATAGTTATAAATAGAAAATAACGGCCCTGTCTAAAACACGATAGTCGTCGAATGTATTATTAGTTGTTACGTCGACAAGGTCTTTAATTAACACATGAAAATCAATGAACAATCAGTGGGTTTGCAACTCGTTAATTATATCGGCGTTCTCGCTAATGTCTGAATGGTTTCCCTAATTAAACTGCCGTTTTGTATTATTAAAAATCGCTTTAATTTTAATGCTGTGGTTGGACCGAACGTTTGGAGTGTCGGTATACGTTGTAGGTTCTGGCCAGACAAGCCAAAAAGATATTATCGTGGTTAAGAGTCCACAAAGACAAATTACTCTGTTAAATAGAGTAGTACATTTTTACAAAGACCGTTAGAAATATGAATATTTTATTTGAAAAGTTTGAAGACTCTTTTATTTTAAAACACAACACAACAGACAGTTATTCTATCTTTACACTTTTTATCTATTATTATTTTATAAAATTTTAAAATATAAATCTACGGTTAATTCATACCGAAGGGAGCTTTTTTATTATGTTACAGCTATAATTTTTTTCTTTTAGTAATTATAAAGTGTCCCAGTTATAATACACTGTAGTTATATTATTGTATATTTTTCATGTATATCTCAATTCCAGACCATCGAACCTCCCAGCGAAGTGCACAGAGGAGGCGCTGCGCCACAAGGCGGAGCACGCGCGCATGGTGGAGGCGGCGCGGCGGCGCGTGGAGCGCGAGGCGGCCGCCCGGCACGCGCGCCTTCAGGAGTCCATACGCATGGAGGAGCGGCTCGCGAGGCACGCCAGGGAGTGGACGCAGACTATACTACCCGATTGGCAGAATATGTGAGTACCAATGACCTCGTCCGCTTCGACTTCCTGTTATATTATAGCCGAATTATTGTAAATCTTTACCTTATTCTGATTTAACACAAAATTAAAAGTAACATCCATTTTCACAACACTTTAAAATATTATAGTACCAGTTTTCGAATGTATAATTTATTTATTAATATTAGAGGATAATGACAGACGTTGTCCGATTCGAAAATGAAGTGTGACAATGAGTATGATATTTTAAATTAATTTTTCATTACTGATATCCTTTGTAATAATTTTGCCAGATTAATATAACACACACCGAATAATCAACCACGCCACCTATTAGGTTCAATTATATTTTCAAACAAACCAGGAACTCATGGAATTATAAACGATTTTAGTCCAAATCGTCGTTTAGGATTAGAGTGACTAGCACACAATATACACATGATGAGTTAAATATAATAATCTCGGTTGTCTCTTGGGAAGTTAATATTTAAAAGTATTTTCGTTTTCGCGGCCTAGTTATAAATTTACTATATTTGATGGTAGAACCATCTAAGAAGCTTAAGAAGTATATAAAATTTATATAGAATGACATCCAACTAAATTCATTCTGTTCACCCATATGCGAACAAATATAGACCAAATTATTAAATCATTTTGAATGTATTGCTATATACATATGTATTCTACTTTTTTATCTGTGACAGACAGTCAATACTCCATCCGCTAAATGGTAATGAGGGCAGTTATGCATTGTATTTGACAAAACCATTGTTTTTGTTGTTTTCTTCTCAAAAACCTATTGTTGTATTCCATGGAATTAGCATTGTATGACCGTTATGAATCGATGCTTTTTTGCTTTATTCTGGTTATGAGAACTGTATACTTTCAAATATTCAGTTCATCTATATATCCGTTTACACATAATCACTCCTTCGGGTGGGCTTCGAACCCACCATCGTCGTATTTTCAGTCAAATACTGACTCACTGCACCACGACAGCCTCAATAATAACTTCTAATTTATATTATTTTTTTTCGTTTAGGTATAATTATATTTTTATTTACAGGAAAAATTCAAAGCGTACCCTAGAACTTTGGTGGAGCGGGCTCCCACCAGCCATTAGAGGTCGAGTCTGGCAACTCGCCATTGAGAACAAGTTAAAAATAACACACGAAATGTACCAGGACTACGTTGCAAAAGCAAAGCAGAAGCTACACGAAGCACAATTGAGACGAAAAAGGTTAAAAATAAACAACAAAAACACATGTGATTGTAAAAACGTGAAACCTAAAAATGACAAAGAAGATGGCCTTACTAACGGAGAATTCGCTAAATCCGACGAAAGATCGTCCAAAAGATCAGAGAAAGTGTCGAAAACAGATGAACGGTTAGAAGAAAAGACAGAAAAGCCGAGATTGGGCATGCCAAGAAATTATAGTGAGCAGAATTTGAAAACTCTAAATGTAGATCCAGGACCAAAAAAGTGCTGTTCAAAATCTAATCCTAATTTGTTAGATTATAGTGACGAATGTTCGATGGAACTAATTCAATTGGACATAGCGCGGACGTTTCCACATTTGTGTATATTTCAACCTGGCGGGCCTTATTTTGATGTGCTACACGAGCTGTTGGCGGCGTACGTTTGTTATAGACCAGATATTGGATATATACAGGTCAGAATTTACTGTAGTAGAGATAAAGATAAACAATAAAAAATCATAATAATTATATATTTTGTATATTTTTTTATATTTATATTTCCATTTCTTCGCTCTGGTGTCAAGGCAAAGTGTGGCGTAGAGTTGTGCACCTCACACTCAACACGCGATGCCTCCAGAATTCGCCGGAAAAAGGGGAACAAAGTGTCTTAACACTAGGCTTCCTCTGCCCACGATGCTGCGTGCGGGATACAGCGTGTAACTGATCTAATTAAATTTTATATGACGCGATGGGTAATGAATTATTTCCATTTACTCACTTTGGTAACAAGACAAAGTGGGGCGTTGAATTCCGTCACTCAACATGCATTGTTTCGAATAGTCGGCGGATAATTGAGATTTGAGTTTTGGAACAATAAATTCCTTTTGGCCTGAAAAGTCATTGCTTTTAACCCATTAAACTCATCAAGTCACAACTGAACTACTTTAATAACTTTAACATACATAACCTTAGATTATTATGTTTCCAGGGTATGTCATTCATAGCGGCAGTGTTGATACTGAACATGGAGGCGCCACAAGCGTTTGTTTGTTTCGCCAATTTATTAGACGGTCCTGTTCTACGAGCGGCGTTTACTAGAGATGGTGCTACTATGCAGGTTAGATTTATATTTTATCATGTTTAGCTAATATGTCTTTGATTCCTTATCCTTTTACGAAACCAGTAAGGTATTTGTAGATCAAGATAATTATGAAGTCGATGGTTTATTATAATAAGAAGATTTTTTTATAGTTTCACGCGCTGTATCGTACACAGAACAGGATAGGCAGAGGGAACCTGGGAATCTAGTGTTAAGACACCTTGTTTCCATTACGGTTTATTTCTATTCTCCACTTTCCGTTGAATTTCCGAGGCATGCGTACAGCTCGTGCGTTAGTTAAGCGTGTACCGTGCGCCCGCAGCGGCTGTGGAAGGCGTACGCGCGGCTGCTGGCGCGGCACCTGCCGGCGCTGGCGGAGGCGCTGGCGCCGGAGCTGTACCTGCTGGAGTGGCTCTACACCGCCTTCGCCAAGGCCATGCCGCTGGACGCCGCCTGCCGCGTGTGGGACGTGTTCCTGCGCGACGGGGACACCTTCCTCTTCAACGCCGCCCTGGGTACGATATATCATAACTACATTTGTTTTAAATCTATCATTTCCAATAATTTAATCAAGCATTACTTATTTCGTTCACCCAAAAACTTGTAAAACTGTCTTATGTGCCTTTTACTCATAGATAAAATAACTTTTTTTTAGAAAAAAAAGAATTCAAAATGAATTCTGCTTATAGACAAACTATTTATTAAATTTGGAAATTTTATGAAGGAAAATTCACAAATTAGCTAAACTTTTTAGTTAGTGTTAGTAGATTATTTAGGGGCAAAAAATACATAAACAATAAATTAAAAATAAAGTTATTTAAAAGCAACATATTCTTTTTGGGAACAATGCTTGGCAAATCTAATAAACTAAAAACTAAAAAAAATCACAATTACCAAATAAATAATATTTGACATATTACACAGGCATCCTCCATCTCTACCAAGATGAGCTAAAGGACATGGACTTTATATCAGCGGCGCAGTTCCTCACCAAGCTGCCCGAGGACCTGGATCCTGAAGCACTCTTCAGAAGTATTTCCTCCGTCTCCATGACCCTGGACGGCATGTCCTTCGAGGAGCTGGTCTCCTGCTGTCCGGTGGAGAACAGTTTGGATGACGATGTCACTATCAGGTTATGATATACATTTTGTAAGCTCGGTTATAGAAGATTTGGTATGTAGGGCATAAAAATGAGTCAAAATTTGTTTTTTTTTTACAATTTCAAATATTTTTTGAATTGTGTATTTATTAATTTATAAAATTTTATCAATTTACATATTTTTAGCAGAAAATTGCAGTGCTTATTAATTGGGAATAGCACTAACTATCTTTTTCTCTTTATGTAGAGATCACT
This sequence comes from Heliconius charithonia, assembly GCA_030704555.1. Classification (NCBI taxonomy): domain Eukaryota; kingdom Metazoa; phylum Arthropoda; class Insecta; order Lepidoptera; family Nymphalidae; genus Heliconius; species Heliconius charithonia. Next base: position 15,438,285 of record CM060815.1, read on the forward strand.
GACATCTCTCTTTATGGTTTAGTGCTCGAAAAGAAGACTGTTCTCAAAGCATATAATATAATTAGAAACAACTTACTCGATATTTTAAGAAATTGAAATAAACTATATATTTTTTAATTTAATTCCATTTAATATTAAAAATCAATAATACACCCACAATCGTAATTGAAGCTTGTCTAAATAACCTGTTTTATATAGAAACAGTTATAATAAAGAAAGATCTTAAATATTATATTATATACCTAACTAATACTTATCCTTTCTGTTTAATGTTAATATTTGCTTAAAAGTGTGAAAGAATATTAAACTAGTCAAATTGAAACAAATGATATTAGTAACATTGAGTACGTCTATTAGAAGATTTGAGTCACACTTCAGAAAATAGTCATTACAGGTATTTTTTTTTTTCAAAAATTTATTTGAGTACAGGACTTTTGTGCATTGATCAAAGAGAATCAAATTAAATTAATTTAACTTTATTCATGGATCAAAGAGGAGGAGGAGGAATAATATATTGCCATTAAAAAAATATATAATTGAAATCAATTCTTTTTTATAATTTTCAATTTAAATATTTTTCTGGTTCTACAAATAAATAAAAATCCGAACTGTAGTTAAACTTAAAGTGAAAGAAGGTGTAGGTAGATATTTAAATAAAAAGATAGACAAAGATTTCTTATAAAACTATGAATAATGTAAAAATTATGATATAATAAATGTTGTAATTTTCTTTTATCCGCAAATAATACTATGGGAAGTATACAAGATATATGAATATAACATAATTAATAATATCCTTAAACTTTTATTGAGTCTCGATTTTATATCATTTATAAGAAATTCAATTTCTCCACATATTCAATACACAATGTTTTTTCAAATTAAATTAAAAATGACACAATTCTTATGTAAAGTTGTAGTTTGCTTGTTGTAAACTTTCTCTTATTGTCAAGAGATTTAACATAATAAATAATAATGAGCATATATTAACCAATTAATTGTAATCTCTAAATAATTGTATGTATTCTGTGTCTATAATCTATATTATGTATGTAGTTTCTTAATCATAATTATATAAATATTTTTTTTATATTTGTATGTTAGACTTATTACTAATTGAATTGAAATTAAGAGTTTTATTTTTTTTTCATTTCAGTTTTAGTTTTGATTTTCTAATAGAATTGCTTTTTTTTTGTAAATTCTTTAAAATTTACATTTTGACCCAAATTCAAATTCAAATAACTACACAATTATATAAAATTTGATTAACAAAAAGTTCATTTTACAACATTTCTATGAATTATATTTATTTTATGTGGTTCTAACATTAATACTATTGTAAATATAAAATAATATTTAAATGTTAATCCTCAATAGATATCTGTCATTGACTTTTTTGTCAGTGGTAACAGATTTTGTAAATAGATTAAACTTAATAATATTTGATCGTTAGTCGTATATTCCTTTGTATTTACCAGGAATTTGAAGTAAATATGTAAATATTTTAGATTTTAATGTGTTTTAAAGTGACTGATAGAATTCAGTATGGCATTGACATATCATAGCACTATGTTGCAATTTTAGTAGATTTTTTTTTTTCATTTTAGTATAATGTAGGTTTTTTTATATAGTACTGTCAAGTTTATTTTTTATTATGAAATTAATAGATTCATTACGATTTTCGTTTTATCTTTTTTATAATCTTAATATCGGCTCTTCATATTTTAATTAAATATTTTTAAATTTAAATAATTCAGTGAATGTACATAATGTAAATATTATTCATATGTAAATCGTCAATTAAATAATGTATGTTATTATAAATGTGTGAAAACAACGAGTAGTAACACCGGCCTAATAGTTAGTTTACAAAGACTTATTGCAGTCTCTTTTATAATAATAATAATATAATAAATATTCATTAAGTATTATTTTGTTCTATATATATTAGCCAAAGTTTATTTATCTTTTTATTTTTTTCGAATTATTGATCTGTTTTAGTACTATCTAATTGAGTTATTATTTTTCACATTTTTTAAATATTATTTCCGTACTAAGGATAGCAAAATTTTAGAAAACTTATAAAAAACTTAAAGTAGCGGTTTGTAAGTTGTAACAAACGTAAAATAATTTCGACGTAGTTGAATATGCATGTATGGCTACGTTAAACGACGCTACGTTGAAATTTATGTACGTTTTCCAAAAATTAGACTTTTTTTTCTCATAAATAAATTAACAGTTATATACATCATGTTGATTTCCTTTTTTGTAAATAAGAAAAAAAATCAGCAACGGAAATTTGATACACTTTTCAATTGTCACAGATCATAAATTTGTCAAAAATTACATATTAAATATTTAGATAAATAAATTTTGCTATATATTTTGGCAATGTAGTGTCGAATAAGTTCTTGATATATTACTTGACAAGTATTTTTCTTATAATATCACAGAAAGTTAAAGTTACATAGTCAAGTAAATAAACAGAAATATAGTACTGTCGACGAATCGTGGCCGCCCGCCCGGTAGATGGCTAAACCCGTTTGATTAGCCTTAAAGCGCAAAATTTTAGAAAGCCGAACTTCAAGGCGGCCAGGACTCGTCGATCGTACTGTATATAAGATGGCAATGGAGAAAAGCCCTGTGTATAAATTTATTTAGTTATTAAATGAACAGCTTTAACAACTTAGTATAGATCTTGCCGCGGAAAGAACCTGAACGTGAAAACGAATTATAGTTAGAAATGTACGTACATACATATATATTAGAAATTTTATTATACATATTTTATTATCACTTATTATTTTTAGCACTTTGTTTATTTTTATTGAAAAATTAAAATAAACAGCATGGTCGACGAGTTGTGGCTGCGCTGAATGATGAGAGATTTAATCTTAGGAATAAGCCTGACTTTAGGACGGCAACGACTTGTCCATCGTTCTGTAGATACATATACATTCATTTGCTTTTTGCCAAATGTTCATATTATAATATTTTTATTTATGAAATTTTAGAAAGTTATATATTATTTTTATTGTCATCTTATAGTATGTGTCGTGGAGTATGCTTTTGATACAAAATTAGTAAATATAAGTAAATAATTCTTATATACCTCAAACCAACTAAATAATAGAAAAAAATATTAACTAGAAAATATTTGATTTTTCATACATTTAATCTGAGATAAACTTGAATTTTAAAAATATGTTTACATGTTTTTATTTTACCAATAATATAAATCAATTGCATACTCTATATCATATTATAAAATTTATATATTCTGTTGCATATTATAATTTTTAATTTTATAATAAAATAGTATGAACATAGTGTGAAGATAGTTAAAACAGTTGTGATGTTGACTGATATTATAATGCCATCTTGATAATTATTGTAATAATATTGTAATAGTGTGTAATTACGGAGTGGCGGCCCCAACGTAATGTTAAGTTTTAATCGGAATAAAATATATCGAAAGGATGTTTGTTTTATTTATCTTTTATTATCTATATTTATTCATAAAAAGAAACATATTTCAAAAAGTTTAATAGTTTCAAAAAAATATACTGATAAATGACCTATACTAAACATTTATATCTTAACTTTATGCAAATTATTTACTTTTATTATAAAACGATACTTTGATTTTAAGTATAAAGAGAAAGTAGCTATGTATATGGATTTATAAAAAAAAACTTAATGTTTTTGATGTTTTGAATCTAAAGTGTTAAAAATATGTGATTTATAATAGCAACACTATGAAAATACAAATATAATGAAAATTCAAATAAATTCAAATTTGTCTGATCGTAAGTGATGCTAGAGCAGTACAAATTCTGACAGAAAATAGTATTCAAGTACAAAAAAAAATTTCTGACCTAAATGTTTTGATTCTATTAGATTTTTAATCTGTAGGTCTTATTAAGTAGTTAACATTCGTTTAAACAAGAATGTTTTATTTAAATAGGATTTTAAAGCTCATAATGCTATTTAAATCATTAACGTCCATATAATTTGCCAAATACTGTAGGAAGTACCTATCGTATCGCAGTGGACACAAGGGTGCGATTGTAAATATATATAAATGAGGCCAGTCGTGGCGCAGTGGCACGAAGTGTGACTGTAAAACCGACTGGTTGTGGGTTAGATCGCCACTCGAGGAGATGAAATATTTACTTAAATTTATATTTCCATTTCTTCGCTCTGGTGTCGAGGCTAAGCGCGGCGTTGAGTTCTGCCACTCAACACGCAATGATATAGCGTGAAGCTAATTTAATTATTTAATTTAAATTTATTAAAATACTTATTAATTTCTATTTATAAACAAATGCAACTTACCAATTCGTTAAAAATGACGTAATATGAATAAAACCTAGTGGGTTACATTTCACATCTATCTTAGTAGCGACTAATTCGTCTAAAACTATTATTATACTTTCAACTTCTACTTTATTTTTTATCCATTTTGTAAGTAAAACTTTAACGATATTTCAGATACTCTTAAACATATTAAAATTTTCATACTCAGAAATAAAGGTTTCGGTCCGTTTTTTCCATTTTTATTTATTTAAATATCGTAATTGAGGCCAGTCGTGGCGCAATGGCACGAAGTGTGACTGTAAAACCGATTGGTTGTGGGTTCGATCCCCACTCGAGGAGATGTAATATTTACTTTAAATTACTTATTATTTATTTACTTTAATTTAAATTTCCATTTCTTCGCCCTGGTGCTGAGGCTAAGCGCGGCGTTGAGTTTGCCACTCAACACGCAATGCCTCCAGAATTCGGCAGAAAGTGGGGAACGGAGTGTCTTAACACTAGGTTCCCTCTGTCTACCCTGCTGTGTGCGGGATACAGTGTGAAGCTGATTTATTTATTTATTTTTTATTTAAATATCGTAATTCATAGACTGCCAGTAATATTTGTAAATAGCCAGCATTATAATTTATGTAAATAAATATATAAGTAGGTAAATAACAAGAAGACATTCGTTTTAAATTATGAAAATATATTAATTGTATTACTATAGAGTTATTAAATAAATATCATAATAATTACATCATGATACGGTTACACCTCATAGAAGGGAAGGCAGAGAGAACGTAGTGTTAAGACACTTCCCCTACTACAAATACAAAATTATCTACATTCCTACGAATATACCTAGTGCCTATACTGTATGCGTATGTGCTTATTATGAGAGCCGGGAAGTTATGCAAATGAAATATTATCTTAGGCATTATATTAGGTTATCTTTAAAAAAATTGATAACCTTAAGTGCTTAAGTATTTATATTAAAATTTATTCAAATTATTAATATAATAATAAATAGTTACTTTGTTTTCATGTTTATCTGTGCCCCCTCTATAGCAATACAGCATGGTGTCGGCCACGAGGGCCAAGTTGTGAGCGTATCATTGAGTCTACACAAACACTATATAATTTACATTTAACTATTAACTTTTTTTTTGTTTATTGTATAACATCCCTTTCTGCTAATGTCATTTTGAAATTAACGTCAATACGCACATCATCAGTTCAGTTCTTCATTTATGGCGCTTCTCTCTGGTTTCCCTTCAAAATGTACGCACATCATTATTACTTTAGTACAACGTAACATTGGCGAAGTGATGGTGCTTAACTGGTACGCTCGAAGCACCATAAATTAAGAACTGAACTATATTAATTTATACACGCTAAATTAATTTATTAGTATTATATAGATGAAGAGGTAGGGAAAAACTAATTATCTTGTTATTTTTGAGCTTTTATTGATTAGAAACACTTAGAGAGTTCAAATAATATTATATGTGATATCAATTTTAAAAAAATTAAGCACTACTACCGCTGCACACTGCACGCCGTTCGTTGTTCTAAAGATACACCTACTTGAACTCCAAATAAAAATAATAAACACGGATGCAGATTAAGAATATTTTCTGACTTTTAACAAAATAATATACAAAATTCTACTAAAATTTATTATTTGAAAATATAAAGATAATAATTATATTTAATTTGAATTTATTAGTATGTTATTTAATAAAGTAAATATTTTAAAAATGCCGTGTAGAGAGGATATGTGTTGATTAAATAATATGTGCTGAATAAATATAGACAGGTTGTGGGTTCGATCCCTACTCGAGGAAATTAAACATTTAATATTTTCATTTTCTCGCCCTGGTAACTACACAAATTGCGGTGCTGTATTCCACCACTCAGTACGCAATGCCACGAGAATTCGGCCACAAAAACGAGAACTACCCTGCTATATGCGGGATAAAGCGTGAAGCTAAGAATATTTTTATTATGGTTTTATATCACACTGACAATACTGACGCAAATGTCAATCATAATTAAATTTATATATAAAAATTTATAGCCAATCAATCAAATAAATTTAAAGTGCAACACGTGCTGCTAATGCATTACATTTATCGTGATACGTCAACTCTTGTATCGCATTTATATATTTATAGATATTTTGTGTTCAGATATTGCGATCCCAACTTTTATTTATTTCTCAGGTCACGAATATATTTTTTAATTTAAATTCTTCTTTAATTCATATAAATATGTAAAAAATATTAAAAGCCATATATTTGAGGCGGCTATAAAAAAATACTCAATAATTGTATATTAAGTATATTAAGTAGTGTCTTACCCCGGACATGAAATATTTAATATTTTCATTTCCTCGCTCTGGTAACAAGTTTAAGCGCAGCCTTAAATACCGCTATTTAAGAAGCAATGCCTCGAGAATTAGGCGGAAAATTTATAAAAATAACGGGAACAAAGTATCATAATACTAGTTTCTCAGGTTCCTTCTCTCTACCTTGCCATAGCGTGAAGTTATAAAATATACTAACTAACCGTTCATGCACATAAAGAGATAAATACAAAATAAAAGTAAGGATACATATTCAATGATTAACAGGGCTTCCCATAGCGAAACTAATATTAATAAATAACAATTTATTAAATTTACTAATTACTTTTGTAAGCTTATTTAAATTTTGGTTATTAATAAGGGTTTTCTAAATAGAAAGCCTTATCTGTTTTAAAAGAAAACAGCAATCTTTAAAACACGTGTTTTATCACGTTTTGCCAGTAAACAAGGAAAATTAAATTAATACTACCAAGAAATAGATTATTATCATTAATAATAAATAATACGTAAATTGTTATTATATAATAAGATATACCTCCTATTTATGAATTTCAAAATGAGCGTGAAATGAAAAATATATGGTTTGAAATAAAATTATTATGAGAATTAAACACAACACACAATTGGCACAAGTGTATGACTGCAATCGCGACAAGTTATAAGTTCGATTTCCTCTCTACATGTAACAGCTTCAGAATCAAGCAGAAAATGGGGAGCGGAGTGTTTTAGCACTAGGTTTCTTCTGTCTACTATTTTGTGCGAAAAAAAAAGGAAAATAAAACAAAACAAATTACATTCACATTTATTACATTTATATATACACACGCAAAGACGAAGAATGTAAATCTGCTCCAGTTCACTAAGCGCCTTCATGTAAAAGGATTGCAACTGGCACTAATAAGCAATAACGTAATCTTCTAAAGATACATACATATATGTATGTATGTATTTATTTATTTTTCTTATCTTCTTTTTTAATTTATTTTTTATTTCTTTTTTAATGTATATCAGAGTCTACAGTCATAATATTCTGTTCTTCACTTACGGCCCAGATTCGAGACATTGTGTGTTGCGTATTGTGTGTTGGCGTAACTTAACGCAGTGCTTTTGCCTCGTTAACAGAGCGAGGAAATAAAACATAATTTTTTTCTTCCCCCGGGTGGGAATTGAACTCAGGATCGTTGCATTCACATTCGCACTCTTGTGCCTCTGCGTCATAACGGCCTCTGACGGCCTCGGTCTCCCTGTCTTTTCTAAATTATCGACAGCCGTGTAAGTTAATTATGGATACATGGCGCCGCTAATACGGAAAATCGTTTAATCTTGTAGAATCATTTTGAAAAACAGTTTTACTATTACGTTGAATTCTGGAAGTATGGCGAAAATGGCGGAGATAATAAGTAGTTTACTAATATTTGAATAACTTTAGTTAATTTACTAATATCAATATAAGGTATATTTAATCTTTATATGTATAATTTGCTTGCTTTTTTTTCAGGCCTGTTGTGGCGCGGGGGAATTCACGTGCGACTGTCAGCGCGACAGTTGGTAAGTTCGATTCTCAGTCGATTAAATGAAACATGTATTTAACATTTTAATTTCCTCTTTTTCTAGAATTCTGCTGAAAATGGGGAACGGAAGTGTCTTAATGGTAGCGGAGTATCTTAACACTTTCCCAGGTTCTGTCTGCTTACTCTACTATGTGTAGATGTGGGATACAGCGTGAAGCTAAAGAAAATTATACTTCTCTAGTGAGATTTGAATCCATAACTATCGCATCACTAATCACAATGACGAATCTCTACAATACGTAACGACTATGAAAAACAAAACTTTAAAAAACTATTGTTATACCATTATAACCAGACTTTTGCTCAGAAGTCCTAACAATTTTTTATAATAAAACAAAAGCACTTTGGCTGACGAAACAAAATGCCATTCTAAGTTACCCAACATAGAGTAGCATTTTATTTTCGATTCTTTTCTTAATTCCATCTTATGTATTTAAAAGCTTTGAAGAATAATTAAACAAAAGAATTCCTATTGAAAACTTCCCCTAGTCAAACTATGCCTATCATCTGCTCCGACCTCTATACGTCAGATAAGAAGGGTACCAATTGGACCCTAACGCATGCGCGGCGGGGTTCCTGTCAGTCGTACATTCACTTACACACGCGTCACATCTGAAATAACCTTATTTATATATTCAAATATCCAAAATAAGTATATATAAATTAAGTGTTACAGTGAAACATGACGGAGAAAACGGAGAATGCCAACGAGACTATCGGACTGTTGGAAAAAAAGGTATTTACATTTGAACTGTAAAGGTCATTTGAGGACAATGTTTTAAATTATTTTTGGTTACATTAGCCGATGAGTTCTATAATTTATATTATTTTAGTTTTGGAGTTATCGTTAAATATGAGACAATTATAAATTGCCCATGCCCATGTTAAAGTAGGTTGAAGAAAAAAATACGTCACACTGTAATAGAAATTAAATTACCAAAAGCCTGCTGTATAATACATATAAAAATAAAAATAAAAAACTACAATAATTAGTAATATAGAATACCAAAATTCTCATGCGTTCTCAATAATAGTTTATTAAAAACAACCCCAAAGCAGCAGCATTTAATTCCTAAAGATAAAAAAACTTACTTTTTTAATGATTTATTTTCAATTTTTTTTGTTATGGCCACACTCTTATTAGAGTTTCTTAATTTAAATTACTACATAATATTAATGAACCTTTAGTACCTTACTTTAGTTGTATGATTAACTGCGGTAACTGCGTTTAGTGTTAAAGAATAAAACCAATAAACACCCAAAAAGATTATTAAAATAACCTAAGTTGATTACTAGTGTCAATATAATATACGGAAGAACATGTTTATTTAATTTTAATGTTTGATTTATTCATTTGCAAAAATTATTAAATTTGCTTACGTTTTTAAGAGCACCGGCCACCAGAAATTTGGGTATGTGTATATAATATGTGAAATCATATAGCTGGTAGTGGTTTTGGTGAGCTGGTTTTATTCTTTCTTTATTTCATTTCCAAGCTCTGTGATAATACACGAAATGCGACGTTGAGCTTTACCATTTGACACGCAAAACTAGAAAATTCATTAACAAAGAAAATTAATAGCTGAGAAACGGAGAGTGTTAACACTCGGTTCCCATGTTCCCCCTGTCTACCCTATTATGTGCGAGATCCAGCGTGATGCTGAAACTACCTATAATTCTACGTCACGGATGATGTAATTTACGTGCGAGTGCAATGTTTTCATGAATTTTATATATTTTTCCAATAAAAAATATATTTATACTTCAACAAATATCACATTTATTATAGTTTTATAGTTACAAAATTACATCACTATTTCGAATACTTTAAAATGACGAAATTTGTGTCAATAATTTAAACTCAACAAAGTACACAGCAGGGTAGGCAGAAGGAACCTAGTGTTAAGACACTCCGTTCCCCATTTTCTTCTGAAGGCATTGCGTGTTGAGTGGCAGATCTCAACGCCACGCTTTGCTTCGAAGCAAAGCGAAAAAATGGAAATACAAATTTACGTAAATATTTCATCTCCTCGAGTGGGGATCGAACCCACAACCAGTCGGTTTTACAGTCACACTTTGTGCCGCTGCGCCACGACTGGCTTCGGAGTCATCACTAAATATGTCAAAATTTCAAAGATTGTATTAATATCGATATTGCATTATTGTATAAGAGTTCCGTGTATTTGTATACTTAATCGAGTACGTAGTGATGTTGTGATGTGTTAGTGTAACAAAAACATTCATAATTTGTATTTACAACTAATTGGTCCGAACGTTGTATCTATTAATGATAACTTTTGGCCTCCTATACGTGTACACATTTGTTTTACGTATTTATTTCGTCACATTAGCTACTTGACACTAGGTAAAAGTATAAAATTATTCGACATAGCTTGTCCTCCATACAGAATGAAGCATTTTTTAATTTAATTTAACTTAACTTATCTTCACGCTGTGTTCCTAACGGGGTAGTCAGAGAGAATGAAGCGCCAAACGCTACCGTCTCTACATACCTCTTTCGCCCCTTCTGCTGTCATCAACCCCTTCATACATGCTTCCGAGGCAGCCTCATGCTTTTTAAGTGACTCTCTTTCATTATCGTTGATACTTTATTTTCGACGGTCAACACAGGTTCCTCCTACCTCTCATAGCGCTCATTCTCCCTTCATAAATCTTTTCTGCCATACTTTCACCACTCATCCGTTTTATCATATAATTTTATCAATGAATATTTTTGAATTTGGTTATGTAAACGTTTCTTTTTGACGTGATAACGTCTTATTATTTGATGAACGCCGCCGGCTGGACGCACCAAAAAGCATGAATCTTTATCACGTTCTACCTGAGATGAGCGTGTGAGCGAGAGCGCGAAACAACCGATAGAGAGACGCAATTGCTTGTAAAGTTGTGTTGCATCTATCCATTCATTGTTAGTTGTTATTAAACTGTTATTTATGTGTAGTCTGTATAAATTTTATTTAATAAAAATATTAAAATTTATGAGTGCTTATAAATGTTAATAAGAATTCTTCTAAAATATTGTAATTTTTAATTAACTCCTGCGTATTATACAATATAATGATAATTCAGTTTAATTAATGTAAAAGTATGTTGTCCTAAGACCGTCAACAAACTTAACAGAAAATCAGTTTTTTTTTTTTTTTGTAGATACTTTTTAAGACGGTGTGTGTTCACTACACTTTTTCATATAGATCAAATAAATATATTTAATGAATGTTTATTTGATCTATATGAAAAAGTGAAAGTGAAGAAATCAGTTTAACACTGTATCCCGCAGACAGCAGGGTAGGCAGAGAGAACCTAGCGTTAAGACACTCCGTTCCTCTCTTTCCGCAATTTTCTAAGGCATTGCGTGTTAAGTGGCGTAACTCAACGCCGGGCTTTTGCCTAAAATTATTAAAGTCAGTTATAGAAAACTATTAAAAACGTGTAAGACATTAATCAACAGTCACGTGACCTTAATTGAACGATTTCAAGCTTAATCTCTTGCTTACTCAGGTTCAAAGAATGATAACCCTATGTTAAACGAGGGGGGCAATTTTGTTATGTAAGAAATGAACCTAAGACATTGCTCTTGTGTAAGAAATGATGGAGTTTGAATCTTAAGAACATTGAATGCTATCTATTATTAATTGAAAAATACCTATTTACATTTTGGATAGAGCACAATGGCTATGGAGTCTAAGTAATTTAAAAAAAATGTTTTATATAAGTAATATACAACATTTTAAAAATACTTTTAATATTTTTAAAGTGTTATTCCACACTTCGGACAGAAAAATACTTTTCTACTCGATTTTGAACTCGTGCTTCTTTGATTGACGGTTTCTAAGAGGCGCTGTTTCGAATCCCGCTACGTTCAAATGTTTGTACGTTTCTGATAAAAGTATTAAATTTACTTTAAAATTGAACAACATATAACTATATTATGGTATTATTTTAAAATTGCAAGAAAAATCTTTCAGAGCCTTTAACAACAACAATTATAATATACAATATTTTTCCGCGGGTCAAGATAATCACTAAACTGAGATTTGCCACCTAGGTAGTCTAAACAAATAATTCATCTTTACTGAAATTTAGACTTAGAAACTAATTTAAGTGGATTTTTATACTTCTTTACTGAAAGAAATCAAGGTAGCTACTATAAAAAACTTAAAACAATTTATAGCATTTCAACTTTGCGTAACAAATTACCCACCTTGCTCATGGGTTTTTACTTATCGCTTATTCACTACAGGCTTTCCGTATGTAGGTGTATGTTGAAACAGGATATAAGATTATTTTTTGTACATCGATTTAAAATAGTGCAATTGTTGTGCATTTTAGTATAATAAGTGATAAGACATTTTTTGTTATTAAGATGATTTATCTGTGTCAGTAAAGAATCCAGTCAAAAGTCCGACTCGGAGTGGCATACCGAGGGTTCCGTATCAAATACACCTTATACAATTTGAATCTGACAAATTTAAACTTGCGCTCATTTTGTATAAAATGGACTACAATTATAAGTTTGTAATTATTTATTTCTACAAAATATATTGAAAGTTCTAACTTTATGCCGAATTTCGTAACTGTAGGTTTCATACAAGATGCAGCAAAATCGATGCATAAAGATGCTTATTTTTTTCTGTGCTTCGATGATAGACTTGAAGTTAATATTAATTTTAGCTTAATATCTCCACGCGATCTCAAGATAATTCTCTTGACAGACGGACAAGAAAGGCGAACCGTCCAGAGAGTGATTATATAATGGTTCCATTTTCAGGCACGGATCCCTAAAAAAAATTAAATTACTTAGTTGACTTGAGCCACTCAATGAATTCGGTGGAAAGTGGAGAACGAAACTATTTGAATAGGAACGGAGTGTCGCGTGTGCGGGATATAACGTAAAGCAAAAGCTAGGAGTGTAAAATACAATTGCGTCACTATATAATGACATCATAATATCTATATATATTACAAAGCCAAATTATTATAATGTATATCATGAGTCGATTTTATTGGAGGATATTGACTTGGTTTTTTTTATTTATGGGTTGTTTTACACAGACTAATCCTTCGTGCCTTTTAGGTCCTATAATTTTCTTAATTAAATTGTTGGGTGGATCCCCACTAAATTCCGTTAGTATTTAATAAAATAGAGTACTATATGTGATATTGATATATTAAGGATATCTGTTTCGTTCATAGTTAATTAATTTAAATTTAATATAAGTTATTATTTACAGACCTAAAACGGGGAAATGATATTATAAAATATAACTTTGACTTAATTTTGACTTTTATAAAAATAAAATCTCTATATAAACATAATATTTATTCTTCAATGTAATTAGGGGTGTATTGAGTTACGTAGCTCGATTCTGTTGACGTCACTACACCTACGCAATTCGTTCTACAAACGATACTACCGAAAAACACGAGTTCACTAAATTAGACCTCGAAACGAAAGATCGATACGATCTGTTTCTTGCTAGTAGTTTTTCTATGTGACGAATTTAATTCAATTCTAAAAGTTATCTCTAGGTTTATTTTGCCTATTATATAAACTTTCAATTTTGGCGTTATACACCGCGTACATCAAAGGAATAATTTTATATAGGTAATTACGTATATAGATTATAAATATTGTGCATTACAACAACAATTTTATAGTAGGTACAAGCTCGGCGTTGGGTTCCACCTCTCAACAAGTAATGACTCGAAAATTCGAAACACAATTTGAAAGTCTGAAATAGTGTCTTAACACTAACACAAGAAGGAAAAAAACTGTGAAATGACCTACCTGCAGCATTGTTTCCAGGTCGATACGACCTGGGTACCTTCAGAAAGCGCGTCTATCTCCCCCTTCGAGATATAACACACCTCAGGTGTTACACGGAGCCGTGACCCGTACGCTCATTTGTCTTGTCTTTCCCATAAAAAAAAGAAAGTAAAATAATTGTACATTTCTTGTAAGATTAAGCCACATAGGTACATACAAAATTAAATAATCCTTAAACAGTTATAAAATTATATACATGGGCGTAGGATAGTCTGGAGCTCACGCTAGAAATTTGACTTACAACAAAATTTGCCCCGAAAAATAAGAAAAAACAACATTTACACGAACATACCTGTCCAAATGTAAAGTTAAGGTCCCCCACAAAGTATCTCTATGTTTCTATCTTATCTATAAATAGATATGGTATCTACCAATAGATAGATATACTCCCAACAAACAAACAATTTGATAGTAATTTCTCGACAACGAAGCTAATGTCATGAGATCGGTCACATCCTGTCCATATAAAGAACTCTTCGTCCCACACGGACTAAACGTCTCATTTAATAAATTGATATTTTAACCGACTTTAAAGAAAGGAATGCAGAGTGTATTGTAGTACAACCCTACACATAAGTTTAATCTTTTTGATAAATATTTGCTATTATACCTAATGATAGTAGAATATTAATACGCTTTATTGAAATTTCAATAAAGAGTATTAATATTATCGTGGTGCTGTAGGTGAGTGTCCTGGGTTTGATTTTCACTCTGGGGAATGTTTTTTTTAAATTCCCCTTAACAACACACACAAAATGTGGCGTTAAGCTCCACTACTCGTGGGTCGTTGGTACGTCGTGGGTTTGTGAAAGAACGTTTTAATTGGAACGTAGAGTCTTCACACGATGCCCCAGATTACCTCTGTCTACCCTGCTATGTGGGAGATAAGCGCGTAAAAAGATGTTTTTTCCACAATTACAGGCATATATTTGTATTTATATGTAACTTTCCGCTCATATAATTAAAAAATATTACTGGATTAACTCACTAGACAATGCCCAATGCTAGTAACTAAGAGTAGTATATGGCACATGAAATATTCTTATTTCTATTTCTATTCTACTCGAACTTTTTGAACACAAGTACGGTTACATCGCAAGGGTTAACGTGATGTAATTTAGCGTCTCTCGATAAATTGATTATCCAACGTAAAAAAAATTTTTTTAACTTGCAACAGTAGTTCCCGAGATTTTCACATTCAGCCAAACAAACTCTTTAGCTTTATAAAATTAATATAGAATTTAGAAGTATAGAGTACCCATTTAGGGATTGAATCTGCAACAATCACACTTACAGTGCCACTACGACCTCGATATTTGTATTTCATAGGAAATTCTTGATGGATTTTTATTCTCAGATTATAAATGTTGATTAATCAAATACCTCTACAAAAGCATTAATTATAAATTTTATTGCCTTGTGCTTGAACTATGTGCTACTTACTTATAGTTTAAGTACATTTATTTCATGAAAATATTTCAATTAAATAATATTTTATTAAATTCCAAGACTTTGATAGAGAAATTGCTGTTTGGTTTGGACGTTAGCGTATAAAGGGATATTATCGTTTATTTTAGATTCGTTAATTATTGGTAGTTATAGAGTAGCGTATAAGACAGTTTGATTTATTGTTCGAAGCGCTTGGACGGATTTCAGATTTTTGTACGTTTTCTAAAAAAGTACCTATACCTTTTTTTTTTTCGCTGTACCCTGCACAGTAGAGTTGGCAGAGCTAAATTACGTCACTCCGTTCCCCACGCACCTCCCAATTATCGAGATATAGGTTGTTGAGAACGAACGAACGTACGAAAATGTCGCGCTGTGTCTCGGTATCAGAGCGAGGAATGAAAATATATAATATTTGATTTACCTGAGTGGGAGTCGTATCCACAACCTTTCGCGTTTACAGTCGCAAACTCGCTCCTGCGCCAAGATTAGTATCATATAATCGTGAAGAATGATTACTGAAATGTTTTGATTTCTTACTAGATATGCATATTAAAATGCATTCTACTGTAATGAAATGAAATTTGAAAGTAAAGTTAACTGACCGTGATGCTATAAAGATTATTATATTTTGATTGCACTTGTAACTTTAAAGAAATATATATTAAACTCATTGTTCTTTTAACCAATATATTTTATTATTTGTTAGTTGATATATTTTAATTAAATAATAAGGTAATGTAAACTTGAAACTATTTTAAAATTACCATTTTTACGTCAATACGTATATAATCTATACGTAATTTAAAATACGGCTGTTTAAATATACGATATGTTTTTTTATTCTAATATTTTAAATAATAGCTCTATACATTTATAGTATCAAGGATCTTATTAATATTCTTGATCAAGTAAATATCTTTTAGTATTGGGGACTTTTATTTACCTTTATGCTTCACGCTGTATCCAGCGCATAGCAGGTAGAGGCAACCTAGTGTTAAGACACTCAGTTCGCCACTTTCTGCCGAATTTTCGTGGCATTGGGTCTTAGGTGGTGGAACTTTACGCCGCGCTTTTCCACGTTATCAGAGCGAGGAAGAGCAAAAGATTAAATATGTCATTTCCCTGAGTGGGAATCGAACCCAAAACCGTCGCGTTTACGTGCTTTCGATTGAAAGCATCAACAATCGAAGAGTCACAAGACTCTACACAACGACGGATTCAAATATTATAAATCAATATATTATAGAGTTAACATTGTATAAAATAAAGCGACTGCCCAACAAAAGAATCTTTAGCTCGTCTGTAATATTTGTTCTGATGCCGGAACTATACAATTTTTTATAAAATATTAACCGTATATTATACGGGCTTCTGGCTAAAAGCGCCCCTTCTTTGAAAGTAAATACATTAATTTATATCAATAAAAGGTCAAATACTTTGATTTATTTTGCTTCACGCTCGCACTGTATCCCGCATATAGCAGAGTAGCACGAAGGAATCTAGTATTGAAATATCCTCTTGTGCCCCTGCGCCACCACTTGTCTCTACATTCTTTTACTTTCTCGTTGCTTTTCTTCCAGTAAGTTCTTCCTTTACATAAAAAACGCTATTTGCTAATTGAAATAATAAAAAATGCTAGATTTAAACTTATCATCATGGCATACTTACTTAATAGAAGTACTCGTGCATTTCGAAAGCTAACAAGAAATATAATATGATAAAAACCTCAGTGAAATTGCTAAAATTACATTTTTTATTTTATTTTATAAAAATAACCATTAAAGGGAGAGAAAATTTTAAAAAATAGAAAAAATAGTTACGTTAAAATACTCTACTTTCTGTTTTATTATCGAAATATTATTTGGTATTTGATGGTGGAACTCAACGCCGCGCTTTGTCATCCTACCAGTGCGAGGAAATGAAAATTTAACGAATTTTCTTTTCCTGACAGTGACAATTATATTTCTTTTATCAGTCAACCTATAAAATACAAAACATAAAATGGATAACTAAGGTAATTAGCATTATTCCTGTATTTTAAAACATTTTAATATGTCACTTTATAAAATATTTCGAGTAATAAAGTTTTACGATCCTTAAGATAATATTTTCTAAAAAATATATGTATATATATTACCACTTTTCTTTGCTTTATTAATCATTCGCTATTCATTCAATACGAGTGGAAATCGAACCCACCAACTCGCCGTCACGTTACAGCCACACGCAATTAATATAGTACTACTACATAAACCACCGACCAATTTGAGGTCGGCCGTGGCGCAGTGGCACGTAGTGTCACTATATAACCGACTAGTTGTGGGTTCGATACCCACTCGACGAGTGAAATATTTACTTAAATTTATATTTCCATTCCTTAGCTCTGGTGTCGAGGCTAACAGCGGCGTTGAGTTCGGTAGAAAGTGGGGAACGGAGTGTATTAAAACTAAGTTTCCTTTTCCTACCCTGCTGTGTGCGGGATACAGCGTGAAGTTGATTTGATATTGATTTACTACATAATTACTACATTTTAATCAATATTTGTTTTTACCGCACACGGTCGTTAAAAACATTTCCCCGTATAAGAAACAAGTTTTACTGAGCCACGATGTGAGTCCGTACTACCAAGTATCAGGAGTGAAATTCCGAAAGTAACTTTTTTATAAGAGGAATGAATGTTATTTTATTGCTGAATTATTTACTTTTTTTTCATTTAAGTTGTATTTAAGTTCAGTAGTGAATTCCAATGTTGTCATCATTACTGAATATTTTTTTTATTTTATTAGCTACCCGCTGTATCCCGCAGCAGTCCCTTGTACAGCAGGATAGGCAGTGAGAGTATATTATTAATACACTCCCTTTATCTACACTGCACCCAATTTTCGAGACATTGCGTGTTCAGTGGCGAATTAAAACACTACGCTTTGTCTTGTTACCAAAAAAAAATAATATTAACCCCCGCTATAAAAATCGAATCCTCAACCGACACATGAGTCTAATGGTACGCTGTGCCGCGCGTCATATATTTGTTATATATGTTTTTTTTATAATGTGTGGAAAATAAATAATATATTTTACAATCCTTTCGTGTGAGATAAGTATGGTGTAGAGATAAAATCTAGCATGAAATGCAATTTGGACATAAAAACTGCTCGAATTATTATGAAATTCGTTTAAAGTTTACCAAATTATTTGTTTTTGAAACAGTGCGATAATTGAACCATTAACACTTAGGAGTTACAATTACAAAAACAATCCACAACAACAGCTATCATCGAATCAATTAAAATATTGATATACAGATACACCTACTAATATTACAAACTGAAATGTTCATTTGGTAAGACGCGCTAAGCTCGGAAAAAGCCGCAAATAAAAATTAGTATTTAAAATAAAGAAAAAGTTTTGTAAAAATTTTTTTTTATATATATAACAAACAACAAACAATAGTTTATACAATCAAAGGAATCACAAAATATTTCAAACCATGAAGATTACGTTAAATATTGTAAACTGAACGAATACCGCAAGAATTTGTTCCGGTTTTGTTCAGTTACGTATTTATTAGGCTAAGTATGAAACGACCGTCAGTACACTGCTGTATTACTTACAGAAAGGTTTTCCCGCGGACTTGTCAAAAAAAAAACGGTGACCACAGAATAAATAAATAATTATATTAAATAGTGCACAGACTGTTAACAGACAGACAGATAAGTTTAAAATAATCATTATAAATCGATTCAGATTATAGTGGTTTGATTTTTTTATCTTATAATTGGGGAAAAGTACTAAAACTCGATCGATAGTGATAAGAGGAAAATGAATAAAAAAAGTGGTTACGATAACGATGGATTTGTTATGTCAGAAAAACACGTTTGGATGGAAAAGGTACTTATTTATTGCTTGTTATTTTAGTATTAAGCCGACTGGTTGTGGGTTCGATCCCCACTCGAGGAGATGAAATATTTACTTAAATTTATATTTCATTTCTTCGCTCTGGTGTCGAGGCTAAGCGCGGTGTTGAGTTCTGCCACTCAACACGCAATGCCTCCAGAATTTGGCAGAAAGTGGGGAACGGAGTACCTAACACTAGGTTCCCTCGGCCTACCCTGCTGTGTGCGGGATACAGCGTGAAGCTGATTTATTTATTAATTATTTTAGTATTTTCATAATATTCTATAATTATTTATTTACTTTTATTAATTAATGTTAAAAATATATATATACATATATAGGAAACTATATTGATACAAATATTTTACTTTTTTTTTATTATTTAATTCCGAATTGAATATTGTTCGAAATGAAAGCAAGAATTTTTATATACATCATCAACCTTGTTACCTGCCTTTCGGTGCATGACGAATTGTGTTAATTGCTTATTAGATAACTATTAAAGATCGTCTAATTAAAATATTTTTAGTTATCAACAAAAACTTTAATAAAATTAATATTAGAAAAAGTATTTACAATATATATATATATATATATATATATATATATATATTTAATTCTTTTCTATATGAATCACTTTATATTAGTTATCGCGTCTTTAATTCTTGTTTGTACTAAAATAAGTAGACCGTGCTAACTCTATCTGTAATTAGTTATTTTTTTATTTGTAAAACAAAGACTACTCACAAAAGATTATAAAAGAGAGAACGATAAAATAAAACAGTAAGGTCGTCAAGACGTTAACTCTTCATTCATTAGCTCTTCCGTAGGATATCCGTTAAATAGAGGAATCATGTTCTGTTGATGATAAAATTGTGCATCCCTAGCGGAGTAGCTAGAGGGAACTCTACATACCTCTTTCGTCTCCTCCACTGTTATCAATGCCCTCCGGGAAGTCCTCATGCTTTTCACGTTCATCTCACGTGATCTTCCTCCAGTATTAATTATATTGTGTTTTCGAACGATAATCGATTTCTTCCCCCACCTCTACCCCCTGTTCACTTTTCCACCATAAATATTTCATGTAATTCTTTCATCACCGACTCATTTGAACCAACGCGACGCGCCCAAACCAGCTAAGCACGTTCTTCTTCATTTTCACCGTGACAACCTCGCTAGTGCCTGCCTTTCTGTGTATCTCTTCATTGCGGTTTTGATCAGCTAAGCTGACTTCGCACATCCTACGAAGACATAGCATCTCAACAGACGGTGACAGGTGGAGGACAGAGCTACTTATATCTATTATAGATCAAAATTTAATAAATTTTTTTATGTCTTTTTTTCGACTAGTGTGGATTACGGATTGATACTTCATTAGGTCTCATCTCTTATATTACTATTGTTATCATTTTTAAGTATCTATATATGTAAGTAGTTTTTAAAATGTGGTTTTTTTTTTCTTTAAACCGAATAAAATGTATGGAATGACATTGAACACAGATAATATTGCAACATAATATTTATTTATTGTAAGAAGAATAATTAAATCCTTTACTCATTAAAACAGTTAAGGCTTAAGGAGATCGCGAAATATTTATTTATTATAAACAATTTACAAGTTAATTGCTATAATGGTGTATAATTGCAGGTTTCTTAATGAAATTTAGCATTAATTATAAAATGACATTTTAAATAAGAATAAAAAGTGAAGGCACCTGTAATTGTGATAAACGATGGAAGTGTTGTTATTTCCCTTTAACAGCGGAATAGTGTTGGGCAACTTCAACTTCCTATTAATTAATCTAATTTGCTGAAAGTTAAATAAAAAAATTGTGATACTTTTTAAAATTAATAATGTTGAATTCCGCTCATCTACAAAGGTTTTCTAAAAGTTCCCGAAATGTGGAGAACGGAATTATGTTTCAGTCCCACTGACAACGAAGAGAAACTATAAAAAAAATCCTTTTTCTATTTCCTGTTTTATTTTTCTAAAAGTTGAGTTATGATTAGAATCACTATATCCATAACTCAACTTTTAGATACATTTTATTATTTAATCTCGTGGAATTAAAATTGATTAAAATATAAAACTATTTTTTGAAACAAACAAATATAGAAATAATAATAAATACCACACAACACTGGCCAGTAACATTATTATTTTTGTGACTAAGACCTAAGACCTTTCACTACCTAAAAAGAGAGAATACAGGAACATATGCATCTTCTCTTACACTAATATTGTTATGTAGTTATTGGATTTCCGTTATATGCTAAGCTTTGTTGGTTCGAATCTCAATCGGGGGACTGTGTTTATATAAAATGATGTTAGTTGAAACAAAGTAACGTTGCGTTCTTTTGCGTAATAGATCTACAAACTTTATATAGAGTGAAGGTCAATGTAATGTATTGCTGGTTCTGTCTGTCTTCCGGATGACATAAAAGTAAAAGATTCAATTGTGTGTTACATTGTTGACATCAGATTTATTGTTTTCAATTTATATTCTGTAATTAACACGCGATTAAAAAACTTTGTTAATATCAACATTTAATGTGTGAATGATTTCATCACTTCATTTTTAATATTTTTTGTTATAATTTAATTTTAAAATTACGTTTTTTTCATTCAAAAAGTAATGTTTTCGTATATTTTTTACTAAACAAATGTTTAATTCCATAGTTGATAAGCAGACATTATCACTTCTTTAATTCAAAATACATTAAAAAAAAACTGCAACTTTTATGTTTAAGAATTCTGTAGCGACAGTGAGACATGAAGAAAAAAATTATTCCATTCCGTTGACCTAAATAGAAAAAATAAAGGCCAAGGCCAGAGGTACGATTACCTCTCTGAGACGCTTTTTTTTTAATTCCCCGCTCTAGTAAGAACAAAGAGCGGTGTTGAGTTGAGAAAATTAGGCGAAGAGTACATTCTTATGAAGACACTTCCATTGAATTCGGGAGGCATTGCCAACTTGCTTTGAGTGGTACAGCTCAACGCCGCGCTAACAAAAACGAGGAAAATGAACATATTAAATATTTTATTCCGTCGAGTGGGATTTGAACCCACAGTGCTTACAATTGCACGCTCATCCGTCAATAACTGAATTCTTGATATCTAAACGTTTTATATTATTTTTTAAGCAATTTTATATTTGTAATTTGGTGAAACCTAATTTTATATAAATGTAAAGTAGTCTATATAAATATGCAATACACGAATGTAGGTCGGGGTGAAATGGAGTGAAAACAAGGCTCTTAATATTATTATATCTATTGTGTTTATTTAAGAGTTTGTTCTCAAAAAATATATAAAAGATATCTAGTATCAATTTAGTAAAATACTCTATTTATATTTATCATTATAAGATGGTAAAATATTTTAATTCACAAAACGAATAATGAACAAGAACGTGTTTAGGTGGTTTGGGCACATAGAGACAGTTAGTGATGAAAGAATGGTAAAAAAGATAGATGTGAGAGGAGACCTTGGCTGACTTTCGAGATCACAATATTGATGTTACATGAGAAAGGTTACATAAAAAGCATAAGGAGTCAGAAATGGGGAGCTCTAGCTACCTCGTTAAGGAAGAAGCAAGCACAAAAAAAAAAACCAAAAGAAGAGAACGTTGTGTCTCAACACTCAATTCTCTCTGCTTACATTTCTAAATTAGGAAAAGCATAAAAATAATATGTATATGTATCTTCTGTCATAAATTGTCTCCCAGAGCCACAAAAAATATAAATTAAATTTGAATGACATGCCTGTATAAGAATGGTATAATCGAGCAGAGCCTTAGCGTGTAAATGCAAATACATTACGTACCTACTTGGTCAATTTCGTAATGATGCTATAAAAAACTTAATACAGATTACTTCAGAGTACAGCCTTTATAAAATATTAAACATAAATTAACGTTGTAGGATAGAGAAGAGGCCAGTCGTGGCGCAGGGGCGCAAAGTGTGCGCAGGGGCACAAAGTGTGCGCAGGGGCACAAAGTGTGCGCAGGGGCACAAAAATACAAATTTCGTATGATATACAAAAAGATAAAGAAAGAACTCATTTTTCCTCAGGAATAACTAATCTGTGGTGATATGGGAAACTTGTTTGAATCCGCATTCCTTTAGAAACAGGTAAAAGATGTACCTACTAAAAAGGTATCGCTAGTGTGCATAAATATTTTTTTTTACTGTAGAGATGAATGTTATTCGCCTTTTATTCATTTCGCTCTGTGCTTATGTTATGGGTATTTTAAACACCCTAGATGCCGGTGGGCGGTATTTAACGCACAAAAAAACGTTCTAATGAGTCTTCAGCTTTTCGTGACTGTGAATGAGACGGTTGTTTATTCCATTCCCACTTGAGGGAATGTAATGTTTATGATGGTGCACCTCCCCCTTTCCTACTTGAATAGTGGTAATATAGATGCATGAATTTACATATTAACATAAGCGAATCAAATATACCCAAGCATTTCTGTAATAAGGTTCACAAATACCTACCACTATGTTTAACATGCCATTTTGATTTTTTTCAGCTTCTCGCTGTATCCCGCATGAAGTAGGGTAGGCAGAGGGAACCTAATGTTAAAACATTCCGTTCCCCACTTTCTCCTGAATGTTTTGAGACATTGTGTGTTGAGTAGTGGAGCTCAACGCCAGACTTTTGCTTTGGTGCCAGTGCAATTCGAGCCATACATAACACCACTTTCGTCACGTTACAGTCACACTCTTTTGCCCCTGTGCCACCACGGCGTTGGCCATTTTAAATCATTGCTGTAAAATCTGTTTAATGTTTACGCTTAATAAAACTCGCTGCCAGCTAATTTACGGATGTCAGTTAACTTCTCGCGTTCGCAAACCGGTAGACGGGACTGGCTAGGGGTCATTATTTTCTTATAAGTTTCTTATTTTTCTCGAACATTCTCTCGGTATGCAATTTTAATCTTGGGGCAACTGTTTAGTTTATAGTTACTGTTACTGTTTTAAATAGTAATTTATATTATTAATATGAAAATAATTTTATAAATATATTTCGATTATCTGTTTTGTTTGTTCGTTTAAGATGCTATTTCACTGAAAATGTTAAAAAATTGATAACATAGCTTTGTTCCTATAACTTAACTATGGGCCCAGCGCTTTCTCCATATTTATAGTGTTAAGCTAGAAATAAATATTTATTCATTTCTAGCTTA
This sequence comes from Heliconius charithonia, assembly GCA_030704555.1. Taxonomy (NCBI): domain Eukaryota; kingdom Metazoa; phylum Arthropoda; class Insecta; order Lepidoptera; family Nymphalidae; genus Heliconius; species Heliconius charithonia. The sequence goes on from CM060815.1 coordinate 15,462,912, forward strand.
ACGCTATATCCTTCAAATAGTAGGATAGACAAAGGCAACCTAGTGTTAAGACACTTCGTTCTCCACTTTTCTAGACGTTGTCTGGCTGAACATAACCTCGTGTTTTGTCTTGTTACCAGTGTTAGAAAATGAAAACAATTTACTCGCTCGAGTAGGAATCGAACCCATTGCGTTTATAGTCAGAGTCTATGCCGCTATATTTGCTTAAGACTTTAATATTAGTTTCATTCCATTGAAATAAAGGTTCTTCAAAAAAAGTGTCGAAATTACATATTGCCAGCGTTTCGCGTAAAATTGGTAAAAGTCAATACCCCGATTACCAATAAAGCGAACCTGGCAAGAAAATACATAATAAAGAGGTTTTTTTTTATACCTAATATAAATAATAATATACCTAATATTATTATTTAGACTTTTGCTCTGGTTGGACTTTTGCTTAATAATATAAATAAAAATATACCTAATATTATTATTTATAATTTAAATTATTAATTATTAACAGAAGACCGAGCTTGGCACAACATTTAATTATTCAATTAAATTTCATCTGCGGCGTTGAGTTCCGTCACTCTTAAAATAGTATCTAGATACACGAATAATAATACGAGTGTATCACATGTTACTGTAATACATCAAAACAATATATGATAGGTTTGTAAACATTTCTGTTTGCCGACAATCCTGTTAAGGTATTACATTGATTATTGCACTATCCGGTATTAAATGAAAACCTTCACATATTGCCTTATTGACATAACTGATTTTAGAGTACATAGGTGCATTTTGTCTTTGACTTTACCGTTTTATTTTTAGAAAATAAATTTACAGTAGAGTTCCGTCACTTAACACGCTATACCTCTAGAATTCGACGGAAAATGGAGCATAATGAAAGTGGAAGTGTCATAATGGGAATGGAGTGTCTTAACACTGGGCTTCCAGATTCTTTCTGCCTACGCTGGTATGTGTAAAATGCAGCGGAATTTAAATAAAAAAAAACCTTACTGGAGTAAATGCGATGGTCGTGCTTATGTCCAATGATTTTTTTGTTGGAGAAGACATTTGAGGCCGTTGGCCGTTCTGATACAAAAAAAATGCGATATTAAGCTCCGACACCGCCGTGTAATGTCCCGAAAATGTGCAGATTGTGTGGAACTGAGTATCTTAACACGGAGTTAAAATATATAATATATTGGTCTCTGTTCATTCAGATTAACACGCTGCTCAAAATATAATACAGAATTCTCCGAAAATACAAACGTGAAACTGTTTTTAGTAAATATCTTTGTGACTGATAAGGTTTTTTTCCTATATAAATGATAATGTTTTGTCATTCAATAACTCAACAACTTAACCATGCTTAAGAACCCGTTTTAAACAAAATCATATCAAAATTTATATCATAATATAGAGTAGAGATTTTCCACGGCTTGTTATGTAAATTGTATTTATTGTTAGAATCAACACATCTTGTCACAATACGATTTACAAATATACGTCTAATTTATCTAATAATGGAACGTATACGTACGTAGTGGTGTGTGGCAGAAGCAAGCGACTGTAAGCGCGGTTGTGGATTCGATTTCCACTTGCGGAAATCAAATATTTAATATTTTAATTTTACTATTCTGTTAACGAGACACGAGTTCGTCGGAAATTGGGGAACTGAAGTTTCTTAATAGGGAACAGAGACTCTTAAAACTAGGTTTTCCAGGTTCTCTCTCTGGGCATGATAGAGCGTAAAGATAATAAATAAATAATAGTAAGTACTTACTTCCTATAACTAAATATTAAATATTTCATTTCCTTGTGTGGGATATTATAATACAACTTACTTCATTCCCTCGAGCGGGGATTGAACCCACAATTGTCGTATTACAAACACAGCCTTGTGCCACGACAACCTCTGGACGTATTTTATATAATTTAATAATATAATAATAAATTTAAGCGGGCGAAGCCGCGAGTGGATCGCTAGTATTTAAATAATTATACCAAAGACCCCTAAAACATTATAGGCTTGCGTGTGAAATTAGAATATTATTAATATAAGTAGCGATTTGTAGATTCGAGGTAATGACTGGTAGTTATAGCTTTTGTGTATTATATTTTCGTGTAAAATATTATTATTAAAAAATATTTATACACCATATACATATTTATGTTTTTAAATATTTTTGAATTATTCTCGCGCTCTATCGCGCACACAGCAGTGTAGGCAGAGAGAACTCTGTGTTAAGACACTCCGTTTCCCACTTTCCGCGTAAATCTGTTTTCTTTTGCGGAGGCATTTCATGTTGATTGGCAGATCACAACGCCACGCTTTTAATTCAACGCCAGAGCGAAGAAGATCGATGGTAGTGCATAAGGCCGAGATATGCAGACACGCGCTTCGTCCCCTCTGGCTACTCCTTTTTCTAAAGGAGTATGGCCCTTTCAGGTTATAATAACCAACTTCAATAAGGATCGTCATCTATTAATTTTATTATTAGTGTCACTTTTTTATTAGTAATTCTTAATATAATTTTATTCTTTAACTGTGTTTGTCTTTTGTTGCAGGTACAACCGCGATTCTTTGAAACTCTACATAGAGATAGATTAATATAATTTTTATTTACTGTAAACTTAGGCAGTAGAAATACAGGTTTATTAAAATTATAACCTATTATGTATATAATAAGAACAAGAAAGAAAAAAAATTGACGTTGTTGTGTCAAAATTATTAATCTGTATTTTCCAAACTAGTCTTGTATCATTGCCAAGGTCTGCTACAAAAAATATATTCATAGGAATAGTGCAATAGTAATTTTATATCTACTTCTTTTTATTATCGAGTTTTCACCTGCTTAAAAACATTGTGAAAATAAAAAAATCATAAATCATTGTGTATTTTGCCAATTTTTTTTTTTTTTTTTATTTTTTTTTAACTTATGGGGGTCCAAGATGGAAGGCTTGCTCGTAGCGACCCCTGCCAGCCCTTACGAGAGCTGCAACGTTCCATCCGCCACGTGCATCTGGAGAGAGCGCACTGATAGGGCGTCCCCCCAAGGCGACGCGCACCAGTGCGTCCCCGCTGGTGTGACAAGTGGCGACGAATGCGGCGTTGGGGACCGCCACCCAACACGCCATGTCCGGAACGGCGGGAGGTGGAGAACGGAGCTACAAATAGCTACGTGGAATGTAAGAGGAGGGATGGAAGAAAAGATGAATGAATTATTAGATGTGATGGATGATAGAGATTTGGATGTCGTCTGCGTGACTGAGACCAAGCGGAAGGGTAATAATACTACCGATTTACCGGGCAGTCGGGTCGCTTTCTGGGCCGGCGTACCAGAGAGCGAGCGGGGCTGTCAAGGTGTAGGTGTGTTATTGTCCTCTCGATTGGTTAGTGCAGTGGTTGAATACAAGGCGATCAACCCGAGACTGCTTTGGGTTCGCTTCAAGCTGGGGATAACAAGAGTATTCTTGTTAGTGGCGTATGCGCCAGTATCCTCAGCTCCACTAGGTGAACTTGAGGAGTTTTGGGAGAGTGTCAGGGATGTTCTAGGTAGCGTTAGAGGGAATGAAAAGTTAATAATATGTGGCGATTTGAACGGATGGGTCGGAACTGCACGAAGCGGTTACGAGGGAGTGCTAGGTCAGTATGGTGACAAGAGAATAAATGAGGCTGGTAAGCTTATATTGGAAATTTGCAAGGAAAGGAATTTGTTTGTGGCAAACACTATGTTTGACCACAAACAAATTCACATGTATACATGGGAGCGAACGGAAGGGAAAAGTATGATTGATTTATTCCTAGTGGATCAGCGTATTCGAAGACAAGTCATGGACACACGAGTGTTTAGGGGCTCTGATCTGGGAACAGACCACTATCTAGTCGTTGCTAGAATAAGGGGTCTGTTCGCAGGTTGGCGCAGCTACACGAGGTGTCCAGACTTGCAGTCGAATTACCGCATAAGAAGCTGGAAGCTTCAAGACCCACCTACTAGAAAGGAATATCAAGAAAGAGTTTCCAAAAAGCTAGACAGCAGTGAATCTGGAAATGGAAATATTGAAGTATGCTGGCAGAACCTTAGGGATTGTATGAAGGAAGCAGCGATAGAGGTATGTGGAAAAGGAAAAAGAGGCTTTAGCAAAAAGCGTGACGAATGGTGGGACGATGAAGTGCAAGATGCCGTAGAAAGAAAGAAGAAGGCATGGCAGGACTATAAAGCCTCTGGTAAGGATAAAAGTATGAGAGAGATCAAAAAGAAAGAGTATAAGCTGCAATAGCACCAGACGAAAGTACTGATAAAGATGAAGCGTGAAAGGGCAGAGAATGAAAGAGATGAAAGGTTAACGAACAACTTCAGGGAAAACACGAAGCTTTTCTGGCGAGAAGTTAGTGCTTCTCGAGGTTGCTCGCTAACCTGTAGAATGAAAGGGGTGCTTTCGAAGGACGGTGAAATTCTAACAGAACAACCACACGTTTTGCAGCGATGGGCGGAATTTTACAAGGAGATGTATGAATGTGATGACGCCTCAGTCTCAAGTAACAGCCAAACGCTGAGTCTTGATGTAGCTGATGGCGGAATCAGTGTAAAAGAAGTTGAGAGTGCAATACGAAGTCTGAAATGTGGTAAGTCAGCGGGAGCAGATGGAGTTACTGCCGAGATGATCAAATATGGTGGGCCACGCGTCTTGGACTTGTTCTGGTTTTTGTGCAATTTATGCTGGAAATCAGAGGAGGTCCCAGACGATTGGCGAGGTGCAGTCATCGTGCCTTTGTATAAAGGCAAAGGTTCACAGATAGACTGCGCAAGCCATAGGGCTATCAGTTTGATTAGCTTAGGTAGTAAAGTTTATGCTAAGGTTTTAGCGAGAAGAATGCAAGAGAGATCTGAAAGGTTATTGTGGGAGGCCCAAGGAGGCTTTAGACCTGGAAGAGGGTGTATGGATCAGATCTTTTCCCTCCGCATGATTACGGAAAAATTTTTGGCCGTTAACCAAAAAGTTTTCTGTGCTTTTGTGGACTTGGAAAAGGCATTTGACAGAGTTGTTAGAGCGAAATTATGGGAGATACTACCCCGGTACAATGTGAACGGACCCTTGCTGCAGGCTGTAAAGTCTCTTTACAGAGATCACTCAGCCTGTGTGCGAGTAGGAGCTGGCATGTCGCCCTGGTTTGACATCCGATCGGGTGTCAAACAAGGTTGCGCCATGTCAGCTTGGTTGTTCAATTTGTATTTGGATAGCTGTCTCCAAGGAGTGAAACAAAGCGATATGGGAGTGAAAGTAGGTGACCTGAATGTGAATTGCCTGCTGTACGCAGATGATGCAGTGCTTATTGCATCATCAGAATGCGAGTTGCAGGCATTGGTCACCACTCTGAAAGAAGGGTGTGAATATAATGGTCTAAGCCTCAATGCGAATAAGACAAAGGTTCTGATTTTTGAAAGAGATGAAGAAAGGACGGAATGCAAGATCAGTGTAAATAGTAAGATATTAGAACAAGTGAATGAGGTGGTATACTTGGGAAGTATGTTCAGTAGAGATGGAAGATACGAGATGGATGTGGAAAGGCGTATTGCTGCCGGTAACAAGGTTAACGGAGCCTTAGCTGCATTGATGAGACGGCGAAACGTCAGCACAGCTGCGCGTTTGGCCGTACACAATGCAGTTTTGGTACCGACTCTGTTATACGGCAGCGAAACGTGGGTATTACAGAAGAAGAATGAAAGAAAGATGAATGCTGTGGAGATGCGATCTCTTCGTAGGTTATGCGGAGTCAGCTTAGCTGATCGAATCCGCAATGAAGAGGTACACAGAATGGCAGGTACTAGCGAGGATGTCACGGTGAGAATGAAGAAGAACGTGCTCAGCTGGTTTGGGCACGTCGAACGAATGAGTGATGAAAGAATGGCAAAAAAGATTTATGATGGAAAAGTGAGTGGTAAGAGAGGTAGGGGGAGACCTCGGTTGACCTTCGAAAACACAGTATCAAAGATACTGGAGGAAGGTCACGTAAAAAGTATGAGGACCCCCCGGAGGGCATGTATGAAGAGGTTGATGACAGTGGACGAGGCGAAAGAGGTATGTAGAGACCGTAGCGTTTGGCGCTCCGTTCTCTCTGACTACCCCGCTAGGGATAAAGCGTGAAGTTAGTTTAGTTTAGTTTAGTTTTAACTTATGGGCAAATGATATAGATGGACTTGTGTAGATTCGAGAAGACGAATTATTTTAATAATGCGTGGCGTATAAGGCGTGGCGTAGCGGCATAGCATCTGACGCCAAACGCGACGGTTGACGCCTTGAGGGTTCGATTACGGTAGTTTCCTCGCTCTATTAATGATAAAATGAGGAGCCTCAACAAGAAACGTCTGAAAAATAGTGCGAAAAGTGGAGAAGGTAGTGTCTTGATACCGTGATTCTTTTGCGCGGTAAATGCGGAGAAGCGTGGAGCCAATAAAATAATATAGTTTTAAATAATGGGGACCAAATCCCCTCTCACCTACACTCAGACACTAAACGACTGTACCACTAGGGCGTCAATTTTGTATTTAAACTCTTTATTACTTTGAACTTTCCTGTACAATTAAGATTCGCGTTGGGTATTTTTATTGAAGCGAACCTGCTTTTTAATTTAATGATGAGATACATTCAGACAACTTTTATTAGTACGATCGAGTCTTCTTCACTGGTCATGTAAATTAATACAATACCTAAATGAAATACCCAATATGGCGACAAATTAAAAACGCATTTTTTTTGGGTTCCGCAATTCAAAAGGAAAAAACGGAACTCTTATAGGATCACTCTGTTGTCTGTTCATCTGTCAAGATCATTTTATCTCTAAAAATGAGTGCATATGCCCCAAATTGAAATTTATAAACTTTTATAAGTCGTACTTCTCGTTGACCGTTGAAATTTAAAAATTGGTACGGAACCCTCGGTATGCGAGTCTGACTGGCAATTGATTTGATGACCGGTTTTTTTTATTTTTTATAACATTAGTATAAATTTTTCCTATAAAGTAATAGGAAATTTTGTGTACGGTTTTTTAAGTAGTGGTAATAAAAGTAACTTTTTTATCAAAATGTGTTATGTGCATAATGTATTAATTATGTTTGTTGATTAATCTTCAAAACATATTAAACGTTAGAACATATTATGTTACTTATGATTTAGAAAAAACTTTAAATTTTAAACTTTTATGATCAATTCAAAACGCGGTTGTTGTGACGCAGCGACACAAACGCGACGGTTGTGGGGTTCCCATTCGTGTGAATGAATAATTTTAGCATTGTATTCCACGATAGGTTACTATAGGGATAGGTTTTAGGTTCCCAGGTTCCGTCTAAAGCTTAAATAAAAACAAAAAAACTATTCTTCTATATAAGTATCGAAAATGTTTATTTGTATATTTATTATCATATGCATATTAAACGTATAGCTACGTCACGGTGACGTCATAAAGTGGGATGGTCTGCAGCACGTAAGGCCACCAAGGTGGCCGGGTGTCGGCCTTGACATTGGTAATGAAACTTCAGTCACTGTAGAGAAATTATAAATATATATTTCTTTAATAAAAGATATAATAAAAACTTCATATTTTAATTTGTTCGCTCTGGTGTGGAGGCAAAACGCGGCGTTGAATTCCGCCACTCAACACGCTGTGCCTCCAGAATTCGTCGGGAAATGGGGGACGGAATGTCATAACCCTCTGCCTACTCTCCTACTCGTGAGATACAGCGTAAAGCTGCAAAAAAAATGTTTAAATAAAAAAAAGAACATATTTTTATTTGCTTTGTATTGCGACGCAAAATATTCATATGCAGTAAAAAGTAGACAACTAAACCGTATGTACCGTCATAAACCGTAAATAGCGTTTCATTGAATGTTTTTTTTTTTCAAAATTGGTTTTGTTTAGTATAGGTCTATTACATATATTCCTTTTTATATTGTTAATATAATACATATTTTCTTAATAAATTTCACCTTTCATTATATTAAGGAAACACGATAGAATTAATTTGCTCCAGCCGCGTCATCACCATTGAGAAATACGTCATACAAGAACATACACATAAATACACAATTAAAATATTGGTACTTATTATATGTGATTATCGAACATTATATATAGAACTTATGAACTGTTACGAAGGTGTACTTACACCTTTTTATTTATATTATTTTATTTACAACAAAATATTTAAAATTATTCAAGCTGGTGTCATCGCTATTAAAATACAGTAATTAAAATATTTTATTGAGAGACTATATCGAAAATTAGTATTTTTAGTTAAATTCTATTACTCAGTGATTTAGATGCATCCATACATCTAAATTTTACAAACATTTAGCAGTTGGGAATTCATTTATATATATATATATATATATATATATATATAGACGAGGCCGGTCGTGGCGCAGGAGCACAAAGTGTGACTGGTTGTAGTTTCGATTCCCCCTCGAGTAGGTGAAATATTTATTTACGCTTATATTTTCATTTGTTCGTTTTGGTGTCGAGGTTGAGTTTCGCCACTCAACACGCAATGTCTTAACACTAGGTTCCCTTTGCCTATCCTGCTGTTTGCGGGATACAGCGTGAAGCTGATTTAATTTTTTTTAGATATAGATTATTACCAAATAAACAAATATTTACACAGTATCGCCACAATAAGACATTTATTGATAGCTTTTCGACATAATAATATGTTGATCGTCAATAGTTGCTCATTTCGTTAATGTGTTTGTGATACAAGCAATAATATCATATCTTATAATTCATAGAGCCTAAGTTCATCGTTCAATGTTTAATACACCTAAGTAATTAAACGTTATGAACTCTTTATATTTTCCCGAAAAACATATGAATTTTGTTGTTTTAAAAAGAGAATTTGTTGTTATGTAACATAAAAAATAGTTTAGAGATAGATCTACGTATTATAATTAATTTTGATTTTAAATCTGGGTAAGTAGATCGAGACTGAAGATCTATAGTGTTAATATACTCCATTTCCCAGTGTCCCGATTTTCCAATTTTGTTTTATTTTATTCTATTCACATTGTGTTGTGTGTGTGATTGATTCGATTCTCATGTTTTGGACAGAGATTGTTCAACTTAAGCAATATTAAAAATAATCGGCTAGTCATGACGTAGGGTCGCAAGAGAGTGATAGTAAACGTGACAGGTTGTGGGATCGATTCCGACTTAACGAAATGAATATTTATTTCTCCGCTCTGGTGTTGAGGCCAAGCACGGCGTTTAGTTCCTCCACTCCACACGCAATGCCTCCAGAATTCGGTGGAAAATGAGAAACGAATGTTTTATCACTAGGTTCCACAGTGTGAAGCTAAAAAATGGAAAATTACGTCACTACATAGTTTCTGCCTCCTCTGTAAATTGTAATACAGATTAGGATAAAAAAAAACTAAAGTTTCTACCGATGTATGTTTATAAACTACTTAAATTCTTTCTCAATAACATACCATCTTGAAATACGAGAGCAGAGTTGACAAAATAGTCAAGGCCTCGTTAGGCGTCAGCAGATTTTGTAAAATTTGTTATAAAAATATAAAAATATTATATTCTCCATTGAAGTTCTAGGCGTAACGTTGATTTAATATGCAAATTCAAGTAAAAAGTGGAGAACGGAGTGTATTCATATCAGGTAATCTTTACTTTATACGATAGATACTGCGTTGCCATTAAGACGCTTCCGTTCCTCACTTTTCGCTAAATTCTGGAGACATTGCGTGTTGAGATACAGCGTGAAGTATAACGATTTTTTTGGCCTCACAATGTATCCCGCTTAGAAGAAGGAAGACAGAAGGAATATAATTTTAAGACATTTCACCCCAAGCACCGCCTAACTTTTGAGACATTCCGTGTTAAATTGACATTCCGGGCGGAACTCAACGCCTCGTTTTATCTTGTTACCAGTGCGAGAAAAAAAAAAAATTTCCAAGAGTGGGAACCAAACCTCATGTTCACCTTATACCCTAACCACTGTGTCACTATGGTCTAAAAAACGAAAGAAAAGATAGTAAAATTTCTGTCTTTCAACACTTTTAGCAATTTTTCATATAAGAAAATGACTATCGACTACTACATCGGTCGGTGCATACTTGTATATTGTGAAATGAATTTAAAGTTAAGTAGAAACTCGGTTCAGCCTCAATGAGTACCAGTTATGATAATATTGAGGTAAAGTTACGCTAAAATTTATATTTTGTAACGGAAATTGATCGTTCTATCCCTATTAACATCTTAAAATAAAATTTCTTGTATAATACAAGACATTCTATTTTATACATTATTATGTACATTCTTACATTCGTCTTAAAGGGTCCGAGGAAACAAAACTGCGAACAACAACTAAAGTATAAAACTATTTTAACCGGATTAATCGCGTATATTTAGTTTTTACATTTTTGGAAACCCGACGTTTCAAAACTTTGCAGTAGTCCGTGGTCACGGGTAGACATGTGTAATAATCGTGAAAATCAAAGAACTTATTAACTAAAGTATAATTTGTAAAAAAAATTAAAAAGTATAAATATCACACGAATTGTGTTGTTATTTACACGTGTCTAGAAAGTATTTAAAAATGTCATATAAAATGTAAAAATAATGATGATGACAGTATGTTCTTAACTTAAAAGTTCAAGCTAACGAGGCCGTCGCTTTTGATTGTATTCAAGTATACAATTTTTTTAGGTACTATTCCCACTCGGGCAAATAATTATATGAAATTAATTGTAATTTTTGTGCGTTCGCAAAGTATAAGGTTCCGCCACTCAAAATGTATTTAGATAGGTGCTGTATTTTTTTAGTTACACGCTGTATCCTAACACATGGTAGGCAGCGGGAATTTAGGAAATAATGTAAGACACTTCATTCCCACTGAGACTGACTTCCGTTCTAAATAGAGCTAAGAAAATAAATTATTAATTATTTCTTTACTTTGAGTAGGAATCGAAATCACAACCTGTCGCGTTTACAGTCACCCGATGTGCTACACCACAACTGAGCTCATCTCATAATTTTAAGGTAAAAGTTCAAGTAACTAAACTGTAATGATCGTAAAGCTGTTTGACATAGGGTCATATGGAGGAAGGTCGTAGGTTCGATTCTGAATAAATTTAACATTTCTATTGATTTCACCGATATTAACTTCGACCTTCTGTAATGTTAACATTCCAAACATACTCGTATAATATGCCACTTAATGGATATTAGTTCTACATAGTAATAAAATCTATGAACTAACTGTAAGACTATTGTATTTTTATATGAAATTAATATGAAAATACCAATTCTGTCTTATCATTACATATCCCATATACTCTACTCTATTTTACTAATATAATATTTTTTTTGTTTTTTTTTTCTCTTTACGTATGTACGTATACTTAGATTTTATTATTTTGCGAGGCGACTGGACGAGTCGAGTGTGATATATTACTTTTTTTAAAGCGTGTCGCTATCGCGCATATTTCAGGGTAGGTAGAGAGAACTTGGAAACCTAGTGTTAAGACACTCCATTACCATTAAGTCACTTCTGCTCTTCACTTTCTTAATATTTTTAATGTATTCCTTAAAATTTGTTTAAATTAAACCATATTATATTTTAAGCCATATAAAAGTGCTGGCAAAGTCAATTTTAACAAAGAATTATTTAAATAAAAAAAAACTATGAAAATCCCTAATAGATACATAGAAAAACAATATTAATCTAAAATTTGCCAATTTTATAAATATTTTAGTTTTATTTGTAAACTCTCAATAAAAACAAGTAGTAATTATACTACAGATTTCACTTTTTAAAATACTCTAACGTACACGTCCACTCGTTCCAGTAATTTTTTTTCCTAGTTCCATCACGTTCAACTGACGTCATGATTCGACGATATTTATGTATCACATAATGCGATTCTCATTCTTATTATAGACATTTTTAACTACCTCTTATCTAAAAATATGTTATTTGATTTACTTATTTCTTATTCAATGTTCTTCTTTTTACTTTACGCTGTATCTAGCATATAGCAAGGTAGGCAGACGGAACCTGGGAACCTAGTGTTAAGACACTCCTTTCCCATTCCCCACTGAATCACTCATCATTCGTCATTTATCCCCACTGAATAAATAGCGCGGCTTCACTACGTTAAAAATTTTATACGTTTAAAAAAATGTTTATCAAAGAATCTTAGTAAATCTGACTTAGCTTACCTTCGTAGCAGAACGAAGAAATGAAAATATTGACATATAAACAATAATTCATTGCACTGAATGGGGATCAAATCCCCAACCGTCGTCTTATATTTAAAAAAAAAATCAATAAACTTACGTACAAGCGAATTTAATTTGCAATATCAAATGTTTACGTTGTAGCTATCACGTAGCCGGTCGTCGTCATCGCTCAGTTTTCCTGTTTCCGATACCTTAATCTTTGTATAGGAAGATTGATTCATTTTACGTGATAAGATTTTTTATAATAAAAGTATGTAATTTGTAACCGTAAAGAATTGAACGTTAGTCTTATTGGTCAGAGTGATCGGTCGGTTTCATTAAGGCGCGGGTTCAAATCATGATATGTTTAAATTTTCGTACCTTTTCCAAAAAATATTTATAAAGTACAATTATACCGTATACCAGTCGTGACCCTCTTATAGGAGGGGGATAGGGAGTCCTCTAATTACGAGATGTATATATGTATATTTAAACCTACATATATTTTGTTGTGTCACAAATTTATAATTTTCATATATCAAAATAAGGAATCAGCGGAAAATTGGGAACGAAAGGATGGGATGCCACTCCGTTCCATAGTCCCAAGACGTCGGACGACGTCGTTAGCACTAATAGGACGACGGAATGGAGTGGCAAAACTTGGTTCCCGGGTTCCCTCTGTTTACCCTTCATGTGCGGGATACAGCGTGCAGTTAATAAAAATGTACATTTAAGACACATATATGTATAAGAAGCTGCAAATTAATATTGCTAACATGAGCCAACCAGGTAAATATGCAGCTTTTAAATAAACTTGCTTACAGAGTCCACTATTAACATAAAATGTGGTCGTGTACGAATATTTGTACAGGGATTTCCCTTAGTTTTTTTTTCCACAAAGATTATAAATATTTTGAGTTTAAGAATCTTAGAAAATATTTATAAGTTCAAATCTCACTTGGAAAATAAATTATGTTGGAATTATAGACGTTTTTTTCAATCTATCAGGGAAAAGTTATTGATTATTGAAAGCTTTTTATGCCATACATTACATTATTATAATATACTATTTATATATTTTGTCTCCGGCATCATAACGTAATGCGCAAAAAAAAAAAGTAATAAGAGAGCAACGGAGAGACTGAATATATATTATAGCGTAACCTTTCCACAGTACGATCGCGCATCAAGGGTGAAATTAGATTTATTTAATTTAATCACAGAGAAGACAAAACTGATAAGAAATTGTCTTAAAACTAGGACCGCTCTCTCTATCCCATAATATAAATAAAAAAAATCAGCTTTAAGCTGTATCCTATGGCGCCCTGCGGCAGACGACCTAATGTTATAACACTCCGTTCCCCACTTTTCGCTGTATTATTGGCAGCATTGCCTGCTAGTTGGTGGAACTCAAAGCTGAGTTTTTGTTTTGGTGCCAGAGCGAATAGATGAAAATATTAATAAACAACAGTTATTCCCCGAGTGAGGATTGAACCCACAAATGTCGTGTTACTGTCACACTCCTGTGCCACGACGGCCTCACATATATATATATATATATATATATATATATATATATATATATATATATATAAATAAATAAATACGCGAAAATGAAAAATTACAAGGAAAAACACGACTAAACCTAGTTTATTTATTATTTTATTACTACTATACATAATAATATATGCTACCGCGTCGCGTAAAGGAGAATCTATACGGAAAATTGTTTTAAATATCCTGTCGCCCACATATAAGTCGGTAGAGCGACGTATGTTCAACACTTGAATGTGGTCCGTTCTTAGGGAAACACTTTGTTTTTTAAATTAATTAAATTTTTATATTAATAATTTCTATATTCATTTTATATTAATATATAATTATTTGTTTTTTTTTTATTGAAAATTTGCTTTTGATATTTTTTGAAGTAGTCTGTTAAGTGGTCTAGTGAATGGATTGATGTGAAAAATGAAGAAAAATAATGTGTTTTTAGTGTCATTGAAGTATTATTCACCGGAAGATGACGAGGTTTGGCTTTGATATTTTTTTTTAAGTTTTGCAGCTTCACGCTGTATCCCGCGTGTAGCAGGATAGTCAGAGGGGGCCTAGTGCTAAGACACTCCGCTCCCCAATTCCCCCCTAATACTGAAAGCCCCTAATACTAATACTGAGATAATAAATGAAAAATTAAATATCTCATTTTCTCGAGTGGGAATCGTACCCACAACCTGTCGCGTTTACAGTCACAGCAGCTTGTGCCCCTGCCTCACGATGGGCTTCATTTAAATAATATTTATTACCAATTTTAGTATGATTTTATTAAATAAGATTGGCGTCAAATTGCTTGTTTGTTAAGTTAGAACAAATCTATTTATATCTTTCTAGTATTACATTTACCATATGGCTTTGATATAGTAAAGACTATTGCGATTATTATTTTTGAAACGTCAACCATTTTATACAATGTAAAGTGGATATAAAGCGAAATTACTACGAGTAGTAGTGACTTTGACTTGAGACTTCATCATTAGCATCTTTGTAAGACCCTATTTGTGAATAGCACGTTAAAGTGTAAATCTGATTATCAACGCAATGGTCATAGTTTCGATTTCCACTCGGGGGAGTGATCTATATTTTGCCCGCTCTGACAAGAGAAAGCGTATGTTGTTCGAGTCAATAAGCAGTATCTTAAATTTGGGCGATTAGCGGAGAACGAAGTGTTTTGACACTAGGTTCACAATTGATTCATTTTTCTAAAGTCACTGCACATATTTATATCTAACTAACGGGGTTAAAATTCTATTTTTTTAATATAAATAAATGATTTTGTTTTTGAGTAATTCCGTCGTAAGAAGCTAAAATTGAGACTATTTTCGAGTCATTGTAGATAAGACTAGATAATGTAATGATTTCCTCTTTAATTTTATAATTTTATAATTATATGTGTATACTTTATATGTTTATTACGTTTAAAATATCTACATGTCATGGTGCAGGGGCACAAGCGTCCGACTGCAAATGCGACAGGTTGTGGCTTCGATTCCCACTAGAAGGACTGAAATATTTAATATTTTCATTTCCATAACTATATAAAGCGCGTTGTTAAGTTCCGCCTCTTAGCACTTAATGTCTCCAGAATACGGTAGGAGAGTTTCAATGTCAAGACACTCCGTCTTAATGCTATGTTCCCAAGTTCCTGCTGCTTACTCTTCTATGTGCGGGATACAGCGTGAATTTAAAAAAAGTCGCTCTCTACTAAATTTACGCTTAAATTTTTTTCAAGTATGAGAGGAATGTTTAAAATAAAAAAAAAATGTTTGACTTATAGTCAAATAACCCAATTTGTATGTAATGCCAATGTAAACGAAGGTGAAGAAATGGAAATATACATTTTAATAAATATTTCATTTCTACGAGTGGTGAATGGTTGTGGGTGAACCCACAACCATTCGCGTTTACTCAAAAATAACTAACCATAACCTGCACTTCTTCAAAATCTTTAGCTACGGTGGTAGTAGGTACGTAGATGTTTTTATCACCTTAAGTAATTTTTTAATTAAACCAGTTTAACGATATCAAGTTATTATCCTATAAATCCAGTAATCGGCATCCATTAGCAAGTACTATTAAGGCATAACTAAATATTTTCCTTACATAAATAAGTATTTTCCTCAACTGTTTTAGTTTATTGCGTTTAGTCATGGGATTTCTAGTCAAGCTGTTTTTGAGTATAACTGTTTATTCATAAAAATTTTTTTTTAATTATAAAAATTTAAAAAAATATATTTTGTACATTTTTTTTTATTTCTCAAAGAAAGCCGTGTAATAAATAATCCTGGGTGAATTCAATGATGAACAATGCTTTGCTCGGACAACTGGCTATATGTATTTATTTTTAAATCTTTCTGATAATTAAGAACTTAGATAGTGAGAAGTTTCATATAAAACATTATTCCCAATCTTCACCTATATTCGGAACGTACAAAGGTATGGTGGGGGTATAGTAAACCATCGATTCGAAACATGTGCCACTAAATCTACTAAGGGTTTAGTTAAGTTTGTCAGTTTTAGTTTCAAAATAGGGCATTATTGTTGTTGCATTGTAAACTGAAAAGATAACAGCACAAATATTCTGTGTAAATTTTATATTTTTTTTGAAGCGGCCTGAAAATTAGATCAAAGATTCAATTAAAAGGACATAACCTTCATTTACAATACAAATTTAATCAATTTTATTCGCGCTCCACTTCGAAGGATATCTATTAATTACTGTTTTTGTGTAGATGGATTACCATGGTATGCCAAAATCCACAACATTTATTTCCAAGTCAGTGCAAGTGATGAGACACATGACACATCCACCTCAGCATCTTTATCTCCGTGACATCAAGCTCTTGTGTGTGCTAAAATAGTGCTAGCCAGCATTCGATACCATATAAAAGAAACGGTTGGAAGATGCTCTTGTATATATCAATCCCTTGAGTTTCGGCGATATTTACTATATACGTACTATATTATTATTTACATCTGTTATACATATAATTATTTTGAGGTAGTTGTGGAACAGTCATTTCGGTCTGTAACTGCGATGTTTGTGGATTTAATCTTCCCTTGGAGAATAATAATTATTAAAGGATAATAATACGATAATAAAAATATAAATAGGATAATAACTTCACGTTGTATCCTGCTAGTAGCAGGGTAAACACGCACGTGAGACTGTAAGCGCGGTTGATTGTGTGTTCGATTCCCACTCGGGTAATTTATTATTATTTATTAATATATCTTCGCTCATCAGCTAGGCAAAAACGCGGCATTATGTCCCGTCATTCAACACGCAATGCCTTGAAAAACCTGCGCAAAGAGGGGAAAGTAGTAAGTAGTAAACACTAGGATCACTCTGCCTACCCTGCTATTTGCGGGATACAACGTGAAGCTGATAAAGACAATAATCAATTGTGAAATTAGTATAAAATTGACGCTAACGTATATCAATATAATATGTACTTCCTGCAACTCAAACTTTATGATATAGCGTACCGGCATCCACCAAGTCAGTCAGTAGAGGTGCGTTGGTCGGAAATATAGGCCGTAGTTGCCTCGCCGTGCGAAATCGAAATTTATCTATAGATTAGTTCGATTCTATACGCGGATTTAGTATTTTTCCTTTGATTAACGCCTTTTTATTTTTGAAATTTGTTTTTTTTTTCATATATAGTCTGTGGATTTTGTGCACATTTTTGTGTTATCTGGGTAAGTTTAATATTTTATTTAGTTTTTTTGGACCTTATAAAAACTTATTAAAATTGTTTTAGGTTTTGCAATTTTAGAGGATTGTAATTGAAATGATAAAATTGTACTTGATATTATATTATGCGAAAAATTTATAATATTTTTTGTTTGAAAAATTAAATAGATGAATACATTTTGGGAAATATTTATTTTTTCTTTGAATTCGAATTCGGCTTTGAAAAATAATTTTGAAAATTATATAGTAAATCAAATTGTTTAATTTTATGTTTCAATAATAAATAAATGCAATTAGATATATTAAGAGTAGCCTATTTTGTACAACATGTAGTCGTCCTTGCAGATTAATTTGTACGTAGAAATTGTATAAATTACAGATAAACAAAAAAACTAAAAATACTATATAAAGAAAACCACAAAATTAAATATTATAGATGAGGGTAATTAAACAATTAATAGCACTTTCTTGTACGTATTTATTTACTTATCGAGTATATAATAGTAATTGATTATAATATAGATATATATTTTTATACATTAAGGCAAAATAAATAAGCCCAAGGTAAAAAACGCACTCTTGATGACCTTATAAAATTTTATGTATTTTTAAGATTGAACGAAAGTATCTGCATCTGGCCCTTTTTGAAATCTCACATTGCATTGAAGCGACCTACCTACCAACGTATTTGAACCTACTACTTATTAATCAAATCAAAATACCTAACCTCCGGACTTACCGATCAGTAATATGTTTACAAGCCTTCGTATTTAACACGCATCGAAGAATTTGTAAGTAACGGAAGCGTAACAATATCAATGCGATTTCCATTACATTTTATATAAAAAAACAGCTTCACGCTGTATCCAGCACTCAGCAGGGTAGGCAGAGGGAACCTAGTGTTAAAACACTCCGTTCCCCACTTTCTGCCGAATTTTGGAGGCATTGCGTGCTGAGTTCCAGAACTCAACGCCGCAAAGAAAAGACAGACAATAAAAATCTTTTTGTTTCTCTTTATACTTATCGTTCAATGAAATGAAATGTATGTTTTATTATGTATTAATTTGGTGCAGTAAAGAATCTTATATAGAAAATCGATAGAAAAGCGATATGAAAACTTATTTCCATTATTGTGAAATTGCCTTGAAATTGTGTTTACTTTGTTTTATATTATAGTTATTCCAAACCAGTTATTCCCAAAATGGTTTATATCGTCGATACAGAACTGCAAGAGGTCTACGTGGACGAAAAAAAAAATAGGGGTCTATGAAATGAAAATGAGGGTCAATGGCTAGAAATTCAGACTCCAGTTGTAGCATAATCATGATTAATGTCAATATGTTATTAGTTATGCAAACGAGAGATGTTAGTTTTTTAGCTTTATGGTAGGCAGAGTGAACTTTGGAACCTAGTGTTAAAACACATCGTCCGCATTAAAACAGTTCCGCCGTTCTTCGTTTTGCGTCGGTTGCGTGTTGAGTGGCGGAAATCAGCGCCGCGCCTAATTTTTACCAGAATAATATTTTATTAAATATTCCATCTTCTCTAGCGGGAATCGAACTCACACACACTCGTGCTTTTGTGCTACGACAGACCTCGGTATTTTATGATAAACATTTTATAACCCCATTTTGAACCCACGGCGTGAAGCAGAAGAAAAAGTCTACTAAATAAAACAAAATCAACAAAATCTTTCACATTTAATAAAATGTGAATATCTAGAAAGTTTACCATTAATCGGTCGTTCAAAAATAAAGATATAAAATTTAAAAAATGTACCAGTAGGTCATAAATGCTAGATAATATCAGAATAATGATATAGATAAAATAAATTCACAGATAATAATAACAAAATATCTAAAGGGCATCCAGATTATATATTTAGCTTTTTTTTTCTTTTATTGGTAAAACAGGTAGGTGAACACTTATCGTACTTAACTGGCATGACCAATAGCAGTGAATAAAGATTAAATTGATTTTTGCTTATATCGAGAAAATATTGATTATTCAATATAAAACTACTTTTAAATTATTTTTTTTCAGTATCAGTTCTTTCTCGGCTCCTCTGTTTTTAATGATTTTTTTTTTAAATTAGATTACCTCTTGAAACCTTCGTGGCACAGGTGTAATAGTGCAGAGTGTGACGAGTATTTGGCGAAACAATTTTAATTGAGTTCGACTTATCGATTTCCATATAGTTTATTTGAAAAAAAAAAATGCTTTAATAAAATTCATTTTATACGTGCGTTTATTTTTGGTTCTTGGAAAAATAACATTATAATGTAAATTCTCTTCTTTTTAATTTTTTGTCTCACATAAATGTTTGCTTGTGGTGTTTATAGTAATTATTAATAATCTTAATACATACATATTTTACACATCCTATAATGAGAAATACTTACTTTGTATTGCACACGTAGCAAGATAGGCGGGAACCTAGGTTGCCGTTACCTATTTTCCGCCAAATTCTTGAGGTACTGCGTGTTGAGTGGCGAAACTTAACGCCGCGCTTTGCTACGATACCAGAGCGAAAAATCAAAATGTTAAATCTTTCACTTTCTCTAGAGGGAATCGGAATCACAACCTGTCGCCTTATGTGATAAACCAATTAATAAATAACAAAATATATCTATAAAGTTACTTTACCTTGTAGAAGATACATAAATCTACTCATTTTTATTGCCATTAAATTATTTTATCCGAGTAAAGATTTTATAATATTATATTCTCCCTGGTTTATCCTCTATGATATGGCATATTATGTATTTGATAGCATTTTTTTTAATACGTTTAATTTTTAAGATTAATAAAGAAAATCACTGCCTGAAATATGAAAATTGTTTTAGTTTTCCTTAAATACAATTTTAGACCACTTTTTAATACATAAGATAAATAATATAATCTTAATCGTATGTATGTAGATAAATAACAACTCTATTACCGACCTTTTATCTTGACGTTTGTTGTATGATAAAAACACACTTGGTTGTTTATGATGCCAACGAATAATCTATTCAACTAATATGATGTTTTATGGATAAACAAAATTATTTAAGTCCATCGTGGCGCAGGGGCACAAACGTGAACGCGACGGTTGTCGGTTCGATTCCCACTCGAAGAAATGAAATATTAAATATTTTCATTTTCTCGGCGTTGAGTGCCGCCACTCAACACGCAATACTTCAAGAATTCGGCGGAAACTTGGGAATGGAAGTGTATTAATGAAAACGGAGTATCTTAACGTTAGGTTCCCAGGACACCTCCCTCATTATAAAAAAACTACAAAATGTAATAGCTTTATTTCTATCGGTCCATCGGTTTATTTCTATAGTAGGGGTGGCACTGGACGTAATCAAGGATAAGTAGTCATGAATTATGTTGTTGACCAAAGTGTCCAATGTTTGCTATTTCCAAGCCCTACCTTTATGTATGCCATAAATTCAAAGTAGCTTCAAAGTTATGTTCATTTAGTGGAACATAAAGTCCGTTGAAGAGTTAACTTTGTTTAAAGTATAGAGCTAAACCCGGAAAATAATAAGCTACACTTTTAAATCTAATAGTAGATATCATAAATAAATATTGAGGCCTGTAGTAGCGGAGGAGGAAAGGAAATAAAATATTGAATACTTTTTATTTCTTCGTTCCCGCCGGTAATGAGGCAAATCGCGGCGTTAAGTTCCACCACTCAGTGAGCAATGCCTCCGGAAAGAGGAGGAAAATTTTAAATAACAATTTTTCTTCATATTAATACCATAACGGTGCATTACATTGGTAAATTCGTTTAATTTAACTGAGTACGATAGATCTTGGTTTAAAATTAAAGGGGATGTTTAGATTCAAATGAAGCAATCAAATATGTTTTTCTTTACGAAATTATAAAACTTGTTTCTTCGTATTTTCACTTCGTTTTCAGTGGATGAACGCCGCAATTTGTCTATCAGAACGGGGAAGTAAATCCATTCCCTTGAGTGGTAAACCCGCAATCACCGTGCTCGCAGTGAAACGCTACAGCACTGCACCACGATGACCTCAATTTATGTTTACTACATATTATACAAATATCATTTGCTTGATTAATCTTAACTTAACCTTTTTAAGTGAGCGTAGATTACTATACGCGCAGGTTCTTGCGACGTTGCGACAGCTGCATAATCGTGTTGGTCTATTGCATCAGATTATTATTTTTCAGCTTCACGCTGTATCCCGCATGAAGCATGATAGGCAGTGGGAGCCTAGTGTTAAGACAGTCCGCTCCCCACTTTTTGCCGAATTCTAGAGGCATTTCGTGTTGAGTAGCGGAATTCAACGCCGCGCTTTCACAACAAACCTCAACAAATGAAAATATTTATCACTTCAAGAAATTAATGTGATAAAATATTAAACTTAATATATTATATAATCTATCCGTAACTATATGGCATAAATATCGTCGTGGGTCAGTTGTGTGTTGTGTGAACGCAGGGTTCAATCTTAACGAAGGGAATAGGTTCATATTTTTTTGTTATAGGTAAACGTTTCATCAATGCATATCAACCTTTCTTTTTTGAGGTGACTTAAACATTAAACAAAGTAAATAACATAATATTTAAAACAAAGTATGAAAGAACATATTACCTCACCCTAAATGGAACCAGGAAGTTCACGTACATGTATAAAATTTAAAATTACATATGTATGCACATATATATAGGGTAGGTAATTAACCTGGAACCTTGACAGACCATCAGTCCGCATTCCTCACAAAGTGACAGTGGATGACTAAAAAGTCACAACTTACATAGTACCCACAATATGACGCACAAATTAATCTAAGAGCAAAATCCGATTTCTCTTTCGAAATTCGGTCAATTATATTTTAAATGTAACATTTCTTAATTTTATGTGCCCTAATTTTAGTGAACTTTGTTAAGCAACTGGTAAAATCCCAACTTAATGCGCGTAATACTTGTTTTATTGTTATTTTGACGTCATAATAATGTAATGGCATTTCGTTGTTGAACGCTTGATTGAACGGTAGTCGTGAATTCGAATCCTACTAAGGTATAATCCATATTCTTACATATGCTTCATTTACACTATGCTTTTGTTAGTTGGAAAATAAAAACAACTTCTGACAAAATTTCTTGGTTTGTTAATTATTATTAAGTTTCACGCTGTATCCCGCATGTTACATATGGTACTGTAAAGGGAATCTTTTGTTAAGATACTCTTTTCTCCACGCCACGGATATTGGAGATATTGATGGTTGATTGGCGGAGTTCATCGCGATCTGTCTTCCTACCAAAGAGAGAAAATGGAAATTCATTCCCCCTACTGGGAATCAAACCTTCAACCGCCATGCTACAATTCGTTGTTATTGCGTTTCGACTCATTTTCTTACTTTTTTATTTTATATAAATGAACTTAATATTTAGAAAAGAAAGCAAAAAGTGGATTAATCGCTGGGTACGCCTAGCTTATCTAACAAAGTTGTTAAAATTGTTTTTTTTTTTTTCAATTTCTATGACGTAAGTAAAACATACCTACCGAAATAAATTCACAGTTTATTAACACCTTTCATTGTATACAGATAGTTATATTTTTTGAAATGATAAGATAGCTGTATCTCGTGATTAGACGTGGTGGGCAGAACTCGCAAAAACATAGATTTAGATAAGGCAGCAAACAAGAAAATAGTAGTAAATAAAATGTGATATGAGATCAATAAAAATATTAATGGAGTCCTTATATCATACTCGGCTTTACCTGCGACTCCGCCTGTAAAAATGGAAATAACCACGATACCTAAACGAGAGGGAGAATTAAATTCAAATTCTCCGTCCCGATAAAACAAAATTTGGCACGCAAACATTTTTATTATGGCAAAAAACAAAGTATCTTAACACTAGGATTTGTCTACCTACCCTGCTGTATGTGAAATGAAACCGAAATATTCAATTTGCACGACATGAATGGATGAATTAATTTTACATCCAAATCTTATTAGTGTATTTCGCTTCACGCTGTATCCCGCAGATAGTAGTACGGTACGCAGAGGTTACCGTGGAACCTAGTGGTAAATTACTTCGTTCCCCATTAACACAATCCGTCCCAAACTTTTCACCGAATCCTTGAGGAGTGGAAGAATTCAACGTCGCGACTCGGTATCAGAACTAGGAAACGATAATATTAGATATTTTATTTCTATGAGTGGAAATCGAACCCACAATCATCGCGTTTACAGTTGTCTGGTTGGATAAATTTTGATATAATTTTGCCTCTTGGAAATTTAAATAACATAGAAATTAAAAAACGGGTGTTGCGACATTTAGCCTACCCCTATATGCGGTATACAGAGTGAGACTAAAAAAAATATATATATGCTCAACTGAGCTACTTAACACCCACGAATTTAATTTAACTAAAGGACTTATTTTATTTTAAGTTATATATATATATAAAAATAAAACGAAGAAATGCCCTAAGCAATACCAGTAGCTACAAACATCTGACCGGAATAGAATATAAGACAGTATGAGGTCAATCTAGTTCCTGTTATAAATAGGAACTGAACAATAAACTCATAAATCTATAGAGTACGTATAATCTAGATTAAATCTATCAATCTCTGTCGCATAATATTGTAAAATCTAATTGACTAAGTAGCTACTTTGCCTGACTTTAAACGCGATGGTTGTGGGTTGGATTCCGATTCAGGGAAAATATGAAATATTGTTAATATTTTCTTTTCCCCCCTCTGGTAACGTTCAGTTCCGCCAAACAAAACGCAATAGCTCAAGAATTCCGCGGAAAGTTGAAAACGAAAGTGTCTTAATGGGAACAGAGCTTGTTAACACCAGGTTATGTTCCCCCTGCCTACAACTGCAAGTACGTACACTACATTACTTTCTAGTTTACTGCCTAATCTTACGTCGCATCTTATAAATAAAAAAAAAAGGTTTCATTACATCATTATTGATTTATTATTTGAAACTGTTGTTTCAATACCGTTTTGATTAAAAGATAAAATTGCATTCAACGTAATACTTCAAAGTGTTTATTATGCACTTTTAACTATCTTTGATGGAGGGTCGTAAAAATGAGTAACTCTTTCTATTAAGGGTCTATACATATTTTATTCATTGGCACGAAGGCCGATCTGCGATTGAATAATATATATATATATATATATATATATATATATATATATATATATATATATATATATATATATATATATATATATATATTTCGATGTTTGGAAGTGGTCTCTTTATATGTATGTACATTTTACTGAGGTCGTCGTGGCGCAGTGCGACACATTATAGGTTCGATTACCATGCTGAGTGACAAGACTGCTGCCAGTGAATTCCTAGTGAATTCCACCACTCAACATGCTGTGTCGAAAATTGTGAGGAAAGTAGTGAACGGAGTGTCTTAACTCTAAGTTTCTTTTACCTACTATGTCCGAGATGCAGTGTAAAGCTAAAAAAATACATGTAATGTCTAACAGAAAACGTAGATTAAGGCACATCTTTTGGTGACATTTTGTTTTGCATATCAGCTCTTATGCTACAACAGTGCACTTAAAAATTTTCGATGTATTTTGAAATTCTTTAGCACAACATGAATTAAAACTAAAGATATTAGACAATAATGTCATATCTAGAAATACTAATAACCTTTTAATAAATATTTTTATTACAATTATATAATATTTATAGAGCCCTATCGAGTGTTTTGATACTTGTTAAAATGTCATAAAACAATTGATAACGGAATTTTTATATCACACACGCGAACGAACAAAAGATAACAAAATTCTCTGTAAAATTGCTTAAATAATAAATGTCTGTATCGAATCACTGTCAGGTAACATGTATGTGTTTACTCAATCTTTTCCTTCTTCTTTCTCTGTATGTAACAGGGTAGGTAAAGGGAATGTAGTGTTAAAACAATCTGCTCCCCACTGAATTCTGGAGGCGTTGAACCTTGAGCCACTTGATCGCTATATTTCTTCGCTTTGGTGGAGACAAATCTCGAACGAAATATATTAAATATTTAATTTCCTCGAGTGGGAATTGAATCATTTTCTTTTGCAAACTTTCCACGACTCAATCTTATTACTTTTTATTTTTTTTGGCATTTTTAACCGTGAGTTAGGAATGGGTGCAATTCAAGATCATTTAAAAGAGTTATTAATGTTGGATACTCTTTATTCGAACCTGTCGTTCGTGTGTCGAGTTCAACAATATCAACTCTTTAGATTTATACTTATTTAGAAAACGTATAGAAATTTAATCGTACCGGGATTCGAACCCGTACCTCCTGGCCAGGGTTACCAGGCTCTCTGACCATTAAGCCATACTTTTGTTTTTTCCTAAGTGTGGAATAACACTTTGTTAAAAATTTTAAAATTCTTTAGTTTTATATATGTTTTTGTATTATGTCAAGAGTCCAATTTAATATCAACCCATAGCTAAACATAAACAATATGTTATATTCATTAAATAAGAGTTAGTGACAAATTATATTTTAAATTACTGCACTAATTATATGAGGACAAAACAACAAACAAATCACGATAATTATTTTCGTCATTTTCTATATTAAATTAATATATTTTATTTGAAAATAATCTCATACTCTTTTATTTTAAAAATTTTCTACGTGGGAGACGTAGAAAATGTATAAAGAAAATATATAGGGGTCACATAAAGAAAAAAAAATAAAAATAATAATAAAACTCTTTATTGTACACCCATAAAGAAAATAACAATAAAATATGTAACAAAAGAAAAAAAAATACGGAAATGTACAAGAGGCGACCTTATCGCTAAAACAGCGATCTCTTCCAGGCAACCTTAAGGCAAAGGATATAACGGGGAGGGATAGGGTTGGGGTGTAAACAATAATCATAATAAATGTATAAAGCAAACAGCATACATATATTAAATATATATAAAATACTTAACTAAATATACACATATTATTCATACATACATACATATATACATACAGACGTACATAGATACATAAATATATTATACATATTATACAAGTATATGTGGCAATACAAGAAGGCAGTTTAGAGGGAATGGAAGTGTAACTTTAAGAGTCGCTTAAAAATTATTAGAGATTTCGCCCGTCTGATATACAAAGGTAAGGCATTCCATAGTCGGGACGCTGTGACAGTAAAAGAATTGCTGAGGAAGGAAGAGGAGTGTGTGTCGAGAATGAGAGTGCCCCAAAAGGTGGAAACGCTCTTTTAAGTATGGTGGTGTTAATGGATCAAATAGCACACAGTAAAGAAGATGGAGAATATGAGTATTCCTGCGAAGACGGATTGGGAGCCACTTGAGCTTTTTACGGAATTCAGAGACATGGTCGTACTTTTTTAATCCAAAGATAAACCGAATAATAAAAATAATGACGAATAGTCTTAGCTCTTTTAATTCATAGAATGTAAAACCTCCCAAGAATCTTTAATCTTATTTATTTCAAAATCTTTTATCTGACGATTCAAATATACTCACACAATCGAAATCTCGATTTAAAATTGACATTTTTTTATCTCTATAAGAGCAGATAACATTGTTTTCGATAGAATTATTTCAGTTTCAATAGTGTTTCGAAATTGTTGTTGTGATTATTAAAATAATGTTTGGTGGGAATAGGGGTGTGGGTTTAGGGGTGTTTCCATTTAACCCCGCTTTGGGTGCCACTCTGCTGACGTTGGATATGTTCTCGAGCGCTGAACGCTCCATGTCAACGCCAAGCCGCTTCATGTATAATATGGTATTGTTTTAAATGTTACCTAGTATTTTTGTTTATTTGATTTTCTAGCTTTATAATTTATTTGGAGCGGCACAAGCGTGCGATTGTAAATGTGACGGTTGTGGGTTTGATTCTTACTTGGAGGAATGAAATATATAGTTTTGTGATTTTCACGCCCTGATAACGAGGCAAAGTGTGGCGTTGAGTTTCGCCAACTTAAGACGCAAGCCTCAAGAATTCGGTGGAATGTGGGGAAAGGGTGTGTTTTTATGTGCCCAAAGTATCTTAACATTAGACTCTCCGGATCCCTCTGCACACCCTGTGAAACTTGAAAATAAATAAAATACAATTTATGCTGATTCTTTTAGTCAAAAATACAATTTTGTTATTATGAAGTATTAAATTTTCATTTAAAATACTTGTTTAAATATAACCATTTCTTAGAGGAATTTGAATACAAACATGTAAACATGAAGGTGATAAAATAATAATGTTTATGGAAGATGTTGTCGTTGTTTTCATACAAAGTATGTTTATACGAATATATGTAGCTTAATAGAAAAGTTATATTTAATTATTATTTTTATTTGTTTTTTTTTTATATTATATATTATACATTATTATTATATATCTAAATATTTTTCACATTATAAAATGTTATTCCACACTTAAGCCCTTATTATAGACTGCTTTTAAGTCTGTGGTCGATCTTGAGATGGCGTTTTCATTCATTTGATATACTTAGTCTGAGTTCCATACAGTACGTGAAAATTTTTATACTGTTAAAAAATATATTGAAATATCCAAGAAATGTATTAAATTCAAGGCAAAATGAATCAAAGAAAAGACCTAGTTTGCACTATACATATTATACTCATAGAAATGTGGGTATAAGATCTCTGTAAAGCAATTTTAAAGATAATACATGTACTTGCCATTGTTAGAATCGCATCAGGACGTGGTTTATTTTATTTATATTTAGATACGCTGTCGCCTTGCTTAGAGAATGTATGGAGTTTGAAAATAATATTTACAAAATTTACATATAGTGTGGTGTTAATTGTATACTTTGTACTTATAATGTATGCAGAACAAATAGAATATATGCAAATTATAGAATTATTACGTTTAAGGAAAACGTATAAAAAAATTGACGTAGTAGGTTATTAACCTGTGCTTCATGGAAACCGTCTAAGCGCTCCGACCACTAAGCCATACGTTCTCATCAAGCCAATATGTCGAAATTCCTATACGCTTGATATAATTTACTTATTTTGTTAGTATATCTGTAGTTCTAACAAATTTGATTGACTCAATCGAAATTTCGAAAAAAAATCCTCTATCCAAAGATTAAAAAACTCAGGATTTTCATTTCCAGAAACTCAAAGCCCTATTACAAGAATCTCAAGGAAAAAACCATTGAAATTTGAATCCACGACTATGATATAATCAGATAAATCACAACAGTGACGCGGCGTGACAATGTGGCTAATAAATTATAATTCATATTGTAAGCTGTATGATTTTTCTTTGTAATATTTTCTTGTTTATTTCTTTGTATTTAGTGAGTTATTACAATCAATACTAGTGTAAGTGCTGAATAATAAACGTCATGAAGACAAAAAAACATCATATCTTTCATTGCAAATTATATTTTAATGATCATATACGCTATAGTTTCACATATCTGCATTTAACCCTTTATGTAGCGTTAAGACACTCCGTTCCTCACTAATTTTAGAGACATTGCATGTGGGGCGGAATTTACCGTTGTGTCCTGTAACTTTATTAAATAAATACTACAGATTTATACAATAACAAAATGATTTTGTTGAAGTTTCCTTCATAACTAGCTTCGCATAATATATTAGAAAAAAAACGATAGCTATAATTTACCGTAATTTACCTTTTTTTGACAACAAAAGATAGATAAACTTTTATAATACTACGTCTTCCTAAGACTATATATATATTTGTTTTTTATAGCACCAGGTACCATAACGTTTTGTGTTGTAAAATTTTATCATACAGATAAGTCATAGTTATTCAAGTTTGTTCTCATTTGATTTATTTATGTTTCTTTGTTAGGTAGAGTCTTTGCTAGCGACGCGAGTGAACTGCATAGTATGCTATGTAAGAGGCAATAGTGGCGCAGTGCGACAGCTTCTGACTATAAACGTGATGAATGTGGGTTCAAACCAAACTCGAACTTATTTGTAACATTTCTTGGCTTTGGTAGACAAAATGCGGCATTAAATTACGCCACTCAACTCGCATTGTCCTCGTCAGCAGGGCGGAATGAGGGGTACAGAGATATTAGGTTCCGTCTGCCTACCCTTTGTGTTGGAGTCCAACTTAGCGCTCTAGCATTTACTCCTAGCACCATAAAAAAGTGAACAAATATGTATATTGAAATATAATTTCTCAGGATGGAAATCGAACCCTTACCTTTTGCATGCACAATGTAATATGTAAATACTTAATTTGTAAAAAATAGCCCTATCTTAAGCTTTTTCTTTATTTTATTTCATAAAAAAAAAAGAAAAAAAAACAGCTTCATGCTGTATCCCACACACAGCAGGGTAGGCAGAGGAAACCTAGTGTCATAAGACATTCCGTTCCCCACTTTCTGCCGAAATCTGGAGGCATTGCGTGTTGAGTATTTCATAAAAAATTTGAAAACATAGTTTTCAGATCGATATTTTCAAAGACTTCACAGTAAAATGTCGCGTGCGCTGCTCTACACATTTATTTACATAATTCTTTTATTGACGAGCGAAACACGTACAATGCCATGAGTCACTTCTATAAAATGCTTTTGAAATTACATCGATAGTATAATTTTATTTGAAATAGCGCAAAAAATAAATAAAGATAACATTTAAATTATCGAATTATAAATTTACGGCAATATTATAACTGAGACAAACGAAAAGAAATATTTTCTTAGCTTCGTTTGTATAGCAGTGTAGGCAGAAGAAACTTAAGACACTCTGTTTCCGCCCAACCCTACTTTCCGCCCAGTTTTCGGGAAAGTGCTTGGTGAGTCGTGGAACTCAACGCTGTGTTTTGTTTGTGCTACTAAAAATTAAGAAATTAAGTTAAAATTTAAAAATAATTTATTAACGTTAGGCGCGACAGTTTATATTTTAATAGTTTACAAAGTTGGATGATGTCACTAACAACAGTTAATTGGACTGCAGTGGACTATGAAAGGCAAAGTACGCAGTTGTTGTATTTACTTTGGACTTGGCCGTTATGTTTGCATTTTATTCGTTATTTTGAACGATATGCAAATATCAATGTAATCTAATTATTATGGAATTTCATATCTTTGTACGTACTCGCTATGCTAAAATAAAAAATGTATCCATTACCTTATAAATATATATTTTTTTAATATATTAAAAAAACCTGTGCATCACAACTGGTCTCACTATGAATACTGAGACCAGTCGTGGTGCAGAGGCATTCTGGTAACGAGGTAAAGCGCGGCGTTTATTTCTGTATGAGTTACACGCAATGCAGAATACGGGGAAAAATATGGAATTTTGATTATTTAGCAGAAATTAGAAACTTTACTTTAGTTAGTTAAACAGAGCTCACATTACAATAGCACACGGTGATTTTAAAATCGCGCAATAAAGAGGTAAAAGTATCGAAAGCAACATTTTTATGAAAACATACGTACAAAAAACTTATATATTTTTCAATAATTTCTTTTCTTTATTTTATATTTTAGATATCGTTTTGTTTGTAATGTTTTAATATTTTTTGCTATTTATCAGATTAGTAGTCGATTAGTTTTACAATGCAATTGGTCTTTTATTATCGCAACGATACTTTGATCTAACAATATTGTAAATACGCTATCAAGGGATAGTATAAGTATACTGTATATAAATAAATATATTAAATTTACTCATAAAATAATAAATTCATTTGTAAAACAATATTGATAAAGCAACGTCATTACATTAAAAAACCCCCTCAGCGCTTTCATTTATGACGCTTTGTAAAAAACGCACGATTTCCTGCTAATCCATAGTAGGTAGTTATTATCCTTATTATCTTATCACGTGGCATAAAAAAGAAACGGAAAAATGATAATTAGATGTAGTTATATCATTTAATTATCTTAATGCATTTACCTTGGAACAAATTAGTTTCGTTTCGCGACTCTGGTTCTTAGTTCTTACTGTGAAGCGGCGTTTAGTTTCGCCACTTAACACGAGTGTCTTGAATTTGGGCGGTAAGTGGAGAGAGGAGTGACACGAGAGCCACTCTGTTTACCCTGTTTTGGAGGAAGTGGTGTGAAATTCATAGAAAATAAAATGTAAAGTAGCTGTTTTCTACTATTTAGCTTTTTATAATCATTATTTACTTGATTTTATAGTGCGCGACGGCCGTAAGCCGAGGTTCGAATTCCGCAGGAGACGCTTTTTTCGCCGTTGACTTCCTTACATTCAGCCACATAGTGCTTGCTTATTTTCAGGGACAGAGTGCCCTATTCCTTAAGCACCCGGTGTCGCTGTAAAAGCCGGTAGGGCTACCAGCATTAACCTCAAGTTCGAAAAATAAAACTGTTAAAAAATTAACAGAATCTTAGTAGGTATACCTAATTGTTACTTCCGATGTAGGGATCGAATCCGAAACCAAGTCCAATGTCGCTATGTAAACATATCTAAAGTATAAAATCTATATATATTAGTAGATACATTCTGGTTGACTAAGTTCATTCAGCAACTGGTCTTAAATGCGATTATTTCATAGCAGAAAATTGTTTATTAATTAACAGATAAACTTGTGTCAAATAGGATCCTTATCTATGATCATTTAATTAATAATTAATATAACGGACTTTAGACTTGTCAATGTACTTATAAACATAAGTTACTATCTTTTTATAATAAACATATTACATATATTGATTAGACATTTGACGGAATATATAAATTAAAAAATATTTATTGTCATTATGAAGTAAAAACAATTAATAATAAATATCTTCATTTCAATAGTCGTCAATATTTTTTTTGATTGTCCTTAAGGAACGAATACCTTTAATCATTACAGTTTCGTAATGAATAAAAATGTTTAAAAAGATTTTATTACGTCAAATACATAAAAAATATAAATAATTATATATTTTATATTTTGTTTATAAAATAACAGATAATAAATTGTAAATAAACATAATATGACTTTGTTCACACAGAGTAATAAGAATCAAAGAATAATTGAAGCGTATGATTTTCCACTCTTATTTCAATCACGTTAAGCATCTTGTGTGTTCATCCATTACTGCTGTGCATTAGAAAATATACCTAAATAAAATGCAATAAGGTCTCAAATTTACAATAATATTATATTTACATGTAATTATTTCAATATGGTTACAAAACCATATACTGTACAATATAGTACAACTGACAATTCATTGTCAAGGCTGGAAAATTATAACGCTTAACGTTGATACGATCATTTCGTGTTAAGAGGTAATTTTTCACGCATAATTATGGCATGAGTCATAAGTAGATTTTTTTTATTTTTAAAAGATTTTCATTCATCTCCTTCATGTCACAGGAGATGTAGGGTAGACCTGGTGTTGACCTGGCCAACTGAACTGTCTGCCTATTTTAAAGACATGTAATATGTGTGCTAAAGAGTATGTCTTATTTTGCTTATGTAAACATAAACATTCGTATGAAATCGAATCTACATAAGCAACAAATAACTAAATCAGTTACAACTCCATTTCTTCTCTTCTACTTTCATAACACGTTTATTTAAAAAATGCGTGTTACGTATAGAGGATAACATTCAATCAAACGTGGCTTCTCTCGTTTTAACTTCTATTTATATTATAGATAAAGAATAAAATTAGATTTTTACAAATATAAATATTTTTTATAAAAAGTACCCTTTGTCCTATCTTAATATCTATCTAAGAATTATGTGTTTCATAATAATCGGTTGAGTAGTTTTGACCTGAAAGCAAAACAAACAAACGTATACATTTGTAATATTAGTAAGATTTAAATATAAGATTTTTGTTTCTCAATACTACGAATGTAATTTTATAAAATTGCTTATTTAAAAAATGACATTTTTTTGTGTACAACGATGTCAAGTATAATTTTGGGAAACGTGTCATTACTTTAATTTGAATAACTATTATGTATAATTATAGTAAATAACTTAGCTTATTTAACTTATTTTTCTCTATAAATTTTAAAACACGATACACCTGACAATACTAAATAATTGTTGTAATTTTAGAGGTTTTTTTTCTATATCAGTCTTTTGCTCTATACTTATTTATGGTTTTGTCTGAAAACCTCATCTGTTTCTAATACATGGATAAATTTGGAATAATTACAATAAAACATAATGGTTATATAATATCGTACTTATATTTGCGTAAAATTAAAAATATAATATCGTATAAATATCAAAATGTTATACGCAAATGTATTATTTACTTATATTGCTGTTACAAGTTGTAAGGCGTAAGGTTTAGCTGAAATGACATGTTGCAATTTGAAACTAATAGCTTTCGAAGTGTACTTACACTAAGTTACCTCTGCTTACCTCTGCTTGCTGCTGTCTGCGGATTACAGCGCGAAGCGTTACGCCACTCAACATACAAAACCCTCAGAATTCGGTGAATAATGAGGAACGTCAGTCGTAATAAAAAAAATGTCTGCTATGTATTAGATACAGAAAAAATAACATTATACATTTTTATTTTAGTAAATAATAAAAAAACAAAAAAAAAATACTTGTTAATAAAGATAAAATATTATAATCATAAAAAGCATCACGTCAACGACAATTCATGACAGCTGACAGATGACATTTACCATAACAGGAGGTTAGCGTCAACGTCAACTACTTTCGCATTGGAAAACAAATAGCAATCATGTGTTTACTATTAGTATTATTGCGCGAAGTGGCTGTGTGGCAGTGTAACTTAACTACTTTAAATTTTTAATACATTTCTATAAATATACTGTCCATTATGCGTTCAAGCGTATATCGCCGTCATCGATATGATGATAACTCAGAAACGGAATCTTTAGTGCCAGCTATTCCTGGCCCTAGCTATGGTTACAATGTGGTGTGTTTTCATGATAAAGCTAGTGAATATTTTTCTTTGTTGTTGTTATCGGTATTCAGTATTTATTATTCATAATATTTTTTATCGTTGAGATTATCATTTTAGAGAGTTTTTTTATAGTACGAAAAATTCGTAACAAAATTATTTATAACTCAGCTTAGACTTTTATAACTATTCTTTTCCCGTTGTAAGTTAATATCGTCATACTATTTTCAATATAATTTGACTGAATTTTTACTAACAAATAAAAAAAAACAAAAAATTAAGACTAGAAATAAAAAGAGTAGTTAAGGTCAAGAAAAATGTATGTATTTTTCTTTGACAATATAAATATATTACAATAGAGTAAAAATAAAAACTTGTATACAAAGTTACTAAATACTGAGTTACCTACCTGTAGTCTACTTACTGATCTAATATTTTGAATATTTTTTTTCACTTCATGCTGTAAGGCAATACATAGTCACAAATTAAGAGCTGTACCTCAGAATAAGAGGTAGTCACCTATAAACTTAAGTAAAACATTTACTTTGACA
Organism: Heliconius charithonia; assembly: GCA_030704555.1. Lineage (NCBI taxonomy): Eukaryota > Metazoa > Arthropoda > Insecta > Lepidoptera > Nymphalidae > Heliconius > Heliconius charithonia. Next base: position 15,497,792 of record CM060815.1, read on the forward strand.
CCCTCGAAACCTACTTATCATAGGAAGTTGCAATTCTTGTTTCAATAAATTGTCTAGACTATAAAACAGGAAAGGTAACAGATACTCTATTTTTAAGATATTCAATTGTCTACACACTACCTCATTTAGATTACAAAAACACCATATAAATGATGCTATATTTTTATTATTTCAGCAAGCAGAAGGAAACAACGGTGCCATGGCGGATGTGGGGATTTCACAATCAGTGCTAGTGGAGCCTAGAGGTGATAATGGAAGGAAACTACCCCAGTACATTGCTGCTTTGTCAGGTAAATATATTGAAATGTGTAAAAATGTAGTTTTGTCATATTTATAACTGTACTCTACTATCCACAGCGCTCTGATGGTTACAATTATTAATCTTTAAAACAAATTTATAACTGTTTGGACAAACAAATATATTAGGCAATATTAACATTGTCAAGCTGTGGTGGCACAGTAGGGAGTGGGATCTGCCTGTAAATGTAATGGATTTCCACTGTGCAATGTCTGGAAAATTGGACAGTAGCCCTTTTACTTACTCTGCAGGACACCACCTTTGTCTACTTAAACATCTAGTATTGAAAATGGAATCTTTCCATAGAATCATATCACAAAAACATAGTGATAATCAATTTTAATTTATTGTTTCTTGATAAATTTAAATATAATAAAATAAAGGAGTTATATAAACAGTAACATTTTTGATAGTTATTCATAATATGGCAATAAATATTATATTGGACTTATGTTTAAATAAAAATGGTATTGTTATTAATATAAATAGAAAAAAGTGCACAATAGATCTATCACTTAAGTACAAAAATGGAAGTGCAAAATTCTTTTTATGAATAGACTTTTCTCTTTATACCCTGCCATACGTGGTAGACACGTTAACCGGAAAAACTATAATAAAACGATTATGGTTTACCATGAATATTGAATATTGTAAACAGTTAGAATAAAATACAATTTTCTTCTTTCCAGCGACCCTCGGCGCCCTGGCAGCGGGTTCGATGCTCGGTTGGTCATCTCCGGTAGTCTTCAAAATAACGCAAAGCAACAGTACTGATTACGATTTCGAAGTTTCTGGAACACAAGGGGACTGGGTGTCCTCCCTTATTAATTTAGGTGCGGCTGCCGTTTGCTTTCCCATAGGTCTCATCATGGACGCCATAGGAAGAAAGACCACTATGCTTCTGCTAGTTATTCCATTCACTTTAGGATGGCTCTTGATAACCTTTGCTACGAATGTCGGTATGTTAATGGCGGGAAGAATTATCACTGGAGTAGCTGGAGGTGCGTTTTGTGTGACAGCCCCGGCTTATACAAGTGAGATAGCCCAAGATTCTATAAGAGGAACTCTTGGAAGCTATTTTCAACTTATGATTACAGTCGGTATTCTGTTCGCGTACGCTGTGGGTAGTTATACTACCGTTTTTGTCTTTAATATTCTGTGTACTTTGATCCCTATTATATTTGGTGTTATATTTTTCTTCATGCCTGAAAGTCCGAATTTCTTGGTTGTCAAAGGGCGATCTGAGGAAGCGAAGGATGCGTTGATACGTCTACGTGGTAGGAACTACGACGTTGATAGCGAATTGAGCAATCTTCAACAAAAAGCCGAAATTTCCAATAGCACCTCTGTATCTTTTTTGTCAACTATCACAAAGAAAACTGCCTTAAAAGCTCTATTAATTTGCTACGCTCTCATGTTGTTCCAACAGTTGTCTGGTATTAATGCGGTTATTTTCAATACGTCCGCCATCTTCGACAGCGCAGGCGCTACTATCGCTCCGGCCATAGCGACTATAATAATTGGTGTAATTCAAGTAATTGCAACCTTTGTATCAAGTTTAGTTGTCGATAAATTGGGCAGGAGGATACTACTTCTTTTCTCGGCTTTGGTTATGTGCTTATGCTCGACAGCTTTGGGCGTATTTTTCTTCTTAAAAGACACTCATGGCGGAGATTCTTCTATCGTTCAAGCGATTTCTTGGTTGCCCTTATTATCTCTATCTCTTTTCATAGTAGCATTCTCTCTCGGTTTCGGGCCTATACCCTGGATGATGGCTGGAGAACTTTGCTTAATAGATATCAAGGCCTTCGTAGGATCAACTGCTGGTACATTTAACTGGTTGCTCAGTTTCACAGTTACCAGTACTTTTAACTCTTTGAACACGGCGATTGGATCAGGTCAAGTTTTTTGGATGTTTGCTGGTATTATGCTCGTCGGTTTCGTCTTTATTTTCTTCGTTGTACCTGAGACTAAGGGCAAGAGTGTTGACGAAATCCAAATCCTTCTGGGTGCAGAACCACAGACAAATGTAGAGGAAAAGAAATAAACAATCGTAGAGACTGATAAAGTATTTTTGTACGAAGACTTTCTAGGTAGTCTATGGTTGGCTATTTCTAGATATCTTTGGTGTCACAATACAATTTGTTACTGCTGTTTTACCAAAGATAGAAACGTTTGTTTTTCGTCGACTTTAAGTAGTTAGCCTGTATTTAATTTATTTTTAATTTATACTTAAAGTGCAGCTTTGTTTTTTAAATTTGACATTTTGTCTCCTTTGCGGGAACGTTCTGATATTGTTAGGTTATTAAATCGAATTATGCTACTTATATAAGTTATTCTATTAACTTTTTAATACATTTTTTTAATATAAACATACAATAGAACATTGCCATAACAAAAAGAACTAATTTATACGACAGCTATTATTGCCATATTTATAAACATAGAATATATTATATGCAGGTAGCAATGCTGTTATATAGTAGTAGTGGTAATTGTTAGTCCGAGTAATAATGCTGATCTTAAACAATATTTTAATAATAATACATAATTACAATATAAAGAAATCACTTGAAATATGATATATAAACTTGTACATTTGTTTAATTTATAAGAATATAGGCAGCTTTGTTAAACAAATATTTATATTAAGTCCATAATATTAACTGGTTAAAAAAATTCATAAGATATATTTTTTACGTGTGACAGACGAACCAACACCAGATCTAATTACAAATAACATATCAAGATGGCAAATATAATACATAACTTTCACTATAAGAGAAAGAAATAAAAGAGTGTTATATTGATTGAGATATTGTGAAACAAAATATTCCCGAGTCATTACGACTAAATACAGTTAAATATTTACAGCTACTTTAAGACACGTTAGTTAGCGTTTATTTGGCCAATTGATTACCATTTAAAACCTAACTCCAGTCTATGCGAGTGGCTGTTACTCATGTAAATTAAGAAAATTTTGAAAAATATTAAAAAAAAACAATAGGCGAATGATATTTGTCATTTGACTTTAGTCCTATAACTTCAAATGTCAATTGACGTATATCGGATTTTGAAATAGTATTTCGAAGACAAATTACATATTTTTATAGATATTTATTAAATTATGAATTGTTTTTTATCGTAATGACATCGGAATTGAATGTATTATTTTTCTATTTTGGTTGAGTGGATAAAGATTTGTTTAAGAAATGGTGTTTTAAAACATTATAAGAGTGAAATATTCCCATTGATCCTTGATTTATAAGAATATCGACGTCCCGATCAATATTCTTCGGCCCATTTAGGCTCTCAGCTCTAAAATCGATCTTAAGAGCGATCAGGGATTTTTAAAACGGCATCTCAAAATCGATCTCAGAGATGAGAACTGTTTTATTTAATACACGCGTTAGTGTCTGTTAAAAAACAACATCTGAAAAATTTCTGTAATACTATAAAGTATTGTAAAATAATTTAAAATATAATTTCGACGTAGCTTGATAAGAACGAATCTAAATTGGCTATAGTGCCAGAGTTTATTTCAAATTGATTTGGCACAATACTGTTTTTTATTTTTGTAAATTCTTTCTTTTCTGATAATCAGTTATTATATAAATGTATGAATTTAAATGATGTAATTCAGTTAAATTATCGCCTCAAAGTCACTTCATTTAAAAATATTTGAGGGCCAATGTTTAAATGAAATTAAATAATCCACAGGAATGTCGATATATATATATTATATTGGCGGGTTGCCATATTCGATATAAATTACTATTGTACCTCCTCCATTTTGTTTTTTACTGTTAACTAATCAATTATTATTTGTATATATTGTTAATAGATTTAAGATGATGGTAAATAAATGAGCAAATGCAAAGAATTTATAATTTGTTTCATTTCCTCTTATATAATATCTTTATGTAAACATTAGGTATGGACTTATTTGTAGTATGTAGCTATAATATAATGTACAGAGGCTATAATGACTTAGTGGAACTACGTCCGTGTATAAGCGGATTTGGGTTCAATTCCCACTCAGGGCAACGAATAATTTACTTCCCAATCTCGTAAGGTAAAGATGTAGTTGAACTTCGTCACTTAACACGCAATATTTTGAATTCAAATAAAAAGCGGAGCAAAGAATGGCAATGAAAAGTTTTCACAGCCTACCCAGTATCCCCTAAAGCCCGGTTTTCATCGCGGACCAGAAATGAGCGGATGGGCCTCCTTTTAAATAAAATAAGTTTACATTTTCACCGAAAAGGAAATGACAGTGGGTGAAAATGTATGGAACCTGAAACCAACCTCCAATAGTAATAGGGTATATATCGTTAGATAGGATATTCCTTATGTTATGACAGTTTTTCTGTCACGCTCGTTTCACTTGTTATCTTGTTGTCAAATAAGTATTTTCTTGGGATGAAATAAAAAAAATATAGTTCGCTGATAATGATAATTATTTATTATTAAATTTACATTTATGAGCACTATAATAGAATCTATTTATACAAGATCTCCAGTCTGGTATTTGAGGTAAAGGTGACTTTGGGATAATGTCCATTTATAATATTTCTGGTGCTTCAAACTCTTTACCCACCCCTTGCCGTGCTCTTGCTGGCGTCAGGACGTGACAGTTTGCAAAATAAATTATTATTATAAAATTAAAATATTAAGCACAATAAAAAGTTTAATTAATTATATTTTTCTTTAAAACTGTCATATATGTATGTATCTCTAAATGACTCAGTCGACTGACTCCTGAGAGAAGAAAATCATAACAAAATTTGTTCTTATTATGAAGACCTATCCAACGACATATGTTTTATTGCTATTGGATGGTGGTCCCAATCTGCCCATTGATCTTTGTAATTCTTTCGCCCCGCTCCCTAGAGCTGAGCGAGTTCATTTTAACTATTTCTGCTCGCTCGGTTCTTACCGCTCGACTGTTATCAGTGAAAATACAAGTATGCTGTTCGCTCTTATGACTTCAAAGTATTTTGTTAATGAATCTGCTCCACTCGCTGTATAAATCGGTCTTTATATGTAGGATATATCGTGAAATTGAGAAGAAGAAACAAAATACACGCCTGTCATTTATTTATTAGCAATAAACTATTGTTACGTTTTGCTTCTACAAGGAAATGTCAGATTAGGAGAAAGATATTATTAAAAAGTCCCAATGTCAAAACCACAAGCGCTTGGTAATTCCATTCAATGCTTTTAAATACTAAAATTTGTCTAAAAAATTGGAAATAAAATAACTAAAGTTTAAATTATATTGCACGTTTATTTGTGTAGTTAATTCTGATCTCCGAATTACCGACTCCTTGTTTATTGCAGTAGATATTCTTCTATTTCAAATATAGTACCTATAGTGTCAAAATATCATGTTATTTATTTTTTTATACTTAAAAGTAAATATATTTGTCCTAATGGACAACAGCTGAACATGAAAATTTAAAATGACAGGACAACATGGAAATAAAATTTGAATTAAGTATAAAATAAACTAAATATTTTAGGGTTCCGTACCTCGAATTCTCGTATTCGAAAAAACGGAACCCTTATAGGATCACTTATAGGATGTTGTTCGTCCGTTCATCTGTCAAGACTATTTCTCGAGATCACGTGGAGATTTCAAGCTGAAAATTATTCTAATATCCCTTGAATCACAGAAAAATCAAGCTACTAAGTCAACGCAATATTATATTTGTAATTCCTTTCATACAAAATAAATGCATACGCCCGCAAACTTAAGTTGGTAAACGTTTAAAAGTTACCATAGACCCAACCCTGAAATAGGTATGGAATAGGCCTCGGTGAGCGCGTCCGACTCGCACTTAAACAATTTTTTTCAGTTGGCTGAGTCTTAACGCTATTAAATAGTTGACTTAAACGATTCTCCGTACAATGGTTACAATTGTTATTATTTTTATACCTTTTAAAATACTTCCGTGGGAACGAATAAATTATCTTTAGATATAATAAGTTGTTTTGTAATAACACATTTGCATAATATTGTTAGAAAATCGGAAGTGGGTAACGTTTTTAAAGAAACACGTTAAAACACACATCGTCTAAAAAAGGATACTATGTAATTGCAATAAGTGATATGTATCACATAAACTGGAAAAGTGGCTAGAAAAGTCGAGATCTACTAAAAAGGCTTATAAAGAATTAGATAGTTCAAAAAAATGGATTCCGTCACTACAAAGAGGATCTACAATCTGTACATCACGGAGTGGCATTGTGAACATTGCTAGAGACTTTTACGCAAACCTTTATAATTCTACATCAGACCTAACAAAAACCATACAACAAGACATGCCAAAGATAACAATGAGCATTCAAAAATTTACAGAAACAGAAATCAAGAAACAAATAGAAAAATTAAAACCAGATAAAAGCCCAGGGCCAGATAATTTCAGCAATGAATGCATCAAGCTGGGTAGAACTCTGCTACTAACACCCCTTACAATCTTATTTAATAAAATTCTAGTAGAGGAAATTGTGCCACAGCAATGGACAGAGTCAGAAATTATTCTACTTTATAAAAAGGGAGACCCTAAAGATATAGGAAATTACCGCCCGATAAGCCTTATGTCTTGCCTGTATAAACTTTTTGCATCTTGTTTATTGAAAAGAATATCTCCACAGCTAGACTCTTGCCAACCGAAGGAACAAGCAGGCTTCCGAAGCGGCTTTAGTACAACAGACCATATTTATACCGTAGATCAAGTCATCGAAAAGTATGTCGAGCACCAAAAACCACTCTACTTAGCGTTCATTGATTATAAGAAAGCTTTTGACTCTATTTCACATTTTAGCATCTGGGAAGCATTAAGCAAACAAAATGTAGACGCAAAATATATAAATATTATCAAAAATATATACATAAATTGTACTAGTAAAATAAGGCTAGATAGAGTGGGTACTAGAATTAATATTAACCGAGGAGTCAGACAAGGCGACCCCATCTCGCCGAAACTATTTATAGCAGTCCTGCAAAACATAATGGAAGACTTAGCATGGTCAGGGCAAGGAGTTAATGTAGATGGAAATCATCTAAGCCACCTACGGTTTGCGGATGACATTGTCGTGTTCTCTGATTCTTGGAATAAGCTCAATGTAATGATTAGCGAACTCCAATCTGCTAGCGCTCGCGTAGGCCTGGAAATGAACCTAGATAAAAGTAAAGTTATGACTAATAGTGAGCTGTCACCAGTATCAGTTAACAACGTGCCGCTCGAATACGTAGAAAACTACATCTATCTAGGAAAACAGATTTCATTTAAGTCAGACCGAAATATACAGGAAATTAATAGGAGAGTAGCTATTACATGGAAAAGGTACTGGGCTCTAAAAGACATTTTCAAATCAAAACTACCCCTAAAATTAAAAAAGATAGTTCTAGATACAACAATTCTGCCTTGTCTCACATATGGCTGCCAAACGTGGACATACGATCACAAGGCAAGATATAAAATCCAGACAACTCAAAGGGCAATGGAGAGAAGCTGTCTTAATATAAAACTGCGAGATAGGGTTAGAAATACAGATATTCGAAAAATATCCAAAGTGAAAGATGCCTTGTATTTTGCTCAATCTCTAAAATGGAGGTGGGCTGGTCATGTTGCGAGGTTGGTCGATGACCGCTGGACAATCAATGTCACAAAATGGAAGGGACCACAAGGCAAGAGAAGCAGAGGTCGTCCACGCGCTCGGTGGCAAGACGAGATTGTAGCACAGGCAGGAAAAGATTGGATGTTTACTGCAAAAGACAGAGAAAAATGGAATTCTTTGGAGGAGGCTTTTACCCGGAGGGGATCCACATAATCAAAAGTAACAATTAATAAATAAGGAGGTAAAACAAATAAATAAATAAACAAAGTATATACATTAAGAATAAATAAACAAATATATAAAGTTATAGCCTACACAACTAGTAACAGTTAATATAATTTATCATAAGTAGTTTCCTTAGTAAAAAAAAAAAAAAAAATTGTATGTATATAATAACATTCTTGTCATGCAAATAATGTGTACTTTTGTGTGGAGTAAATAAAGCTATTTTATTATTATTATTATTATGTTTCTCCTTCATAATTCACGTGTTCAAAAGAACCCGGTCCTTTGGAAGGCTTGCGTGGGGACACAGGTCCAACACGTAGAGGCCCCTTAGAGAATATACAAATGTTTTACTGTGACGCATCAGCCGGGATCCATCTCTGGGTAACCACAGGTAATTGCCCAGAGATGGTCGCCGGTTAATGCGTAAAAACTATGGAAAATGTGGAAATCTAAAGTAGGACTATGGAATGAAATTTGGATGGACTGGCTACTGGGTTATTGAGTGAGACTAACGGACGTCCGCCTTTACAATAGTCTCAAATTGAACGGTTGGCGGACGGTGACTCGCCTCCCACTAGATGGGCCCCCACAAAGCGGCGTAGTGCCTTGGGCGCAACATCGGCGTGGTCGGCTAAGGGTGTAGAGAGGTGTGCACCGGTTTCACCATCACGAGGAGCTCGTGAGCGGGTTTCCCCGCTATTATTATTATTATTATCACCCACTAACAATACTTCACACTAGTTTCCTTCCAATAGGGGCCGTCACTTACAAGCAACTGTCCCCTGATAGACACAATTCCATTGCTTTTATTGCATTCAGCATAAAATCTCTTTAACAGATTTCTTCCAGCCAACCTGTGGAAGTAGATGAAAGTATATGGCGAGTATAAAAAATAAGCAATATGAAAATAGGGCTATGAACCAAAAAATATATATAAAAAAAAGAATTTGTAACATTTATTATGAACACTTGAGGCTAGTCGTGGCGCAGCGGCACGAAGTGTGACTGTAAAACCAACTGGTTGTGGGTTACCCTACTCGAGGAGATGAAATATTTACTTAAATTTATATTTCCATTTCTTCGCTCTGGTGTCGAGGCTAAGCGCGGCGTTGAGTTCTGCCACTCAACACGCAATGCCTCCAGAATGCGGCAGAAAGTGGGGAACGGAATGTCTTAACACTAGGTTCCCTCTGCCTACCCGGCTTTGTGCGGGATACAGCGTGAAGCTGATTTATTTATTACGAACACTTTAAATATATACATACAGATAAATAAATACATACAATTTTCATTCCCATCATTTTTATTGCCACGTATATAGGTGATGGAATACTTGCACTTAATTGCAAAAGTACAATTTTATGTACAGTGAAAGCCTAATTATATTATACTTTAAAAAATCTTTAAATAAAAAAAAAAACATTTCTGGTTGTAGCATTTCATGATATTTTTTTTATTTTCATTTCCAGTTGTTAAAAGTTAAGGACTGTTGTGAACGTGGATTTATTATTAAAAAAGGTTGTGGGATCGTATCTGCTCTCTTTCCACCCAAATTTTAATACATTGTGCATTGAGTATGCGGAACTTTACCCCGCACAAGATGGTGAAAATTAAAATAATCCATTCTAACGAGTAAGAATTGAACCTGCAATAGTCGCCCTTCCAGCCAGACGCTTTTCCTCAACTCCAAGACGACTGTAGACATTTTTATTGATCGATTTCTGAGATCTGCATCTCATATTATTTTTCATGATTACCTGTGGAAAATAACTTTTCCTCTATATAATCACGTGTTAATCTCATACCATCCTTATATTACAGTATGTAATATTGTAATATATAATTTAGGTATAATGTTTCGATGACGATAAAAAAACTTATTCTTTGGGTTCCGTCCCAAAGGGTAAAACGGGTCTTTATTACTAAGGCCCCCTGTCTGTCTGTCACCACGCTGTATCTCATGAAACGTGATAGTTAGACTGTTGAAATTTTAGTAGTTGATGTATTTTTGTTGCCGCAAAAACAATAAATACTATAAAACTGAATGAAGTAAATGTCTAATTGGCCCTCATATCCAGTTGTTAAATTCTGTTTTTTTTAGCTTCTTATCCCGCACACAGCGGGGTAGACAGACGGAACATAATGTTAAGACACTTCGTTTCCCACTTTCCCCTTCAAATTCTGGAAGTATTACTTGTAGAGTGGTGGAACACAGAGCCGAGCTTTGCCTCGACACCAGAACTAGAAAATAAAAATACTAAATATCTAACTTCCTCGATTGGGAATCGAACCAACAACCTGTGTAGTTTACCATCACACGCTTGACCCTATGCCTCGACTGGCCTCTTTCTTTAGGGTATTACTGAATTTCGGACATATCTAAGAGACGCACGTTAAAGTCCTGTCACGTTCACGACATATTTATTTTTCACACAGGTCCAATTTTATTATGGTCACTGCATATGGCAGGGTGGACAGACCGTAGAGGGAATATACGACGACTTTATACAGACATTGCCTGTTGATGTTGGGTGGCGGAACTCAACGCCGCCTTAAATCCAAACTAGTACAGTCAAACTAAATTTCAGTAAACATTATAAACTATAAATTTTTCACATTAACTTACGAAACGAAAATATATCATATTAAAAAGGAATTTCAGAATGGTCATACAATTAGTTGACTTAGCCTTGGCCATGATAATTTCAACATCATCTGACCATTTCAAATACGCACTCGAGTGTGACACACAACAAAATCACGTTTCTCAAACTTCTCAGTCAATAAATTTGTAATATTTCAATATTTCTGTGGTTTACATATTTTATGCTAACGAAGTAAAAAAAAATTATAATCGGTAAATTTATTGAATGTAAGAGTATATATAATTATTAACTATATTATATATTTTTTGCATACTTGTTTAACTAGCGACTATTTAACTGCGCGGCTTCGCCCGCTTCTTTTTTAGGATTAGGAACCTCAAAAGGATCTTACCTGTTTCTGTCATTTTAGAAACAACCATAGGTATTATAAATAGATCTATCTAGTGAGCTTGCCAATGCGCGGCGTTAAGTTCCGCCATTCAACTTGCAATTTCTTAAAAATTCGGCGAAAAATTAGTAGCGGAAGAATCTTAATAGAGAACAGTGTGTCTTAACACTAGATTACCAGGTTCCCTCTGCCACTTTGCCATGTGCAGAATCGTTAGTCTCGATGAAATTTTAATCTATAACTATCGTGTTGAATTAGACACGTTCCACCTACGCTACGACATTATAAATAAGTATATATAACTTATCAGCAATATATCAATATGAAAAACGTGAGTATTTATTAAGAGTTCTAGAAAATAGTAATATGTATGTCAATTGTCAATTGCAAATAATTAATTATCAGCATTTACCTACTTAGAGAGAGACCTTGAAGAAATCTGTCCATTTATGTTTTTCTTTATAAATAATTAGACTATCTTCATTTGGATAAAAATACGATACTTTTATATAAATTAATCCGAATAGTACATAATTTTTAAACTATTTTTTTTTTAAATTACGGCATATTTTCATTTTTAATACATGAGGTCGTAGAGGCGCGGCGGCGCAACGCTCTAGTGTAAATTCGACGGTAGTGAATTCGCTTACGAGGGAACGATTTAAGACTATTTTTATTTTTCTAGCTCTGGTGACAAGATAAAGCGCGGCGTTGAGTTCCGCCACTCAACACACAAAATGCAATGTTTCGAATATTTGGCGATGTATGGTGAACGGAGTGTCTTCAATCTCAGCATTGCAATCTACATAAGAGACACAGCGTGAAAAAAAAACATAATTACTAAAATAACAAATCTATATATAAATGGACAAAAATGTTATTATACATTATTTTATAACTTTACTATAAGTAGACACAACAGCTTAAACGGAAACAACAATTTTACTCTCAACATGACCAATCTTATCGAGTTATTACATAAGTCTTATAAAAACATGCAATTTCATGTAAATTGCTGCATCCTGCAGTCATTTCACGGTCCTTAATGCACTGTTGTAGTCATATTTGTATGGAATTACATTTTTTATAAGTTTTTCTAGAATCGCCCTACGTTTCGCATGTAACAGGGTAGACAGAAGGAACCTAGTGTTGAGACATTCCGTTTCTTTCAAAGTATTGAGGATTGAGTGGCAGAACTCAATGGCGCGCCTTGCTTTATTATCAGAGCGAACAATGAAAATATTAATAAAAATAATTACAAATATTTCCGAGTGGAAATCGAACTCACAATCGTAGCATTTATAGTCAGACGGTTGTACCACCGCGCCTATAGTAATGGGGAATGGAAGTGTTTTAATGGGAACGGAGAGTCTTAACAGGTTCCCAGGTTCATAGCGTAAAGCCAAAGCCAAGAAAAACCAAATATTAGCGCCATCAAGAATACTAAAGAAATCCTCATTCAGGAAAATGAAATGAGTACAAACGAACAAGCATACATCATAAGAGCATTACCCTCCTTTGCGTCACACAGTCGGGTAAAAAATATAATAGTATCTTCTACAGATACTATGTACATTGAATAATATCTATTTTAGTCACAATGTAGTCTAGTCTGTAAAGCATTCGTCGAATTGTAAAACATAATAGTTTATACCAGTGACCATACATACAGGCCTTGACAGTGCTATAGAAATGAGCACAAATAGAGGCTTTATATCATATCCGCTATGTAAAGATATATTGTTGGGATATAAGAACGTACGGTTGTTAAAACAATCACTTTTGTTTTATATATAGAGCTATTGTAATTATATCATTATAAAATTAAATTAGCTTCACGCTGTATCCCGCACACAGCAGGGTAGGCAGAGGGAACCTAGTGTTAAGACACTCCGTTTCCCACTTTCTGCCGAATTCCAGAATTCGGCAGAAAGTGGGAAATCTGGATTCTGGCATTGCGTTTTGAGTGGAAGAACTCAAAGCCGCGCTTAGCCTCGACACCAGAGCTAAGGAATGGAAATGTAAATTTGAGTAAATGTTTCATCTACTCGCTTGGGGATCGAACCCACAACCAGTCGGTTTTACAGCCAAGCTTCGTGCCAATGCGCCACGACCGGCGACTTCTGTGTAAATAATGTATATAGAATTAAAATTAAATTAGCTTCACTTTAATTTAGAAAAATAGAAATAATGATATTCACAGTGGATAATTAAATTAAATCAACCGTTGTTTCAGCAAATACATGCAAAATGATGAAACAATGACTTATGATTTTCTTTATTGAAATAAAAAATCGATTTCAAATAATAATTTTAATGTCTATCGTATCGATCATCCTTATCTATTAGTGAACTATCTGTATCATGTCATCTTTAATAACTATCGGTAACGGTAATTGTCTTATGTCAGTACCTATGTTCTGTGATTATTTTTTTAATTAGATTAAATGCCATTAATAAAAAGATTAATTCCTGATATTTACATAACGTAACAAATATATACAGTTATATAACTGATATCTTTCTATATGTATATTAATACGCCGAGTAACAAAAACCTTGTACCCTTTCCTATAGAAATTGTACGGGTGGAGTAAGAAAGGAGACGGAAACTCGTGGGCCCAGATGTTAAGTTGAGATTTGGTCAATGTGATGGTGATTCAATTTTAGAGTGAAAATCTGAGCCGATTTTTGGTATTTTAAAACTGAAAAATCCGCAATCTGGAAGCGAAAATAAATGAGAAGAAAGTTTTAGATCAATTAAGATCATTCAATTAAGTTTAAGTATTTTAACGTACTTACTAAATAATTAAATGTATATAATTGCAGGATAAATAAAGAATATGTCAATAAATTTTACTAAAAAAAAAACAAAAATCCGTGTTGAATTGAATAAAATCAATTATATTTTAAATGACATATATGGCAGTTGATTGACACTGAAACCTTGTCTAATAATTTTTGATTTTTTTGCTTCATTCGTTTCTTTATTTCGATGCGTTGTGACTGCTTTCCCGTTTGTTTGATATTTTCAACGACTACTGCTATGTTTTACGCGGATTTTTTTCTCAGTAATCACCTAATTTATAGAAAATGATTTTATAGAAATTAATTTTCGCGCACAAAACACTTTTTAGTAGTCCAAAAGAGCGATAAAAAAAAATCACTTTTGATACTTTACCTAGGAACTATCGTGCCTTGTTTCAATCAGTATCAACATATCACAAATTTCAAGTTATATTGAGGATAAACATTCAATCTTAATAAAGGAAATATAAAATATATTTCCAATTAGGAGATTTAATGCTTCGCTGGCTGAAGTAATAAAGAAATTGTTTTGAAGGTCGACGATGTAATTTTTTGTATCTCAGAAAGCTGACAAGACAGAGTTAAGTATCTAAGATATACTTCATTTTCCTTTTATTCTAATTTGAAAAAAAAATCTAACATCATACTTTTTTTACATTTGTAATAGAATACAAACTTATAGGTATTTATAACAATAATACACTAATAAATTTGACCGTTCTGATTAAACATAAAAAAGTACAAATCATTCAACAGACACAACTGACATTTTTATACAAGTTCAAAAAGGAATAAATATTTATTATTAAGTGATGATAAAAAAATAAATATTTATGTGAAACCGCCTCAAAACTGACTAAAATCTTCAAGTAGAAAACAAACTATAACACTTACACCTTTTTGTTGATAGTTTGTAATAAGACAAACAATTTAACATTTATAATGTATCATCTACTTTTAAAGGAAAAACCGTCGATAAAATTCATTTAAAAATTTTATGGACCACTGTGTCTTACTGATTACCTATTGTGTGTGACGTCACACATCCGATAGGTAACAAGCTGAACTATAAAATCGCCTCCATAGTAAAGTGGTATAACTCAAAAATTTATAATTGACAACTGTTTCAGAATCTAAGTAGTGAAACCCGCGGCAAAAGTATGTAGACCGAACGCTATTTTCGTTCGACGCGAAGGCTATTTTTTACTACCAAATTAAATATATTTACCTAATAATCTAGTACTAGCTTGTACACTAACTTGCAAATATAATATTGTCTGTTCGTAAAACATTGATCCATATCTTGAGCTTGAATTATATGACGATAAACTGGGCATCCATATACTGTATACATCTACGATTCTTTTGTCGGTGTAGTCGAGAACCACGCATTTAACTTGGTTTCTCACTTGATACTTATGATTTTGCCTCGAAATCAGAGCGAAGCAATGGAAATATAAATTTCATCGAGTGGGTGTCGAACTCGCAACCAGGCGCGTTTACAGGCACAAGTGTCCCTGCGTTACGACTGGCCTCTGTACTTTGATGCGATTATATTTTTTTATACGCCGTATTGTTTTCAGCTTCACATTCATTGTCAAATAAAGCACGATAATCAAAAGGAATTTAGTATTTATGTGTTCTTTTTTTCCATCCTTGTCTCAAAAAATATAAAAAATATTCATAAAACGAACTTTCATATTTTTTATAATCAGACGGCGTGTAATGAATGTCACGAAGTCATCGTTTATTTTGAATGATTCGCATTTTGAAATGTATGCGTGTTTTTTCCTTTTTATAATATTTAAATAGTTGATTTCGCGAAAAATTTAGCTATATTTAGAAACAGCAGAGTTGACTTTGTGAGAATGAATATGCTTTAAATTTAATACTTTCATTTCCTCGTTCTGGTAACGAGAATCTTAAAGAGGAACGGAGTGTCATAACATTCGATACAAAATATTTTTTAGGTTGCTGCGTTGAATAGTAACTCAACGCCGCGCTTTGCCTCGTTACCAGAACGAAGAAATGAACATATTATATTAATTTCCTCGATACCATAACCTGTCCAGATTACAGTTACACCCTTGTGCCCATGCGCCATGACTGGTTTTTTTTGTATGTAATTTAGTTGTAAAAATAATACTTATAAAATAAAGATTCATTAAAATTGTGGGAAAAGTAAATACCTTATTTTTACCACTTGTATTTATTTCTTAAGTATTTTAGTATGTATTTTGTTGTAGCTACAACCTATGCGTTCATTCACATGGATTACGATTGGTCCACAGCAATTTAACGTCCAATTAAAATATTTTTAGCAATAAACATAAAAATGGATATACTTGTCTCTTTTAGTAAGCAAAAAAAACTTAGTTATTTTTAATTAATTACTAATTTGAAGTCAGGAAGGAAGGAAAGGGAAAATTTTAATTTCAAAAGAAATAAAAAAGGATAGTTATCATAGTTTTACATTATAAAATGACTTTAGTTGTGTTTCAAAGTTCTTGAATATGATAGTGGAGTCAAATCTTTCAATGATAAGCGCTGGATTAAATTTCGAAACTTTGTAACGCTGTATCCTGGACGTAGCGGGACAGACAGGGGTGTTAAGACACTCCACTCCCCACTTTCCGCCAAACTCTGACAGCATTGCGTGTTGAGTGGCGGACCTTAACGCCGCGCTTTGCCTCGACCAGAGTGAAGAAATTAAAATATTGAATATTTAATTTCCTCAAAGGACAATCGAATCCACAATCAGTCTTAGCGCTTACAGTCACGCGTTTGTACAAAGCAAACTTGTGAAAAAATATAATATCTCATTTACGACTTTTTACCTGAAAACCATCCAAGTAAGAAACACGTGTAAGCCTGCAAGTGTCCACTACCATACAATACAACTATATTGACTCCAATCATTCAGCTTACAGCACTTTGCTTATACATACGTTAATTTTGCAAATAGTTTATAGTTATTTATATTAATTTTAATATAATATAATATAAAATAAAATATTTTTTTCTTATAAATAATATGGTATTTTGTATTTCATATATTTTTAGTTTTGACAGTGAAAGTGTTAGTGAAAAATAAACTAAAATTATTGCTTAAAAATTATATTTAAAAACTTTAAGAAGACATTGAATTTTAGCTACATTTTCAGGTAGGCTTTTTATATACTTACTTGGGCAATTTTCCGATTTTTATTTTTTTTGCTTTACGCTGTACTTTGCACATAGTGGAGGTTTCCTATTTTCCGCCAAATCCAGGAGATATAGTGTGTGGAGCTCCGTTACCTTAACGAGTAGCTGAAAGTATTAAATTTCGTTACTTCAAGTGGGAATCGAACCCATAACCTGTCGCGTTTACAGACAGTAGCCCCGCTTCGACTGGCCTCAATTTTGGTTTATGCAATTTTGTATGAATGATTATTAAATTAATTTAAAAAAATACGCAAACATGTTGCTAGGTTAGATTAAGCAAAAATGAAATCATTTAACGTCCGTTACATTACTTTTAATAGATAAAATAAAGAATGGACAAAACATATCTGTCATAAGTTCTATTATAAAATAATCAATCATTTATATAATACGGTAAATGACTTGACCGAGATGTTCAGATTATTTTCCTTATCAGCAGTTATCATAAGTGAGATCGTGGTGGACTGGAAACGATGATTTTAAAATATTTTATCGATATAATATTTTACATTTAACGAGTCATAAACGGCAAATTTCTTTGCACGGACAATAAATACACAATATTGCTTCCCTCTACTCCCTGGCAAAGCGCGGCGTTGAGTTCCGCAACTCAACACATTAAGCCTCCACAAAAAAATGTAAAGAAAGGAACTGTCTGAATGGAAACGGAGTTTCTTATGACTATGTTTTTTTAAAACATTTTTTAAAATG
The DNA here is from genome assembly GCA_030704555.1 of Heliconius charithonia. Lineage (NCBI taxonomy): Eukaryota > Metazoa > Arthropoda > Insecta > Lepidoptera > Nymphalidae > Heliconius > Heliconius charithonia. Next base: position 15,515,661 of record CM060815.1, read on the forward strand.
TTATTCCAAACTTAGGAAAGAAACATTCTTATTTAGAAAACGTATAGAAATTTTAAAGTAGCGGGACTTGAACCCGCGCCTTCACTTTACGCTTTAAGCCATACGTTCTCGTCAAGCTGCGTCGAAATTTTTATACGCTTGTTACAACTTATTTATGTTGTTAGCATATCTGTAGGGAGATTTTGATAAATTTCCGCCGCCCAAAGAGAAAGAGAATTACTAAGAATTATCGTCTGGCAAGAGAGAATTCTATTTATTAAATATTTTCAAACATTTATTAAAGTTTATAAAAATTTGTTCAAAAGCTTTGTGTTCAAAGCTACACAATATCTTGAAGATTGGGCAGAAAATGGAGAACCGAATGTTTCGACGGTAGGTAACTAACCTAAGTAAAGGAAGGTAGGGTCCCTTCATTTTATTACTCCATCTCGTTACCATAGAAAAGAAAATTAAGATAAATATTTCATTTTCCCGAGTGGAAATCGAAGCTACAATCGTCACGCTTACAGTCACATGCTTGTGTCCCTGCGCCACGACGGCCTCAATTCTTTCTCCTCCTCCAATTTTAAACATAATAAAGTATCCCTTGGGTTAAAAAAATTACAACACTTCTACTTGCACAGATAAAATCTGTTACAGGTAAATATAATTAAAAAACATAATAAAAATGGATATTTAGAGGAAAATTTAATAATGTATGCAAAAGATGATGACAGCAACTAGTCAGTTGTGTCAATTTAGTATTGAAGGAGACTTCCTGTACTCCTAAGGTTCGAGGAAAATATTTTGCATAATAAAAGTATTTTACACGGCGGAAGTAGCCAGAGAATAACATACTCATATGTAAGGTGTTTTAACAAAATATATTTGTTTATTAACCGACCTCTGTAAAAGGAGGAGATTATTAATTCGGCTGTATTTTTTTGTTTATTGCCACAGAGCTTTGGACTGAATTTGAACCGATTTTGATGATTTTTTTTAATTGAAAGCTGGTGTTTTTCGTATTGTCACATTTTAATTTGGTCTAGTATTACATACTATGTTTCAAATTTGCATAGTTTTGTGTTTAAAGTCGGTTTTTGTTTGTAAAAAATTATATTGAACAAAAAAAATTGTTAATAGTACTTGTAACATTTGAATCTTAATAATATAGTCTAGACTCATTTACTCTGGCGGTCTTATTATTGAAAAAAATTAGTATTAACCACAAAATGCACATAGACTTCACGCTGTATCCGGCACATAGTAGGGTAGACAGTGGGGACCTGGGAACTTGAGAATCTAGTTGAAACACTACTTTCCCATTAAGACACTTCCGTTAAGCACTTTCCACCAAATTCTCACACTGCACTCTCAAGGCATTGCATGTAAAAGTGGCGGATCTCATGATAAAAACCTTCCTCTTATCACAAAAAGTGATTTTCAATCATTTCGACTTTATTGATCCACTGATCGGCTACTTACAAATATAACCAAAATTTATATAAATTTTCCAAATTATTATTTTTTTCTTTACACTGTATCCCCCATATACCAGGATAGGAAGAATTAACCGAGTGTTGAGACACTATGCTACGCATTTTTTGCCGAATTTTTCGAGGACCTACGTGTTGAATTGTGAAATTCAACACCGGGCTTTTGCCTTGGTGCCAGAGCGAAGAAATAAAAATATTAATAAACAATAATTCGTTCCTCCGAGTGGGGATCGAACCCACAGCCGTCATTGTGTCCCTGTGTCATGACGCAAAAAATATTGATCATCAAATCCTCCATTGAAAGTACCTTAAGGCACGGACAACAAAGTCTGTGGCGCATAACAATTCAAAACATTAAATATATCTTTTTGTATATTATGTATCAACAAAATGTTGTTATCGTATTATAAACATTATTAGAAATAAATAAATTAAAATATTTTGTTTTCTTATTTTGCTATCAAAAAGGAATAAAAGAGCAAACGATTGTCGTTTTTTATGGTTTACAATAAGTCTCAGTAGAAAATTGGCACTTACACTGTACACAGCATTTGATAGTAAATAAAATTGAACTTGTTAAATTTTTATTGAATTTTTGTTAAGACGCTTGATACATGTAGTTTTGTGTTTCGATATTTTTGTATGTGGTTGTAATAGTTATTGGTGTATCGTCGAGACAAGGTATAACATTTTTAATTTTCTATTTGTTTTTGATTTCTCTGTATTTTCCATATTTCTGAGTGTTAAGCAAAGCAAGAAGAGATTTCGGTTGATATTCGATAACATAGTATCGATGGTACTAATATATATTTGCGGCGTTGAGTTCTGCCACTCAACACGGGAAGTGGGGAATGGAAGTGTCCTAATGGGAACAAAGAATCTTAACTCTGTTTAGAGCTAAAAAAATATATACATCTACATGTAATCATACAAAATACACTATGTAAATAAAATAATATTTAGTGAATATAGATTGTCTGACTGTTGACTAAAATTTTCTATATTTTGTTGAAAATGTTATGTAAATATGCAGAATAGTATAAATTTTTAAAACAAATATATTTTATATTATTTAATAAAACAATCATTCAAACATATACATTGTACAGCCGTTTTAAAGTAAACACGACATGCGTTATTAGTAACTGGCAACAATTCAAAAGAATATTAAAGTTTCATAATAAAATAAATTTCAAATATATAATAATAATAAATTATATATCAATTTTTGTCTTACATCTTGCTAGAAAGGTAGAGTAAAAACCCGAAAACTGTGAGTTGGACGAGTCGCCCGAGGGCTCTGTATCAATTTCATGGATTCAAGTTTCAAGTTTGCGGGCGTATGTATTCATTTTGTTTGAAGTCAACTACAAATAAAAAAAAACATGTTGGTTTTCCGTGATCTACGGTACATCTACAAATTTTAATTTTATAGATTATTTATCCTTTAGAGAACAAAATTTTATTATAAATTTCATGTTTGTTACTTAGGGGTAATTAATGGTAGAAAATGTTATTGGACCCAAAACAAATAAGTAAATCAGCTATACGCTGTATTCCGCATATAGTGGGATAATCAGACGGAATCTAGTGTTAACACACCACATTTTCTGCGTGTTTAGTGGGCGCGCTTTGCCTCGACACCCGATCGAAAAAATTACAATATAAATTTAAATAAATATTTTGTTTCCTCGAGTGGAGATTGAACCCACGACCCACGACAGTCGCGTTTACATTCAAACACTTTTGCCACTGCGCCCCGACTGTCTCTTTTTTTACTTCTAAAATAATAACTTTTTTATTATTTCGATAATAATACGATTGTACATAATCGGTTTCATTGTAAATTTTATATGGCTGTCGCAACAAAATGGCGAATTATGTATTTTTACACAAATATGGGTGTCAAACGAAAGGGCCGATTGAGGCCAGTGGCTCACTGACGCGTGACTGTAAACGTAAATAGATCGGGGGTTCAATTTCCAATATATTTTCATTTTTTTGCTCTGGTGGCGAATCAAAAGCGCGGCGTTGAGTCCTGCTGCAAAACACGCATTGGTAAAAGAATTTAGCGGAAAGTGGGGAGCGGATGTCTTAATATTAGGCTCCCTACAGGATACAGCAAGCTGAACACCAAATGAACAACAATATGAAAAAAAAAACATTCTTTTCAAATTAAAAATAAAAAATTATCATAATAACAACAATAGTATTTAAATTTAATGTGTTAGCTGCCGCAACATTTCACGAAAAGCGTTTAAAAATGAATGTAGAAAAAATAAACGGAACAAAAGATATTGGAACTTCTTAACAAATACTAGAAAGTAGATTGGAGTACTGTGATTGAAGTATACAAAGTCGTGTCAAGGATATCTATAGCGAAGTGTGATAACATAATAAACAATATAATTTTATTTTATTTAGTTATTTTAATTATCTTTTTGGCTTTTTTAAATTTAATTAAACATTCGACGTTGTACAGGAGTTGGGACATACTAAAAGTAATGGTTATAGGTTGAAAGCCAATTTTGGGGAAGTATTTTGATACATGTATATATTTAATGTAGGTATTTTCCCGATACAAATACACAAAGTGCGGCTTTGAATGTTGTATTAGTTTTTTGTTTCAACTATTTTATAATCGGCTTTAACTTTTAAATAAAGTTGAGGACTACAATTTTCGTCGTTTCGCAAACTCAACATTGTTAAATGAATTGATGAGCTTATATTTATTTACGAAAGAAAAAATCAATGAAATGTTTTTCATTCATGGCTCTGGTATAAAGCACGGCGTTGAGTTTCGTCATTCAACTAAGTACATAACTCTAATCGAAAATTTTGGTACGGAGTGTCTTGATGTCCAGGTTCCCTCTGCCTATCTAACAAAAGTAAACAAAAATAAATATATATATATTTATTTTTCTTCTTGTGAGAGTAACTTTGACAAACGTGAATTAAATAAAATGCAAATTAATACAACGAAAAAGAATATTATTTTCCATAGAAGGATCATAAAATGTTATCAATTATCATCAACTTTAATTTATACAACAACGTGGTGTATAAAATGAAATTACATAATGGAAATATATTTCTTGATGTGTTGCGTCCTGTGGGCGTTTCTAGAAATGATTATATAATTGTATAAAGAATACAAGTTACAACGCCATCAAATTCGTCAAAAAGAGCAACTTTTTTACTGTTTTAACTATTTTATTTTAATTTTGATTTTTCCCCCGCGTAGACTGCACGTTCGCAAAAATTTCATTATTTTCGATTTGGTCGAGTGAATCTTTTTTCGAAATCAGATTATCGAGAAGATGAGAAGATTTTATATATTCTCCTCATAAATATATAAAAAATAAGAATTGATGTGTTTAATTACGTAGAGACTATTTGAAGAAATAACATTTTGATTGAGTTTCTTCATTTAAAACTTTAGGATCAAATATCGTCGGCTCGTCGTACACTTGTGGCCCCACGTCTCGACTGGCCCCTCTAAGCATCTCTAAGATACCTAAGCTACGTTACCAGATATCCTCAAAGATTCTTATCTAATAAAACACCGAAAGCTAAATAAATAAAAATAATAATTATATGAAAATAAAAACAATTAGAACTATCATGATCTTATATGATCATACGTTCCAGTTGCGTCACGATAGCGTCATTCAAAACGTAGTAAATAAAATATAACCTAATTTTAATAGAATATAAATGGAGAATAAGCATATCATAAAAAAATGACTGCGTCGCACAAATTCAATTGTGTCACAAATGAAACTAACAAGAAAATTGCTTCATATTGTACGCTATTTTTACATGTCATTTTGAGAACTACTTCAATAAAAAAATTAAAGATCCTTGGAAGATGTTCTTAGGGTATTCCAGTGGCCCATTAAGGAATGAATTACGTGTACTTGTACTTCCACGTTTTATTAAGACTAAACGCGGCGTTGAGTTCTACCACTCTGTATTGCGTGTTTAGGAAACGAAGAATGGAGTGCCTTAGTACTGGTTTTCTCTGCCTGTAGTGCTATGCGGGATAAAGCAAATTATGAAATAAAATAGTTTTTTGTAGTTTTATATTAGAAACATAACGCTATTTTTCTTCTGAATTGTAATTATTGTTCAATAGCTTTCTGGGGCGCATAAATTATATTAAATTTAAATTTTATTTAAAAAAAAAATAACCTGATTAACTTGCTTTTCTTTACGATAAACAGTTTTCAGTTAGTTGTATACTCGAAGTAAATATTTTGTTTAAATTTAAATAATGTTAAGATAATATGAGAACTAAAATGTAAATTCTTTAATTAATTTATTATAACATAGAAGTATATAACATAACATAAACATAACTTAATTTAAAAAGTCCTCTAAAATACACATCAACCAAAAGGTTTTTACTTGATAAATTTTAAGCCTGAAAAATTAAAAAAGAACTTTATACAAAAAGATCAGCTTAAACCTAAGGTCAATGTCAATGTCCCGAAATACAAGTCTCACTTTTTCATTTTTATTTTGCTTGTAATAGTTTTTCGCTTTAATTATATTCTATTCAAAATCAAAAATGCTATTATAATAAAGAAGGAATTTAATTTGATTTGTTTTAGCTTTACGCTGTATTCCACGCAACGCAGTGTACGCAGGGGGAACCTGGGAACTTAGTTTTAAAATACTCCCATTAAGCCATATCCGTTCTCCAAGTTCTACCGAATTCTCGAAACAACACGCAGTTGATTGGCGGGACTTAACACTAGGGTACCTCTGCCTACCCTGCTGCGAGATTCAGCGTGAAGGCAAAAAGTAAATAAAATTCACTAAAGTGACACGAAGTAGTCAAAACATAACATCAAAAAATTTTGTCGTAAAGAAAAATATATATATTATTTCAAAAGAATTAAAAACAATGAATAATATACGGTATGATGTCATGTCATTTAAATAAAATGTTCCGAAGATAATTTAAGTCTGGCTTGAAGACAAAAGGAAAGTAATTTGTTCCAAATGAGAACTTGTATGGTAAAACAGACGATGACTTTTAAAAAAATGTTGATATATTATTATTACTATTTGCAAATTTACAATTATTATTAGATATATAGGGAGAATTCCTCTAGTAAAGAGTAGAGGCTACGCGTCGCGTAAACGCACGGTTGTGGGTTCGATTCCCCAACCTGTCGCGTTTACAGCGCCGCGACTGGCCTCAAATTTTTTTGTAAAATCATCCGTCACTAAATCCTTTTGCTGCACCTAGTCAAAGCAAATTTACTGATCACTTTGAAGTGATGTGATTTCAAAATATTGAAGTCACTTTATTCACCACTTTTTTGCCACAATGGAACGGAAGTGTCTTAATACTAGGTTCCCAGGCCCCCTCTGCCTACCCTGATAAATATAAGTTACAGCATGAAAATAAAAAGGTGATGGAAACAACTCTATTATTTCATACATACAATGTTCTCCCAACCAGGATTTGTACATCACTTGCAATCAAATTCACATTTCAAGAGCAAATCTCAAATAAAATTAAGTTTATTAAATTTCTTCGTATATTATATAAGGCACCACATACCTACCTACAACATACTCATATCTCAAGGTAACTCGCATTACTTGAATTCTTGCATTTATCAGAGACCAACGCGTCGACTGTAATCTCATAACTCATAAACTAATTGTATTGCTTAATCTAGAAAATCCTTTCGTCGCGTACAATCTTTCTTTTGATTAAAATATAGGCTCTCTCATATTGTTGTAGTGGAAATGTGGAGCAATTGCCCTTTTTTTCCATTTCTCCATCACGATGTAGATGTAGATAACAACATTTTATTTGTGTTTTTTTTTAATATATAATTTATAACCATATAAATAAAGCATTTTATTTTAACAGCGGTCCCCGTGCGGCTACGCTCGCTTGAAATATATGAATGTTTAGTTCAGTGTATCGTCCCGCAAAGGGTTCCAATACCAATTTTAGAATTGTAGTTAGGAAATATCTTATAGGTTTTGGTAACACGGCAAATAAAGTCAACAAACTTGAGTCTGCGGGCATATATACTTATTTAGTATGAAAAGAACTAATATTTTTTTTACTTTTCGGATTAACAACTGTAGGTCTGCGGGAAGTACACTGTAGGTTTTAATTACGCGGTGAATTTCATACGAAATGAAGCAAAAATGATACATAAATTCACATTTCTTTTGACTGCATTATATTAGAAGTTTAGTTTCTGTGCTCCAAATGACTGGTATCTGATATTAATTTCTCAACGCTCAAGTAAAGTGGTCTTAGTAGATTTACAAAAAAAGTGACCCTATAAGGGTTTCTTTTCCTTTGAGGTACAAAACCCTAAAAATGGATTGATTATTTTAGTTTGGTTATGTATTATATGGTATAAAAAATTGTAATTTAAGTGTTTTAAGAGTTTCCAAATTAAATACGAAAATCAATCAATCAATTGATTTCAATTCAATTGATTTGATTGTGGTATTGAATACAAAACTGTTTAGTTACTTCACATCTGCTTAGAAAAATAGTAACTGCACGCACACTGCGAACGTAGTTTTTCCCACATAAATACCGATTTCGCAGAAATTCCGGGTTAAAATGAAATAGATTTTATATTGCTCCACAGATTTGTATATATCGATCAGAAATTTTAAGCACTACGTGGCTGCTTGAGAGGGTATCAATTTACATTGTAGAATAATAAATCTTGAAATCTCGGTCTATATTATAATCTTATAATCTCGTGTTTTTTTATCATCGTACAAATAATAATTTACAATTAATATTAAACTACAAAACGTTGAAAATTAAATATTTGGCCAAATTAATATAAGAGTTGTATAAAATAACTGCTACATCATTTAGCAAATTTGTCGAAGTAAGTACTGTAAATTGACAGAACTTTTTTATTTATCAACCGATTGAATGAACGAATGAACAGAAACCCTACGTTAAGCTTGTCGGAATCCAATTGTGAAAACCGCATTTAAGTCGATTAAGTCGATTCTGAAATCAGCGATAAAAACCCACAAACAAACAGAGAAACATTTTAAAAATCATTAAATTAAAATTAGCTTCACGCTATATCCCGCACACAGCAGGGTAGGCAGAGGGAACCTAATGTTAAGACACTCCGTTCCCCACTTTCTGCCGAATTTTGGAGGCATTGCGTGTTGAGTGGCAGAACTCAACGCCGCGCTTTGCCTCGACACCAGAGCGAAGAAATGAAAATATAAATTTATGTAAATACTTCATCTCCTCGAGCGGGGATCGAACCCACAACCAGTCGGAAAAATCATTATTTTGGTAATAATCATTTTTACTTATATATCTTCCATGTACAGACACTGATCCGTTACAATTTTATTATAAGTATAGATAAAAAGTGAAGAGTCTGTCGCTGGCCTACTGCTGGCTGACATGGGTGTGACTGTAACACGACGGTTGTGGGTTCGATTCGTTCGGTTCGAGTGGGGACTCGAGGAAATGAAATATTTATTTAAATTTATATTCTCATTTCTTCGCTCTGGTGTCAAGGCAAAACGCGGCGTTGAGTTCCGCCACTCAACACGTAATGCCTCTAAAATTCGGCGGCAGGTGGGGAATGGAGTGTCTTAACACCAGGTTCCCTTTGAAAATAAATAAAAAGAGAAAATGTCTCGAATTATAATAAAACAATACAAATCAAACACAATTTATATTTTAGTCGAAGAAACAAATGTCCTAAGAGAGCCTTGAGTGTGATTTATCGAAGTTGCTCTCGTTGTTCAAGGTATTTCACCTATTATTGAAATTAATTAATTTTTATAAGTTATTTTAGTTTTTTTGTCTAGTTATAATTAATTCCATCTTTTTAAGAATTTTTTATATTAAAAAATATTTAATAAGCGCACGTGTTCTGACTGTAAACGCGATGGTTGTGAGTTCAATTCCCACTCTGGGAAATCGATTATTTTTATTTTATCGTTCTGGTAACAAGAATAAGGCTGTTCTTTGTAGAATAGGCTGTTTTTGCGGTGTTGAGTTCTACCATTCAAAACGCTGTAAATATAAAAATATTGTTTGGTTTATGCAAGCTAATACAATTTATTGTCACATTGTATCCCGCATGTTACACTTCAATTTTCCGCCGAATTCTGGAGGTGTGTTGAGTGGTGGAACTCAACGCCGCGCTTTGCCCCGACATCAGAGCTAAGAAAGTTGACACAACCACACGCTTCTGTCCCCACGATTGGCCTACAAATACCAAATTTAATTACAAAAATGTCAATAATAAAGGAAACTTGCACCAATATGACCTTGTTTCTAGCCAATACAATGGCCAACCAGAATCAAGAAGTCATACTAATTAGTTATTAGATCTCGCCTTATAAGGATCGTCGGCCATGGACGAGGCCGCGGCTGCAAATAGTGGTGCATAATAATAGTACGTTCACCTCGCTTAAATATATATATTTTTTTCACAGTATTTGGTTATTTTAAAGGCATTAATACGAGATTATAGATTGATTGAGATTATATGAGATTTATTTATTTTTTTAGTTAAATTCTGTTGTTTGCTTGATATAGCTGTTGTTTGTCAAAGTTGACAAAATATGTTTTTATCTCTTTATACCTCATAAAGCTGAGTAAGGAGAGATCTAGTGTCAAAACACTCCGCTCCCTCTGAACCGCCCAATTTGAAATATAGCGTGTCGAGTGACGGGACTCACCGCCGCGTTTAAATTATTGTCAGAGGTTGTGTGGAAAAGAATATAATTATTTTCAACATACAAACATCACGTTTACAATAAAACGCTATCGCAGCGCCGCGACGACCCAGACAATAAATTGATGCATACAATACGCGTTGCCATAGCAACGTGTAGACAAAAAGGTATAAGATAGGTACACATATATACATTCAATCCAATGCTTGGGAAGTATGTTCAGTAAAGATGGAAGTTACGAGATGGATGTGGAAATGCATATTGCTGCAGGTTTCAGGTTTCAGGTTAAAGAAAGAGGTATGTAGAGACCGTAGCGTTTGACGCTCCATTCTCTATTATTATCCTCTAGTGATAAAGCGTGAAGCTAGCTTAGTTTTTAGTTTATGTATATTCAATAGGTCACATCAAAGCAAATCGAGAAATAATTTAAGAAATTATATATTAGTTTCTCTAATAAGAAATCTTATTTTTGTAATAGAAAAAAATCCGACAGTCGTCGGTTCGATTCCCATTTGCAAGAATTAAACATTAAGTATTTTCATTTCTTCGTTCTGGTAACCAGACTAATCCTCCACTTAATACGCAACGCGTGGAGAATTTGACGAAAAGCGGAACGGATTAAAAATAATTTCCTCTACCTACTCTATTATGTGCGGTAAACAAGTGAACCTAAAAAAAACTTCAACAATAATACTGTTATCACATATCATGATATCACAAAATTTCAGTATCAATATTATTATAATCTTATTATGATAAGCTCGCCACTAATTCCAATTTTTTGCGTATTAAAATAATAAAGATATAAACAATTAATGTATCATCATCATCATCACCATAAAAATAACTATTACTTTTATAATCACGACTGTGAAGATTAATTCCGTCTTGATTCACATTCATTTAGATATTAGATTAGATGTAGTTTTGCTTTTAACTTTGCCATTACCAAGTAAAGTTAGGTTTTCTTTGCAGTTGTTTGTTTATGTTTAATTCTCCTCTAGCGAACCATTCCCGGCTTCGCCTTTTTAACTACACGATTTACTAATCTTAATTTATTGCGTGTTTTAACATAAAATTATGGTTTTACAAAATATTTTAAATTGATATAGTGGTTTTTTAGTAAATGTTAAAGGAAGTTTATTAAAATAAAATAATGAAAACTGCATCAAAATCGGTTTGCTAATCAGAATTTATTTCGTATCTATTATAAAATTTTGGTTTAACAAAAAACTTGAAATTGATGTAGCGTTGTTTTTACTAAATGTTGAAGGAAGCTTGTTAAAATAAAATAATAAAAACTGCAAAATCGATTTTTTTAAAATCGGTTTATCGGTCGTCTCTGAGCTTAGCGTGCACGAGCCTAATGTCAAACAGACAAAAATCATCGTTTCTGGTTCTACAACATTATAATAAATGCTCACAATAATAGTTTTTCTCATATATCTTACATATACGGACACAGATCATTTACATTTTTATTATATGTATGTATGTCAGTTCATTCCTAGAACGTATTTCATAGTTTCACTTATAGGTTACTTTAATAGTTTCTTATATTTTTTTAAATAAAAAATACAATTCTCAACCATTTAGCGATTACATTAGCAACAGTTATCAATGGTGGTGATTGAGCTGATATTGGCATAAATTGAACGGATGTATATAAATATGTATTAGTAATCTATAAAATATTTTAGCATATACCTACGTATATCAACCAAGATGATCTGATAAAATATAGGCGTATCACATTGTGTGCAATCATCGCTTAGTTACAAATTACACAATGATAATATGCTTTGCCTCTATTGAAGGTTTGAAAATAAAATTAAATCAGCTTCACGCTGTATCCCGCACACAGCAGGATATGTTGAGGGAGCCTAGTGTTAAGACACGCATTATCCAAGTTTCCGTCAAATGTTGGGCATTGCGTATTGATAGGCGGAACTCAACGCGGCTCTTTTCCTCGACACCAGAGAGAAGAATAATACTTAATAATTTTAATGATTATGTAAATATAAGCATTGAAAAGAAATAAAAATAGGTATAGGCACTTGCGCGTCGTTGAGTTCCGCCACTAAACACGCAATGGTTCAAAATATAACGGAAAGAAGGGAAAAACCCCTAAAAAGCTAAAAAAATCTTATAACTATATTATAAGGTTTTTTTTCACTTCGTTCCCTTCGTGTGGTATTAAGTCATGATGATAATCGAAAAACAACAAAATATATAGATATTTGATTTTGATTAAACGATATTTTGCGACGTCTGTTGATCTATAATTACGATTTATACTTATTTCCATGATAATACGTCACCTTGATAGATCGTCAGCTAGACACTGTATTATTTATCACTAAATCTATTGAAGTCAAGGGCTACAAGTGCTAATTTAATATCAGGTCATATAATTTCACCGTAATCTTAGCAAAACGTAAATAATGATCTTTAAAAACCTTGATTTTATTTTTTTCAATCTAGGAAATTAGTTAATGCAATAATATTTGAATATTAATTGAGCATCGACATTCTGCCACATTTTATCCATAGATTATTAGGTAAGATTTTTCTAAACGACTACGTGCATACAAATATCCATATATATATGTCCATTACCGCGTAAATTAAATAGAAGATACTATTATTAATTTCGTATTATTCGAGCTTACTGCCCGAAAAACGGTTTCCACTGTGTTTTTTTCTGAATGTCTCATATGACTGTTGATCTGGGTGGGTCTTGACAGTGACACCGGGTGGAGAAAGAGAGGTATAAGACGCCACTTAAAATATATGGATAGGAATAGCCGCTTGAGAAGGGATCGCAAGCAGAGTAGGAGTTTATAATCATTGGGCCCCATCAAGTGAGAGGCAAGGGTCCCGGTTTTCAAAAATACCAGAGCTGGACCAACTGTAGGTCTTAAAATACCGATTTAATTTTACTACCGAAGTTACGGTATTTTCAATTGAATTAGCCTCGTGACTAGAGTTTGTTAGATAGGACTGGTACCGCTTTCACGGACTCTACTCTGAATAGGGAGTGTAGTAATAGGGATCATCAAAATCTATCCGGGTCTCAACCTGGGGGGAGGGGCAGGGACTCAGTTGGTGGTGGGACAAGCCATAGTAAATTTTGTGACGTGAATTTAGATTTACTTATATTATATATATTTACTTATATAAATTATAAGATTATTAACTTATTACTTCATAGTTTAAAAAAATACATACTAATCGTATTGTACTCTTATTGAAGTATTTTCTAGAATACAAAATAACTCGTTTTCTATAATATAAAGTGGTGAAGGGAATATGTAATGGTTTATGTAATTTTAATTCTTATGATAATTATGATAATATGCTTATAGTTGAAAACTTTGGAATCACTTATTTGCTTGACAATTAATACATTAAATAAAACAAAATATTTTAAATATTTTAATGTCATGTGTGCGACTATAAACGTGACAGGTTGTAGGTTTGATTCCAACCCGAAGAAAGTGATATATCATATTTTCACTTTCCTCGCGCTGGTAATGAGACAAAACGTTTTGAATTCCACCTCTTAACACGCAATGCCTCAAGAATTCAGCAGTAAGTAGGGAACAAAAATGTCTTAATGGGAAACGGAGTATCTTAACACTAGGCTCCCAGGTTACCTCCCCTGGGTTCCCCAGGTTGCTTACCCTGCTACTTGTAATACAGCATAAAGGTAAAAAATCTAAAAAATAAATCAGCTTCACACTGTATCCCGCATACAGCAGGGTAGGCACAGGGAACCTAGTGTTAAGACATTCCGTTCCCCACTTTCTGCCGAATTCTGGACGCATTGCGTATTGAGTGGCAGAACTCAACGCCGCGCTTGGCTTCGACATCAAAGCGAAGAAATATTAATACCTTAAATCAAGATAGTAAATATTTCATCTCTTCGAGTGGGGATCGCACCCACAGTCAGTCGGTTTTACAGTCACACTTTGCCCTGCGTCACGACTGGCCTCAAAAAACGTAAAACACGATTATATATTATGTAGAATCAAAAACAGTATTACAATCTTGCACACTTTTGTTGCTCGTATAGCCGAGATATGGGCAGGCTTACACAGAGATTTGTACGAGATTAGATGAAAACAGTCGGAGTGCAGTAAATTAATATAACTACTAGTCGATAAAGACACGAGCCACGAACCATCCACGTGCCTTACTAAATCCATTGTAAATGTCGTAGAAATACGAAGAACCTATTGCGGTGGTCGTTTTCGATGATCGGTATGTTGAGAACGGAGTGAACTATCACTATGTTGTCTTTTGGTATCTGCGTATGCACAGTATGTTATTTTATATGTAGCACAATAGCATATTTAAAACAAAAGAAAGTAACTAAATTAAAAAGACATACTGATTGTCTTAAAAACTCGCAATTCTAGAATTGAATTTTAGAAAACCAGTATATAGAAAGTGTGCAATGGTGAAGTGTATGATTGTAAACGCAGTAATTCTAAGTTCGATATCCACTCGATGGAATGAAAAAATATATATTTTCCGATTCAGGAAAATAAAGTGCGGCTTTAAGTTCCGCCAGTCAACGAGCAATTCATCTAGTTCGATAATAAAGAACAGAATGCTTTGACGTCATGATGATCATAATTCGAGATAAATTATAAAGCAGAAAAAAACTGTATATATACGTTCATAATATGAATGTTATTCCGCACTTAGAAAAGAAAAATACTTTTTTTGAAACGTACAAGCGCTCTGACCGCTAAGCCATACGAAAAGTACGGTTTCCAAGAGGCGCAGGTTCAAATTCCGCTCCGTTCAAATTTTTATACGTTTTCTAAAAAAGTACCTACGTATAATAACGATTCATTGTAAGCCCGGCTTTAAGCAAAGTAGATTATTTGAGCAGATAAAATCATTAAATAACTTTCATTGTGTCTATACACATTCAAAACATTCACGGTTTATGCGTACTTCTTATCCATATCTAAACATTATCTAATAACATGATAGAGATTTAGTACCTAACAACTTTTTAATATTTTTTTTTATTATTTTTACTTTGCTTTACGATGATTTTTAACCGACTTCTATAAAAGGAGGAGGGTGTTAATTGGACTGTATTTTTTTACGTTTATTACCTCAGACATGTTGACTGCGTTAATTTGAGTGAATTAAATTAAATATATTTTTTAAATTTGATAGCTATCGAGTATATATAACAGGGTATACAGAAGAAACTTAGACTTAAATAACTCCGTTCTTCATATTTAGCTGCCGTGCGCCGTCGATTTTTCTTAACTTAACGCCGTGATTTGTCTTCCAACCAGAGCGAGAAAGTGATTCATTCATAAGTGGAAATCGAACGTACATACATGCGTTTACAATAAGACGCTGAGCCGCTGCGCCACGCCGGCCTCATTCCTCCAATGCAATTCTTATAATATTTATTTATTATATATAAATCATAAACTTTATAGCTTCTAGCAACAAGGAACCTTGAACAGAATTATAAAACAATTACATAAGTAAATAATAATGGATAAATAATATTTAATTCCATCTTATAACTATTTTGATTATGAAGAAGATTCAGTACAAGTTCAAGTTATTTTTTAATGTGCAAATTAGTAGTATATTTAGTTATTTTATTAAGCACACCACGCTATATCTCTCTCTACCCTCTCTCGTCTGCTCTTAACACAGACTTAACAATAGATTCTTTTATAAACTCATATCTAACTAGGTTTTAACTAGATTTATTTATTACTTAATATATGCCAGTCGTGCGCAGGGGCACAAGTGTATGACTGTAAACGCGATAGCTTGTGGGTTCGTTTTCCACGCGAGAAAATGAAATATTTACTATTTTGATTTCCTCGCTCTGGTGGCAGAGGCAAAGCGCGGGGTTGAGTTTCACCACTCAACATGCAAACACGGTGAAAAGTGTATAACAGCAACAAATTGATTAAAAATAAAAACTTAGCTTTACGCTGTATCCCGCACACAGCAGAGTAGACAAAGGGAACCTAAGTGTAAAGACACTCCGTTCTCTACTTCCTGCCGAATCTGGAGGCATTGTGTGTTGAGTGATGGAAGTCAATGCCGCGCTTTACCGAGACGAATAATTGATTCTTACCCTATATGTAGATTTTATAGGAAACGGAGTGTCGTAACACTTGGTTCCCTCTGTATGTAGGATACACAAAAGCGGGATACAGCGTGACGCTAAGATAATCAATTGGATATTAGGTACTACTTAACAATAACACATAAAACGTGTATTTAACATGACTTAGTAGTTTTGCACAGATTTCATTTGTTTTTACGGTTATAAGAGTCTGTTTCTGCATTATAATCTATTTACTTATCATAAGTCAAACACGCAAAAACGACTGAGTGTATTTGGACAAGAATTCACAGAAAAATACTTTTAAATACTTTTTGCGACCAGTCGGGGCGCAGGGGTACAAGCCTGTAAAATGTAAATGTAAGCGCGACAAATCGTGGGTTCGATTCCCATTCGAGGAAGTGAAATTTTATATAGAAACATAACGCAGCGCTGAGTTCCGCCACTCTATACACAATGCCTCTAGAATTCAGCGGAAATTAGGTATTGAGCCTACTCTGCTGCATGTGGTATTCAGCGTGAAACTGAAATTAGTTAGTACGTACTTGAAGTTTTGTTAAACTAAACGCTATATTGGGGTTAACTTTATAATACATATTGCGTATTAGGTGCAACAATAATGTATTGGCATTTTTTTATGACGTCAAAACTTGGTTTTAATCTAATTAGTGTTATATGTATTTTTATTATCTGCGTAAAAATAATTTAATTTGTACATGATATTGCAAAAATTGAAAATAGAGCTGGTAACTCTCGAGCTTTAATTAATCTAAATAAATAAAATGTGCCATAGAGCACCGTCATTTTTTTTTTATATTTGACAGCTTTATCTATGGCTTAGTATGTTAATTCTGCCTAACCCGCAAAAACGACATGTCTGTGTTAAAATCAAATACGTTTCAAACGAAGACTTATCTAATATTTACAAATTTTGCAAACACGCTTTCATTTTGTATTTAAACGCCATAATGAGCATTATTACGTACTTAGTAGGCATTTGTAAGTCTGTATATTTGTTTTTCTAATCTAATGAGAAAAGTAAAGGATAGATTCAAAGATTTATCTCGTGTAGACCGTAGTTTAGTTACGTAACACAAGAGTAATATGTGTACTCGTGTTGTCTATTGCCTCATAGCGTTGGCTATATTATATGCAGGTACGGATATCGAGAAATGCATAGAAATATTACAAGATTTCTAGCAATTTCTTTGGCATTAGGTAAATCATTGGAGGGAATTCTATAATAATTTTATTTCCATAAAAGGATGCTGTACTATATTAGGGAATAGTTTATATTTTTTTCTTTATTGGAAGCGGTAGTGCCGGAGCGCAAGCATGTGACTGTAACGCTACGGTTGTGGGTTCAATTTCTAAATTTTTTATTTATATTTTAATTTCTCCGCTCTGGTAGCAAGGCAAAAGTGCGGCGTTGAGTTCCGCCACTCAACACGCAATGCCTCAAAGATTCTTTGAAAAGTGGGGAACGGAGTGTCTTAACACTAGGTTCTTTTCAGCGTAACCTTTTTTTTCAGCGTGAAGCTGCAAAAAGGGAACGCTGTAATTCTACTCTTCCTGGCACGTACGGCACCAAATTTAGAAGTCGTTAACTTTTTCAGTTATTATTGAATAATTATTAAATCTTTAAAAAAAAATTAAGTATTATATCGAAAATCAGACACTCCCTTCCCCAATGTTCGTCAAAATCTCGAGGAATTGGCGCACCGGTCACGGCGGAAAAATATTACTGGGACATTTATCAATGTCGTAGATTCTAAAACCAAATATATTTTTAAAATTTTTATCCGTTTTTCAGTGCGTTTGTGAAATGGCTTCACCAAATTAATGCAATTTACATTATTCAATACTGGCAAGCCTCGTTTAACATTAAGTATCTATTTGTTTTATTATAATCGGGTCATAAATAAAAAAGTTACATTATCCAAATACCAACAAACTCTTTTAATCAAAATCTACGTTTATTCAAATTGCAATATTTACGGACAAAAGCCAATTTTTATTTGCTTTTTTTAATTTTGCCTTAAAAATTCTTTATTGTTTTAACTATTCGTATAACTTCAGGAGGCCATTGATGGAGCAAAGGCACAAGCGTGTGACTGTAAACGGGAAAGGTTGTGGGTTCGATTCCCACTTATTTAATGTGATAATTGTTCTTGATTATCTACATCATTTTATAAGGCAGATAGGGAACTAGCAACGAATACATATTACATAGGTACCTAGTTAGAAGTTATAGGATATTCACACAATATTTAAATCAACTTCAACATGCTGAGTGAACAATGGCGGAATACAACGGTCAGTTTCTTTTATCCATGCAGGGGAAGCACCTCAAATAAAATTAAATAGACATTTTACAGTTGGGCATGTCCAACTCAATGGCGTCATCGTCATTGCCTTGACCTCTCTTTTTTGTATTTTATTATTGAAATTGTTTAAATAATTACTTCAACGCTTATTTGAAAGGAATATGTTACTTACATTTTATACTAGCGGTCCGCCCGCGGCTTCGACCACTTCTCATCTATAATATTTTTATTGTTTTGCATTTAAAATTATATAATTTATACTTTCAATCATGAACTGAACTTGTTATTACAATTTGGGCGAAAATGACGCCCATTTCCATTTTTATTTCGTTATTTAAGGATAACTAAGGAATACACAAAAAAAGTAAGTCCGACCAATAGTTCCGAAGACCTTATCGTTTTAATAAACAAATAAATTCTTCAGCTTTATTATACTATATATTGTAGATAATATAATTGAATATAGATAAATTTATGGTTTATAACACAACAATTAAAATTATATAATTTTTATCATGGCGGATAAAAGCGGTAAATAAAATATCACCTTCTAACGTCAAAACTAATTTTAGCGGGAAAATTAAAACAGGAAAAGCAGATTATTATCTGTGTAAAACAAATTATAACAGGTAAAGAAAAACGATTGTGTTATATTTTTATATAAAAAGTGCGTAGCGCGTAGCTCCTTCTGTAAGACACACAAAACTGATATTTTTAATTAATTGAAATGAATGAGTGAAAATAACTCGTGAAATCACATTTAAATAAAGTAATAGTTAAATTTAATTATTTTTTTCTATTTTAATATGCCAAAATGTAATTATCCAATTATACGTATTATAATCAATCTTTATTTGAATTTGTCCTTACATACATTAATTAGCAATTTGTTCACAAGATATTAACAATATCGCGATTCAAAAATATCGTCTATATATATATATATGTATTAAGTGTTCGGGATATCTAATCTTTCGATTTCATAAAACTCGTGTGGAAAAATTGTTTACACAACGTAAGATAATGAACATATTCAAGGAGAGAATAATCATGAAGTTGTTTTTTCCCATATAATAATAAAACCCATATGAGACCACAGTATAAAATTCGTAAAAGATGATTTATTTTAAAAGTTTAATAAAACACAAACAAATAAAACGTAAAGTCATGGTTTCTTTTGTTCCAGTTAGAGAAGAAATCTTCTTTTCGTTGTCTCCTACACTGTAAAGAATCTTTATGAGCTATAAAGTACATACTTTTGTATTAATAACCGCAAAACGAACACATTGACTATTATGAAAATATTGACGATCATATTCTCCGAATGGTTGTTGTAAAAGTTAATAAAACAATTAGTACCATTTGAGTTGTAAGCTTCCTAAATTTGTCGTTTCGTTTCAAAATGCGAAAAGAATATTTTGGGAAAAAAAAATTGTAAGTAGTAAAAGTAAAATGACTACAAAATAACAAAACCAAAACATAAAAAATAAAATGTGAAGTTGACAAATCAATTTTTAGAAAAATGCAACGAATCTCACCGTGCCTATCGTACCTTGATGTGTTCATGTCTTTAAATAATAAAAAAATATATATAAATAAAATTGTATATTAAAGATCAAATAATCAGTTACTAAAAATCTACTTGCACTGTTAATTATTATAATGAAAAAAAAAATGCCGGTAACCCGCCATACGAAAGGGAGAATTACATTAAAGTTTTGTAATGTTACCACTCTCACCCCTATAACGATAGTAGAAAAATATGCTATGCTATAACCTATCTGCTTCACAAAAAAACCTACAAATCCACAGAACATTGGTTACAATTGTTATTTTGACCTCTGCGGGAATTATATTAGGAATATAACAGCACTTTAATGATTTCGGTTCCGCATACGTGAAACATTTTATTTTCCTTCTCGTTACATTTTCCTTGTAACGTCTACCATTACATGTTAGAAAAACGATTAAATTATTTTTAGTTTGGATCATACAATTATTTGCTTAAATATAAATAATTAATTAATAATAGTATTTTTTTATCATCTGGCTGGCGGTTGAACTGGCTGACTGAAGTCAACTTCTCGCTGTGTCTAATAAGAGCGGAGAAATAGAAGTAACTAATTTGACAAAAAGTGTTCGCAAATTACAAAGTAAATTGTAAGAAATACTTAAAATGTCATAAAAGATAAACATAAGTTACTGTCGTAAGGTACGAAGGTTGCGTGTTCAAATCCTATACATGGATAATTATATCTAATACTCTACTGATAATATGTCTTCCGGTCCAAAAAGGAAATGGTTGAGTTGATTGAATAGAATATTTGATGTTTTCATGTTTTGACTCAGTAACGACCTATTAGGAGAAAAAAAATATAAATGATGAAATGAATTGTCCTTTATTCCGACTTGTTTTTTTTCAATTCTCCTTTTTCATTATATGGCCACGTCTAAATACATTAAAATTAAAAGAAAACACATGACATATTCTTAAACAAAATTTTGATTCACACCACCGCCGTGGCACATCGATTTTTTATATTTTCATAAAATGTAATCTCCACATAAAAATATATAAAGTTTTTTAATAAATCCTATTAAAAAATATCATATCGCGAAACGAACTTGCGCGTCTTGGGAATTACCCAAGAGGCGGAGATGGACGGTTCTCAAGAGGCTCGATTAGAATCCCGCTACGTCCAAATACCTACGGTTTTTAAAAATATTTCTTTTTTTGTTACTTGTTACTATATTCATTGCATTATCTATGAAATGTAAAAAATAGAGATAAAATAAATATTATTATCTTTATAATCGGTTAATTATATAATATACTGATATCAATGTTAGCTGTCTGAAAGGTTTGCTGTTGCGGCGCCTGTATATTGTAATGCTCGTTTCTCTAATCTAATAATCTACACTTATACTATTAATTATAATAATAAAATAATTATATTATCTATGAGATCAGACGTGACGCAGGTTCGCAAGCGGCGACTGTAAGCGCGATTGTTGTGGGTTCTGTTCTCCCTTGGGGGAATTAAGTGTTTTATATTTTCATTGTCTCGCTCTGGTAAACAGGCAAAGCGAAGTGTTAAGTTCCGCTACTCAACACAATATTTTAGTGGAATGCTTGCAGAAATGGCCTGCGACTCAACATAAAAAGGTTGCTGTCACTCATATTCTATGTCTATGTAATAGTATGTGACATAATTGTATGGAGAAATGTCTATAAAAAAATAAACATTATTAGGAGAAAACTGTCACATTTTTGAAAACAAATATTAAAAAATATATTGTATAATTTTAGTATATACCTCTATATAGTATATATCTACATACATTTATGTAAAATAAAATATAAACAACAACTTGTTTAGGTTCAAATGACACTAGAAAATTCTCATTTATTTTGGATAGATAATTTGCTTTATTGTCTAAAAACTGTGTAGCAACGTCACCAGCAACCACATCGTCTCGTCTCTAACAATTCGTCCGAAAATATAATATCGATATCGAAAATTAAAAACCTAGTGATGTATGAGATTACTTAGTTTACTTTATTCTATTCGATAAATGAGCAGAGAAAAGATAACAGAAACAGCATCACGCTTTTCCACACATGTCAGGAACCTAGGGTCAGCAACCTAGTGTTAAAAAAAATAACTAACAGATTGTATCGCTATGATACGATCGTTGTAGTAAATACTTATAATATCAATTTATAGTATAGTTAATTAAAAACTTTAGCTTACGTTATTAATTTTGAAATGTTTATAATCTAGAACTATTTATAAAATACAATAAATGTACAAGTTCTTTTTACACACCTGTACCTACCATTATTGACATTTTACTTTTAAATTTTAATCACTATCCTTACATAGGCAATATAAAATATTTTTGGCTATGCATTTTTTTAAAGGCTTTTATTTACATTTGTCCAAAATTTCTGGATCAATGGGTCTTCCATGGTGGAATCTAACGCTCTTATAACGAGAGGAGATTGGATACAATGCCTATTGATATAGACGTGGATACTCCACGCTGGCTTTAAGTAATCTATGAAAAATCAAATAAACTTGTCGTTTAGTGATAACCCTAGTGCTTCTTAAGCATAACCTGTACACTCATGTGATACATCCTTATATTATCGTTGCCAAATCTCGCACAAGACGCCAGTGTCAGTGCCTTGTTCAACAATATAGGTCGCTGCCGGCCGAGTGTTCAAAATTCTTAGTTTTATCATTAGATTACAATTTTCTGAAATATTTTATATTATTCTTATAGTTATCACGTTTTTTTTCCATTTTTTTTTTGTATTTTTTTATTTCATGTGTTTTTTTTGAAAGGTGAGTTTTTTTTATTATCTATTTTATATTTTTTTTTATTCGGTTGATATCTTTTTTTTTAAATGTGTTTAAAGTTGTTTTTTTTTATAAATAATGAATATAAACGAATAATTACAAATTATTAATATGACGTCTTCTTCTTCTTCTTCTTGTAAAAAGTAATTGATACATTGATATATTTCTGCAATATTACATTTAAATTGTCATGGGAATGAAGATAACAATAAAATAATAGAATCATTACAAAAAAATGTGTAATAAAAAAAAAACTTTAATATAAATATTAATTACATTCGTAACTATTAAATATTTTCAATAATTGAATATTGCATTTAATCATATGGCATATGCGTAATAATAACTTATTTATTATAGTACATACCATACGACCATCGTGCCGATAAGTTCCCGCGGAAAACCGGCGTTTCCATTTTTTATTTTCAACAAAAAGACGATCGCGAACTTTGTATATTTTTAAATCAGAATATAAACACTAATAACGTTGTTTACTTAATTTTATAATATTTTTTTTACTACAATCGCGTTTTAAATTTTCATTTTACGCATTTTTTTTTAAATAAAATTGAAACCAATGCTGAAACATTGGAAAAGAACTGTTGTGCATAATATATAACATTTTGATATAGATCTGTTTTATCAGAGTCCAGAATGTTTTTCAGCCAACCTTTATTAAAAAGTTATACATCATATTTTATTATATAAATAAAATATTACGTAATATAATTTTAACATTCAAGAAAGAAAATTTAGCAAATTTTTTCATACTATTACTTACAGAGTTACATTTTCAAAATTCGATATAGCCATACTTCTTATATATTACCACCCTCAACTTCGTGTTCGTGGGAGTTCGCGGAGGAGTTTTGAATTGTTTTTTATTGTAAAAAAAATGTATATTCAGGATTTAAACCCATTTAAAATAAAAATGTTTTTGAAAGCAAATTTATAGTAATAGACTTTAATATTTAATAATGATATCATTAGATTGTTGACGGCAAGCGTCGCTTATGTTCATATCTTTAACAAGGAAACAATTTAGATATGTTATCAAAATATTTGGCATATTCGAGTACATATATACATATGTAGCTTAGCTTTTCCGGATTGGAAAACTGTTTATTGTATGTCATTTATTTATGTTATGGGAAATGTTTATATAATTTCTAAGAAAATGTATAAAATATTTGAAATATCCTTACTAGGTACATAATGTGTGTGTAAATTGGTTTCTTCCATACAAACATAATAGTTCAAATGTATTATAAAAGAATGTGATTTTGTTTCAAATTAATAGGTTTCATTATAAAATAGAATAATACATTTTTTCCGCGTTCCAACTTTGTTTTGTTCGTCGTCTTCCGTATTTCAACTGTCAATGTCTCCATTTCGGGCGGAAATGTATTATATCGACGACAGTCAACCTGCCCGCTGTACGGGATAGAGCGTGAAAATAAAAGAAAGAAATAATGTGAGGCAGTCGTGGCGCAGCGGCACAGTATTGATTGATATAAAATAAAAATATAGGATTTTTTTCATAAATCAAAAAACCTGTTTCGAAGTGCTCTCACTTAGATATGACGACATAGCATCTAATTTCCAATACTAATATTAGCAGAAACGTTTATTTATAAATTGTCACATACCATCGTACCATTACAATATATGTTTTAAACGTTCTCTTATAGTTTATCGTAGAATTGAACGACGACGGGGTACCTACAATAACCACGATTTGTATCTATAACAACTTGTAGCTATGCCCGCGTTCTTATGGAAATACATATAATATGGCGCAGTGGCACTAGTAAACGTGGCTGATTGTGGGTTCTTTTCACTCGGGGAAATGGAATATTTTCATCAGCTTCATGCTGTATCCCCAGTACAGCAGCGTAGGCAGAGGGAACCTAGTGTTAAGACACTCCGTTCCCCATATTCCGCCCAATTCTGATGGCATTGCGTGCTTAGTGGCGGAACTCAACGCCGCGGTTTTTGCCACATGACATCAGAGCGAAGACATGAAAATATAAATTAAAATAAATACTTAATTTTTAGAGTGGGGTTCGAACCCACAACTAGTCGTGTACAGTCACACACGTGTACCTGCGCCACTAGCCTCATATTTTTTTAGAAATATTATAGGAATATTTTTATTTCACTTTGCCTGCTCCAATATATGCGGGATACAGAGTGAAGCTGAAAAAAAAGTGCATAACATTGGCACATTCACTTTGGTATACTGACTCCAAGTAACCAGCCCATAGTCTTCATTGATATAAAGACTATCCAAAAAAAAAAACTCAATTCTAATCTACTTTTTGAGATTAGCGTGTTTAACCAAACAAATTCTTCAGCTTTAATATATTAAAATATATACATATATAATTTCTTTACGTTGAATTAATAGAATAAATTTACAAAAAAAAAACAGATAAACGAGATAAACTGACAAGGCGACTGTATCTCCACAGTATGCATCGTTTCCGTTCATATTGTGATGTATTTAACTATTTAATGAACATCATATGATCATAGTAGTTAAAGAACTCCTAGCATACTAACGGTAGCGGGTTCAATTCCGTGTTTTGTTGTATTTCAAAATAAGATGCAGCGTGACTTTTTCTGTTACCGAAAAAAGATATTATATATACAGAAAATGGTGGACGTACTACTATTAGTTTAGTACTATTAGTTTTTGCTGATCTACTTAAAAGTGAATAGTTGTAAGAGACGTTATAATTACCTTCCCACTTTGAGGCCAGTCGTGGCGCAGGGGCACGAGCGCGCGACTGTAGACGCAGGAGGTTGAGGGTTCATTCCCACTAGAGGAAATAATATTTTTATTTCCTCGCTCTGGTAACGCAAAGTGCTGCGTTGAGTTCTGCCAATCAAGACGCAATGCCTCCATAACTCGACAGAAAGTGAGGAACGAAAGTATCTTAATGTGAACGCAGTGTTTTAGCACTATTTTCCCAGGTTCCTTCTGCTTACCCTGCTACGTGCAAGATACAGTGAAAAGCTTAAAAAAAATAATTAGCTACTCTTACTTTACGCCAAATTCTGGAGGCATTGCGTATTGAATGGAGGAAGTTAACGCCACGCTTTGCATCGACACCAGAGCGATGAAATGAAAAGATTAAATATTTATATTATTTCCTCGCGCGGAAATCGAGTCCACAACCTGTCGCGTTAACAGTCACACACTTGAGCCTCTGCGTCACGACTAGCCTCAAAATTAAAGTGAGAAATTGTAAATTTAAATATAAGTATTTCCTCCATATTCATTTCTTTCATTTTTACGACTGTTATGTAGGCATTAAATAAAATTAGCTTTCATGGACTTTATAGCGTATAATTAGATTAGATTTTGTACATACCTTTGTATGATGTATGTTTTTGCGTCGAACGTTTTAAAGCAGTTGCTGTAGTTACGAATAAACATAGCGTACCAATTAAAAATACCTTTAGTCTTTTCCCGCTAAGCAGGACGCAGAAGGAACCCGATGTTGAGACATTCTTTTCACCAATTTACGCTAAATTAGAGAGACATTTCGTGTTAAGTGGCAGAACTCAACCCCGCGTATATCTTCTTACCAGATGCAGGAAATGAAAATAATTCATTCACTCGAGTGTGAATCGAACATACAACCGTCTTGTTTACAGAAAGACACTGTGCTGCTGCACCATGACGATTCACTATCCTTAATAATCAAATCCTATTAAGATTAGATTAATTGTAATGATTCTTTTTAACGACCGTCCTGGTTATTTCTTTTTAGCTAGTAAAAATAATAAAAGAGTTTTATATAACATCACTATATAGTCACTTACTTAATACACAACTGAGGTATGTAGTGACATCTATTAAAATATACGTACTATTTCGCATAGTGTGTAAAGGAGCGCCATCTTTTGTAAGGCTTAATAATAAATTATTTCCAACAAAGGCAATTATGAGTCAATGTCATATATGATAACGATAGTGAGTTCAGTTCTATAAAATCACACAAAAAAAATGTTTGATTTTACTTTTTATATTTTACAGTAACACAGTAGGTATTAATTGAGGTATCTACGTCGATTTCTTAAAACAAAACCGAACTAGGACGAGTCGGGCTCGCCCGCCGAGAGTTCCGTTAAAAATTCACATTTTCTAAAATTCAGGCTTAGCTTAGCCAGAGCCCTTTCATTTGATGCCTGACTTGAACTAGCGGCTTTAATATCAAATTTTGTCCTCTTTTAAAGGCTATCATTTTATACGATTTTACCACAAATATATGGTTTTCAGATTTTTTTCTGAACTAGTACTTACTAGTACCTGTTGATGCCCTCTGCCGAATTTCATAATGACAATGACAAGCTGAGAGCCGTCCCAGCGGAGCGGCACAGCGTCTGATCGTAAACGTGATGATATTTGGTTCGATACCCACTCAGGGGAATGAACTACTTTCATTTCTTTGCTCTGAACAAGACAAAGCGTCTAGAATATTAGGCGAAAAATGTGTAACGAAGTGTCTTAGCACTAGTACAAATATTTATAGTATATTTATCACATATAAAATAAATATTTAAATACTCATTGGGACCACCCACATCCGTCTATTAGCACATATCCACAACGGAAAGAGACTGTTCAGTCTCTTTCCTTTTTTACAAACAAAATTGGCTGTATTAGCATTCAGAAATACGATCTTAACGACACTACCTGTTGTCTCTTAATTAGTTAAGTATTTTCTTCCTTTTTAACCTGAACAATAACAATCTATTTATAGATTCAAGTAGATCTTGTATGACCATTGCTCAATTATATTGACTTCGACTTACAGTTTCATTAAAAAAAAAACGGAAAAAAAATCTTGCCGAAGTATGTGCAGGTGATTCAAAAATTTTGGCTTTATCTTTATATCATTGGAAAGCGGAGAAAAGAGTGTATTGACGCTAGGTTCTCCTTGACCACTCTGTTATAAGGGAAACAGCGTATTTTTGATTAATTTTCGTGTTATCTAAAAGGAAAGATGTATACCGTATTTCTACATCTAAACAGTGCACTTACGACGATTCCAACGTTCGTAATTTATCAATTTAAATAAAAATATTTTTTTTACAAGCAAATGTATGAGACAACCTATTGTTAAGACGCTCAGTTTAGCCGAAGTCTGGGAACATTGCGTGTTAAGAGGCGGAGCTCAACGCCGCGCTTTGGCTCGACACAGGAACAAAAAAAAGAAAATATTAAATATTTTATTTCCGCAGCGGAATTGAACCCACAACCAGTCGCGTTTACAGTTCCACTTTGTTACTCTGCGCTATGACTGGCCTCAAGGTCTTTCTTCCAAGTAATTAAAACAAAGCGATTTATTTAATTTTATATACATAAAAATAAATATTTTATTCTATAATAACAAAATGTATCTGTCTATTAAACTATAATATTATAGGATCTGCAATTGTATTATGTATATGAAGAACTCGTGTAAAAATGATAAACGACTGTTAGCTACATTTAAAAATAACATTATATTACCCAACATTATGAATTTTCCGATAACAATTTGTTTCGCTTAGCTTTGCTATAACAGTTTTATCGTCGACAGATTATGTAGGTAGGACGATTATTCTAAATTAACAATACGTCGAGAGTGACCCCCCTGAACTTGACTGTAGGTGGCTGCGCAGATTTGATATTAGGATTTTTTCTCGAGTGAACAATGCGCAGAAGTTTAGAAAAACTAACTTCAAGGCGGCCACGACTCGTCGGCCGTATTGTAAATATCGAATGTAAAATTGTTAAACACAATTATGCACGCTTCGCATAGCAAACTGGAAGAGGGGGGTGGGGGGAAAAATATCTGGTGGGGGGGCATGTAGTAACCTCGGTTTATCATTTATCCGGACTCATGTAGAAGCTATAACGCTATTTTGTTTTAGTAAACTTTGACGTAATTAACTCATTTGACTGTTTGTAATGAACTTATTTTAATTATTGTACAATAATGCGTTCGAGCTTATTTCGTCCTCGACGTGACAGTTCTGATACGGAGCCATTGCTACCAGCTATACCAGGACCTAATCAAATTCAATATGAGGTATGGAATCTTTGGAATGTATTATACACTCGTAATATTATATTATTAATATTTTGTAACCATTTGATTACTAAATATTAACACTATTTATTTGATTATAGAATACATTACCTACAATTTTGTTCATTTACATTACATAAGTTTAGTATATCAACGTTTTTCATATAGTAAAATCTTACGGTGAATTTATATTTTTATGTGATAATTATTTTAGCTCAAGTAAACCATTTACAAAATAAATGACTATAAATAAATAATAAAACATTTCAGCTTAGATAAGGTGTAGGTAGTTCGTTCATTATGTTCCGCATTTGGCTTCAGCTTATACAAAGACGCGTTGGCGTCTTATTGTCCTACTTGCTACTTGACCAGATGACTTTATATCTGGTGTTGCCATTTTATGTTTACTAATCGTTAATATAATATACCTTATGTAAAAAATAAAAAAAACCTTATGCAAGTATGATTTATTTTAATTAAAATACTAACATCAAGACAAGACCAATTATATTAATGATTTCTATTAAAAGATAAATTTAATCGGTCTTGTCATATTAAAATTCATATTTAAAAAAAATAAAAAATGGATTACATAAAAACTATAAAGAAAATACAAGCCCTATAGTTCATTGGCATAAATGATAACCTACCTTATTTATTCCAAAGGATTATCGGGAAAAAAGGAATGGAAAAATGAACAGACCGGACTGTTCATCCTAATAAATGTTTGGGCCGCGTTTCAGTTTAGATTCGGAGGATTGTTTTTATTAAATACTTTATTTCGGTTTTTATTTTTTGTTTTTTTTTTGGGATAAAATAATCAACCCGTTTGGTCTCTACAACGCCCCCTATTAACCATACATACCTAGGCTAGCTGATAAACCTATTATCTTCATTTTGCGTGAGGAAATGGTATCAAATTGATACCGTTTCTTACTACTTATAGATACTATCAATTTTTAAATTTATTTTCTATATTTTTTTAGTTTCAAAAAATTAGATCAGTACAAAAACTAAGTAAAGATAGTTCAAATTTAAAAATAAATAAGTCTGTTTAATAAACACGCATTTGTATGCAATATATAATATTTACTTTGCACTGCAGCGCAGTGGCAATGTAAACGGAAATTGGAATGTAAACGAAAAAGCCGTGGATTCGATTGCCACTCGGGGTAATGGATTATTTATTTTTTTTATTTTCTCGCTCTATTAATACAGCAATGTGCGCTCGTCGAATCCTGCCACTAACCAGGCGATGTCCCGAAAATTAGGCGGAACGTGGTCAACAGTGTCTTAACACTAAATTCCCTTGGTGTACCCCGCTATATACAAGATACAGAATGAAGCTAAGCTATGTAAATAGAATAATAGGCCTCTACTTCTCTACTTTTCCTCCGTTCTATATACTAATATATTTTTTAATAATATACCACCTTTTTTTAATTCCAGCAAACAGAAGGCAACTACGGTGCAATGGCACATGTGGGGACGTCGCAGTCGGTGTTGGTGGAGCCGAGGAGTGATAAAGCAAGGAAACTACCACAGTATATAGCTGCGCTGGCAGGTATATATTTTAAAATCTTAGTTTTTATATAAACTTGCGACCCGCTCGCGGCCTCGCCCGCTTGAACTATATTATTATTAATTTACTAGTCTAAGTTTCAGCCAAATCAATAAAACAGTTGTTTTGCGTAAAGCAATTTTGTGGAACTATATTAGTTAACAAGGTTGTGATTTTAAGGGTCCCGTAATACCCTGCTCTGTGCGGGATATAGCGTGAAGCTCAAAAAGAGATGTTATAACACAAAGAGATATATATTGTTTCGAGCGATTGTGTGTTAACCGGCGTCCTTGATTGCCGTCGAATAGAAATGGGAGAACTAAGTGTCTTAAGTGTTAACACTAGTTTCCCTCCGCCTAACCTGATGCGTAATACATCGTATAATTTAAAAAAACATAATGTTAACAGGCCCGTCGTGGCGTAGGAGCAAAAAGTGTTACTGTACAATCGACCGGTTGTGGTAAATGAAATATTTATTTATATTTTCATTTCTTCGCTCTGGTGTCGAGGCAAAGCGCGGCTTTGATTTCCGCCACTCAACACGCAATACCTCCAGAACTCGGCTGAAAGTAAGGAACGGAGTGTCTTAACACTAGGTTTCCTCTGCCTACTCTGTTGTTGGCGGGATACAGCGTGAAGCTGATTTCATTTATTTATTTTTTTAATAATGTTAAAACTACATAATAATCGTTATGTCTTTCTAATTTCAGCTGCCCTGGGACCGCTAGCTAGTGGAACTATGCTGGGATGGTCATCGCCAGTTGTTTTTAAAATAATCCAAAGCAACAACACTGATTATGACTTCGAAATTTCTCACCTCCAAGGAGATTGGATATCATCTCTCACAAATCTTGGTGGAGCTGCAATATGCTTTCCTATAGGCCTCATTATGGATGCGATAGGACGAAGAAACGCTATGCTTCTACTTGTTATACCCTTTGTAATAGGATGGTTCATGATAACTTTTGCAACGAACGTAGCTATGTTAATGGCTGGACGATTTTTGACAGGAGTTGGAGCTGGAGGCTTCAGTGTGGCAGTGCCAGCTTACGTTAGTGAAATAACAGAAGATTCTATACGAGGCGCAGTAGGAAGTTTCTTCTACTTGATGGTGACCACGGGTATACTTTATGCATATGTCGTTGGGAGTTATACAAGTGTTTTTATATTTAACATTACTTGTACTTTGATTCCTATTATATTTGGACTAATTTTCTTCTTTATGCCTGAAACTCCTAACTTTTTGGTCTCGAAAGGCAAACACACTGAGGCTAAAGATGCATTGAGACGACTGCGAGGAAGTAGTTATGATGTTGACTATGAACTGAATGTTCTACAAAAGAATGATGAAATTGCGAGAAACAATCCCGTATCTTTCCTGAAAGCTATCACAAAAAAATCTGCTATAAAAGCTGTTATGATATGTTACGCTCTGATGTTTTTCCAACAACTATCTGGTGTAAATGCTGTTCTTTTTAATTCGGCATCCATTTTTGGTAGCGCTGCTTCATCAATGTCACCGGCAGTTTCCAGCATTATTATAGGAGCAATCCAAGTTGTGGCAACGCTTACTTCCAGTTTAGTTGTAGACAGATTGGGAAGAAGAATTTTGCTTCTATTCTCAGCATTAGTAATGTGCATATGTACCGTAATTCTGGGAGTATTCTTCTTCTTACAAGACGTACATGGAGCTGACTCTTCGATTATAACGTCTATAACATGGCTGCCCTTGGTTTCCCTATCATTATTTATTATTGCATTTTCCTTGGGCTTCGGGCCTATCCCTTGGATGATGGCAGGAGAGCTGTGCTTGATAGATATTAAGGGTTTTGTAGCTTCCACGTCAGGAACATTAAATTCAGTATTAAGTTTCGTGATTACTAGCACATTTAATTCTCTAAACACTGCAATTGGTTCGGGGCAAGTGTTCTGGATGTTTGCAGGTATTTTGCTACTCGGTTTCCTTTTCATATTCTTCGTTATACCAGAAACCAAAGGAAAAAGCTTCGAAGAAATCCAGATACTCCTAGGTGCCGAACCACAAAAGACAATTGACGAAAAAGTGGACGAAAAAAAATAAACGATCACAGATACAGATAAAATATCATGATATTTTTCTCATTTAATCTGTGGTTGGCTAATTCTAGTCATCTTTGACGTCATATATTTGATGTATTATTTAAAATGTAAGACACGATAGAAATAAATGTAAATATTAATTTATTTTGCTATTTTATTTATTGTTAAAAATAAAAACAATCATATAGGTGATATCAATCAATCAAATCGTTCGTGTCCACTGCCGGACGCCGTAACATATATCTCATAAATAATTAAATATGAATAAGACATTTTTTAATTAAGTAAATTATAAATAGAAAATATTTATACCGTATAATAAATAGGTTCGGGTTCGAATACCGTTACGTTCACAGTTCGCAGTTATAAGCCTTCTGTACATATTAGTTTAAAATGTATGTTTTAATGTTATTTCAATTAAGGCATGTTAATATTGTCACCAACTTGGAAACACCTACTTCACCTCGTCGAAAATGCAGTGATTATAATTACCGTTTATTTATAAAAGTTTAATACATTGTTATTGTAAAAAATAATAATACCATTACAATAACAATATATCAAACTGATAGAGGAGACGAAGAAATTAGTTTTTAATTTTTTAAATGTATAAATATTTATTTACATATGTACCTAATTATAATAAATGTTAAGGCGTCGTGGCGAACTATAGTAGGTTTGAATTCCGTTCGGTGAAATTTTCCTCACTTTGGTAATAAGACAAGAGGCGGCATCGAGAAACGATCGAAATTTCTTGAAAACTAGCCTGAAATTGGAGAACGGAGTGTCTTAACACCATGTTTCACCTGCCTAGTTTACTATGTGTTGTACATTGTTAAGATAACAAAATATAAATATATTTTAAAAGTATTTGAACCCACAATAACGTTTAGTCTCGATTGTAAACATTACAAGCCTACTTAAATAATGGGGGCAATAGCTTTTATTTGCAATAATATAACAATGAAAAAAAAACATATATTATTAATAGTTGATCATAATTCATATCGAGTTCGACGAATTCTTTATAGTGTCATGTGTTCCTTGTTTCATCGTATAGAAATAGAAAAAGAAGTATGATTTAAAAAATTGTGTTAATGTAAATATTAATACCTAGTTAAATTTTGTCATCAATTTCATCCACTTCTATTTATTACGGGTTTAAAATCCGTAAAATCCGTTTGAGGCTAGTCGTGGCGCAGCGGCACAGAGTGTGACTGGTTGTGGGTTCGATCCCCACTCGAGGAGTTGAATATATATATATATATATATATATATATATTTATTTCCATTTCTCCGCTCTGGTGTCGAGGCTAAGCGCGACGTTGAGTTCTACCACAACACCCAATGCCTCCGTAATTCGGCAGAAAGTGGGGAACGGAGTGGTTTAAGACTAGGTTCCCTCTGCATACCCTGCTGTGTGCGGGATACAGCGTGAAGCTAATAAAAAATAATAATAATTAGATCCGTAAAAAAGAACATTGCACTCTAAAATCTATGAACGACATGTTAAACGACATGAAACATAAAATTTTGAATGTATTACCTACAAATAAATATTAACATCACATTTAATTGAATTATGTATAGAAAAGTTTATGTATAGAATTGACAAAGATCAGCAAATTATAAAAAGAAACAGAAATAATGTTCTCTAAAATAAGAAAAGAAATATTTAAGTAACAACACTACGGCCAGCGAGTGAAGTTATATGTAGATAGCTTCGCGGATTTCGTTTTGGAATTTTCCTCAGTTTTCACTATTTTCTTCCCTGTAGAGTGGCCACTACTCGTCAGGCTCATATACGTAACGTATTCAATTATACCGGATGTAATATGATCGTAATAACATGAACTACGAAGCCATAGCGGCTAGGTATAACAGATCATAGAAGACTAAATACTAAGCTGGGTCTGAAAGAAAAATAACAAAATATAATTTCCTTTAAAATTTACAAATTTTGTGTTGTCATTTTATATGCTTATACACATAATACATAATTCGCGAAGTTGAATTTGGTAAATCTGAGTCACGATGGTACTGAGTTCAAAGTTTACAGCTCATTGAAGAAAGATACTAATAATATCCAAATAATTTTTCTACTCTAAAAGTAAAAATTAAAAAAAATATGCAAAATTATTTAAAATTTAGATTACGAATGTGTTTACGTTTAACAGTAAAAAATATAAAAAATGGATTTGATAATGGTATGAAAATGCCCAAAGTTCATAAGACTCACACAGACAAACTTGCAGACGACAACCGGTATTATAAGTATTTTTGTTTTACTATCATGATAAATGAAAATAATGTTATCCGTATTATAGGCCGGTCGGAGCACAAGGGGAGTGTATAGGGGCACAAACGACTGTAAACGGTTGTGGGTTCGATTCAATTTTAATTTTCTCACTCTGGTATTTGATTTCCACTCCGTTAAGTGAAATTTTAATTATTTTAATTATCTCACTATGGTACCAAGTCAAAACGCGGCGTTGAGTTCCTTCACTCAACACGTAATGCCTCAAAAAATCGGCGGAAAGTGGCAATGGTATTTCGATAAGAAAATGACGAAAACTATGTCCAGAATAGAACGTGAACAAAATAAAAAGTATTGTCATATAACAAATTGGTATAGAATTAGATATATAATTAATCAATATTTATAAACGGAAATGGTGTATGGCGGTAGCTGATACCTACTTGTTATTTATAAATTAAATCAAAAAATCAAATCGAATCAGCTTCACGCTGTATTCCGCACCACTTTCCACAGAGTTCCTCGAGTGGGAATCGAACCCACAACCAGTCGATATTATTTCTTACGTACACATAATATATAGTACTATGGAATACTAGAAAAATGACCGCTTGAGTACCTCCCCCTTTATATATCAATTGAAACGTTACACTAATCTCGTCCAGTCCATATCAATTACAGTATTGGAAATAAAGATAAGCACAGATATAGTTATAAAAACAATTTATTGTAAACATGCATGCAATGGCATATATTTGATACGCTACAAAATATAATCACAAAAACGAATACCTAAAATGGTATTAAAATAACAATTTTAAATAATATTACTAGTGTGTTTTCTAGAAAAATAACGTCACCATATATTTTTATTTCTCTTTGGTGATCATAGTTTTGGTAACTTATGGCTTAATCGTAAAACGTGTACCTAGCAACCTAGATGATCTATCAAATCTACTATTATTATACATTTAATATCATATTCATTTATTATGTACAAGAGAATTTAGCTTTATGCTATTTAAAATATTTAAACGGACAAGCCTATTATAGTAAATTGACACTAGCATTTCCACCGCCAATTTTAGAATACGCTCGTCTGTAAAAATTACAGCAAAACAACGAATTCATGACTTCGTTGAGTGAAGACGAACTCTGCGTCCGATACAGACCTGAGGAGACTTCGTCAATACTAATTTCACCAACGAATTGTTGAAGATCATTTTTGGGAAAACCTTCTTTATAATATTGTTTAATTGTATCATAAGCGTCCATTATAACAGAAATAAACAAACTCAATACTACATAAATGTATAAACTTATAAAAGAGTACAGATATACTCGGCTAAACCACCAAAGCATGGGTGATTTTCTAGACATTATAGAAAATGTTGCAAACATATCATCACCATTAATGAGTGAAAATAAACATTCAGAAGTGGTGGCTAGAGATCTAAATTTCATATGATACGGACCTAGCACGAGCCATCCGCAAAACATGAATCCAGCATACAAAAGTAAAGCACAACAAGAAAATCTAAAAATTTTAGGTGCAGCCTTCTTCAACGTCAATATAACGACATTGTAAGTCTTGAAGAAACCAAGATATCTTAAGACTCCAAACCAAACTAATAAATTTCCGATTCCTAAAAACATGGAACACACATTCCACTGATCATTTGTAAATTGATTTCTTTCAATCTGTTCTTTTATTGCCGATCCCATTATAATTAGAAAATCATTGATAATAATCATTATATACCATATATTGAGAAACTCCAAGCGTCCATCTATACTCAGTTCTTTGTTGTAGGCTCTGCGGAAAAAATGTACCGTCAGTTCTTTTAACAGTTGTGCCCTATATATGGCTCTACTACACAATATTAGTGATATACTACAAATAAATATGACTAATATATTAAGTACACTTCTCAAGATCTGGTCTATTTGATTATTTGTGACGTATGCCTTATCACCTTTACAAGCTAATTTGAATGGCTGAGCGTCTAAAAGGAGTGACATCTGTCCATCATGATCTTCATTATCAAATATTATTTTAATGTCAAATCTGTAACAATCTGGTGGAGTGATTGGTCCAGCTGCTCTGAAATTAATGGTTTTCAAGGAAAATATTAGTTCTGCTCTGACTAATGCTGCAAAATTGACTTCTATGCCGACATTTTTTATAAACTCCTTTGATTTAAAAAGTTTGTTTTCTTCATTTGTAAAATTAACACAGCTGTATACTATTTCTGAATTAAATTCATAGCTTTCATTAAATCCATGAATTATTCCCTTTTTGTAATAGTATGTGCAAAACATGGGATCTGTTTTATTGTTATCTTCATTATTGTATGAATATGGTCCAATGGCATTGGTTAAATTTGAATATCCTATATAGGCATAGTCCAAGGCATTATAAAATTCATCTACCTTATATACTGCTAAAGGTCCTGCACCTGGTGGGTAAGCATTAATTTCCCTTGTAGAATCCCAGCCAAGCAAAAACAAATGGGAGAAACTGATTCTGTTGTCCCAAGTATAGTTCACATGATTATATCTGTTATGTGCAAACAGACAAAGTTGTAGTGTCACCAAAACAATCTTTATAACTTGTACTACAAACTTGTACGGAAATTTTCTCTTGGCGCGCCATTTTTCAATTGGATTCATGAAAAAAAATTGTAATTTACGTCGCATTTTTTCTTCTACTTGAATTAGCGTCGAGGTATTGGGTGCTGACCATGACGACTGACCTTGCTCTCTTTCCTGATGATCATCTCTTGCTGCTGTGTTGGTTTTATAATCAAAATTTGAGGGTAAGTTTTCATTTTCTTCCGAGGACGACATTACGTGGTCCAAGATAATATATTCAAGGACAATTTTTACTAGAGAAGCGCGAGAACTAATCAGAGTTTATTACATTAGTCACTCACGTGAACATTTGAGGAAATTTCAGTACTAACTTTATTATGCGTTCGTCATTATGCATTATTTTTCTTTGTTGTTTTAAAGCAATCTACCATCACCTTTGTCACTGTCAAATGTCAGTCTCTCAGGTGATTTCAATGACTTTACAATCACCTCAGAGCCTGACATTTGACAAACACCAAGAAACAACGCGCTGACCAACTAAAATAGAATACATCAGTATAAATATTGATGGCTAAGGAATTAAAAAGTATAACATTTAGAAAGTTACACACATTTATTAATAAATAAATTAAAATAATTACTTTGTGTTCTGTTTATTTACTCTTCTAAATGTAAATATTTATTTGTATTTAATATAGCAACGATTTCAGCGCTGTCAGTCTATATTACAATGGTCACGTGCAATTTGAAAATATAAAGTTTCATAAATTGTGCATTGTATAGTAATAGAATTATCGTTGCTTTTGCAAATAAAATTAAAAATGTTTACAAATTGATAGTATTATTATTATATATTTATTTAAAAAAAACTTGACATGTGTATTTTTAGGAACTCCATTATGGCAATATTTTTACCAAATTATAATTGAAGTTTTAAATGTTCATCTGTGGCAGTGTCGTATTTGTGAAATAATTTCGTGATATTCTAGAGAAAAATTCTTAACTATTTCATTTTGATGTGACAGCACCTACATATATTTAAAGCAATAAACAATATAAATAGAACACATGAAAATATGGTATTAACAGTAGATCAACTTAGCAACGAAGAAAGGTAACAGCTGTGTTTATTTCGAGGGAAAGTTACACTGTTGCAAGATTTTGTTACTGTTTTTACCATTTCTATATCCCCATTTATATCCCCATTTATATCCCCATTTAACTTTCAGATTTAGGGGTGAAAATGCTATCCAGTTCCTTTTATATTTACCTATTGGCCTGATATTGATGGGCCTACGAATAGTTTTAGGATTAATACTATGGATTGCATCAATTATACTACCTAATAAATCAGCTGTAAGACAGTTGTTATCTACTTTGGCGTGTTGGACATTTGGTGAGTAATTTTGTACAGGTCAATACAAACCACTTCATGTTTTATAAATGATCTTTATTAATGTGTTTAAATTTTTAAGACCTTCAGAATTTTAATTTTACAAGGTCAAATGTATAATATATTAGTTTTGCTGCGGGTTAATATTTAAGCTTTTAACAAACTGCAGGAGTGTATGTAAAGGTGAAAGGCAACAAAGATCCTAGATGTAGTGTCCTGGTGGCAAACTATGTGTCATGTCTGGACTCACTGGCCGCTGCTCACACATTTGGCACAATAAGTGTATGTACTTTTAATTTTATTATATTTTTTTAGTTTCGTGCTGTATCCTGTATATAGAAAAGTAGGCATACCAAACCTAGTGTTCAGACACTAATTTCCCTACTTTTGCGCTATGTGCTGAGTGATGGAATTTAATGCCGCAATATGTTTTGCTACATTCCCCCAAGTTTTGGGAATTGGTAGGGGTTGAACTCAAAATCTCTGAGATCACTTTATGTTTCTTAATAATTATTTTAAATTTTTAAATAGACATCAATTGTATTTCATTGACATATTTAAATAGTACACAGGTAGTAGCATTTAAAGCTAAAGGGAGATCCCCTTTCATTCAGTTGAGTGTATATTTTAAGTGGCTCAATTTATTATAAATGTTTTGAAGTGTAGTGTCATGTGTTAATAATTTTTAGCTTCAAACTGTATACTGCATAGAACAGGATAGAAAAAAGAACATAGTATTAAGACACTCCATTCTCCATTTTCTGTAAATTTTTTAGAGACACTGCATGTTGAGCAGTGGAACTAGGGAGGAAAGAAATGAAAATTATATATTGTGTTTGTTCCACACTTGTTTTGAGGATCAAATCCACAACCAATTGCATTTACAGTCCCATTGTACCATGATGATACTTTTTTTAATATTTAATTGTTCTGATTTTTATTGTTTCTCCTAATAAATGTTCATAGTTACGAAAATGGAAAGTGCCACCTTTTTTTGCTTCAACACTGGGAATTAAGAATGCTGCTCAGTTTGTAAGAAAGTGAGTGAAATATATTTTTTATTCTTTATATTTTTTATATATATATTTTTTTTATTAATAACTTCCTTTGAATAATCTATATTAACATTACAACTTACTAAACATTGTGCTTATCATTTTAAATTTGTAAGGTTTTTATGAATTGATATAAGTATTCAAATAGAATTTAGTTGTCACTGTAAAAATCTATATATGTATACTACTAGTATACTTGTAGTCGCTTGTGGCATCCACCGCTTGGTCTAATTAGAAATTATCAGTAATATTTATAAATCGCTCTCAAATCTGAAATTAATCTCGAGATGCCGTTTTTATTCTTAGATTATTAAAACGGCATCTCAAGATTGATCTTAGAGTAACGAGCGGCGCAATTGTGACGAGTAACACCACGAGTATATGGTAAAATTGATTTAAAGCTATGTCGAAATTTTTATATGCTTGTTACATCCTGTTTATGTTGCTAGCATCTCTGTGCTTGATGAGAACGTATGACTTAGTGGTCAAACACCTGGTCAGTTTCCAGGGGGCGCGAATTCGAGTCCCGCTTCGTTCAAATTTTTATATGTTTTCTAAATAAGTATTTTTCTTTCCTAAGTGAGGATTACTTTCAAATAATTAAATATATTTTGGACCCCTTTCTACGAAAATTGCAGAGACAGTGTATTTACATAATATATTTTGTACATTTAACTATATATTGCACATCTTCAGGCAGCATTTCACCGAAACACCGAACAAGCCGGTGCTACTGCAGCCAGAGGGCGGGCCGACTAACGGCAAGGGTGTTTTGAAGTTCACGGACTGGCCGTTCCCAATCGGTAACAGGGTTCAGCCCGTTGCTATTAGTAAGTGTCTATTTGATATTTTCCCACTATTATTAAAAATGTAAAATTTTGTGAGGATGTTTGTTCCACTTTAACCCAAAGACTACTGAACGGATTTACATGAACAAACTCAAACAAAAGTGGAAATAGGCAGGCTACATGATTAAAGAAAAGGATAAATGGAGTAAAGTAATCACGCAGTGATATCCAACAGAAGAAAAATGGAATAGAGTGGTCATAGACCAGAATGGAGAAGATTGGAGGAGGCCTTTGCCACCTGGCAAATTAACACAAAAATGAAAAATAATAATAATAAAAAAAATGTCTGAA
The DNA here is from genome assembly GCA_030704555.1 of Heliconius charithonia. NCBI lineage: Eukaryota > Metazoa > Arthropoda > Insecta > Lepidoptera > Nymphalidae > Heliconius > Heliconius charithonia. Next base: position 15,556,849 of record CM060815.1, read on the forward strand.
TGACGGCTTAAAATAAAAATATAGTAAAAAGTTAATTAATGTAAGAATGTTAACGGATGTGAGCCGCGATTGAGTCGCTAATTTTACATATTTATAACTCCTTAAAAGAAAATACTGAGTGGTTCAAAATGACTATAAATTAAACCATCTCATTCCAGGCATCCAGCGTCCCTTTACAAACGTAACAGTGCACCGTACAAAATACAAGCTGGACAGCTTCCCGTGGCGGGACGCGCTCTGGTTCCTCCTCACACCGTGTTCTATATTCACCGTGCGAGTGCTGCCTGTGGAGGAGAAGAGGGACACCGAGGGAGAGTTCATAGAGAGAGTGAGGGGAGTTGTTGCTGATAGCTTACAGGTACATTTTTTTTGTTATTTTAATTTTTTTATAGGAAATATCCGATATATTTGTTTTTTTAAAGACTTATGCAGATTTTAGTCTTGACAAAAACTTATTTTTACTTAGATTATTTAATTTTAATTTGAATATATTATTTAACCTCCATATAATGTATGTAATAACCTATTATGTAGTAGTGTCTTAAACAATCTTGTATTTTATTTTCTTTAAATCTGTTGTTAAACCTTCGACTTTGCTTGCTTGATAGATTATAGGTAAATTATAGGTAAAAAATTTTAGTCATGACCTAGATGATGTCACCTACCTATAATGTTATAAACCTTCTTTCTAATTTTAATAATTTTAACTTTTTTTCATTTGTTGGTGAGCCTTGGATCTTCGTCATTATGATTTTATAATTTTTTTGAGGATAATTTTCGGTTTTGTAATTATATGACTCAGTTTTTGTTGATTTTAAAATGTTATTTCGTAATATAATTGAAAGTTAAACTTATGCAGCATAATTTAAAAAAGGCATGACGATAGCTCGTAAAACAGCATTAAAAATAAATATTTAATGATAAAATAAAATAATAATAAATCTACAAAAGTAAGGCATGCTGCTAAGATACATATTATGTTTGTCTAAGTGATTTTCGTCACGCCTTGATAAACTCTTCACGAGCCTCCATCAGAGCTCAAGTCTTCAAGGGCGACGCTGTCAAGACCAGTCCAGGTCCAGCAATAAAGTCCATTCGAAAAAAACTTGGTAAACAAACGAATTGACTTTCACTTTTTGTGTACAATGGTGTTGATAGATTACTCAGAATTGACGTCATAAGCTACGCCATGTCATTTCGACGTATTTTGGTGCAATTTTTAAACTTAAAAAAAATATTTTTTTAAATTATTTTTTGTTTATTTTCTGCTAGTATATGATATTCGTTGTGATTATAATATATTTCTTAACATTATATAACAGTTTCTCAGTCTATGTCTATCTATCTATCGTCATGCCAATTACCAGTATTGTGTCTTTTTATGAACAAAAAGTTTTCTAGATTTATATTTGCTGAATTTTACATATTGGAGCGGTGGAGGAGTTGGAATCGAAACCACAAATGTCGCATTTATAGTCAAATATTATTTTATACATATTTACAGATATATTTTTGTTTTGTTTTATTTGATTTACAGGCAGAATTAACAGAGTTCACGTGGGAGGATGTGAACAGAGGCCCCCGTATCCGGAGGAGAAACCAAAGGCAAAGTGAACTAATGAAGAGAGCTAACCGCGTCAAAGAAATATTGCCTAGAGTGCCTTTGAAGGATATTTTGAAAGAACTCGGTAAATATGTGTTTTTATTATATTTTTTATTAGACGTATATAAATATGACTATAGAGTGCTTTGAACCCGCGACTCTTGATCTTATCAAGTTCTTTTTAAACATTTTTAAAGTGTTATTCCACACTTAGGAAAGAAAAATACTTATTTAGAAAACGTATAAAAAATTGAACGTAGCGGGACTCGAACCCGCGCCTACTGGAAACCAGGCGCTCTGACCACTAAGCCATGCGTTCTTGCCAAGCTACGTCGAAATTTTTATAAGCTTGTTACAACTTATTTATGTTGTTAGCTTCTCTGTAGGGAGATTTTTACAAATTTCCGCTACCTAAAGAGAAAGAGAATTACTAAGAATTATCGCAAGTTCTGTTATTAACATTGTGTTAAGGTTTGTATGTGTTTTCCAAAGTGGTTTTTTGTTTCTATTGGTAAGGTAAAATGTAGGACATATTCTATTAATAGATTACGACCATAACTTAAAATCATAAAGTACGTAGTAAATCAATATTTGCAATTTGATTTGTTACAGAAAAAACCCGCAGCGTCGACATAACAATAACGAACTTCCTCGAAGGCCTCACGCCGTATACACCGGAGAATTTGCCCGAAGCGGTAGTCGAACCGCAACCCTCTACGTCCAAAGCCCAACCTAAATACATAACACCGATACCTACAGGTACTTTCCCGAAAACGGCCAAAGAAAGACAAATGAGCTTCCAAGAGAGGAAAGCTCAAATGATAGCTGAAGCGAGACAAAGGTATATAGAGAAACACGGTTTAAACATGGCGTAGACATTTTTATATATGTAATCGGTATTGTTTTTTTAATGTAATTTTTTCCAAAAAAAAGAAACCTAATTGTACTGTTCTAGAGAGCGATATGAAGGTATGCAGAAAATGAAAATACGTCGAATATTTTTCAGTATGTTATGTGTATTGATTTTTTATTTTTTGATTCTCATGTAATTTTTTTTAAATATAAAATTTTTTATAGCACTTTTGTTCGACAAATGAGCTTTTCATAAGGAAAGCTTTAATGATAGCTTAAGCGATATAAAGACGATATAGAAACATGGTTTAAATATGGATTATTTAAATATGTTGTCTGTATTGATTTACGTTTTTTTTTTGTGTAACTTTTCAAACAAAATATTAAAATTGTAGTTGTACTATTCAAGAGAACATGACAAAGGTAAATAGGAAAACATGGCTTAAATATGGGGTAGAGATTTTTTTCGATATTTTTCGTTATAATTATAAAAATATATATTCAAGTTATAGTTCAAGTTTAGTAATTGTACTTTTTTCTTAAATTACAAATTATTTTTTATTAATCCTCGAGATTGAATTTTAAGCATAAATTGTATTTTTTTAGTTCATTTTTAATTTTTATTAAACAATTTTAAGTCTGTATTGTATTATATTATATTATCTATTTAGAGTTTGTTTTATTACATAATCTTTTTTTAATATAATGTATAAATTTTTACCGTCTTCTTTTTAATTTTACGATTTTTTGGTAAAGTTCTTGAAAAATGGTAAAGACAAATTGTAATACAGTTTTTAATATACTGTCATATATGACATATGATAGAAAGAAATTACTTATATGATATATATATATATATATATATATATATATATATATATATATATTAAATTAATTATAAATCCTTTTCTTTAATACAATTTATTATTAAGGAGCTTTAATTGAAATATTAAGTATAAGACCCATTACTATTAAAAAAATATCTTTTTAAAAAAGTTATATTAAAACATGATCATGATAACGGATAAATAAACCAAATAAGAAATTTGTTCAATATTTTCATATTCCCATGATTTTTTATATATATACTTAGTTATTTAGAAGTGGATTCGATTCCCCTTAAGTCTTTGAGTTTTTAAAATGAATTTTATATACTTTAATTAAATCGTATTTTGCTTTTTTTCCAGAATAAAAAAGTATATTTTAGCAACAATGTCTTGTATGAACTTATTAAATATATTACAATAAAGTTTTTAAGCTTACATTGGAAAGTTCTTGGTATATTACTAATTTAGCCGACTTTTCGTTTTTTTTTAATTAATAAAACTTTCAATAAAAATACAAATATGTTAATAACTAAATAAAATAATGTTTTTAAGGATATTATTCAGTGGTGTTGTTTAAATATATAGTCATTATTTACAAGTAGCTATTGTTATTTAAATTATCTCAATTTAGTACATTATGGTGTATACATTGTTTATAAATGGAACGTCAAAGAAAACAAAAAAATAAAAACCTTAATAATCTGTTCCAAGAACTTTTCACTATCACTATACAAAAGTAGATTAAAAATAATTTACACCTTATTTTAGTTATTCTGTTAGATCTCATTTCATTTGTAGGGCAGTTCGTTTTTTGCTTAAATTTGTGATTAATTTCAAAAAAATGTATAAATATTTTTAAACTGTATAGTCTGTATTTTAAAAAAAGTTTAATATTTTATCTATTGTAAATTTAAAAATATATATTAAGTAGTAATGTTTGAAAATATGTACAAAATACAGTAAATAAGTAAATTTCGATTTGAATATATATTTGTATAATATTTATTTATATGGTATGTACATATATTAATATTTTAAATTGGTAGTTTTAAACATTATATTTATTTAATTTGCCACGGCGCAGTCGGAACTGGTTTCGGATTTACTAATTTCGGATATGGTTTTGTTTAAAAATTACTTTTATTTCTTGTTCTGGTATATATAACGTGGCGTTGAATTTCTCCGGTTAGCGTGAATTATCTGGAGAATTGTGTCATTGCATTATTAAGCTGGATTGTCTTTATTTAATTAAGTCAATTATAATTTTTTTAAAGTTTCTGTTTGGTTCACGCTGTATCCTGAATAAAGCAGGATAGGTAAAGGAAACCTAGCGTTAAGATACTTCGATTTTTTATTCCCTTTAGCGTGAATTGAACCTACAACTGTCGCGTTTACGATCAGACGATGTTCTACTGCGCCATGAAGGTGTCATGTATATTTTTAATTTAAAGCATATTTTCTTGTAAAACATATTTCACAGATACAGACAGTAGTAATAGCTAATACTGCCCTATGGCTTCCTATTTCTGTAATAGAATAGATTATTTGTAATTAGTTGTAAAATAAAATATTGTTTACATAATATTTTATTTATTTATATTCCATTTTTATCCGACTACGTGGCGCAAAGATGCGTAATGTGTTTATCAATGAATGTATGTATGTTTGTTCCTATATACCGTAATGACCGAAATTGATGATTTTTATGTCAATCGATTCGTATTTACCTTGCGATTGTCACTAAAGACATGACAGCACTACAAATATACCACATCGACGACTAGACGCTATAGAGTCCATATGTGACAAATAAAATATAATAAAAACAGCTTTACGCTGTACCCACCCCAAAGCAGGGTAGATAGAGGGAACCTAGTGTTGAGACACTGTTCGCAATTTTCCGCCGAATTCTGGAGGCATTGCGTGTTGAGCGGCGGAACTCAACGCGCTATGCCTCGACACCAGACATGAAAATAAATAAAAACATAAATAATAAAAAAACAATTTTCTCGAGAAGAGATCGAACCCACAACCAGTCGAGTTTACAGTCAAACATTTGAGATCCTGCGCCAGGGCTGGCCTCCATTTTTTTTAACGTGATACGTTATTTTTATGTGTTCTGAAAAAGTCAAAAATAAGAATCTATAAACGATGTCAGAGTAACGTTTTAAAAGGATTGTTTTATATAGTTAAAGATTTTTTAGATATTACCTATCAGTACAGTTTGAGGTAAAAAATATATCGTTGTTTTTCCGAAGACGTGACGAAATTTCAGACATTCAAAGTAATGAATGTGGGTTCGATTCCTGTTTGAAAGATTTTTTCGTATTAAATATCATTATATAATTTATTTATCTTTTCTTTTCTTATAAAGTCAGATATAATTGTGTATAAGAATTATTGACATTTGGAATTATTTAAAATTTAAATATGTGACTCTTTACTAATTATATAAACCAAAATAATTTGGTGGGAAAAAAGAAAACCATACATATGTGAAAAAAATACTTTATTAAAATATTATATATTTAAAATATTATAAAGAAAATTACTAAATGCTATTCTATTCTATTCTATTCTTGGAGTTCCAGATATCTTTCAGACAAGTTGGTTTCAGTAGTAAAATTAAATGGCTTGTATAATAATAGAAGGATTACTTGTTAGGAAATAAAGTAAAATTAGGAATTTATCATATATTTGGATTTGACGACAGTTTTTAGTAAATGATCGTAGAGTAGAAGCAATTAGGGTTTTGGAAAATGTATTTTGGAAATCTTAACTTTTATTATTTGGGTTTTGTATACTAAAAGTTCATGAAGCATATCGAAGATATATACATAATAACATCCTCTTAATAATTTAAATAAAGTATAGTCGAAAGCTTTAAAAATCAAATCTATGAACACAATATAACAAATATCAAGGGAATTGATGTAGACAATATAGTCCAAATATATGAAAGGGAAGAGCCCTAAGGATCTATAGTCCAAGCCTGTGTGGAGTCCGTCGAGGGGTCGCGAGTCCGGGAGTCGCTATTTCCTGTGTCACGGGAATGTCTTGATCCTTCTTTTTCCTCTCTTCCGCCATTTTGATTTGCGCTTGTTTCATCTCTTCCTCCATTCGTTGTAAGTGAACCGCTGCTTCCTTGCGTTTGTCGCGATTCGTTCTAACCAAGGGAAAAATATTTGGATTAGGTAACCAAAATATATAACATACATATGGGAAATACATAGACTAATTAATGTCTATCTCATAAATATTGTAACCCTAATTTCGAGCTTATAATTAATTACATAGAGGACAAGTAAAGAAATAAAATAAATCCACAAGTTAACAAAACCGAAAACAAATCACTCACTTGCCAGTTTCCTTAACTGAAAAGAACATGGGACCCAATTCAGCCAACCACCGTCCATCGACCGCGGTCACACAGTGCATGTACTCCTTGCTGGTCATCATCAACTCGTGGTACACTACGTAATCGGGGGAGTTCCCGAGACCGAATAGCGCGGAGGTGGGGTGGAGGTGGCAGGGCATGCCTGTACGACAGTTCACGTACTCCCCGATGCCCTTGAGACGAGCCGCTTGTTGGAAATACGCTAGAAAAAGGAAAAAAATCTGTGATATTTGGTTAAATACTTTTGATTTGATAGAAAAGCTACTTTTACTTTTAGTTAAATTGAAATTTTTGAAGCTACATTCCTTAGATCTTATCTAAATTAATCTATAAGTGCAATTTATATATACATTTTACACTATTAGCTAACTGCTGTTGCTGATCAAGAATACCGCACTCACCGGAGCAGATGCACTTCCTGACCGTGTCCCAGTCGGTGCCGCACGACAGCAGCGGCAGGCGCTGCTGCTGCAATATGTCGCGCAGCTGCTGCCGCACTTCGCGCACCTTACGCATCGCTTTGCCGTGGACGAAGTGCTCCGTGCACCACGTGCTGGAATAGCTGTACAGTAAAAAAAAATCAATTAAAATATATTTAAAAAAATATAAATATCAGGCTGAGGTCGTCGTAACGAGGTAAAGTTTCGGCGGAGTCGTCCGCTTCAATGTCCGTCCGTGATTCGTCTGTCTGTATGTTCGTTGCGTCTGTCAATATCATTTATCAATAAGCAATTCTAACTATAGGAGCGGTGTCCGTTACGTATACAATTAGCCGCGCGATCGGAAACCAGGTATGTCATAAAACTAAATCATAACGCCTGCGGACTTCTGGAAGTCAACTTTTATAAGTCATAATCCTGTCCTGGCGAAACCAACTCGCACTTGACCAGTTTTATTTATTGAAATGTTAAAATATTCTATTTACTTAAATTTATATTTTCATTTCTTCGCTCTGGTGTCGAGGCAAAAGTGCGGCGTTGAGTTCTGCCACTCAACACGCAATGCCTCCAAAATTCGGCAGAAAGTGGGGAACGGAGTGTCTTAACACTAGGTTCCCTCTGCCTACCCTGCTGTGCGCGGGATATAGCGTGAAGCTAATTTAATTTTATTTTAATTTTAAAATATTCTATAATTAACTTAAAACAACATTCTCGACTTTACTCATAACACCGCTTAGCGTAACCACTTTGAGGAACGTCTTCTAATATTATAAATTTATGAACCACAAATACACAAAAAACGACTAACAATTATTATTTAATACAAAATCGTGACTTTTGTTCATTTATATTTATGTGTATTAATTACTTTTGTTATAATATCTTTTAGACGTACTATATCGTATTCACGTAATTAGTTCTTTTCAGACTAGACATTGATAGTAATTTCAAAGTCAAAAGCAAGGTTAAAATTTAATTATATTTTTATTTTCATATTAGAACGCATTGAAAAAAGCGTTGCGTTTCTTTGATCTATTAATTAAGTTTATTCAGTTCAGTCATATATTGACTATGACTAATGTTTTCATAAGGTAATCGATACAAAGTTATACTATATTTTACATATCGTCGGTTTCGAGTGTGTAAACCTGCTAACAGCATATGAACTAGATTATCAGGAGCAACAAAAAAATTAAAAACTATGTCTTTTTCGAATTTTTAAAAATGTTTTCTATATATCAGAAGATTGTTATCAATTTCGAAAATTGATATGCGCTATAATATGAAATTTGGCACAGTTATACTTTACATAAAAAGGAGAGCAAAATGTTAATATATTTTCAATATAAAATATAAAAAAAAAACACATTATACACATACATTTTACATACAATTTGTTCTGTAGTTACAATTATTGTGCAATCCAAATACAAATTAATTCAAAACAATAATAATAAAACATTTATATTTATATATATATATATATATATATATATACAATAAATAATATAAATCTACATATCATACTTATTGGCTTTCCACTGGTTAAAGAGATGTAACAATGTGAGATGATCGGACTCCGGCACTTGGAACTTTTCTTTGACAGAATCAGCTTCCTCTTCTCTGCCTTGAGGACGATAAAACACTGACGGCACTGACAACATTGATACTAGAAAACAAAAAAGACCATTTAAAAAATCTATAATTTATTATTAATTTTTACAAGGATATTTTTCCTTTTACTTTCAAGCCATATCCCGCACACGGCAGGATAGGCAGAGGGTGTTAAAATACTCCTACCGAAACCTAGTGTTAAAATACTCCGTTTCCCACTTTCCGCTGAATTTTTCAAGGCATTGCGCGTTGAGTGGCAGAACGCAACGCCGCGCTTTGCTTTAAAACAAGAGCGAAGAAAATGAAAATATTAACTATTTAATTTCCTTGAGCGATAATCGAAACCAAGACCTATCACGTTTTGCAACAGTCACACGTTTGTCCTCACCAATAATAAGTACTTCCGCGCTGCACCCCATCTCCGCGGACACGATCAGCATGTGGCACTGGGGAGGGTCCAAGGGGAACTCCGCCATCTGCCTTCCCAACGGGGTTAGCGCGCCCGTGCCGTCTAACGCGCCTAATATCCATAATTGGTACATTGAATTTAGGATTGTGTCCTGTTTAAAAAAATGTATATTTAGGTTTGATATTACGACTATGATACTAACCAAATGACAAAGTAAAGTTAAAAGAAAACTGCTTTTTTTAAGCTTCACTCTGTATCCTGCACATAGCAGGGAGTATTAAGACACTCCGTTCCCCAATTTCCGCCGAATTAAAATAAACCTTCAATTCAAAATTACTGATATTAATAGGATAATCGTCATAGTACCTTCTAAGCCGGATAATAGTCAAAAGATAATATTAAAACAATGTGAGATTGGTGAATAAATAAAATATAATAATGAAACTAAAAATTTCTATTACTTTTTTTATACTTTTGTAGTAGACTGCTTCTTGTGGTTAGTTAGACTGTAGCAACAAAACAAGAAAAAAAAATATAATCCAAATTTACATTATATTTTAAATTTTGTAATTTTTAAATAATTTTGGCTACTTTCGCCCTACGTGAGTTGAAAACCGAGTTGTTACTTCAGGCGTCTAAAAAATATTAGAAAATGAAAAAGGTATTATCAAATGTATTGCACACTTAATGACAAACGAAAGACCCAAATATTATCTCACCTGTGGAGGCGGATCCATGAAATGGAAAGCCAGCAAATCTTCGACTCCCAAAGATTTCAACAACAATACAGTATTGGCTAAGTTAGTTCTCTGTATTTCCGGCACGGTGGCCGCCAATAGTTCCTGCTGGAATTGTCTTTGAGTGTAGAGACAGAAGGCTTTTCCAGGACCAGTTCTTCCAGCTCTGCCTGCTCTTTGACGAGCATTCGCTTGACTTATCGGGTAAATCTGGTTTTTTGAGGAGAAAATAATTGTAATTACCAAGAGAAATTAATTGTACTATCTAAAATATGTTTTAAAATGTTGAGAAATCAAGGTTAATTATAAAAATAATTAAATTAAGAGTAAAAAAAATGGAGCTTTACAGGTTTTCTTCATAACAGAGTAGTCAGAGGGAACTTAGTGTTAAGACAATCCGTTCTCTATGCTGCGTTTATTTTTAAAATTATATGAGGAGTTTTATGGGACTGGAAAAAACGCGATTTAACATTTTGTAATTCACGTTAACTTTCGGGCAGCTAGAAATTATATAAATAAACGTGACATACCTGTAGAGCGTCCATACCGATCCTGGGATTGTATACTTTCAGCTTACAGTAGCCACAGTCTATCACATACATTATGCCGTCCACAGTCAGAGACGTTTCTGAAAAAAATATATAGAAATCTTATTTATACGAAGAAATATCAAACCAAAGTGAAGTTTTCATCATAAACTCCAATGAAGTCAGTGGTCGATAGTATTTATTAAATAACCAAAATATGAATAAGCATATATATACTTTTTGAAATTGAGACTGCAGCATGAATCATTTTCATTCCACAGTCCAAGTATGAGACAGCGCGTCGTTGAGTTCCGTCAACGTTACGAATTTTGGCGTTGGGTGGAGAACAGAATGTTTTGTTACTAACTACTTTGTTCTAAGCTTGCAAGGAAAAGCGTAACTTCTTCACGCCTTGACTAATATATGATTATTTGTACAATAAAATATGATTATTTATAACTCATGTTGGATTCCGCATATAGCAGGGTAGGCACAAAGAATCCAGTGTCAAGACACTCCGTTCGTTCTTATTGTAAATATAAACAAAATTTTCCATACCAGCAATATTAGTAGCGACAATACATTTCCTCTGCCCCGGCGGCGCTCGCTGGAATATTTTCGCTTGTAAATCCGCTGGTAACTGCGAGTATATGGGCAGCACTGTGAGAGGCGGCGCCGAGTCCAGGTCGCCTAGGCGTTCTGTTAATACCTGAAAATGTATGTAATGTTACTAAAGTAATGATTGGTTTCTAAATATATTTAAATATTTGGTTCTGTTTAATAAAATTCATAGGAAATTAAAAAATATAGCCTATTCCATATTCTTTAATAGTAAGAATGGAAAATGTCTAACTTCATGTACTTAGTAATGGGCTTAATTTTTTAGGTGCTCCGATCAAAGTATAAAATATTTTTTTGGATTTAATTGAATAATGTGTGGTATTAAGATTCGATGACAAAATATAATTATTAAGTTAACAAATCGTAAACACTTTGTATATTCTTTTTTGGAGACTTATCTTAGCTCAATTTTGACAATAAAACCATTCAAACGACAACAAAACCAATATAAATTTTAATTCAATCCTGAATCCTTATGTATATTCAAAAACATTTTGTACATACTACCAATATAATAAATGTAGTAAAAACCCATGTATATTAGCTATTTGATAATGGGACATAAAGACAACAGTATATTTACCTCACAAGTGACTTCAATATCCTCTTGCCCCGGCATAAAAATCAAAATGTCGCCGTCGTCTGGCTGCAGATGAATTTGCAACGCCTGTAATATAAATAATTAGTTAGTTTGTTAAAGACACCATTGCGGCGCAGTGGTGAGATGCCCAACTAACTGAATACGGGACGATAGTGTCTTCCAATTCTCTTTCTGACGCATGTTTGTTTATATAGCACAAGCTATAGCTAAGTAACTACAAACGCGACGGTTGTGGGTTCGAGTCCTACTCGGAGAAATCTACTTTTTTTAGTAACTAGGCAAAGCGCGACGTTTAATTCACTGCCACTCAACACGCAATGCGGTACGGAGGCATACCCTGCTATATGTGGGATACAGCGTGAAGCTAGAAAAAAAAATCAGCATGGGTTACAATGAATGTAATGGAGCACGAAGTCAGGATTCCCCGAAATACCTATTGTGAAAAGGGAAAAGATAGAGTTTCGCATGTGTTGTGGAGCTCAACGCTGTGTTTATTTTAAGCAAAACGAGAAAATAAAAACAATTACACAAATATATTATAATTTAGTAATAAACATCGCAGCTACTAACACAGTTATTTTAATAATTTAGATATAGTCTGTATAAATATTTGCTTAAAACCGGAATCGAATTGACGACCTTATGATAATGAGCAATGTCAACTTCAGCAAGTAAAATTTTCCTTTTACGATTTGCTATCGCAAAATAAATATTTGCGTGTAAGGAGGCACGTAGATTACACACAGGCACATAGCAGGTTCCGCCAAATTCTGAAGACATTGCGTCTTGAGTGACGTAAACTAACGCCGTACTTACTTACTATTAAAGAAATAAAAATATGAAATATTTAATTTCTTCGAGTGGAAACGCACCCCTAAGCATAAACCTTAAGGCCAGTCATGACGCTGTGACAAATTTGTAATTGTAAGATGGTGGCAAATTTTTATTCCTTTTACATTTAATAAAAAAAAATGTCTTTCCTAAATTTAGCTTCACGCTGTAACCCGCACACAGCAGGGTAAGACACACACAAGGCAACCGAGTGTTCAGACAATCTGTTTTTCATTTTCCTCTGAATTCAGGAGGCATTGCCTGTTGAGTGGAAGAACTCGACGAGACGCTTTGCCTCGACTCCAGAGCGAAGAAATAAAAATATAAATTTAAATAAATATTTTACATCCTCGAGTGGAGATCGAACACACAACCAGTCGAGTTTTACATATTGTGCCTCTGCGCCACAACAGGCCTCAGGATTTTATTATAAGTATATTTTTTATACCATTAAATTTTGGATAATTAGTGCAAACTGTCTGTTTATTGTTTAAACAGTTATAAAAAAAAAGTCAGTAAATTTTTTAAATAGTCCGTTCATTTCCGAGTGTTGAGTGAACCAAAGATGATTACACTGTTTAATTTGATTCAAGCTGCTAATACCCCACTGTAACTGCGTGTTATTTCGTGAGATATGTTTTTAATATTAATCGTTAACACGTCTATCCCCCACATAGCAGGTTAGACAAAGGGAGAACATAATGATAAGACACTCCAGTCCTCCTAATTTTCGAGACATTGTGTATTGAACAGGGGAACACAAAGCTGTGCTTTGGAAGATTGGTACAAACGTACTTTAATATTTTTTTTGTTAATTTAAAGGCCATTAAAGATTAATCAATGTCCATGAGCGTAACTGAAAGCGAAGACGTACCTAAAAACAATGTAAATTTGACGTCACGATACGGAGTTACCTAGATAACTTATCTAACATATGCTCATATTTGCCAAAGACGACATAACAAACAAGACATATAGAAATAGAAGTTTATCTATGGTACTACATAGAACTCATTACTCTCTGGTTCTCTGGTAGTATCTTACAATAGAAATACCCCATTGTAAAAGAAATGACTAAGCTAGACTCTTATTTTTCTTTTGAGATGCGGAACCCTAGTGCCGCACCAAAACAAAAGACAAAACTTTTATAGGATAATAATAATTTTTTCCGCCTGTTTGTCCGTCAGTTCGTCTATCAAAACTATTTTCTAAAGAAAGGAGGAGATGAAATTTATATAAAATATCTCAATCTATAACTCTATAGCTCCTTGGAGCACCAAAAAAAATATTTTAAATCAAAGCAACCCAAGGATAATTTGAGCGTTCATGGTTAGTTTTTTCCGCGTTCATGTTTATCTTTTATATAAAAATCACCACGTAATCGGACTTATTTCATACAAAATTTGTGACACAATTAGCGACATCCGCAAATTTATTTCTTTTCACCTACGGACATTAAACTGGTACGAAAAAATCAACGAGAGGTGAGTCCGATGCTTGGACTGAAAAGTTAAGCAAAAAGGAAAAATGATAATATTTTAAAACCCCGGGTAGGAATCGAACCCGTAACCTTCGCGTATATCCCCTTTTTAACACATCTTCAATTATATTGCATATTATTAAAAATAAAGGCATAGAAAAATCTAGTTAAAATCTAAAAATATGATCGATATCGCGGTTGGCGGTGAACCGCGAACGCTTGTCGCGTGTCAACTGTCATGTACGTAACACGTGCGTCGTGTGTATCGTAAACTTTATTATGTATTGTTATATTATATTATGTTAGCAATTACGAGACAATGCATAGGATTATATAACTAATTATAAGATTATTATCTATAGTAATTTTCATTGTTCTGCGTAGTGGAGTGTTTTTTTTCTTAGAGAAAAAGTTTCGCGTTGGAACCTATTGAATCAGATTTATTGTAATACGTGCAATAGACATATAAAAATGACTTCGAAAACACAATCTTAAACAAAAACTAAATAGTAAAGTAATAGTTATTAAGTGAAATTATGTATCTATTTATTATTAAAATACGTTATTTTTAGAGGCGGCGTTAATGTTGATATTTTTAGCTCTTTTTGGTGTATTTAGTAATTATCTTTTTAATGTGATTTTTATTAGATAGCACATACCTACTACACACCTATAAAATTCGAGGGCTTCCCCCGATTTCCATCGCTTGGTCTACCATGAGGTTTCATTATCAAATGCTGACTTGACTGGTAATAGGACCATAGAGAAATACGCTCTTCCAAACAAAAAATAAATAAATCGATCCATAAACATCGGGGAAATCGACGGAAAAACAAAAAAAAATAGTTAACAAATATAGAATCTTCTTCTTTTATATGTCCGTTAATAGAATAGCTTTTAGACGATCATTTTATTTCCAAAGCTAGTCTCATAATACCATGTCATCTGCAAAAAATACTAGAGACTAGAGTAGTAGAGTCTAGAGTAGAGACTAAAGTAGAGTGAATTTGTACCCACAAACGTCACCAGGGACCCCTTAAGCCTTCTCTAGATTACAGTGACTATTTGTAAACATTAAAACAGTTTGCTAATGGCTACATCAATGTTACCATTTACGTAAATTAAGTTTACAATCTACGATACATATGTAGGTTTGTTTGTACACTATATAGGGAGGGTTATTAAGCCCAACCTTTTTTCATTATTGTCATATAACTTAATGTCATACATTAATTCAAGGGATAAAAAGAAAAGGTTTAATTAAGATGTATAAAAATAGTTAAAATGTTGTCAAGTAATACTTGGGAAATGCTAAATGTATAATTAATGAGCGGTGTTAAGTTCCGTCACTCAATACGCAATGTCTGAAAATATCGGAAGTGATCAAAAGACTCCAACTTTAGAGATAGAAGATACGAGATGCCGGTGACAAGGTTAACGGAGCCTTAGCTGCATTGATGAGACGGCGAAACGTCAGCACAGCTGCGCGTTTGGCCGTACACAATGCAGTTTTGGTATCGACGTTGTTGTACGGGTATTACAGAAGAAGCATGAAAGAAAGATGAATGCTGTGGAGATGCAATCTCTTCGTAGGATATGGGGAGTCAGCTTAGCTGATCGAATCCGCAATGAAGAGGTACACAGAATGGCAGGCACTAGCGAGGATGTCACGGTGAGAATGAAGTCTAAGAACGTGCTCAGCTGGTTTGGGCACGTCGAACGAATGAGTGATGAAAGAATGGCAAAAAGATTTATGATGGAAAAGTGGTAAGAGTGGTAGGGGGAGACCTCGGTTGACATTCGAAAGCACAGTTTAAAAGATATTGAAGGAAGGTCACGTAAAAAGCATGAGGACCACCGGCGGGCATGTATGAAGAGGTTGACGACACTGAACAAGGTGAAAGAAGCATGTAGAATAGGGTTTGGCGCTGCGTTCTCTCTGACTACGCCGCTAATAAAAAGAATTCACACTAGGTTCCCTCTGCTATCCTGCTGCGTACTTCCGCACAAAGCAGATATGCAAAGGGAACCTGGGAATCCAAGTTTCAAGACACACCGTATCGCATTAAAAGTTCCTACTTTGCTCTGATCTCAACGCAGGCCTTTGCCTTGTTGATAATATTTAAATTCCTTAGTGGAAATCGAACCCCCAACTTGTTGCGTTTTCAGTTACACATTTGTGCTTCTGCGCCACGACCAGTCTCTTTGTGTAACAATAATTTCGATTACTAAATGAAGGTTAACCGTCTGTTTTCGGACAAAAGTTCAACGGTCTAACGTGTAAATTAAATTGCTACTGTAATAGATATTAGCAATAGCGCGATCTTTGCTTACTTGTTGTAAATATTTTCAAATCGACAAAATTTATAAAGTTTAATAACATTTTTATAGATCGTTAGCGGATTTTATGACACGATTAGGCATAGAAAACTCGTTATTAGAACACTCGTTTTCTTCATGTTCTAAGAGTCAAAGAATTACGGTACCCAACGCAGCTTTAAGAGGACGTGGAAATGAAAGTAAGCTGAAGATAAGAAGGTCGAACTCATGTCCTTTGTACTACATGTTAACGCTCTCTCACTGCGCGAAAGGTGACGTTGAAAATGTAAAAATAACTAAGTATATTAAGATTATGAAAAAAACACCTTCATCAAAACATTGCGAGTTGAGTAGCGAAGCGAAGTAATTGCCCAACTTGGAATCGAACCCACATCCATTTTTTTTAAATACCAATATCTATAAATCAAATCTACATAGAACTATGCACCGACTTACGAAACACTTTACGAAGCAGTCCGTACAGTTCATTGACTTGAGCTAGACTTGCAAATTGATCTAAAATGGTGGTTACAGGAGTTTCCATCTTAAGTAAGTTGTTTTAGAACATAATATTAAAATTCTAAAGATAGACGGTCATCTGCTAGCTAGGTAGGCCTCGGTGTGAAATTAATTTTAAATATTTGTTCACCGAGATAAATATTTAATTTGCTTCGACTTAACTATTTTATAATCGACATCGACACGACATCGCAACATTGTAATGAAAGTCAATTTACTTACATAAATTGTTGTCAGAAACAACATTTTTGTAAACACACTTTTAAGCGACATTACAGCTTTTACAAATCTAACATGCAATCTCGGAAAGTGGGGAACGGAGTGTCTTAATACTAAGTTCCCAGGTTCCTTCTGCCTACTCTACTATACGCGGGATACAGCGTGAAGTTTACAAATTCCTATAAAAACTTACCTGCTTTACAGCACCGTCTACATAATCTTCGCATACGTTTTTTGCGTAGAACGTCTCCACGGGAAAAGTTCTTCCGGGAATAGTGAATGTGGGTACATTCCCAAAGAAAGACGAAAACTTTGATGAGTCCATTGTCGCCGAAGTCACTATGAGCTTGAGATCCGAACGACGGGCAACGACCTGAAAACAAATGATATAATATAAATATCTATGGATTACGATAATAGTTTGAGTAAAGATTGTTATGTAAAATATTTAAAAAAACTTTTCTTGTTATTCTTAGGATATGGTCCTATAAATCTTAATTTCAGTTTCGATTTCGCGCTCTGACAATATAAAGCGCGGTGTTGAGTTCCGCCACTCTATCTCAACATTCAAATTAAAGCGGCAAACAAAGACCGAAGAACCTTGTGTCAAGATACTTATTGGCATTACATATTTTTGCTTTTACCTTGTTATATGAGAGCAAAAAGAAATATTTATTTAATTTAACATTTTTTATTGTGCACGCTTAACGTGTCATACCCTCGAGTATATGTAAAAAGTTGAAAAGTTTCACTGTGGCCTAGCTAAGATTATGAAGGTTGTATTAAAATTAGAATAATATTGTAACAAATCTAATTTTTGAAATGAAAGTAAAATATAATTTGAACGCTCAAGTAAATTTCGATTAAGTCACAAATGGCGACGCGCTGGAGGAGAATAAAGTAATATCGTTTGGGAAAATGAAATTGATCAAAACTTCATTACATTATTGGGTTTGTGAGAGATTCTCATTCTGTAGTATAAGAGAAAGAATGATGGAAAAGTAAAAGTGTAATTAAATTTATTTATTTTCTTAAATTTAAAAGTAGTAATGGAGCAATAATATTATAAATTAGAAAAACATTTTTATAATAATACAATCTATAAGAAAAACAATGTGTACTTATCACTAATTTCTAAGTTTATAGATTTACGTGTTGTAGCGCACCACACTACAACTCGGTATGTGTGGTTTCTATGACATAAAACGTAATAAATATTTATATTATATATTTTTTTTTCAGTTTCTGTAAGAATCTAAGGGAACACTCTTTTATCCGCCACAATATCAATTGCATCTTCCTGCGTTCAATACTTCCAGTTAAGCGTCGGCTTGTAATGACTCAGGAAAGTTAGTTTTATTTAAATATATAACTAAGATAGAAATCATGTTGAAACATCAATTTACTACAAAGTTCTTAAAATAAAAAACGTTATAAAACATTAAATGTCGGTACTTAGTCACCCAAGAGTTTAAATACGACACCTATTGTTTAGCATCGGTTTTTGTATCACACAAGAAAAAAATCCAATTCTCCGTGTAAATTTATTTTGCGGACAATACACGAACTTTTTGCATGTTTTTCAACGCCCTTCAATCGCTAATAATTTCCTGCTTTTGAATTTTTTAGGTAAAATTAATAATTGAAACTAAATTGCCACAAAATAGGCAAAAGTTACCAAAGTTGGTCATTTACGTAGATTAGATTGATTTCACATATCACCCGTTTGGTGAAGAAGAAGATCCTCAGCACCAACTGCCCCGTGCTTGCCTAAAAAGTTGCCGCAGTTTCATGAAATCAACAACATTAAATGGTGATAGGAGTCGGGTCCGGGGTGCCTTAAGTGGGAAAACAACCCACCTCCCTAGGCCATATCTTTCAGTGGCCAACTTGGAAGTCGCTAAGGCAAGTTGGCCTGTGATTGCGGCAACAACCGACAGACAAGGGCACACTTGTTCTCCTACCCAAACTGTCCGTCTGCTTGCTCGTTTGACGATCTGACTAAAGTAACGGATAAAACGGTCACCGTGGCTAAACACTGATAAATCTCAATTTGAACAATCTAATCATTTCATACAAAGAAGAAGAAGACTTATTTGGTCCAACAATAATATATTTACAGTTTTTGGAGTATTGCTTTGACATATATATTGTGCAATTACGTCATTATAGTACCAAATGGGTGATATTCATAACCATATTAATTTATTATTGAAAACTTAGCTTCTGATATTATCTCGATAGAAATTTCGATATCGTCCAACCAGATTCGATATCGTCTGAATAATTTTATAAAGTTTATTTACTAAAATTCGAGGAGTAAAGAATATGTTGATTTCACAGTACGTCCTCCTCTCCTACACTCTCCAAGGAGCCTGCCGTTCCATTTCCGTTTGTGAGTTGTCTGTCAGTCACTCACACTCACATTAAAATATAAACAGATTACAAACTGATTTAAGCATATCAAGTGGCATACATAAAATAACAAATTGTTTTCTTCAAAAACCGCTACTTAGCGGAAACTCTAACGACTCTAACATGTAGAATGGCGGTAAAACGCTCCTATTAGAGACGAGTGACACGGCAACATTAATATACGATCACCGAGATATTCATTTGATATATGTCGATATGGGATTACGTGAAGTGTATGTTTGTGATTTAATTTAAAAGATTTGCGTTTCGCAATTTAAAATACTTCTATTAACACAATTTAAAGGTTCTATTCTTGTTAGTCCCAAGACCGTGGCCGCGGCCTAAGAATGTAAACACGACCTATGTGGATCGGTGGAATGTATCATTTTCATTTCCACGCTATGGCAGGACGCGGCGTTAAGTATCAAAACTCAACACTTACGGAGTGTTAACAATAGGTTCCGTTTCCCAGCCCTGCTATACGCAAAGTACTGCGTGAAGGTATCAAAAAAATATGTATTGTTACCTAATTGTGACTGTTGGACAAAACCTTCCTCTAATAAATAGCATACATTTTTAAAATTAAAATTTTGCGAACAAAACCACCAAACGAAACTAGTATGCGTAGCTCCATATCAGCGTGCAACACGCGATATACAGTAATTTGAACTCGATGGCTCAGAAAATTGGGTCACATTTTCAACGCAATCTCCATTGTACCGTATATTGTAATGAAGGAACGAAAGCTCACGCTTCGTGAGGATGAGCTGATGACTGGTTTCTTTTACTAATGATTTATATAGTTTTTTTTTTATTTATAAATGTCTTTATTGATAAGTAAATATAATATAACAGACACAACTTAATCTAAGAAATATGTCGTTAACATTAATTAAAAGAAACAGTACTTTACCAGGCTAATAAGGCGCCTCCAAAAGTTTTCAAAGTGTAGCTTACATAACTTATTAAACAACGAGATTAAGATTGATCTACTTGTGAGCTAGGTATTAAATTCGATATTTGGGCTTAAAATATCGTTCTAAAATTGACAATGAAGGTAATTTTAATAAATAAGACTACGTGTTCAAGTGCAAAGCCAAGCTCAGTCCCGTCCAGTAACGTAGTCGCGAGTAGATCTTCCGCGTCCCCCTCATACAGACGTTCTAGGGCGACAGCGGGGATATAATATTAATGCATTCTTTTGTGTATGAAGAATGTGTTCACTTTCATGTTTTTATATGATGATACAATGGATTAGTTGCGTTATATGTTTCTGATTATTACCAGCGGCTACGTCCGCGGTCTAATGGGATTTTAAGACTGGTTTATTATATATGAGACATTCTAAGTACACTAGGCAACTGCGATTGCGGGAGCAATGGTTTAAGGTAATGTAATATGAAGTCTTACTAGAAAAACGGACAATGTAACACAAAAATGTATTTTTTAAATTGAACCAGTTCCCGAGATTAGTGTGAGCAATCAAACTTTTGTGCTTTATAATATGAGTGTAGATTGTTAAATACTTCGATGAAATGTCCGTAGGTGATACATGATATCTCTTGGCAGAAAGTTAAAACTAAAGTGATATTCTAATCGATAAGAGAAAAACATGTGAGACATAACTTCTACATATATACATAATTCAGGCACGTCTTAAATAAATACATGAACATAATTAAAAAATATATATAATAATTAAAAAATCAGCTTCACGCTGAATCCCGCACACAGCAGGGTAGGCAGAGGGAACCTAGTGTTAAGACACTCCGTTCCCCACTTTCTGCCGATTTCTGGAGGCATTGCGTGTTGAGTGGCAGAACTCAACGCCGCGCTTAACCTCGACACCAGAGCGAAGAAAATGGAAATATAAATTTAAGTAAATATTTCATCTCCTCGAGTGGGGATCGAACCCACAACCAGTCGGTCTTACAGTCACACTTCGTGCCGCTGCGCCACGACTGGCCTCAATATATAATATATTATTAAAAAATTATAATATATTTTATTATACAAAAGAAATAATCTGTAACATCAATTTCATCTACTCTTGATAATTTGATATGTCACGAAGCGATTGAGTCTAGACAGAAATAGCAGACACGTCATCACATTAGACCGTGGAGCGACGAACTTAAATATAATACGATTCCTGTCAAAGATTTAGCTTAAACTACGTATATTTAGTATTAAACAAAAATAAAGAGCGGCGTTCAGTTTCGTCATTCAATTTGCAATGTCTAGAGTTAGGCGGAAATGTCTTAACACTAGGTTCCCTCTGTCTACAGCGTGAAGTTAAAAAAACTAACTAATAATAAGTAGTGGTACGCATTTGTGGAAACTAGAAAAGTGCGCATTCATAGAAAGAATGTATGAGTGAGTAATTAACACTCATTTTAAACACAAATTATTTTTACAGAAAAATATGCTAATTTAAATTCTTTCACGTTTATTCCACATTTTTTTATTTATCACTCAGGAACATCAGTTTAACAAAAAATCAACACAATTAATATTTGTAATACTATTGTATAACTTTTAATTTGTTTAATTTTAACCTAAACATACACCTTTTGTGAAACAGTAGGTACCTCTGAAATACATATGTACCTACTAGTTCATAACTATAGTAAATAAAAAAAATTTAAAAGCGTTTTTTTTTTAATTTACTAAGTTACTGAAATAGGAAAAGATAATGAAAATGAGAATCATTGAATTCCGAGCGTCGGAACTGAATTCATGAACTTTGTCTAACAAATTATAAATAATTTTTACCTCGTGCAGGATTCGAACCCACAATCCTGTACGAGTGTCAATTACATTAACAACATTCCATTCGTCACGTGAGGATATATATAACATTTTATTACACTATAAATCTAACATTCGTTCGATGAATGTCCGCTATTAGCAGATAGCCGAGCCCCTGGTCACGAGGAATTTGTATCAATCGAAAAACAAAAGTACTTACGTCAGTACGGTATAAATATAGATACTGAAATTGTTTTAACATTTTGTCTTTTATGTTAAATCTATTTTCCGTTCCCGTTTCCGTAGGAAGTTAGTGTCCTGAAAATCCTCTATTAGTGTTCAACACTCCCCCAATGAAACGGCTCTGCGTTGTCTGTCTGTTACTTGGTAACAAAAGAGTTTTACACTTTTTTTCAGCTTCACGCTTTATGTATCCCGTAAATAGCGGGGTAGGCAGAGAGAATCTAAGAACCTACTGATAAAACACTCCATCACCATTAGCACACTTCTCTCTCCTCCCTTTCCACCGAATTTTGGAGTTGCCTCATTACCAGAGCGGGAAAATAAAAATATTAAATATTTCATTTTTCTGAGTGGGGCTCTAATTTCAAACCCACAACCGTCGCGCTTACAGTCACACACTTGTGTCCTGTACTACGATTGGCGTCATCTAGCTTATATGTGTAAGTATAACTACAATTCTCAATAGTTTCTTACTTATATCTATATTAATAATTATAATAGATTTTTTTCAGCTACAATTTATTCCAAATATCAATGAACAAAACACTTAAACACTTTATTGTTTAATGATAACTTTAAAGCTTAAGTAGTATGTCTAACGAGATTTTTTTTCTATGTAAAAAGAAAATATGGTTATAACATTATTTACCTTTTTTTCAATTATTACAAGTAAAAAATAATAAGTAAGTACGTATAAAAAGTACGTACAGTAAATAAAATAAATGTTCTATAAATATTTGTTTATTTACGCCACATCTCGTATATAGATCGTTATTGACCCATATAAACTGCAATGAACTCGCGTTGACAATGTGAATGTCGTCTATTTTACTATGCAATTCTTATATTATATACGATATCTGCACATAAATAACTGTATAATATCATATTTACTCATTTGTAGTTATTCTTTTTATATCTGTGTTTGGCATGTTCCCCAATTAAGATATATGTAGCTTCATGTTGTATCTCGCATATAGGAGAGTAAATGGAGGGAACCTTATGTTAAGACACTCCGTCCCCCATGCACCATCTAATTTTGTATACATTCTGTGTTGAGTGAAGGAATCCATCGTCACGTTTTGACTCCGTAATTTAAGATATTGTGTTAAGAACCTGTGCCGCAACATTGCGGGTCCGGGCAAAGAAAACATAGTTCAACAACATATATTAGTAAAATTATACTTCATAAAACATATCAACAACTTGCTGAGGAGAGAGAAAAGCAAGGATAGTAGAAACTAAGTACCAGACACTGATATGCTGTCCATGCAACACGATGGGTACCACCACCACCACCACGGTGAATCCAATGAATGCTAGGTTGCATCTCGCCTATCGATACTAATATCATTACGCTGAAGAGCGTGTTTCGTTAAACGCGTCTATCGTACGAAATAATAGTTTTAATACATTTATTTAGTGTTGGATAGTCCATTTATCGAGAAAGGTATGCTATTAATATAGCCTACCTTTCTCGATAAATACATAATGTCTATCGTTGATATATCTCATTGAACCTGAGGTCAGAGTTACGGTAATGTTTGTAGAACGGGTGACGCAGGGGCACAGTCGTCCAATTGTAATCAAGACAGGTTCGAGTCAGGAGGAAACGCAATATTTAGTATTTTCATTTCTTCACTCTGGTGTCGAGGCAAAGTCAAAATACGGTTTAAGTTCCGCCACTCAACACGCAATGCATCCAAAATTCGGCGGAGAGCGAAGGGTGGTTTGTCTTAACACTAGGCAACCTCTGTCTACCCTGCCACATGCGGGATAAACAGAGAAGTTAACAAGAAAAGAATAAAGTATAAGAGTGCTATAATAAAGACTGAGTCAATTTGCTGAAAAGATAAATCGATAATCTCAGTGGGCTCAAATAGAAAAATATCAGAACAGCTGTTATCCAATTTAAATCATAACATCAAGGCTAGACGTATTTTCACCCGCGTCCAGTGTCAACTATCATTTACTAATACTAAGCTAGTAATTTGTTTTTTCCTTTGGGTAACGAACGTTGCAGCTCAAATCGTATGGAATATTCCTGTAGTATAAAATGGATGATTGCTTATGATTGATTGTACAAGAATATGTATATAATAATGTTTTTTTTAGCTCCATGCTGTATCTCGCACATAGCAGGGTAGGCAGAGGGAACCTTGGTTCCAAGTGCAACCCAAAAATTCCACAAAGTGTTCTGGCGCAATGACTGACCTAAACTAAACATTAATAATGTTTATAGTATTAAATTTCTCTCTCGAATTTAGCGTAAGTGGCAGGGAGAACCTAGTAAGTAGTTACTACGCTTTTAAACGCTGAAACAGAGATTAACGCCGAATTGACTTTTTTTTTCGACTTTAAATGTAAGCTTTTCTCCAAATATCATGACGACAGCATTTATATGTCAGCAGCAGCGTAGAGTGGGTATCGAACCGATAACCGTCGCGTTACAGTCACATCCTTGTGCCCCTGCGCTAAGACGGCCTTAAATTATATAAGTTCCTTTATTGGCGTTAACATAAGGTCACAGTATAGTAGGTCAACGTTCGTTCTAAGGTCGTGACTGATAAGCGATGTCAACAACTCCATAATGTAAAACTTCCTTGACTCTTCTTGTCTTTTAGTAATCGGTTACGTACACAAATATAACCTATTAAAGCCGCTGGGAAATTTCCTTATACAAAAACAACTTATTACTTCAACACACGTTTAGAGTAGTTTTAACATTGTAAGATGTTCGATTTCCAATTGATGCAAAAAATTAAGCTATTGTATTATACTAGCGCTTAACTGCCGTTCCGCACTTATAATCGATAAGAAAAATACAAAAGGTTATGTATGACATTGTAATAATAAGTCGGTCAAGGTAACTCTCATCAGGTTCAGTGGGTAACGACAAAACCGATAAATGGACCAATCAACCGAAAAGGAACTTATAATATCGAAACAGTAGTTCCGGAGATAGCCACGTTTAACCGGACAAACTCTTGTATTTCTTTTTTGTTTTAGCTGCATGCTGTGTCCCGTATATAGCATGGTAGATAGAGGGAACATGGAAACCTATTATCAAAACGCTCTGTTCCCATTTAGACACTTCCGTTTCCCACCTTCCGCCGAATTCTAGAGATATTGCGTATTTGGAGGTTGATCAGTTTAACATACTTATATGTATCTGTTTGATTTAAATATAACATAGTCAATATGATTGGAAATGCAATAATTACACAAAAGTTTGATCCGAAGATCCCTCTCCTCGATAAAATCTTATTCACCCCATTAAATAAATTAACTAAGCCCATTTTGAAAAAGTTATTAATTAAACTGAATATCTACTTATTTATATACAATATATAGGCAATGTCGGGAGACACATAAAAATGTATAGTATATTATTTTTATATATATTTTATTTATAGCGTCTCTCTTGAAGACCTGACCTCTATTCGACATTGAGGTCGACTTATTGAAGCGTAGAGACCTACTATAGTTTAAATAACACTGTAGTAACCAATAGTATTAAAATATTGAATATTAACTATTGTGCTTTTTTTAGCTTCACGCCGTATCCCTCATATAGCAGGATAGGTAGAGGTAAGATATTGATAAACTGACTGATAACACGTTCAGTTTTTCACGCACCACCTAGTATTTCGAGTAAGTGGCTGGTGTCTAAAAGAGCGGGAAAATGAAAATAATTCGTTCCCCTTAGTGGGAATCGTGCCCACAACTAACGCATCTACAGACAGACTTGAATATAAGTAGAAAAAATGCGGAATGCTCTCACCATTTTCTTTTTATTAAAAGAAACGTACATCTCTGACCGCTTTTTAAAATTAGCCGCAGAAAGAAATGGGGGCGTGGTGCTTATATACGTCGTAAAATTACGTCAAACGATGGCACCCGCTCTTGACATTGATTTGTTAGCCACAATACATGTATAGGTGAGTATTACATTGATAAATGCGCTGTACGTGATCAAAGTGGTTATTAGAAATATAAGTAGTTCAAAATAGTTTTGAAGCCGTCATGGCGCAGCGTAATAGCGACAGTTGTGGGTTCGAAAGAAAAAATATTTTCATATCCTCGCTCTGGTAGTGAAACAAAGCGCGATGGTGAGTTCCGAGACTAAACACGATATTTAGCGAGGGGAACGATGTGTTCCAGCACCAGGTTCCCTCTGTCTACCGAGCTATATGCGGAATATTGAAGCAAAAATAAAATATATACTGGTATTTAGATAATACTTATGTTAAATACGAAACTTATAATTATTTAGTTATAAATATATAACTCAATAATTATAAATGTGCCTTGCGAACGGTCAGTGTCTATTTATAAAAGGTAACTGCAAGATACACGTTAGTTTGCCAGTGTACTCGTATATGGTATTGATATATGAAACGTAGTTACTTTAACTAACCGCAAAATGTTTCCATAAGTTACCTAGAATTATAAATTGAATTACCTAAATACGCCGGGTTCATGTTTTCTTGAAAGTTCACACTAATCTCATAGAGTAGTAACTGAGCACATTCTTATAATTTATTCAACAAGAGAAGAGGATTATCTTAAAATAAGGTTGTAACTTATGAAACTTCTGCGAAGACTACCTATAAATATATTTGTACATACCTACATGTGAATTTAGTTAAACCATCTCTATGGCCGTTGGGGAAATTGTCTAAATACGATAGTTGGGAGTTCTAATTCCATCAGGGAAATTGTTTATCTTTAGAGTAGCTACCTAGATTCTTAGCATTATTTTCTCCCTAGCACCTTGGCAAAGACATAGTTACAAACTTGATTCTGTATTCCGCATAAAGTATGGTAGCAGTGTTAGCACAGCCCCCTAATCACGCACCGCCCAATTTACGACAGGTTACCTGTTGAGTGGCGGAACTAAATACTGAGCTTTGTCTTCTTATCAGAATGGGAAGCGAATTCACAACCGTCGCCTTTACATTCAGACACTGTGACAGCATCAGGACGCACTATCAAAAGTATAAGCAAATTGCCAGTTTTTTATTATTTATTTATATAAATATAAAAGGCTAAGTAAGATACGCAGCTTTCAAGAAATAAACAAAAAAGGCCAACATGTGCACACAAGTTTGTTTCATCTATAGAACATGACTCATACATACATACATACATATAGGCGCCAAGGTTAGCTTCATTTAAAATGGTAAGCTCATTTATAACAACACTGTCCTTCGTTACTGAGTCACAGGTCACTTGTAATGATTCACGCTATATGCTGTATCCCGCATATAGCGGGGTAGGCAGAGGGAAATTAGTCTTAAGACACTCCGTGCTTGTTTCTTCGTCCAATTTTCGATACGATAGCAAGGAGGCACATCGCGAAGTTAAGTTACGCCACTTAACATGCAATGCCTTCAAAATTTGGTAAAAAGTAGGAAACTTAAATGTCTTAATGGGAAGAGAGTGTCTAAATACTAAGTTCCCAGATACCCTCTGCCTACTCTTCAACGCGCAGGACACAGCGTGAAGCTAAAAAAATACAGTATAAAATATTCTTCTTTATAAGAAAATGAACTGAAGCAAAACGGATTATAGGGCGGTGATCTCATAAATTCCATTCAAAGCTTATTAAATTTCATTAGGTCTCCTTACTTAAGAAGCGTTAAGCATAATAAATAGTAATCTGTTTCTTAGAATACCGGGATAGTTTTATTGCATGTTTCAATACATGCAAAAAAGACATCGTTTGAATGTAAACGTAATGGAGTTAGATACTCTCTTAGGGGAAAAATAATTTTTATTTTCCAGCTTTTGTTCTACCGCGTATCTTTGAGTCCCGCCACTCACCACACAATATATGGAAAAGTTGAAAGTTTATTTTGTCAAATTTTTTAGACTCAAGTTTTCGTTGGTAAAATTCTCGAGCACTAGATAATTCTGGGGCGGACATGGACAACCCAGCACCTCCTATTTCTACACCCATAGTTGTAACCTCTTTCTGTGAAGTAGCGACAATGTTAGAGCAATATATTTAAAAACGAAATGTAAAAACGAAGTTTGTAATTGCTAAACTTCATACACCATGAAAATGAGTTTAATTGCTAATAGCGTTTGAAAGAGGTTAATCGATTATACACTATAGCGCGTGTGTTAACAATAAAAAATTTATTGACAGTGCGAAATTTTGTTACCATAAGGTACAGATACAGGTCTCAATAAAAAAAATATGCTGTATTTGCAGAGACTGCGTGATAGTTAGTTATACGCAACGTTAGAGAAAGATGAAGACAGTGCAAAGTGAAGTAGGTTGAGCATGATGATAGACTGGCAGACGTGAGTGAACTATATCAAAAATTTACTCGAGTTAGTATTTTTTTGTTTTGTGCACACAGCTTCCCTCTGATTATCCTACATAAGCAGAGGCAAGCTTGGTAGTGTTAAGACGCTGCTTTTTTATTTTTAACACATTTCCGTTCCCCACTAATTGAAGTATTCTGAGGGCATTACGTATTGAGTGGCAGAACTCAACACCGCGTTTCGCTTTGTTACCAGAGCGAGGAGATGAAGATATTAAATATTTAATTTCTTCGACTGGAAATCGAATCCAAACGTTTGTATTTAAATCTTTAGGTATAAATACAGTTTGAAGCTGATTTTACAAATAGGCTCATTGTTATGTAAAGCGTTTTCTTTAAGGAAGTGCAAGATTCGCTTGCGGCTTTAATTTGTATAATCGATTAGTCGAACCTAAGTGAAAGTTCGTCTTGTTACCGAATCTAATAAACTGTAAATTGTACCTTTAACGTAATTCTGGTAGAAACATTTAAAGATGAAGAGTAAAAGTGACATAATAAAAAAATAAAAGTTTACTGTTGCACCAAATGGATAAAAAAATATACTTTGTCCATTTGGTACAACAGTGACAGTATATAATACATACATTGACAGATTTTTTTTAAATGGAATTATGTCATTGTCGCGCCAAACTATCAATTTGGTAATCTCCATGGCTTATATTAATAATATAAAGTTAGATCACTTTTATCCAAAGGGTGCGATATTTAATTACAACTAACATAATATTATCTGAAAAGCTATTAAACACACTTCTCTATACCTCTGGTGCTTTTAGTGTTATTGATTTGCCTATTTCTTGCCAAAAAATAATAAAAAGTATCCAATTGTTCGAAATATCCAATTGAAACGGTTTCGATCAGTTATAGAAAATTATATAAATGAAATTAAATATCAATTACGTAAATGATTGCTTTTGTACTACAAATTTAAGCTTTTACATATATATTTACTCTGTAAACTTAAATGAACTCATTTGACAATTTATTCAAATAAAAAATATATAAGTATATTTATTTGATAAATTTTTAGACATTTTTTTTAATTACTTTTTGTATAATTTCTTGTGGTGAAATGAAAGGAAAGCACAACTCCATAAAAAAAACAAAACTTAAATATTTAAGAAGACAATCAAATTTCAATCCACATTCACCGGTTCCTTTTTTTTCTTTTTATAAATGAAAATCAAAAAAATCCCCGAGTGGAAAACGAATCCACAGTCGTCGCGTGAAAAGAGTAAAAATATTTATTTTTATTATGTTCCCTTCGCAAATGTCATGAATAAATAATACAAGATATAAGACATCCAAAGGAGCGACGCGACGTGGCAAAAATGTATCTTGCAAATTGTAATTTATGAGAACATTGGCCTCATTGGATAAGGTTTTGGCCGTTACAATTGTATACAAGGACATGTTTTATTAATGTTGTATCTAGAATATACTATTTTTAATATGGGACACTATATAAATTTCATTTTATTTATTTCTTTTCTGTTTCTTTTTTTTTCTTTTCTCTTTTTATTGCTAATTTCGGTAATAGTAAGAGCTCAAAGACGCCCGTCCCTACTGTTTAATTTATAATTTCGCAAAAAATATATATCGAACTGCTAACCACACATACTCGTTTCTCTCATTTCATTTATTCCGCATCCAAATCCTCATAAGTTACTAACAAACACTTAAAAAGGTGATCTGTATGGCGCTCAGTTATCGAAAGTGTTGGAAACCCTCCAAGCGCTCTGACCACTAAGCCATACCTAATAATCAAGCGATGTCGGACTCCTTATACACTTGATACAACCTTATATTGTTAGCATCTCTAGAGATATTTGGTTAGTTGAATTTTGAACTAGCAATCGCAGAGCAGTGCAAACGTGAACTCGCAAAGTCGCAAGTTTGAAGATTACTCTGATAAGACATCGCGACGTTAAGCTTCGCTGCGCAACATGCAATGGGTCAAGTTTGAGCAGAAGCGGAGAGCGGAGTATCTTGTCACTAGGTTCCCTTTAAAAGAAGGTGTGAAGCTAAATGATAATAATTGACGGAATTATTTTTGTAGCAGTCATACACGTACCGCTGTGTTAATGAATGATGTCATACATAAATGAATTATGATTTATAAACGCTATAAATTAATTGAGTGCAGAGATTTTTTAGAATTACCAAGTGGCAGTTAAATGAGGTAAACGTATGTGTTATTTTATTTAAAAAGGGAAATATAATCAATTAAAAAATTATAAGCGTCCCTATTGACGTAATATTCTTGCGTAAGGATTTTTGCTTATTTTAGGCATTATGAAAATGAATCAAGATATTTGTTTAACCTATATTTTGTATATCCACTTCTTATATATATTTTTTATACATAATTGTGTTTGATTTGTTCGTTTACGAGTGACAGAGATAGTGAACTAAACCAAAATAACGCGGCGTAGACTGAATTTTAGCATGTACATATATACAGCGTGAAGCTGTATATATATATCGTCATTATGATTACATGAAAAAAGAATTCATTTCACAATTTTCATATAATAATAGCACAACCAAAAATGAATATTAAACTCATTTTAACACGTTCAATAGGTGCGAGCACTCAGACGGTTGACGGTTGACGGTACTTACGAGCCATCGACCTAAATAGATATTGTGGTAATTCGATTTAATTTACATTCAAATATATTGGCATAATGAAAATGTCTTAGATAACTTTATGTAGTACTAGCTACCTATTTTGCAATTGTCCGTTGTTTACTATAAATAAATGGACTTATTTAATTTATGGTTTATAATTTATTATTGGATTAAAGCTAAAGTTATTTAAATAAATAGACTAAAAATATTTAAATATAAAAGACTACTGTATAAAATTCATTATCGTTGAGGCACGTCGAAAAAATGGGTAAACAAAGAAGGGCAAAAAAGATTAATGAAACAATAGTGAATGGTAAGAGAGGTACAGGGAAGGCCTTCGAGAACACAGTATCGATAATACCAATTGGGAGGTCGTATAAGAGTCATGGGAACCTCCTGCAGACCATATATGAAGAGGTTGAAGGCAGTGGATGAGGCCAAACTGGTATGCAGATATTTTAAGGTTTGGCTCTGCGTTCTCTCCGGCTGCCCAGGAATAAAGCGTGAAGCAAAACAAAAATACTTAAATTAAATTCAATTTTCACCATTACAATTTTGAAAGTTTACACGAATAATAATTTAGTTTTACTACTAAATGCTTATATAAACATCGAATTATCAAGTTTCGCGTCGACCGTCCACGGTCACGCGTCAAATATACGCTTCGCCTTAACACTTCATAGATCACTTGTTTTATTTGACATATGATACTAGCAAATATATCCTATTACATACTATTGTATAATTTAAAAACTAATTGAAGCCATCGTGGCACAGCGACACAGTGAGTATACGGTAATGGGGTCAACTCCCACTTGGGGATCGAATCGATCGCGTTGAGTTCCACCACTTAATGAGCAATGTCTAGAAGTATGAGGCAGAATAGATACTGCAATAAGTTTTGTCATGTCATGTCAACATAGTATTTGGGGAAAAAATATAATAAACTATAGGGCATACTAACAAAATAAAGTAAAATAAAATAAATAATAGCGAATCAACCGAGTCACTGGCGCCGCCTGCGTCACGGCGCCTGACTCCTGAGCTTCACACACACACATGCTTTGTTCGTCACCCAACACTTGTATGAACCTCTACATAACCATCGAATATCGTAAGTTTATTGAATAATAAATTATTTATTCGTTTATTTAATTTATTTAATAATAGTTTCTTAAATTCATAGTTTTTGAACGTCAAACAATTCACTTCAAACTTCATTAACAATTAAAGCCTCATATTTCAGTAAAACCGGTGTAATAAACTCAATGGGACTTTATTTCAATCGTATGCTATTATTTATTTTTGATAATATTCTATGTATGTACTGTGTATATTTGTTTAAGAGTCAATCATGCGTTGTCTATAAACGTCATATTAATTTAAATGCTTACATATGGGAAAAACATCTTCGTTTATCACTGAAGTACGGCTAAAAGTATTATTTATTTTTTACAGCGCACGCATATAGCAGAGTATGCATGGAGCCTAGTGTTAAGACACTCCGTTCTCCACTTTCGTCCGAGTTTTTCGAGGCATCGCGTTTTAAGTGACGGACCTTCGGACGGCAGTGATAAACGAAAGTGTCTTCACCTAAACGAGATAAGATGAAATACAAAAAAAATATATAGATCAAGCAAGTAAAGCCGCGAGGCTAGTATTGTATATTTCACGACAGCCGTTTTCACCATAAACTCTTAATGATGATTTTATTTAACTGCAACTTTCTGTTGACATACCTAAATAAATATATAATAAACAATAAACAATAAACCAAACAATCGTTTTCCTGTTACTACTTAACAGGTCAGGCATTTTAGTCAGGAATTACAAAATGTTTCAAGTAAACCTAAAAGTTTTTTCTAGTGAACCGAAAAAGTGACGTGTTTTAAAAAGATTCACGTTATTACTGACACGAACGATTAAAGTATTGTGGTTATGGTACAATAATTTCATTCAAAAGAAATAATTAAACATAATGAAACGTATAAAAAATATAATTAGAAGTCGTGTTTAAAAATGAATGCGTTCAAATTATATTAATTGAGACAAAAAAGATATAAAAAATGTATATAGGTAGCACGCAGCAATTGCGGGATACAGCGTGAAACAAGAAAAAAGAAAAGAAAAAAGCTCGTTTTATTATAAACATGAGCTAATAATAAATCCTTTTGGTATTCAAAGCGTTACATAAATTATATTCCGCACAAACATCCATTGTCTACTGAACGACGACGAGACAGGAATATACATTGGTTTGAGCGATGCATTTGTGCAAGGCCCATTGCAAGTGCAAGGCATTATATTGTATATGTTGCTACAGCTGAATTTATAATGTATATTTATAGAGATATAAAGGATTACTAATATCAATATTTATTATACTAAAAATAAATTAATAAAGAAAAAATAGAAACTGGAAATAAAATTTGAGAAATGTAGTATTGTTTTATTTCCTCGCTCTGGTAAAAAAGACAAGGCAAGAAGTTGAGCTGCGCCATTGGTTGGTTGGGAACCAGTGGTCTAGAGGAACGGTAGAGTTTAAGTGAGATCGGAGTATCTCAGAACTAGGTTCCCGAGTTCCCTCTGCCTACTTTGCTACTTTGCTATGTGCGGGATATATGTACGCTAGAAGCTAAAAAAATTACAAACGTAGATATATTTTTTAAAAAATATTATAAAAAAAATCAAAAAATTATATAGTAAGAACGGTAGGTACTTACCTGGTGCCAGGAAATATTACATTTGTACATACATACTGACATAAACACAAAGGTATGCTAATTAAATTAATTGGTTTAACACGAATATGACATTCAGAGTATTGGCAACTATTGTCTATATGCGTTCCAATATACACAACGGACAATTTATTATGTTTACAGTTCATAGTAAGACAATGTGTATAATTTTAACAATATACATACTAATAGCCCAAGATCCCAGGGCCGGCAGACCTACGTCATTTTAGCAAAGCTGAAATTTTGAAGACTGAGGAGTCTAATATGTAGTTAAGTCAGTATGCATATATACGAACTTGAAAGTGGGGCCCTTTCTGAGGTAGCGCTAAATAAAGATATATATATATCTCTGTCTGGAAGGATGTTTGAGCCATCGGAATGGTCTAGGTGGTTAAAGGGGGTCTTGAAATAGACCGTAAATAATGTATGTAAAATTTAGGTTTGTTAGTATAACGTATTTTGCCCTAAATATTAACAACCTTTAGGGCGTCTGGCATGAGTTAAGGCCCACTTAAAGGGTCTGGTAATAATAAATATATTTTTTATATAATTCTTAACAATATATTAGACAAGAGCGCTTCTACTTTAAAGTAGGCGAGTGTATATCTTAACTCTGCAAGGGCCCCATTTTCAAGTTAGTAAGTTTATATTCCATCTTAACTACATATTAGACTATTAATCTTTAAAATTTCAGCTTTCCTAAAATGACGTAGGTCTGGGATACTTGGCCCTGACCTCAGTTTATAATGTTTGTCGTAATATCTGAGCACTATCTAGAATCTAGAAAACAGCTTCATACTGTATTCCGCCTATAGCAGGATAGGCAGATGGAATTTAGTGTTAAGACACTTCGTTCCCTCCTCGCACCATTCATTTTTCCAGATTGTCTCGTGACCAGAGCGAAAAAATAAAAATTATTCATTCCAGGTGGGAAACGAACCTACAAGCGTCGCGTTTATAGTCATAAGGTGTGCCGTAGTCCATATGATAATCCATACTTCGAACTTTTTTTGGTCAAAGCAATGTTGAAATAGAAGTGTGTATTATATACCTTTAATTTACTAGTATATGCATCAAAGTTCATGATGTTAGAAGACCAAGAAAATCTAATGTCCAGGCACTGATCTAAGTGCCAATATCGGATTTTGTATACCGAATCTGATAAAAAAAATATTGCATTCCGATTTTTCAAGAGTAGACTACTAGGTCAAATAATATCAAGAAAAAGGAGACACGAACTGCATATCAGAAAGTGTTTATCAGTGTTTCTCTTTCTTCTTTATGTACCAATAGAACAGAAAAAAAATAGTTTAAAGGAAACTTTAGGTATAGAATAGAACATCAGTTAAGTAATAAAATTTTATTCGTTAAAGCTGGAATAACATTTAAGGTAAGGTATTTGGAACAAAAACAAAAATGTACTACGCTCGAAACTAAAATTAGCTCGTTTATAAATAAACCAGACGACCAGCTACGCAATGATTTAACATAAGATTACAAAAAAGGCAGGTGTGTGACATTAAGGATGGAAAAGACTGTAGGTACTGTTGAAACACTTTTAAACGATGAGTGATGAGAGTTGAAAGAGATCTCGGCCTATCTAGAACTATCATTTTTTTTCCAGAACGAGCTTCCAATTTCACTAGTATGATTATTTCGAATTTCATTTTGTTAAGGTGAGTTTAAAGGAGGCTCTCTTTAAATCTACACTTGACACCGCAAGTATCAGGCACTGTTCTGCTCTAAATCTCAACCCGTGACGTGATGGTCACCCGGATGGTAAACTCGTAGAACACTAAGTAGTTTCGTCTCTTTTTAAATAAATTGAAGAGATGTACGTCTTCAAAATGCAGTTACAATGTAGTTAGTAAATATTGTCATATCGGATGAAAGAAAGGGATGTAGGGACTGTAGCAAATACATCTGCGTACTCGATACTTTCCTTAGGAAAGTGCCTGTAGATAAACAATATATGAGATTTTTTCCTACAAATGAAAGCCACCTGAGTGTTTCAGAGTCTCATTTCGTTACTTTTACTAATAGGTACATACTGTCACAAATAGATACACTAGAACCTATTTCCAATAGACTGGACCACCTAATCAACATAAGAAAATACTGCCAACACCACTACAAATTCAATTTCTTATTTGCTAATTTCTACATACAAACAAATATATTTATATAAATTAAAAGCAACACATACAAGTCGTATTTAAATTAATCTGTACCGTTGGTCCCAGACAAGCGCTCAGACGCCATTGTCTCGCGCCCCACATGTGGTAAACAGAGCATAATGTTATTGTTGTTATTATATATTTATATATAGTACATAATATATCAAATCGGACGGATGCGACTGCGAGATATATGCTTCTCGTTAAGATAAATTATTATTATTATTCATGTTATGCGACCAAATCAAGAAGGTCAATAGGTCAATCTACGATCACTATAGTTGTTTATGGAGGAGTGGACAGGTTTCTAACTTCCTTTTTATTTTAGTCTCCTTTCCAATCAACGAATTTGAGGTGTATAAGTGTAAAGCATAGTTCAAAACTCTATGTTTTTCCACCGTAAGTTACATATGTATTAAGATTTATATATAGTTCACTTTTAATAATAATAAATATATTTATATTTAGTCTAATAGAAGTGTGTTATTAAAAGTATTAGTAGGACTATTAATAATAACTCAATGTAGCCTTGTTCCATTTTCGAGACCATGTTGAGTGGCGGTGCTCAACGCCACCCTTCGTCTGGTAGACCAGGAAAATAGAAGTAATTTAAATATAATATCAGACATTCTCTTAATGGGCCTCACTCACGTCCAATACGTTTACACATAATTAAATAATATTTAAATACAGCCATAATTAGTCTAATATAATAGTCACTAATTATGTGAAGAAATGAATCACTCTTTACGATCGTATAAAACGCAGTGGGGAAGGTTATAGTCAAAATGTAGATCTTGACTCTAGTCCAGGAAATTTGTTTATTGTTATGCACCTAAAATATGTTGATAAATAATTTGATGTTTTTACATACGTATACCACAATATATTATTGTTCTAGTTTTACACTATATCCCGCAAATAGCAGGGTAAGCAGAGGAATTCTGGGAAGCTAGTGTTAAGACAGTCTGTTTTAGTCAATACACTTCCGTTCCTCACTTTCAGCCGAATTCTGGAGGCATCGTTTGTTGATATGCGGAACTGAATACCTATTAATATATTTACATATAATCTAAATAATCTTAAAATAATTACTGATTTAGTATTGCAAAATTTTAAACTTATAGACGATTAAGAGTGTAATTTTAATTTTCACTGTCAATTATTTGGGAATGCTAGATAGGCGCGTACTATGAATATTTGTTAAAAAACATTTATAACTGATAACAGAGGAAGACGCGTTAAGACATTCCGTTCCCCACTTCTTGTCAAATTATTGACATATAGCGTGTTGAGTGGTTGAACTTAATACCGCGCTTTGTCGTCTTACCAGAAAGAAGTAATAATAAGAACTTATTTCAGCCAGTGGGAACCGAAGTCACAATCTTCGCGTTTCAAGTAGACTCTATACTGCACTGTACTGCGCCACGACAACCCCTTAAGCCATTTTTTTACATTCCATTTCTCTTTTACCAAATAGCATTGAATTGATATCGTAGTGTATAATTTTCTTTTCTCCTTTTTATATTTTAAATAAATTAATTTTTTCTGAGGCCAGTTGTGGCGCAGCGGCACAAAGTGTGACTGTAAAACCTGTGGTTGTGGGTTCGATCCCCACTCGAGGAGATGAAATATTTACTTAAATTTATATTTCCATTTCTTCGCTCTGGTGTCTAGGTAAAGCGCGGCTTTGAGTTCTGCTACTCAACACGCAATGCCTCCAGAATTCGGCAGAAAGTGGGGAACGTAGTGTCTTATGACACTACGTTCCCTCTGCCTACCCTGCTGTGTGCGGGATACAGCGTGAAGCTAATTTTATTTATTTAAATTTTCTGTATTTATCTAAAATAATTAAGATACTATAAGTTAATATTAGAATGTATTTCAATGCCAATTCTTAAGTAGTCGGGATTACTGCCAACATAATTAAATGTTCTAAAATATGTTGTTGAACACAGAAAATTGGCAAACGATGCTCAATCTTCTACATAATTATTACCAAAAAAGGGAAAAAACATACAAGATATTTATCGTGGTGTAGGCAGGGTAACACTTATATTAAAAATCTATATTTGAGGCCATATTTTAAAATAATTGTTCGTTCAATACAAATACAAAATATTTATATTCAAATAAACTCTTATAAGCACTTTTGAATCGTCAAATTAACATATAAACAAAAAGAAAAAAGCTACCACCGGTTTGGAAGGCACTTCTGCTGAACCGTTGGCTGACCGAACCAACCGATGGTTGTTTATAACCAGATCAGTCCCATTCAAACTCTCATATAGTGTTGATGTATTGGAAAGTTGTACGACTACCCAATATATCAGCTTCTTAACTGCACCATTATAAAATTCAGCAATATTACACATTATATTAATATGAATGTATTCATTATGTTATTATGAAAGTAAAGTTGTGAACAGATAACTGATTTACAGTATGGTCGACGAGTCGTGGCAGTCCTGAAGTTATCTGTAGATTTTAATTTAGGATCATTTTTTTTCTTCCGAGTGACGAAAGGTGAAAAAGACTAACTTAGGGGCCACAACGACGACGAATTAAAATATTTGATTGATTGGTAGGTAATGGAGCCACAACTATCGCATTTCCAATTACTTGCTATAATGCCCCATACCGGAACATATAAAATAAATTCTAATTAAAGATATTATAAATATGTATTTTTACTATTTAAATATTAAATGATGACTATCACTTTATATAAGACGGAATACTATTCTTATTATAGCCACAACGGTATTCCGTTATCAAAATAAACAATAAAAAAAAAACTGTTACAACTTGTCAATTCGCATTATCTACAAACATTAACAAACAACAAGGGGATATCTAGTTCATGGCTAGAATGAACGTGACTGTTGTAAAAACACGCACTAAAATTACAATTTTCTATAGAAACATTATTTAAAAGTAACGATCTACATACGTACGTATAATATGTTGTTAGATAGGAAGCCATTGTATACACAGGAAACGGAATCACTTCGGAAAAGAGATATTTAGTTACACTTCCTTTAAGTAATATTGTTATTATTGTGACATACACATTTGTCACTGACGATGACAATAATGATGACAATGAAGGACGAAACTCCAGCTGAGTGAGCGGCGAGGGGCTCAGTGGTGCGTCATTAGAGAGGTCAAGTGATGTGGTCGTGGAGTCCAGCAGAGTCTTTTAATGTAGGGTCAAGACGGTCTATGCTCCGCTTTTCTATCAATATCGAGACACTGCTGAGTGGTTGTTGTCTTGCCAGATTACAAGAACATTAATATTATCTAGATTTTTATTACTTTATTCATATTTTACGTTTCGTATCTTCTGAAAATTTCAGTATTATGATGGCATTAAATATTAAAGGGCAAAAACAATGTCGTTTTCTATGATGTACTGTAGTTTTACTAGTACCATCCCATACATGATATACTCAATCTCGATCACAACATATGAATTTCTAAATTATTGACAAATATTAATTGAAATATATTTTATTTCACAAATATATTTTATACTATTAAGTATAGTAAAATAGATTACTCAAAAGTTTGCACTAAAAGCATTTTAAAAGTTCCATACATCTAAGACACTTAAAAGCATTTTTTTAGTTTTACGCTGTATCTCGTAATAGCTGGGTATGCAGTAGGATCCTGGAAAAATATTAAATATTTCACTCCTCCCATTGGGAATCGATCTCGCAACCGTCGCTGTTACAATCGCACTGACCGCGAAGAGCACCTGCGTCACAAAAGCATAATACGTTAAGTAAAAGCTTAACGTATTATGTAAAAACGTGTTTAACTTTAAATGGAAATTGTTTAGTCGAATAGAAAACGTACGCAGTACTGTTGCAGACTGGTGAGATTTCTCGAATCTTCGATTTGTTTTATCTTTAGATCCTTTGTGTCCGGAATCCGGAAATGACTGTTTGGGCGTTTATTGTTTTCAAATATAACAAATAAAGCTTAAACATCTGGTTTTATAATATTGATAGCTTCACTTGACACTTCATGCTTTTTAAATAAAAAATATGATCCTAGTTAATACACTTCGAGATATTGCGTGTTGAATGGCGCAACTCAACGCCGCGTTTTGTCTACCAGAACGGGAAAATGAAAATAATTTAAATATAATCATTCCTCACATAAATATTAACGTTGAGATAAAACTTGTGCATTTCGTATTCTATTACATCTAAACTTGTGAACTTAAACTTCCCGTGGGAAGTGCTCTCCTACATTATAAGCCCTATATGTCAAATTTCAGCGTTCTACGCCGCATAGTCTCGGCTGTGCGTGCGGTGGGTATCTGTCAGTCACTAAGTAATGGAAGAGTTTTATATAGGTATATAAATAATACTCCACATTGTCTGTAAGTTGATTGACACTAAGTGCCTTATTCACACTATGGCATTACGGAAACCAATATGATACTTCCGTTCTAAAAGAAAATGTTAGTTTGAATGAAAAATAAAGAAATATTTTTATTTCTTCGCTCTGTTACTAAAGAAAAAGCGCGGCGTTGAGTTGTGCCATTCAACACGCGATGCTGCGATACGACAAAAATATGTAAAAAACAAAGCATGAAAGTTTATACATAATGTTAGTCGAGGTTGGTTTGGCGCGTTGGCAAGACGCCACGGCGCCGGTCCGCCCGGAGCTTGGTGCTAAAATAATGTCTTTTGATATTATACGTATGTACCTATTTTGTACTCTCTTCTAATTATTTACTTTGTTTCATTTGATAAAATGAAGTCTTCGATTGAAATTCAAAATACTTTGAATATAAATAATATAAACTGAAATATTAAACTATTGACTCGGAAGGCAGTTCTGCTCAAAAGAACGAGTAAGAAACTCAATAGCCGCTGTTCATAGATTTTTCAATGTTTTATTTACTATATCAATATTCCCTATGCAGGGTTGTATTTTAGTGACATTGTGTGTTTAGGGACGGAGCTCTACGTCGCGATTTTTCTTTTAAGCAGACGGAAACGGAAAATAATTAGGTACTTTCCCCCATTAGGAATAGAGCCCACAGCCGTCGCGGTTACACTCAGGCGCTGTGCCGCTACACTACAACGGCCATTAAATGTAAAACTAAAATAAAAAAAAATATATAATAACACTTGATTTTGTGACAATTTTGTTCAATTAGAAAACTGTTATGAATATAACAGTTTTCTAATTGAACATCTTATTGTATACTTTATCTTGTTTGACGTTCACCTACAATTTATTGATCTATAATATGTTGAAAAAAAAAATACCTATAAGTAGTCTATTCTCTATTTAAAGAGAGATATGCCTTTACAATTTTTTTAGCTTAACGCTTTATGCCGCATCTAGATTTCGTATTTCACTTTTCGTCACAATCCGAGACGTTTAGGCGGAAACCAACGTCAAGTTTTTACCAGGGCGGTGAAATTTTCTCTTGTAATTTCAAAATGCTCTCCAAATGGCTGTAGTGTGTAAAAAAAAATAAATTAAATTAAGAAACTAAGCATTTTCATCATGAAAATTTCTATGTTTACGGTCGGGAATACCTTACAAACGTAAGCTAAGTGAGTCTATTGTAAGTATATATTTATTTTAAAATTCAATGTACAAAAGAATATTTTTAATAAACCACAACGTTATAATATTTTTTTTCCGTCAGAGATTTTTTTAATTTTTATATTAATTGGAAGGAATTTATCCTCTCAAATGATGAATCGTCTGATTAAACTTATGAAAATATCATTTATAAAAGAAAAGAGAAAATACTAAACTATCACTTACAATTACCTTTTTATTTTTAATGTGCATTGAAATATTTTTAAAGTAGTTTAAAAAAAGGCAATATTGCATAAAAATCACAAAAAAAGCCTAATGCAGGACAAGTTACCGGCACATTCATATAAGTAACATATAAAAATAGCTTATAATATGCTCTACACTACGTAGAAGGCCGCGAGCTGCGATAAATGGCGCTACCTGCTCTATAAATGGCCACTCTGCTACTCCGGATTCGTCTTGTGTAGACTTAAGACTTGTTTGTGTACATTATTTTAATATTTAAGTATAATAAGTATAGTAAGAAAAATGAAAGTGTCTTAATGGAAGTGGAGTGTCTTAACACTACGTTCCCATTTTCCCTCTGCTTGCTCTGGGAATGTGTAAAAAATATATAAGCATATATTGTAGCAGTACTGGAAACACGTTGATTTATTGTGATTCCGAGTAAGCGCGGTGCAATGGCGATTCTAATGATGAAACTTAACGCTGCACTTTGTCTTTGCATATAACATACATTACAGTGACGGTGGTCGAAATAGATTTCTCTTCTCCACATACTAACAATCACTGCGCCTGCGCAACAACAACAAAGTAATCAATGAAATAATGATAAAAAAAATCAAGTTAAACGATTCACTGAATTGAAAAAAATATAAATATTCTTTAAAATAAATATCACAGAAATTTTCAATAAAGATAAAATAGTCATTGAAAATTTTATTTACTTACAAATATTTTTTCTTTAAGGTGTAAAATGTCTGAGCTGCTATTTCACATAATTATAAAAATATGGTTGCGCGATATGTTTACTTAGCGGCAATACATATGTAGGTAGGTACCATACGTTAAGCCTCTAGAAAACTCGACGCAACTCGACAAGGCGAGCTTTCTTTTTCATTTCAATGAACGTTTCAAACTTTTTTGCTGTAAAAGTTGTAGAAATATTGTAAAGAAACTTAAAATGTTATGTGTAAATGTATACTAGTTTCTTTCGAAAGTTAAAATATATTTTCTTATAAATGTAATGCTTTTGAAATATGTCACAAGGATTTTTTTAACGGCTTTGTTTTTCACTACATCTAAAATCTCTGCAATTATATAGAGTCTATTTTGCTCATAAACAGAAAATAATGAAAGAATTGCCATATTTTAACATTTTAATATTTGTTATGAATACGATTTACTTTATGATGATTTAATGACCAAAAAACGACAGCTAAACCTTCATTTAAAAATAAACATTCTTGAACATTGTGTACTGAACTACTCATTTTCCTTGCAAGTTTGCAATAAATAAGAATATAATAAAAGTCATGATGTAAGTAACTTGATGTTTTATTTGAATTTGTTTTATGACATGTTAAATAAGCTCACGTTCACGTAATTGAATTTGAAAAATATGAGAGTTAATTATTTTGATTTCTCCCCTCTGACAAGACAGTGCGCAGCGTTGAGTTCCGTTACTTTACACCACCAATGTCTCGAATATCAGCGGAAAACGAAGTGTCGAAAAAAATGAACGTGTACAAGAAGAAAAATATATCTACTCACTACACCTACGAATTAGAAGCCAGTCGTAAATTTTACAACAAGAACATCATACTTCCGGTAACTTTACAGCTGTTTATAAAACAAACCTACTATTAATCTCTGTTTATCTAAAGAAATAAAGTATGCGCTACTCTTTTTTTAGGTGTTATAAAATCGGATTATGATATGATTTTGTCGTAAATTATTGTATATATATGTGTGTACATTTAAAAGGACACTAATTATATTTCTTACCTTAAATTTATTAAAAAAAATATTCAAATAAAAATTGAATGTAGCGGGTTTGAACCCGCGCCTCTTTAGTAAAACGTCCGTACCGTCCAAAGAGGCGCGGGTTCAAATTCCGCTACATTAAGTTTTTTTTATTTGTTTCCTTAATAAGTAGTTTTCTTTCCTAAGGGGCCGTTCAAGTATTATGTAAGCACTGTAGGGGGGCGGGGGGTCTTGGGTTTGTTTATTTTTGACGTTTTCAATGAAATATTTCTAAGAGGATTGCTTTTTTTTGATGACATAGGGGACAATAATTGCAAAAAAACTGCTTACGTAATACTTGAACAACCCCTAAGTCTAGAATAACACTTTAAAAATGTAAAAAAACCAATCCGATTTCAAAAATAAAGTACTCTATTCAATCTTTGATGTTAAGAATTTAAAAACAATAGTTTCACTGACACAAGAAAAAAATGTACAAGATTATCAAAAAAAAAGTTGATATTCAGATTTCACCTATATATGTACCATAATATCACAACTGA
Source organism: Heliconius charithonia (assembly GCA_030704555.1). Classification (NCBI taxonomy): domain Eukaryota; kingdom Metazoa; phylum Arthropoda; class Insecta; order Lepidoptera; family Nymphalidae; genus Heliconius; species Heliconius charithonia. Next base: position 15,601,249 of record CM060815.1, read on the forward strand.
TTAGTTGTGATATTATGGTACATAATAATATTTTTTTGACCAAGAAAAAAACGCAACAAAAAACATAAATTTAATGTCAACCTTGGATGAACAGAATAACAAACAATAAAACTGAAATAACAAGTTATAACGCAAACTTCTTGTCGATGAGATATTTTTAAACAATGTGACATCGCCCTTGCGTTAGTCCTTGCGTTGACTTTTGGTACACGCACTTGCAATTTACGACACTTTATCAGGTGTTATTTAGATTAATGTTAGATATTACAATTAAATCATATGATATTTTTATTTTTTAGAAAGAGGGAACCTGGGAATCTAGGAGTCGAACTCACAACCGTCGCGTTTACAGTTACACGCTTGTGCCCTTGACACGACGGCCTCCGAGACCTTTAATACTTTTTGCGAAACCCAATGTCGCTTTCTGCATAGTTACAGAACAGTGCAGTGGGTATAAAGCAAATACAAATAGGTTGTTCAAAATATAATGGCAGAATATTTTTTTACAATCAGTTGAAGAAAAACAACTGATAATAAATAAAGCAAGTACTCGTATCTATTGTGTTCTGTGAAGGATAGTAAATCTGGTAAAGTGATAATGCAGTTAAATAAATAATATAAATTAAAATGTAATTTTTGTATTCCGGGGATTACCTCTTCAAATTATATAGAAAAATAAACTAACCTACTTTGATTTATAATATTTTAAACTTAGTCATCTATTTTGTATTGTATTGTAAATATAGTACTTTAAATGCTTATTACATGGTATTTATTACAATAATGCAATAAATAAAAAGTAATGTTCTTTACTTTTTTTGTTCTGTCAGATATAATAGTTCTACTCACAAAAATGCTAATCAGGTAACAAGCCGTGGATTCACGCTGTGTTTGATGGGAACAAGCGTTGCGTTGTGGGTTCGATTCCTACTCGATAAAATGAAATATTTAATATTTTCATTTACTCCGTTCTGCTAATGTTTACGACGCTAAGTTTCGCCATGCAAGCGATGAGACTTTGGTGGAAACTAGGGAACAGTAGTGTCTTAATAAGAACAGAGTTTATTATTACCAGGTTTCCAAGTTCCTTATATCTACATTGCTACGTGCGGGATACAAAACACAATTTATAATCATCATCATCATCATCATAGCATATACTAATATAACCTAAAAATAGACATAGCATATGCAACAAAGTGTACACGCGTATCATTAACCTTAGATCCGAATGCCGATATCGAAGTAAACAAACTAGTTAGAAAGTGAGTATCTAACGTTTTAAGGTCGGACGTGTCGTGAGTTAAATCGACATAACACCTATGTTTCAAAGTAGATATGTTTATAGCTCCACGATGTATTCCGCACGTAGCAGCGTTAAGACACTCTGTTCCCATTAAAACACTACCGTTTATCACTTTTCGCCGACTTCTGTAAGCGTGTAGGAGCTTGTTGAGCGGCGGAACCTAACGCCGTGCTTTGCCTCGCAACCACAACCTATCACGTTCACAGTCGCACTCCTGTGCCTATGACTGGCCTCATTGTAAAAATGTCATCTAAAAAATTAAATTTTGGAGTTTTTAAAACAGCTCATATAGACCTTATATATACTAGGACTTATCAAGTTTCACAAAAACGCTTTAAGACTATACCAGTTTTAGTTTTATGACGTTTATTAATACTACATAACCTTCGTTACGTAATGTTAAAACCTACATATGTATGTATGTACGTACATACATTAAAATTGTTGTTTTGTAATATTAAATTACATCTCATTTACATAATAATAATTAATAATATTATATTATTTAAATAAGAATAGATGATAAGGAAGTATTTAAGGCGCAGTGGTACGTAAACGTGACGATTATTGGTTCGATTCCTCTTGGAAATGAAAATAATCATGACATATCACGGTTTTAGGTTCTGTCACTTAACACGCTTTGTATCAAAAATAAAGCCGTATTTTTATGTCATTTAAAGAAAATTAATTGAAAATTGGAAACAATTGCTTATATTACTTGGAGGACGCGTGAAATTAATCTTTATTCACATTGAAATTGGATCTGTTTTCTATATTATACTTATAAAACCATAACAAATAACAATTTGTTACGCCAAAATGGTCATTCCATATAAATGTGATAAAGAATAAATTCGTTTAATACTTCTACTTTTATAGTTGTTAATTCGATATCACTAAGAAGAGCGCTATAATTGTATGTATATATTATCTCAGTTGACCCCACTGGACCGTCTATAAATAGAAGAGAGAGATAAAAACTACGTCATAGTACAGTAAGAAAAAAATAAAATAGATTTTGTGATAAAAAAATCCAATACATTTCTCATGAGGTCGTCGTGGCGCAGCGGCAAACCGCAGACGGTAAACGTAACGGTTGTGATTCCGATTTCCACTCGGAAATGTATAATTTTTTCGTCACGCTCGTAGCAATGCGAGCCGTTCATTCTCAGTTTCATTCACTCAACACGTAATGTCTCGAAAATTGAACGGTGCTTGGGGAAATGAATGTTTTCACACTACGTTCCCTCTAGTCACTCTGCTTTATACGGGATTGATACAGCGGGAAGCTCAAAAAAATAAGTGAAACAAACAAACAACAAATTCGACCTGGGAACCCAAATCCTGCTCTCACAATTAATTACCCTTCCACTGCCAAGCAACGTGACCACAATATTGGCTGTTGTACCCTTAACGCGATGTTTACAAACAAAATACTTAACATCATATTAATTATATTAGACGGTCATTAATTTTCTTATTACATAAAGACGACGTCTATACACATATAGTTATGTAAGTACGAGATATAAGCAATCGAAATTTTATATTTGTTTACGTATCAACTGTGTATAAGAGAATATACAAACATACAAGTGATAATTTAGTTCTGCTTTCTACTTATAACTTATTAACCCTAATTAGGAACCACTCTCAGATCTGAGAACGATCTCAAAAGCGGTCTTGAGATGTCGTTTTTATTCATTAATTATAATTTACGAAAGAAGACGCTGCGCTCATGCTCGATCTTAGAATTGAGAGCGGCTCATAAATGCGGGCCTTAGAGAGTCAATAGCATACTTTGTCTAAATAGACGAAGCATTTTGAAATTCCGTAAAATAAACTTTTTGCTATTTAAGCTGTTATATATTTAAGCTTATGTAGCTTAAATATATTTAGCCTTTAAACGCAAAATTTATTGTTACAGATGCATTTTCGTCCAAAGAAAGGCCTTACATAATAATTTGTAACAATTGAATAATTAGCGACCCGCTCGCGGCTTCGCCTGCTTGAATTATACAATTATTTATTTACTAAGCTGCTGCTGATTATTTACAATATCATTTTAAAGACAATATTTCACCGATGCAATAAAACAGTTAATTTACCGCATTTTATCAAATACTTTTCCTGATTTTTTTATGAAAATGAAAATAATATACTTTTTATTTACGAACCGAACTAGCACTATATATTAAGGGACTAAATACAATAACTTATACTTATGTATAATTCAGCCGTTTATGAGATGAGATGACATATATTTATCATTTTGTCTAGGCTACTAGACAAAATGATAAATATTTTTGGATTTTATGATATTGTTTAATGCCCTCAATAATGTCTTTTCTTGTATATCTGTCATGTACACAAACCAACCAGGTACGGATTTTATTATAAGTATAGAAGTATGAAAATACTGACTGCAGCGTCAGATGCATCTGGGTCACATTCGTAATAGCGCATTATTAATCGCTACTATGCACTTTTAAGCGCTGACTTTTCAAAAGAAAAGACAATTTCAAAGAGAAAAGTTTCACGTTATATTTTAAAGTAGGACGCTGAGTTATTTTTTTCTAAAACTAGAGCTACCCTACTTTTAGTGCAGTACGATTGACAAGTCGTGGCCGCCCTGAAGCTAGGTTTTCTGAATTTTTGCTCATTGTTCACTCGGGAAGAAAATATCCAAAAGTAAGGGGAGTCGTGGCGCAGGGGCGTAAAGTGTGACTGTGAACGCGACAGTTTGTGTGTTCGATTTCCACTAGAGATTTATATTTTTTCGCTATTATGTCAAGCTAAAACGCGGCATTGACTTGCGTTCAACACGCATTGCCCTCAGAATTCAATGGAAAATGGGGAAACGAAGTGTCGTAACACCAAATCTGCGCAGTCATCTATCGCTAATTTTGGCGCAGCCACGACTATATGACCATACTGTACGTATCGCACATACTTACAACAGGCTATGGTCTTTTCGTACAAAGCATTAAATATTGTGGCAACAGAGACAACAAATTTTCGTAGTAAATAGGTGCAAAGTTGAGAAGAAGAAACGAAACAAGCTAACGTATGTACATACAGTAAAACGTGCCGTAGCCTTTCACAACATTTAAATGACTTGCATTAGATAGCCGTTACTTTAAATTTATTTGTCATGTCATCACTTAAGCTTCATTTATGATAATCATATCAAATCAAATCAGCTTCACGCTGTATCCTACACACAGGGGTAGGCAGAGGGAACCTAGTGTTAATACACTCCGTTCCCCACTTTCTGCCGGATTCTGGAGCCATTACATGTTGAGTGGCAGAACTCAACGCCGCGTTTAGCCTCGACACCAGAGCGAAGAAATGCAAATATAAATTTAAGTAAATATTTCATCTCCTCGAGTGGGGATCGAACCCACAACCAGTCGGTTTCACAGTCACACCTCGTGCCGCTGCACCACGAATATGACAATAATATGATAAATGAAAATCAACAATCACTGACACTATCAAAGGGTCCAGTTGTTATCAGTTACCTATATATGTAGGTTTTTTTTACTATACTGATGAATCACTTAACTTTCCACTGTCCTATCTATATACTTTGTTTATAGTAATTAAGCGGTAAATACCTAATGGAACTGAACGCACTGTCGTACTTTATCTGACCAGATAGAAGACTATTTTTAGAATTATAAACAAATATTTCGTAGGAGATTGGAATATATAAACTCATTTATAATGAACTCATATTGCCTAGATAATCTTGGATGGTAAAAATTAAAGCGAGTATAAATTAAATAAGCAAAAAAGTAAGGTGGCAACACGTAATACCCCCAGAATGCGACGACAAGTGGGGAACGGAAATTTCCTAATGGGAATAGGTTTCCAGTTTTCCTGTCTTTTTCTACCTATTTCAACGTGAAATTAAAAAAAAAAACCTAATTGTCAGGTCTGAGATCAACCTTTAGATGATGTTTTCCGTTCAATTTCTACTCGCAACAAAATAAAAACAAAACTTCTCCGCCCGCCACTAAACACGCAATGTTACGGTTTCAGGCGAAAATCGGAGAATAATGTTTTTACACTATGTAATATTACAGAAAGATCGTTTTGTTAGACATTCAAAACTTTACATGAGCACACACACAAACACGTCCAGCTACTTAAGTTTTATTACGGAATCAACATATATAGAACTAATATGTAAGAATTCCAAACGAGAACGTGCCAATCCGTGTATAAATTAATCATAACAATAATATTGACTTGTTTCGGTTCGATTGGAACACTGTACCGCGCCACTGAGTGCTGCGTTGATTAGCTTATATACAATACAAATACTTTGGTTTTGTTTATAATTCTAAGTATTGATTGTATTGAGCAAATATATATAAGGAAATATTTGGTTATTTATACTACGAACAAATAAGAAAGTAAGGAAGGTAAAGAAGTAAAGAAATGAAAGATATACTGTGTATAATTTTCCCATTAAGACACTTGCGACCGTATCGTACAAGAAGGCCCTCAAAAAAACAATGTACTAGCGGTTGTATTAATTTTTAAATAAAGAAATAAATCAGCTTCACAGATACAGCTATCTCGCATACAGCAGACTAGGCAGTGGCAATCTAGTATTAAGACAGTTTTCGTCGACTTTTTCGAAACATTGCGTGTTGAGTGGCAAAAACAACGCCGGGCGTTTACCCATGATACCAGAGAAGAAATAAAAATATAAATAAATAATAATTCTTCGTGGGTATCGAACCCACAATCGCTGCGATACATTGATGCCATTGTGCACCCTGCACCAAGACGGTCTTAATTACAGCAAGTTTGTTCTATATGCAGTGAAATTATATAACAAAATATGAAGACCGTAGTTATTTTCGAAAGTATACAAATAATCCCTATTTCAGATAAAATGAGATAAGTAATAATTGACGTTCGTTGTATAGAAAATAACAACGCTGTGCCAGTATTGCGTAACTGTCAACGCGTCAGAAATACATAAAGTTCACTCCTATATATAGACATATAGCATATACCTTTATTAATATGTTACTTTATATATAATATAATAAACGGAAAAAAATATATATATATATATATATATATATAATTATAATTAAAAATATAAGAAATAAAATTATAAAATCCTGTGTATACATTTAAAGAACATAAGTAAAGGAAAACTTCTTTAATTAAATAATATTTAAAACGATATTCATTATTGTAAGGGAACTTTCGATAAATCTATATAAATAAAACACACCGGTATTGTTTTATTTATTAAAAATTTTTGCTAAACGAATAATTTCTTTAGGGACTGTCGAGGAGCACTGAGAGTGGATATAGAGAAACGGAATTTTATATTTCATAGTTAGCGTGAACAAATATCACGCGTTTGATCGCCAAAATATTTATCAAAAATCTAAGAGATTCATTTAAGAATAGATTTTCCAAGTACCAGTTTAAATTATCAAACATCACTGATATCATACAGGAGTTAGAAAAAGAAAAGGATCCAAAAAAATGAACATAAGGTTATTTTTGCTACTATTTAAAGACAACCATATATTATCATCTATAATTTATTACTTATGTTAAACAACAAAAAAAATCTTCAAAACAAATATACCAAAAAAAGAACTATTATAATTAATAAGTGATCTAGAAAATAAATAATTTTCTTACGTATGATCTATCTTATAGATCAAATGTTAATCTTTAATAACATACACCTACTGAAAATACTTCATATCAATACTAAGTCCTATATTATAGAACTAAGGGTTTAAAATTGTACAGTCTAGTGATTATATAATGATGTTTGTGAAAGATTTATTTATATACGGTAAAAGGGACTGGTTCCTCGTTAAATTGTGGATCATAGGTCTGACAGTATGAGTTATGATTGACTTGAAATGAATAATTTAGAGGCTGTCGTGGTACAATGTTACAGTATTGTAAATGTGATAGAAGATTCTAATAACAAGACGGGGCGTCCCCCGACAATTGTTTTTTTTTTCTTGCTTGTTACAAGACAAGGAACGGCAAACGAGTTTCACGATTCAAAATGAAATGTCTTAAAAATAAGACAGTGCATAGAGTGTCTTAAAAATACTTTAGATATGTAGCTATGTAAAATTTATGCTTATGTATATGTTGGGAACCGTTGTATGTTTAGTTTAGCTTGAGAGCCAAAAATACGGCGTTAATTTCTATAGTAAAGTCTTCTGTATATTCTTTAAAAGTTTTAGAAAATTGAGTCAAGTAATTTTATTTTCTCTAATCGACGACGAAAATTAGAAGAAACTGTCACTATTAAGAAACATCACGTATCAACAAGCTGTAAAATAATGACCGCAATGAGACCAGATCAGAGTATCTATATATTACTCTAATAATAAAGAAGAATAATTATTACGATTTTAGATGTGAACCCACAACCATCAATTGCTGACCCAAACTGCGTCTCAAAATAACATAATTAAAATACAATAGTCAATTACCAAGAACAAACAAGTTATATATAAGTAACATATATTATACATATAGTTGTAACAATCGAGAACAATCAATTATTACCGGCAAGTGCGTAGTATCATCGATAATACCGTGACCTAGCTCTGACATACGAGCAGCTTCATCTGTGTACTTTGGACTTATTTGTACAAAATTTATTAGATTTAAAAAATATTTCCAATTCCAATTTCAAAATTATTTAATTTTATTATTCTATGTTATGCAATGTAGATCTTAGGGTGTTTTAGATATATAGACCACCAAGACGATGGGAAGATGACATAAGACAAGTTGCAGGGAAAACATGGCACAGAGTTGCACGCAATAGATGGGAGTGGAAAAGGTTGGAGGAGGCCTTTGCCAATTGGCAAACAGATTTACAGACCTTAAGCAAATCATAAATCGACCAACTACGTGAAATATACAAAAAAAAGGTTGTAAATACTGAATAAAGGCTTATTATTATTATTATTCTATGTTATGGCAAAAGTAATTTTTGACTGTCTTATATTAATCATCATCACCATCATCATTATCATCATCATAACAGTCTATTCTCCTTTACTTTTGTCGATTTTGATCAGTCGATTTAATATGTATAAGTACTTCATAATTATTTTACGCTCTCCACTGAACTTCATATTCTGCTAAAACGTGTTAGCTGGTGGAATGTAACGTTAGAGTTTAAATATTTTAGATGAGGGCACTTGGAAATCTATTTTAAATATTACCTTGACTGAGCATTGAACGTAAAACGATTGCATAATCTGTCTATATCATACGCACTGCATCATAACGGTATTATTTCTAAGCTATATATATATGTGTGTGTGTGTGTATAATGTCACTTATTATTAAATTTAATATTGTATATTAAAGAAATATCAACTATAAATAGAATCTACTTATTTTAGTTATTTTCATCTTTATGAGATAAGACGTAGCGTTCAAACTCCTATATACCTAAGCTATATCAAAACATGACCTATTTCTATCGGCCTTTATGTGGAAAATAACAAAGGGCGAAGACCTTATAAACATAAAAGAAAATGTACCACTTAGTTTCTACGAGTGTCGCCTAATAATGTATATTGCAGCAGTATTATACACCCTATTTTGATAAGAGATGGAACCTAGGAACCTACTATTAATACATTCCATTCCTCACTCTCTGCCAAATTATAGAAATTATAACTAGCTCCATTTCCCAAAGAACTATCTAATTATAAAAAAAAATCGATTGTACAAAAATTTAAATCAGTTGACGCAAGAAACATCTAAATCGGTCAACATATATTTGGCCCCTATAACAAACAAACATACATAAACAGATAAACACATCACCCTCCTTTCCGTCGCTAAGGCGGGTAAAAATTATTACACAAACAGTAAACTCTAATGGTTTACGTAAAAAAAAGTTATACAAAAGCCTAAACTCGGCCATACAACTATCAAACAATCTCGGCCAGTGTGTGACAAATGGTCACGGCGTGCACATCGACCCTTTTCGGAAATGGCCTGATTTCTTGAAGTCGGCTACTAGAACAAGCTTATGGAATGAAATATTGTCTTACATTTTTTTTATATATATTTTGTATTTGTGATTAGTGATAACATTTACTCTGATTTATGGGGGGAAGTATTATTTGGATAAGTATCATACGTTTCCATTTCATTCGCTCTGGTAATGAGGTAAAGCGCTGCGCTTAGTTCCACCACTTAAGACGCAATGCCTCTAGAATTCGGCGGAAGTTGGGAACGTAGTTACTGAACACCAGATTTTCCATGTTTCCTCTGTCTACCCTGCTACTTGTGGATTACAGCGTGAAGCTTTTAAAAAAACTTGAGATGCGATAGGATAAAAAAAGTAACTTTGTTTAGCTCATTTTGATCTCTGTTTGATGGAGAATGGACTCGATATAATTAAAAGTTTATTAATATACGTGTTGATACTATGCAAAATTAATTAAATTATGAAAGTTTTATTTATCTCTTGATATCCCATAAGCTTCTTACTTTTAAAACAAACATCCACAGCCTAACATTTAAAATTATTTTTGTAAATTGTTTTACCTGGGTAAAAGCGTCAAGTGTGAGAAAATTAAATTTAAAAGCTCTATTCACGAACACGAATGAATCAACACCATTTTTATGTTAGAGAGTAATCTAAAAATACCTAAAGAGAAATGTAAGAAGCTAAGCCCAGTGAAAACTAAAAACGAGTCGGTTTGACGTAATTGTATCACGTGAAAATACGTTTAGTTACGTCAATCACGTACTATCATATATTATATGTACTAACAAATACTTAACATCGAATTCCTTTCAGATTGCAATGTAATACGAAATACATAAGAGATATATATATATATATATATATATATATATATATATATATATATACAAGGGAAGACACTCCGTTCCCCACTTTGTGTCAACGCGTGTTCAGTACCAGAACTTAATGTCCCACTTTGCCTCGTCGTCAGAGCGAAAAAATGAAAATATACATTTAAGTAAATATTACATCTCCTCGAGTGGGCATCGAACCCACAACCAGTCGGTTTTACAGTCACACTTTGTGCCCCTGCGCCACAACTCCGCCTCATAAAGTATATCAACATAAGTACGTCACGATGAATACAAAAAAATTGTAAAACAAATAAGGACACATTAAAATCTAAATTTGTATATAATTTAAATACACGAGAATCTTACACAAATACGGCTATTATCTCGTAATAGTTCAACATGTTTTGAAGTTACTTACGAATTATTTTTATATATTACCTTTTTAGTTTAGTATTCGATCTATTTGGTCGTAGATTAGTTAAAAGTAGGTACTTTTAATAGGAAATTGCATAACATCATCTGTTAGTTCAACAAATTTCATTGTTTATTTATTATTTTTGAAGCTTAGAGCTACTTTTCAACGCAGAGTCCTGACCGAAAATGTGCCTACTTTTAAGTTTTCCTCAATTCTTATTTAACTAAAACGTCAAGACACCGTCGTGACGCATATAAACCTACATGATTGATTACACGGGATTGTCGTGGGTTGAAATACCACGCGAAATATTTGTATTAGTAATAGTGACGTATGTAAGTACTTTCATTCCTGTTACATATTAGCACCTATGTAGATATTCTTTGTAAAATGAGAAGAAAAAAGTAAAATAAATAGTTTTTAATTTTAAAAAAGTAAAAGTAAAAAATTTTTATACGTTTTCTAAATAAGTATTTTTCTTTCCTAAGTGTGGAGTAACACTTTAAAAAAAAATGTTTAAAAATATTTAAAAATAGTTTCTCTCTTGCCAAACGATAATTCTAGTAATTATCTTTGAGTAGCGGAAATTTGTAAAAATCTCACTACAGAGAAGCTAACAACATAAATAAGTTGTAACAAGCGTATAAAAATTTCGACGTAGCTTGGCGAGAACGCATGGCTTAGTGGTCAGAGCGCCTGGTCGGTTTCCAGGAAGCGCGGGTTCGAGTCCCGCTGCGTTCAAATTTTTATACGTTTTCTAAATAAGTAAAATAAAGTTACGAAGAAATAATAACAACCATTGTTTTTTTTCATCTAACCCCGTAGGCTGTCGATGCGCAGTGGCACAGTGTGACTGTACACATAACGATTGTGGGTTCGAATCACTGACTATGTCTCAACAACATAACAACTTAAAAAATGTGCGTATATTAATTTTAAATTGTCTATAAAAAAACGTCTAAAGTTATGAACCTCCGTTTCTTGGATACCGTCCAACCATTCTAACCAATTAAGCTACATTTAGGTACGTTGACATCCTGTAACGTATATGTTTCTATAGATGCATACATTTGTTACAAATTTAACTGTTAGCTGTTTTTTTCACGCATTACCGTATGTCTATAACAGCATAAAAGTTTTCAGAAGAGATAACCCAGAGTTAAGACACTCTGTTTGCCGCATAATATTAATAAATTTAAGTGAATGACTATTTTTTTTAATTATTCAACAAATTTCATTATTCCACTTCCTTAAAAAATCGCAATATAAATGTATTAACAGCACGGCATTGAGGTTCGCCACTCAACATATATTTTTGAAAATTGTCGTCTTAAAACTGCCCTTTCGTCTACCCTGACATATGCGGGGTACAGCGTGAAGCTATGAGTATAAATATAAAAATGACATACAATAATCGGGTCATATAAAAATATAAAAAAAACTCAACATATATAATTAGGCACAAGCGCCTCATCACGTAGTACCTATCTAAGATAGCATAACGTAACGTAAACAAAAATACAGACACTCAGCTATTTATCTATCTAGTAAATCATATTAGTTAAAGTGGAAAATATTAATCACAGTGTGACTGTAAACGCGACTGGTTGTGGGTTTATACCCACTTTAAGAAATGAAATGTTTATTTAAATTTACATTCCCATTTCTTCGCTCTAGTGTCCAGGCAAAGCATGGCGTTGAGTTCCACCACTCAATAAGTAATGCCTCCGGAATTCGGCGGAAAGTCTTAACACTAAATTCCATCTGCCCCTACTACCCTGTTGTGTGCGGGATACAGGGTGAAACTGAGTTTATTTAAACTATTCTATTTAAGCTTTTGAATCACATCAGTACATTCGTTTCCGCACGTATCCATCGTCCTAGCTTACGTGACTAGCCGCACGTCGGTTAAGATGGACGGTTAAATTTTGGCAATCATAAACTCTATTACTTATGAGATAAAGAATTTATTTAATTTATCATATTGGTTTACCTTTAGGGCGTTTATGTAATAGTTATCCAAATAACTAACTTGTACTAGTTAATGTTACTATATTACTACAATGTTTTTGAAATGTTTAAATTTAACCTTGATTTTTTAAATTTCTTCGAACATAAAACTACTTAACTAAACGCCACCATATTAACGGAGTATCCATTCTGACAGAAATAATCTTTTTTATGTCTTCGTTGTTATATGTATGAGAAATATGTAGGAAGACAAAATAATAGTACAGTTGTTAGGGTTGTTATAATGTGGTTAAAATAAATTTCTAACGATGCTTAAAATAATTGGGTAAAAACATTATATAATGCATAGGAAATACTCACTTACTATTAAGATATTATATTTTAAAGCATAAGATTGCTAAGAATGTTTGAGGAGAATAATCTCAGGAACTCTTTCGAATTCAAAATAACTTTTTATGTTAAACAAATAGATTATGCATCATATCTATAGTATGTAATAACATTATGATTGTCGTGTCAGATTATCCCAGTGAAGAATGTGTCGTGTCATACAAAGTCTTAGTCAAATAGGAATAGACTACGGTAACAAGGCCCCAGATAAAAATTAGAGATAATATAGTTTTACCAAATACACGTAAAAATGCACAACCCACTATAAGTTCAATAAATTTTATTATTCCTAATATTTATGAGATTTTATTGTTTTATTATAAATAGAAAAATTGTAATGTTTCTCGCAAACATTGCTGTTTTGGATCACGCAGCGCTCAATTTTCCTTGTGATTAATCAATTCAAACTATTTACCTTTTCCAATATTGCATAATAAAATCACGTAAAATCCAAAAATTTGATTTTATCACATAAAACAAATTTTAGTAGGTATATGAAGATAAAAAAAAAATATTATAAAGATTGCTTAAATTAAAGAAAACCCATTTATTTTATTGTCTATCTTACATTCACATATGCTTATATATAACGACTTCACCTCAAACAGTACAGTTACTTCGCACGTACATACATTTTAAGTTACCTTGAAATTCTCCAAATGTTCATGAGTCACGAAGGAATGCGACAGCGATTATCTTAGTAGCCAGTGCGTGTAGCAAAAGATAAACAAATACACAAATAATCAATAATTTTATGAAGCTTAATAATAGCTATAAAATAATTAAAAATATGTTATAAAATACATCAGAAAACTTAAATATTTTTTTCAGATTAACGTATTCCGAACTTAGTGGTAAGACACTCTGCACCCCACTTGCCGCCGAATTCTGGATGCATTGCGTGTAAGGTGGCAGAACTAGTGCGAAGAAATGACAATATTAAAGATTTCATTTCCTCGAGTGGGAATCGAACCCACAACCTGTCGCGTTTACAGCCACATACATGCTTGTGCTCCTGCGTCACGACTGGCCTGGAGTCTAAAATATTTAATATTACATTCAATTCAATTCAAGTTAATTCCATTCCTTCGCTCTGGTAACAAGGATAAGCGCAGCATTGAGCTCCGCCACTCATTCCCCTCTTATGGGGGGAATAAAGTAGGAAGTGAATCTTAAAATAGACAAGTCTTAAAAATACTAGATTTATGTATATATTGACGGTAGAATAGTCCAAATAAGATGATAAAATCTATAAATGTCATGAGTTACACGGAAGGATGCGAAGGTTGATTGACACAAAATATTCGTTCAACATGTAAATTACTGATGATTTTATTTAATTTTTATATAAATTACAACCTTAAATATACTATGTACAAAATAATACATATTTAGGTACAGAGGTGTACTTATTCAAAGATAAAAATAAAACTGTTTCAAATACAACAAGAATATATATAAGGTAGCTTAAATAAGTTACTATTAAAATTTGAAATGCCAAAATATATTACAAAAATTTTGAATTCAATTTGAGCAAAAATGGATTTCCCCAATACTCCATAATCCTGCAGTAGTTAGGACGGCTATATTTTGAGAAGTATAATAATTTATGTAAAGTATATAAAATAAGAAAGTGAATCATAATAAACTTATGTTTATCGAAGAAGAATTTCTAAATTAAATTTCTTTATACAGTTATATTTATTAAGTAATATTTAATAATCATATTATATGTTTTCAGAAATTGGAATACCATTTGTGTGATGAAATTGAGCAGAAATTGGCTAATTTTGAAAGAAATTTTAATGGATTTCGAGACACATTTTTATCACAATTATGTAAATTGAATCTTTTAGAGCTAAAATAACGATATCATCATAATTGAAAATCAATTAATTCAAATAGTTGCGCAACTATATTAGATATCAGTTTCTTACAGGCTTTGCTCCAATACAGGTAGCTAAGAATGTTTGTTACAAATGACAAGTTCCAAGTGTCTGATGTTTCTAAGATTAGCGTGGTTAACATAATAAACTATTCAGTTGTATAATATTAGTACTTAGTATAGAAATTAGACTATTTTATAATTCGTGCAAATACCATTAATAAGGCCTCTGTTGTTGGTATGTGCAAATAATTAAATATAATAATGCTTTTATATTTACTATTTAATTTAAGTATTAACTAATTGATGATGATGATGAATTAATTGATAATTGTGAGTTAAAGTGGTGATCATTTTCAGATATAACTTAAACTGTAATGGCCAAAAGAGTAAAAATTCAAGAATGTTCCACATTCCAATCATTTTTATCTCTTTATACATAAAAAATAAGATTATTTAGTAAAGTAAAATGGAATTGTTTATGTCAATGAAGATTTTGTGTCTGTTATCTGATCCGCATAGAAGTAGTACAAAATATTTATTAGAACCGAAATACTCAGAAGTATTCTTGTGATAATGCAAAATGTTACCAAATATGGCGAGGAAATTTTCACGAGTTTTTATCTTAACGCATGTGATGCTAATGTTATCTTGAGCATCTTCAATTTTAAGAACTTTGTTTGTTCTATTGATTTTACTTACAATATAGACGAAAATAAGTTTAAATATTTCACTTTTTTAACGTTTGAATTATCCCGCAGTGATGTTAGCTTCATGCTGTATTCCGCGCATAAGAAGGTAGACAGAGGGACCTAAGAACTTAAGAGTTAAGACGCTTTCATTAAAACACCCGTTTCCCGAATGCTCGAAGTATCGCGTGAGTGGTATTTTTAAAGGGCGCGCTTTGTCTCGTTACCAAAGGGAGGAAATGAAAATATTGAACATTTCATTCCCCTGACTGGGTATCATATCCACAACTGTCGCGTTTACACTTGCAAGCTTGTGCCCATGCGTCACAACAGCCTCAATATCGCATATAAATCATATTATATTATTTATTAAGGTTAAAACTCCATTACTTTCTACATTTTAATAAGATGCCGCCAAATATATTTAAATAAAAAAAATGACTCATAAAGACATTATGGATAGAATGTGCATTGCGAATAGTGTTGTTATCGTTAAAGGTATTTGGAAATTTAGAAATTAATCATATACAATTTGAATCATACAGAAAAAAGGGGAAAAAATATATATATACAAAAACGAAAAAAAGGTAGACAGGTCATAATTGGACTCTTTTAATATGTTGACAAGCAACAACTTGACAAACACTCTGGTTAAAATTGATGCAAAACAAATAACTTAAAAATGTTTTTTATCAAATTAATATGTTATTATTTTTTTGACTCTGTAGCAAAGAAAAAATATGTTTAGAGTTATAAATACGTTTTTAGTGACATTATATCTTATTCTTATATTTTTACACAATATTTTTCATAACTATTAACAAATTTTATTTCATTAGACAAGATTAGCGTAGCATAAGTTATTAAATATAAATAATTCATTTAATGTAGAGTTACTACCAGACAATAATATGAATATGAATTAAATTAGCTTCACGCTGTATCCCGCACACAGCGGGGTAGGCAGAGGCAACAAGACGAGGAGACAATCCGTTCCCCACTTTCTGCCGAATTCTGGAGGCATTGCGTGTTGAGTGGCAGAACTTAATGCCGCGCTTTGCCGTGTGGTCAGGGCGGAGAAATAAAAATATAAATTTAAGTAAATATTTCATCTGTTCGAGTGGGGATCGAACCCACAACCAGTCGGTTTTACAGTCACACTTCGTGCCGCTGCGCCACGACCGGCCTCTAATATGAATATAATTAATATATGTGTGTAGATTTTCAGATTTATTAAGGTTTCAGGATTATTTAGAGAGTTTGTTATAAAATACAGACAACAATTTAAGATTTAAGAAAAAGAGATACAACCGACGTTCATATCTACTAACGCAAAACTGATATGTTGGTCTGTTGCACTTGCTTCATTTGGTGATTAACTCCTTGTCTTGTTGATCTTTATGTTCATTTATGCCAAAATGTTGACGGATTTATCTAAATGTTCGATCGCAGATAAGTACTGACGTCTTTGGTGACTTTCCAGTCGAGTTATTGCACAATATCATCTTGGAATAATTTTGGACAAAGGATTTATTTAAATTCAATAAAACTTTAGGCTTACGGAAAATTAACCTTCACATTTAAATCGATATTTAATGGTTCAAATGTGTTTAGGGCAAAAGTTTTTAGAAATTCGAGGTTAATGTTAGAGAATAGTGTATGAGCTTTTGTTTTTTTTTTTAAATACATTCAAAATCTTAATTTTTTTTTAGTGAAGCAGCATTGAGTCAATGAGGAAAAAACGTGCCTCAACATTTTTAAAATACTAATGGATTAGCATGTATATGGAAGACTTAAACAACGTTATCAATCAAGTATGATTAACTTCACTTTCTTCATTTATCATTATCGTGCGTGTCTGGTTGTCATGTCGTTACTATAACAAAATTATTTATAAATGTCACACAAATTGGGGCCACAACGGCTGTAGATGTGTATTTAAAATTCATTTGGAAATTAAAGGGATTTTTCAAAAATGAGATTATCGTTATGTTTTTGTTATATTGAGGGAACTGCTAGCTAGAGTGGTTTTAGTGGATGAACATTTAACATAACCTGATTATAAAAAAGTAGTATAAAAGCCCAGGTGTTAGGTAGCTCTGTAAGTGAAATACGGTGTAATTTATCACATATATTTCATGTCCCGGGTCAAGTGTGTTGATTAAAAAATGTAGATGTATTGTAAATAATTTTAAATGTTATATTACATATAGGTAAAGTATTTTTGTTATATATACTTATTTCAGAACCACAACAAATACTTTAACATACTTAACATTTAAGTTTATTATCAATAGATACCAAGAATAATATGAATAGATATCTTCATTGAAAACATCGCATAAGGAGTAGGTAATTATTTCTTTATTAAAATCACTTCGTATTCTATTTTAAATGATTTCTTTGTAATATTTCTTAGGCACATTTTGAATCTTATTAACATTAACTATGTTGTCTTTAATTGTTTATATAATAGAGGATACATTAGAGGATACAGCTATTTCTTGTAATCCTTATACAGACGAACCTGTCATGGCGCAGTGACACAAGCGTATGACTGTAGACGTGACGGCTGTGGATTTGATTCCCAGTCGGGGGAATGAAATATAAATATAATAAATATTTAACAATTTCAATTTGTTGTTTTGGTGATAATGCAAAACGCGGCGTTGATTAACGCTACTCAACATGCAATACCCTTTGGCATGTTCCTGTTCCCGATGGAACTAAAAAAAAATATCCAAATCAAATTTTAGTTATTACTTCCTTACTAGATTTTAATATCTGCGTGTTTTGCATGCTTAGTATTATAGGCTGTGTGTTATCTGTCATTGTTTGATAGTAACTAGTATAGAATTTATAATCGTATATTTTACAATTGCGAAAAATTTGGTCACTTAAATTAGTTTTATGTAGAAATATATACATATAAGGAACTTGCGCTTCTATTTGCTTCCATTCCAAATTGATATATGTTTAATTTTGCAATACAATTTTCAATAAAATAGAATAAAAGTAAGTAGCCCTCTACCAGCTGAACAAATAGTTTAATATGAAAATATCTACATATTTTTTACAATTATTTAACCCATCTTATGTTGTATGTAAAAAGTAAACTACCATATATTTCTTGATATATTATAGTATAAAAATATAGCCATGTTTATAAACGTTGTTATATTGACCCCAATTTTAATAGAAATAATAATAATAATAATATAAATGTGATTCGTGGCAGAGCGGCATTATAGATGGTAAGCGAGGCGGTCGTGTGTTTGGATCCCACTCAGGTAAAATATTAAAGTACATATATCCACACACTACAGATACACGGAGTTAATACAACACATGTACTTAAAACAACAAAATTGTCTATAGAAGGCCATGCTGGAGGTCAATTTACTTCCGTAGGAATCGGAAAGAAATAGCCGTAATATTTCACTGTATCATTGTCAATATTATATACCTACACCATAAAATAAAAAAACCGGTCAAGTGCGGACTTACCACCACCCACCGAGGGTTCTGTACCAATTTCAGGATTGTACTCGTAGTTCAAGGAAAAGACAAAAACTAAACAAAAAGATAAATTTAGGTTTATGGTTATGGCCGTATACACTAATTTTGTATAAAATTAACTATAATTAAAAGTTTGTAATAGTTTCTATCAGCAACATTAATATAAATTTCTTTTTTCGATTTTTCTCTTGATTTGTAGGAATACATGGTATATCCTATATGTTTTGATTAGGCGGCAAATACAGTTGACAAACTTGGGTTATGTTATGTTTAATTACTCATTTTGTATGTAATGTACCTACTATATTTATAAATGTATACTCTTCGAATTTTTCCTTTATAAGACTTGTAAGTTCTAAAAGCGAATCGTAGGTATGCGAGAAGTACTCTATAAGATTTGATTACGTGGCAAATTTAATTTAAAATACAGTAAAAAAAATGCATAAATGATCTTATCGTATCTTTTGATTACATTGATTTAGAAATATGATTATTTTCTGTGCTCCAAGGGACCTTAGACTTGAATATTTGATATTAATTTAAGCTTGATAACCTCCACGAGATCTCGAAATAAATGGTCTTAATAGACGGACAAAAAAAATCTATAAGATACCGTTTTTACCTGTTAAATTACGTAACCTTAAAGACGGTAAGGTTTTAACTCAATCAAATTTAACTTCATCGAGTTTAACATGTTTGACAATCTTTTTTGACAAAAATAAAACTTAACACGCCTATTGTTAGATTTTCGAGACATTCAGTGACAGAGCTTATCGCCGCGCATAAGTAAATATTCAGGACTCAACTGAGGTAAGGTGGAGAACATAGGATTTTATTTCTATCTGGTCTTTGCCTATTATCCAATACGTAAAAATTTAAGACATTTTCTTGTTGTAAATAAATATATTGGGATATGCACTCAATAACTACACAATGCATATCTAATACTTGGAGAATGTTGGTCAAGACCCATGTTAGTACTTACATATAAAAGATCCAATTTAAGATACATGTTTGTTTGTAAATATGCTATTATATAGAGGTACACTGTACATACATTCTACATTGATTATGTAAATCTATACTGATAATTGGAAGCTGTTTGTTTGGTGGAACGCGAACTTTTCTTACGAACCACTGCCTCCTATTTAAAATAGTTTTTTTGTATTGGAAAGCCCATTTATCGAGGAAGGCTAGGATAGCATGTAATTTACACGAAGTTAATAGAATCCACTATATCTGGGACATACCCAACGAAGAAACGGTATTAGTACTGTTCAGCGGAAAGTGGAGAAATGTCTTAATGAGGAATGGCGTGTCTTAACAATAGGTTTCCAGGTTTTTTCTGCTCACTCAGCTGTGCGGGATTCAGTGTGAAGTCATAAATTTAGAAAGCTGAAGAATAAAATCACTACGCAGAACAGACTAGCAGATGGCACCTAGTGCTAAGACACTCCGTACCCATTTGCCGTCCAGTTAGCAGAGCGAGTTTAATAATTCATTCCCTTGAATGAGAATCGCACCCTCAACCTTCGCGTTTACAATCAGACGCTTTGAAAATAGGTACATAAATATTGCATATTCACTGGCATTTCCAAGGAATCCGTTCATGCTTATACGACTGCTAAATAAATGCATGACCTTAGCCTTATATAGTATTGCATCTATTATGGGATACAAATGTTGTTTTTATTTAAACTTCTATAATGTAAAATGTTCTATAATGTATAAATTATTTTTGTTTTTCACTTCGCTTCACTCTGCATGCAGGGTAGGAAGTGGAATTTATTGTTAAGACACTTAGCTCGACACTTAGCTTGTTGAGTGTCAAAACTCAACGGCGTACTTTGTCTTGTTACTTGGAGCAAGGATATAAAAATAATTTATTTCCCCCGAGTGGCAATCGAACCCCTACCGTCACGTTTACAGTCAGATGCGTGCCGCTCCGCCATGGCGACCTCATTGTATTATTATGTACATATTTTTATATTTACAAAACGTAACAAGCGCGGTGTGGAATTCCGCACCTCAAAACGCAATACCTCAAGAATTCGGCGAAAAGTGGGGAACGGAAGTGTCTTATCTCCCGGATCCCGGTTGCCCCTGTCAATCCCGCTAGGTGACTGATGGCACTAATCACATTTATAAGATTTTTTTATTCTTCCCATTAAAAAAATACGTTTTAAAAAAAGTATTTCATTTATAAATATGTAATATAATTTTATGTGCCGTATCGCTGTGTACGCTATCGCCTATTTATAGTAGGTACTGTAGGTACATACATACATACATACTTGTTTATCAGAAAGTAATTTATGCTAAGAACCATACGAGTCTCTTTTATAGTTTGTTCTTGAGATTAAGTCCTATAATATGCAATAACTCGTTTAAAAATAACTATATAATAAATAATTTATGATTTTAACTATAAATAACGTATTGTAATTCTTTTACAGGCACAGTTTTTAAATTTAAATGTAATTTATTTTTATGTATGGAAATTATATTTGGTATCATAAAAATATGTTCAATGTTACTTTTTATATCTGGTTATAATAGCTTCCAATTGCACACGGGAGGAAAATTTATAAGAATGTACTTAGTATAAAAAATATAAATAATAATAATATTTGAGTCTTGTGCAATATAAGCGGGAGGGATGTTTTAAATACTTTTTTGTCTTTGAGCAAAATATATTTACTGTGTCTAGTGGAAATCGAACCTATAACCTGTCGCGTTTAAAGTCGCACGCTTGTGCCTCAACATTAAATATCTAATTTGAGGAATCATAGAAATATTTATGAAACTTGAAAGGATATCCGACATACTCTTAGGTACAGGTTTTGAAGCTTGATTTATACCAAATAAATACAGGTAAGAAAGTTTGAGATCATTAAATACAGCGTACTCAGTAATAAAGAATAACCGATAAAATGAGTCGGGAAATTCTTTAAGCCTATCTTAGTACCTGTCATATACTGTATAGGCATATGCATGTATAAAGTAGCATAGACGAGGCAAAGCGCGGCGTTGAGTTCCGCCACTCAACACGTAAAGCCTCCAGAACTTGGCGGAAAGTGGGGAACAGTGTCTTGTCACTAGGTTCTCTCTGCTTACCCTGCTGTTTGCGGGATACAGCGTGAAGCTGATTTAATTTAATTTAATTTTAAAGTATATGCATAAATATACATACTGTATACATATATAAGATAGTTGTATAATATCTAAATTAGTCTAATTTAAGTACTTTTAATCTTATTTATAATAAGATATCAAAGCCACAAAGATATATTATATAATTTTTACAGATACGAGTTATTGAGCACCATTTATATTGTGTGATCTTAGTACAAGAGATACTGTTTTCGGTTAAGTTACACTAGAGCAGAGGCTCCCAACCTTTTATTGACCAAGGACCACTTTTATATCATTCTTGGCAGCAGGGACCACTATGCATGTAGGTATATTAAAAATAACTGTGGTAATTAAACAGAACCTGCGCCTTGCTATCCCCAGTCGTAAAATTAAAATCGTTCGCGGACCACTTTTAGGCTTCTGACGACCACTGGTTGGGAACCACTGCACTTCTATAACAATGTTACACTGAAATAATAATAATTATTATAATATTATTAAAATATAACAATCTTTAATTAAATAGAAACTTAAATGGCAATTAAATTCCAAACCCACATTTATTACTGGAACTATTAAATCACTATACATAGACGCGTCATTGATAAAAAATATGTAAAACCAATTAATAACTATATATACAACTTCCTCAAGTTTATTATAAAATCTAATTTTATAATATATAATATATACTTAATTATTAAACGGTTTTTACTCTTATTTACATTTATTTATAATTATTTACTATTTAAGTTTATTATTATGTACTTGTCAATTGGCGTTAAAATTGTTCCAAGTACGTTTTTTATTTAGAATATACTACTCGCATTATTATTAAAAGAACGTTTTTATATAAGTTTTGGTGTCACACTGCATATATTATATATGTTGATCTATGAGGATCAATAAATGACGTAGTTGTGACGTGTGTCACTGAACGCTATGGTTAAAAAATCAATCATATCAATTCAGCTTCACTGTTAAAACACTCCGTTCTCTATTTTCCGCCGATTTATGGAGGTATTGCGTGGTGAGTGGCGGAAGGCGGAGCGGTGGAGTGGAGAGGTTGTACACTAAAATCACTATTGCAACGCGGAAAATTAAAATAAAAGATCGTAAATCCCAATTAGAAAGAGTTAAAAGGTTAATTGAGTTTCAAATGCATTATATGCAGTCTCGTAATAAAGTCATTGTGCTGGGAATCATTGATTTCGACTGTAGTGACGTCACACGATAGGGATGTCTAGGCGCATAGCCCACAGAGGTCATATTTACGATAGTATGTACATATATTGTATATATTAATTAATTAAAATTACAGTTTTTACTCGACCGTACGTACGGCACACATATACCTGGCGCCGGCGATAGGAGGGGAGCGACAAGTGAGGTCACTCGGTGCTTTGTTGCAAACAGTTTGTTTTGTTATCGATGTTTTGTAAATATTTATTGATGTAATGTTTATTACATTTATTAAATTTTTAAAGTAGAACATGGTCCTTCATATAAAATTATTTGTGTTGTGCTCATGTAAGAAAAAAATATTTGTATGTTTTATAAAAAAAAAAATTTCGTTGTTATAAGAGCAAATTGATTTTTTTCAAATATAATTGGACTTTTGCACAAACGAATGCTCTTTTTATCACCACTGCGTGATGCGGAATGCGTGCAGAATAAAACTGTACATTAAAAAGAAAAAATAAAACAACAGGACCTTAAATCCACAAGACAAAATGCATTGTATCAGATATCAAATTATCAACTGAACAAGGTCAGTCATAATCCCACTAAAGACTTATAGTCTAAATAAAGGCACCGAGTATTTATATATCTTAAGAATTTCAAATGGATGTTATCGTAATTGATCTAACAACATAAAAAATAAAATTATATAATATTTTTTTTAGAAAAGAATAATATTGTATTTTAATTTGTATGACTACATTTTGCTTCTAATGACAGCTTTCATTATTGAACGCAATGAAGTTGGACTCTGTGATAAAATTGATTTAACTAAAATTTAACAATATTGTTAATTACTTGCATTTAAATTATGATTATCAATTTGATAAAGTATCATTTCTACTAGGATTATTATTTTGGTATGAGTACAATATTAACATTTTAAGACAATAAATTTATTCCTTATTAAAGTATACATTAAATAGACAGCTTGATAGCATATCGCCACAACATATACATACATGCATATGTATAATAGAATTATCAATATTTTTGCTATCAAATAAATTGTTGTCGATAAGGGTTTATCGTGCACGGTCCTCTCTATACGCGGCGCAGTGTAGAGGCGGGGGTCCCGTCGGCCCGCGCCTCTCCGGCCCCCGCCCGCGTATATAACAGCGTGCAGCACGCGCGCCGCGTCTTACAATTGAAAGCCGCCGTGTAGCTCTGTGTCCGATCACCCGCGAAGCCACGCGGTCTACATTGTGAAAGTGCAGTTTCTCGGTAGTGAGAGTTAGCCGAGCGCCCACAACGCTAATATATAAGTGGTGTGCATTTCTTGTTAACATAACAGAGTTCAATGGAAGCCAGGTTCGTGACCTGCCGGAGCTTCCAGCAGATCAAGCCGCCCGAGAAGAGTTTAGCGCCGCCACCGCCGACGGTCAAGGGGCTGCTGTCTCGCTTCGGAAGCCAGGCTCAAGCCTTATTCGCGCCGAAGAAGCCAAGATTCGGATCGTCAGTTGCTATACATAAATTACGCGAGTCGAAGTGGTTCAAACATGAAGAGCAGAACATCTTGTGCGCTGTCCTCGAATCCGGATTCGTACTGGAAGTCCGAGCTGAGGACCCTCTGCCGCCAGACTCAACACTGTCCCCTGACTACCATATGTACGCCATTGCCATGTGGAAGAAGGGTAAAGGTAAGTTTAACTTGTCGTCAAAACCTTGAAAATAGTATTGAGAAACAGAGATAACGGCGGAGGCGTGATGTAGAACTAAATAACACAACGTTACGTAGCGGTCGCGCGCCGCAATCTCACAATGGGATTTGTAAATAACTCATGCACGCTGCAACGTCCGCGCCTCCTAATGACGTCGCGCATTGATGTGTAAAACATGAATTACCCCACTGCACCCGACGTTATTGCTGTTTGCGCGATGAATTTTATAAATAAATTTATAATAACATATAAATTTATATTATATGTAAAAATATTTTGTAACAACTTACAGAAAAAACAAAGAACCCGGAACAGATAGAGGTGTACACGGTGCAACAAAAGGGTGTGCGCAAACGTATTATAAAGACTACCTTGGGTGCATTCTGGAAGAAAGACTCTGTCATACGTATTAACAACGTAGACGACAAGCAAGAGACACCCAACAGTGAAAAAGACATCAGGGCAAAGGTAATTACACAGAACGAACACAAGTTTCCAATTCGAGCTAATCCTCCGTAATCTTATAAATTCTTCATCTTATCTAAAGCTAGGAAGTAAATCAGACTGGTATTAAATGAAGATTACTTCAATTAAATTTATGATAAGTTAGCTATTTTGTCAATAGACATCGATTTATCACCGTCACACGTTCCGATAGTGAGTTGCATAACGCGGCCTCCCAACAATGTTTTGACACGCAACGTGAATTACGATTTTGTGAAAGATTGCCAATAAAATCCTAACCTACATACATAGGACTAGGTTTCTGGATGATAATTATCCATTTCAGAAAAATATAACATTTTCAAAACGCAGTTAAAAATTAAAATAAACTAAAAATGGTATCTCTAAAGTACAAAAGTTCAGAAGACTACATGTCTATTCCTATCTAACTTAACTTTGCCTCGACCTTAAAAGGTTTTTCTCCGTATTTCCAGTAGGATAGACGTCAGAATTGGAAACCTCTTATTTCAGATAGCCTCATCGGGGCTTTTTGAAAACAGTGGAACAGCTACTAAGGAGCTTCTACTGATTGCAGCTCGACATGGCTACTAAGTCAAGATTTGAAAGGAACTGGCATAACACTCTGCATTTCGTCCACTGGTGCCGATACGGAGAGACTCCCCAAGAGGCTCGTATGAGACAGGTAAAATATATGATTAATATATATTAATAAATTTATGGTCGATGTTAAATATTTTTTCCCTTTTCCGCTTTTCTATATTGATTCTAGAGGTAATTTGTGCATGTGTACACGATAAAACATTGTCTTTACGTTTTGTTATATTTTTTTTATTTCTGCAACATGTAAAATTTTCATAAATAAGTATGAACTTGATTGAATTTGTTAAGACTTCTACATTATAAAATTATTGACACTATTTAACGCCAACAATTTTATAATTAGAAGCTACGTTTATCGTAATGACAGATTCTTGGGTTGCCACATTCCTCCATAAATCATCCATATAAGAATTGCTTATTTTCGAAGTTTAAGTGTTTGTATGAGTTTTAAATGTTGATTTCCGCCATGCTTTCATTTGAATCCGCGAAAATGCTAACATATGGAACGCGACAAAGCCATGGGACACCAATTGGGAGAGTCAAACAAAAGAAACGCACAAAGTAGCAATTTTGTTACAGATCAGCTTAACGACGTCGAAAACACCCATGATTATCATATTTTGATGGTAATCGTTGAGGCGCTTTGGACTGGCAGACAACTTACAATATCGGTGAGGTTTTTATATTACGGATATGTACCGGATTCATTGTGCCTTGTGTTAACTTGTGTGATACACGCTCTATTACTGTACTATATTCTAATCCTACGCTTCTTAATCTCAATTCGTTAATACATTCGTAGTTGGTTCTTGAGGAATTTAAATTTGCCAATAAACATATATGTAATGATGTAGCAAGTGGGACCAGAACACAGATTGATTTTAAATACTTGATATATTATTTCAGATAACTTGTTCGACTGGTTCTTACAGAGTGCATTCTCTTAATAAATACCTACTACATAATCGAACTGTGATACATTATAAAGTATAAACACGAACAATCTAACTCTATATAATGCAAAATTATTCAAAAGTAAAAACGTACATAATAATGATAGCACGCAACCTTATCATCGGTCAATAACATCGAAAAACTGGTAATAATTATTAACAATTACCGTTTTCTAGTAAATTCCTTGAAATAAAAAGACCAAAAATGCAAATTATATAAATTAAAGAATTCAAATTAATTCATTTTGCGTAAATAATTCAGCATTCAATTACATGTTAAGGTGTAAAAAGTAAATACGAGAATGCGGCCAACCTTGTTACATATACATTTTACTAAATTTATATAATAAAAACGATAATAATAACTAATTACAAATACATGATTCAAATTTATTATGTTATGTAATATTTTGACTAAAGTTTAATCGTCATTATTTGATAATAATGTAAAAATTAAGTAATTTGGTTGATGATGATTAAACAAATCATTAATATATGGATGAATTATTATTATATTTTATTCGTTATACATATTTATAGTTAAGTAGGTAATATAGTGAAATTTTGTCTCACAAAAAAAAAAAACATTAAAAAGTACGTGAGCATTTAATTATAATCAATTAAAATACCAAAGTATTCGTTTCTTTGTACAAGAGCCACATTACGTATTAGGTTTAAACGAAAGGGACACATGTTTAAACAATGATATCATCCTACATTACACTCTTTGTAGCGAGCATGCTATTGATTGTTCAGATGCGGTCAGACGGCAAATAAAAATACTGAATAAGTTAATAATAAAATGTAATCAATTGCATATCTACAGTTGCTAAGTTAGCAACAAAATATATTAATATACCTTTTGTTATTACTTAATTAATGTGATTATTACAGATAATTAGTCGACTTGAAGTGCCAAATTTTATCTGCATTCTTTTATTAACTGTCACTCGTGACATTGACAGTTATTAATTTAGGGTAATAGCCCCTGAGATCAGGTTGGGGTCAATGTTTATTAATTTTATCGTTAAACAGCCTATGTTTTTAAATACATAGATATGCACGTAATGAACATGATCTGACGAACGTGACTAGAATATACAATATTTAAGATTATATTAATGCAAATGCGTTTATTTCTATACGAACTATTTTAAGAAATATATATTAAACATGGGTAGACACAAATACGGAAGTATTCAGGTACGCATATTTTAATTTTATTCGCGACAGATAATTTAAAATATTTTAAAAAATGCAGATAATTTAATGACAGGTTCTAATTTTATCACAGACTATAAATGTTAAGATGACCTCTGATAGTAAAAATAATATCAGCAAATTTCCCAATTCTTTATTATTTACACAATTAATGAAATTACTAATCAGCTTCCCGCTGTATCCCGCACACAGCAGGGTAGACAGAGGGAAGCTAGTGTTAAGACACTCTGTTCCCCACTAACTGCCGAATTTGGAGGCATTGCATGTTGAGTGGCAGAACTCAACGCCGTGCTTTGCCTTTGCTAGAGCGAAGAAATGGAAGT
The DNA here is from genome assembly GCA_030704555.1 of Heliconius charithonia. NCBI lineage: Eukaryota > Metazoa > Arthropoda > Insecta > Lepidoptera > Nymphalidae > Heliconius > Heliconius charithonia. The sequence goes on from CM060815.1 coordinate 15,629,889, forward strand.
ATAAATTTCATCTCCTCGTGTGGGCATCGAACCCACAACCAGCAGGTTTTACAGTCACACTTTGTGCCCCTGCGCCACGACTGGCCTAATTAAATAACTGGAATTATAAAATTATTCATAGTATTTAAATAAAACTTTATCTACCAATCATAATGACGTAAACTTCAGTTATCATACATGCAAATATATAAACTAATTATAAAGAAAAAAAATTATAATTTTTTAAAATTATAAATATTTTTTTAAAATTATAAATAATTAGAAAGAAAATTATAAACTACAATACAGTTATTTAATAATATATTTTTTTTTGTTACAGATAAGCGAATCGCTAAAATGGGGCAATATCGGCATGAATATGGGCGTGATGTTGGTCAGCCAAAACAACGGGCGAGCTAAGGCGAAGTCCGTCTGAGTGCCAGCCGCCGGCGGCGCCGGCCACTGTCTTTGCTTCTTGCGACCCGGTAACATCGACTACGTTTAGATTCAACTTCAAATTTAAAAACATTTTTAAAGTGTTTTTCCATACTTAGGAAAAATAAGTTAATTCAACGTATTGAAAATTATAGTCTGGAATTTAAATCAAAACTCAAGTGCCCTTTATAATTCTTGATAATTTATTACTTTTAATATTTTTTACTATGTTAAATAAACAAACACGTCTATCACAGCAAATGACAAATTTAATAAGTTTAAATTTAGAATCATTCCAATTAAAAATTGTAAATATATTTTTTTGAAATATTAGTCAGTTTTAATATAGCACAGATTATAAATATTATTTGACAGATAATGTTAAATGTTTCTGATGGTTGGTGTCCCGGGCTTATACGGAATCTCTCGCATTATAATAAGAGTTCCGAAAGATTGAATGGTTAACTATTTATAATATTTGTCGGAATCTTCTTTCTGAGATAGGATCCGAAATTTTCAGAACACGTTAGGATGCCGTTTTATTGAATAATTATTACAAAAATAATAAAAAAATAAGAAAAATATTGAAACTAATGTGAGGGATTGGATTTAATTTTAGGAGAGCTTTAATTTTGTGTAGAGATCAATACGTTCGCGGTAATTAACATTCCTGTAATAAAAAGACGCGCCCCGCGGCTTCTAATATACGTTAATAAATAGATATATGATATAATCGTACTACTATTCGTCACATTTTTTAAACGACTTCTGTAAGACGAGGAGGTTATCATTACAACTAAGACGGTAATTAGATTTTTTTTTGTTCACTATTAAGAATAAGAATTTCGATTTTAATAAGACTGTTCCGATTTTTTAAATCATAATTTGAACTGCGAAAAACTATGAAATGGTCTAAAAGTTTGGTACTTTCCTTCAAATCGTATATTCCATGTTACTGTAGTAAAATAATAAAATTATCTCTATACTTAGTTGGCACTAAATGTACTTAAAATAATATAAATTTAAAATTCATATAAGATAAAGCATTTTAATCTGGATTCTTTCTATATGATAGTCACTTAGTTTTTCGTAGTTTGTACTTTGATGAGTATTGTTAAGTATTCATAATTTTAACGACCTAATGAAATGAAATGTTTGTGACATATTGTGTTCGAATGTTCGAGAGTTACGTACAAGTTAATGTTCTATTTATATGAAGTATTTTTTATAAATAAAGTGTATAAATAAATAAAATGAAAGTATTTTCCTTTAATCCTTATTTAAGTGCTTATAAAGCATAAGGTCAAAAAATGGAGGTGTTTTTAGAGGACAGATTAAATAATCTTTGCTGCTTCTTTACAGATTTTTCCTGTTAATTAAAAGTCATTAACAGTAGCATCTGATGTAAAAAATATAATTGTATTATTAAAAACATAGCTGATGTTATACTGACTCAACACTGTATAACTGATGTTCAAAACTGTGTTGAGTGAGCATCCACCATCGTGAAGCAGCGACACAGTACTTGACTGTAAAAGCGACGGTTTTGTGTTTTCATTTCCTCCGGCATTGATCATGCAATCTCTAAAAATTCTAAGCATTAAGTTCTCTCTGTCTATCTTGCTTGCTGAAATACTAAAAAAACGTAACTATATTTTTTTTATTTAGAGATTGCAGTGCGGGTAAATTGTCTACATATAGAAAAGTCGTCGGTCAGCCGAGGATGTGTAGTATGATTAATATTTAATTATTTTCATTATATATTGAAGGGAAATGTTTTATATGAGACTTTTGATAAGATCTCATATATCATATTTTTATCAAATTTTAACAAAAACGTTTGTTTATAAAGTTTATTTTAACCACACCATATGTCTACACCTTCATAATTATAATATATTACATATTATAGCAAAAAGATACATTCATATCAAGAACAACCGTTCTATTAACCACTATATTATCTACTTGTAAACACATGTTTCAAATGAAATATTTATTTAAAAAATTTAATAATGCCTGTTAAATTGACAGTCATATTATTAAATGATGGCCAATTGCAATAAATTAGTATATTTATTAATATTAATTAATACTTACTCCAAAAGTGATGTAAAAACAAAACTAATAACAAAAGCATGTGACGACTTCAGAAAAATAACTTCTAACTTTCATAATCGAGGCCAGTCGTGGCGCAGCGGCACAAAGTGTGACTGTAAACCGACTGGTTGTGGGTTCGATCCCCACTCGAGGAGATGAAATATTTACTTAAATTTATACTTTCATTTCTTCGCTCTGGTGTCGAGGCTAAGCGCGGCGTTGAGTTCTGCCACTCAACACGCAATGCCTCCAGAATTCGGCAGAAAGTGGGGAACGGAGTGTCTAAGAACACTAGGTTCCCTCTGCCTACCCTGCTGTGTGCGGGATACAGCGTGAAGCTGATAAACTTTCATAATCTATTTAAGTGACATTATAAGTTAATTTGATATATCATTTGTCATCACCGATTGTTTTCAAGATGGTGTTGTAAACTGTGATGATTTTTTTAACATTGCTATAAAATATCTTACATAAGTCGATAAAGATTGTATTTAGAAGAAGCTGCAGTGACAACGCCGATTTGTAGTACCTAGGCCCCAGTAAAAGACACGAAGCCTGTATCATTGAAGAAAACAAAAGAAACGAACAAAAAATCACTTACCTCTCTGAGTAAACCAAACAGCATATCCGTTGATAGCGATCTTTCGTGGGCTTCATCCATTATGATAGCACAGTACTGTTCTAAATCTGGTTCCCGAAGACCTTCACGAAGGAGGATACCATCTGTCATGTATTTAATGACTGTAGAAGAGGACGTGCAATCCTCAAAACGTATTGCGTAGCCTACTTCTTCACCTGGAAGAAATAATAAATATTTTGAAAAGTTGTTTACCACTGCCTGTTAGACTTAACTTAGCTTCACGCTTTATCCCTAGCCAGACAGAACGGAGCGCCAAACGCTACGGTCTCTACATACCTCTTTCGCCTCGTCCACTGTCATCAACTTCTTCATACATGCCCTCCGGTCGGTCCTTATGCATTTTACGTGACCTTCCTCCAGGATCTTTGATACTGTATTTTCGAAGGTCAACCGAGGTCTCATAATTTTTTTTTGCCATTCTTTCATCACTCATTCGTTCGACGTGCCCAAACCAGCTGAGCACGTTTTTTTATTCTCAGCGTGATAATTTATTCTGTGTATTTGATCATTCTGATTATCTCTTTACTGCGGATTCGATCAGCTAAGCTGACTCTGCGTATCCTACGAAGAGATCGCATTTCCACAGCATTTATCTTTCTTTCATTCTTTTTATGTAATACTCACGTTTCGCTGCCGTATAACAACGTTGGTATCAAACCTGCATTGTGTACGGCCAAATGCGCAGCTGTCCTGACGTTTCGCCGCCTCATCAATGCAGCTAAGGCTCCGTTAACCTTGTTACAGGCAGCAATATGCCTTTTCACATCCATCCCATCTCTACTGAACTTACTTCCCAAGTATACCACTACATCCACCTGTTCCAATATCTTATCTTTTACACTGATCTTGCATTTCATCCTGTCTTCATCTTTTTCAAAAACCGGAACCTATTCGGCCCGGACTACTACTCCACTGACCCAGCTGGACGCGCATCTCGTCGGACACGCGCTTGGCGACGGACATGGCGGCCACGCGGCGCGGCTGCGTGCAGCCCACCGCGCCGCGCCGGCTGTAGCCCTCCTCGTGCAGGTACTGCGCCAGCTGCGTGGTCTTGCCGCTGCCCGTCTCGCCTGCGGACCGGTGCTTACAGATACTACTTTGTTAACATTTTTTGTCAAGCTTCGCCTCGTTACCAGAGCTAGGAAATGAAAATATTAAATATTTAATTTCTCCGACAGACAAACGAACCCTCAACCGTCGTAATTACAGTCTCACTCTAATGCCTTTGCGCCACGATAGCCGCAAAATAATATTATTTCACAATATTAGTTCAAAATACTTACCAACAATAATAACAACACTGTTCTCTCTAATAACTTGCATTAATTCTTCTCTAACAGCGAAAACCGGCAAATACCTTCTCTGTTCAGTGATAGACATTTTGTTTACGAAATCCGATTTGGATTTTCTCTCTTCTTCTTTGCCTTCTTCTGCAAAAAAAATATATAAACGAAATTATTATCTCTAATATTTTATTTATTTACTATTTGTAAACGTAAAAAAAACACAAAAATAAAAAACTAATATTGTAATGGAAAAATTACTATGCTTTATATCCTGATTGAAAACTAAAACTTTTACAGAACATCTCAAGATCGCTTCCATGTTCGATCTGAGACTTGAGAACGACTTCTAACGAACGAACCTCAAACTCTTAATAATATTATAATAATAATAGCCAAATCTGTAGTTATATTTTTTTTGTAAAATAAAACACTATTTGTAGACACAGAAAATATAGTGTTATGACACCCTGTTCCCCCAATCACCGCCCAATTCCCGAGATATTACGTATTGAGTGGCCGAACTCAACACCGCGCTTTGTCTACAAGAAAATGAAAATTATCTAAATATAACTATTATTCTCTCCGAATGTTAGACGCTGGCTGGATTAGCGATGGCGATTACAATATAAATTATATCTCCAAATGAGTAAGTAGTATACAAGATACCTAATATATAAAATACCTTTATCCATATGTTCAGCGTATTTGTAAGCGGTTTTCGTAGGACCGTCGTCCGGATCTTCTTCCTTCTTCTGTATACCCATTATATTACCTGAAAGCAAAAATTGTATGATTAAATATTACATAAAATTTTTGTTCAAATATTAAATATAATATTTATAATATTAAAATTCTGTGTAAAAATGTTTTATATAATAAACACATGGTCTAATTAATTTAAATGTTACAATTATATTTAATTTCTGCAGCGTTATGCAGAATCCCTCTCAGAATCAAATTAGGGAAATTAATAATTTAATATATAAAATTGTAAAAAATTAAAAACAAGCTATTATATTATATAATTTGTTTTGTTATAGGTTTATTATTTTTTGTTATAAAATAATATAAAATTACATACCAATCTTAGTTCCTTCTAATTTCCAATGTTTTTTCTGAGCTTTCCTCCTTTCCTTCTGTTCTCTAAACGCTTTGACTAACGCTGAGCCCTTGCGTGCGTTTAACGCCATATCGGATGTGGGATCTTTTACCTAACACAAAATAAAATATAACAAATTTTAATAATAACATCCAAAGAAAACATAAATTTATATAAATTCATATTTTTTTTGAATATTGCAAATTAAATATAATACTTACAGGTATAACAGGCTCAGGTTGCTTAGTGAAGACGATTCTACCGTCCAAAAATGGAGGCACTATATTGTGTACTAGCAAATGCACTCGATCTACACTTTCCTGAAAACAAAATAAACAATTTTAAGAGTAACAAACAGGATGAAAATATTTTATTTACAAACATAAATATATAGAAATTTTCGAACATAGTAAAATTTGCAATAAATAATAATTAATTGAGGCCATTGTCGACCAATAGTAGTGTCACCTTAAACGTGATGGTTGCGTGGTTGATGTTCACAGAAGAGTCATTATACTTTAATTATTTTTATTTCTCTGCTCTGACAGACAAAGGGCGGCGTTGTGTTTCACAACTCAACACGCAATATCTCGAAACGTGGGTTCAAAAATTGTATTTATTTAGAAATAAAAAATAAATAACTAACCTCATCCAAATCATTATTAACATTAATCGAATGTACAACACCACTCGTTAACATTCTGTTTCTTTCCCACAATTCGTTATCCTTGTCTATCTGTTGTCTCGCGGCTGACACTTTCCTGTTTCTGCGTTTTTCTATTTGTTCCTCTTTTTTCGCTATGTATTCCGCACTTGTACCGGCGAAGGGATCCGATTCGTCTGTTTCACCTGTTCATTTTATATATTTCATTAGAGTTCCAAACGCGGTCTCGTTTGCTTAAACTTATTGTTTTATTATAGTTAAAATATACATTTTTTTAAAATAAATATAGCCTTTGTGTTATCACTAGTTCGAAAAAATAGAAATATAAATTTTAAATAAATATTTAATTTTTTTTAATAGTGGACTAAAAGTCTAAAATATTGTTACTTATTAGTTCTCTGTTGGCGAAATGTACTAAACTATTTATATATTAGGAGTACTATAGGCTATATAACATTACATTATAAGTTTTAGTCTTTAACAACGAAATAGCAAATGATATTGAACGCCGTCACATTACTTTAAGCGTTTAAATAAGCCACAATAAGGCTTTTTTTGACAAAAAAAACATAAAAAATGTCGAAACTTATGAGCAAAAGTTATTTGATAATTCAGAAAGTTAGGAAGATAAATTTCGGCTTTTAAGCATGTCATTTTGACATATAGTTTTCGCGAAAATGTCAAATTAAAATAATTCAACGCTTTTCTTACGGCCGCAAGCCTAGGTTCTCGTCTCAAGAAGCAACTTAGTGCCTGCACTTTCTCAGAATTATGAAAACAAGTCGTTTATAATTTAATGTTTCAATCTATTGGCAAATGCAGCATGTAGAAAGTATTATGAGTGGCATGCGAGCGAAGCCGCGATGGGCCCACTAGTTATTAAAATTAAAAAATGAGAAATGAGATTATGGACGCTTTTTTTTCATATATATTTTTCATATTAGTTTACATTAAAAATGTATTTTTGTCTTCTTTCGTAATAAATATATAGTGTATTTATTATTAAATAAAACAGACAGTAAATAAGAATAGTGTAAATGTTTATAATACCTTCACCCATATTGTACCAGGCTCTGTCCAATTTTTTCTCTGCCTCCAGCCATTCAGGATCATCTGCGTCTAAGCCACGACGAGAGCTGACCCACCTGAAAATATATGTATAATTATTTATTTTCGCTTCTCGCTTTATCCAGCATTAAGCTAGACAGAAAAAAACATTGTATTGAGGCACTCCTTCCTTTATGTCTACAATCTAAGGTAGGGGCATTATATGTTGAGAGTGGAACTCAATGCCACATTTGTCTTTCCACAGTGGGAAAGTAAGCTAATTTAAATAGAATCATACAGAGGAACAAATACAAACTCAGAGGAATCCAGTTTGCTTACATCATTCTTACATTTACACTGTAACATTATTAAACAAGAAGCAATGACATAAAAAATGCTATACAACAAAACAAGTAACTGTAGAAAAAAAAAATCCCTTTCAATATTTGCTTGCAGTTTTCTATATAACTATAGGAATTATGAAAATTTATAAAATTTATAAAATATTTAAATTTCCCCACTCTGGTAAACACAACATACAATGTTTCGCATTTAAGCAGTAAATACACATATTCAATTATAATAATTCATATAAAAATTTAATAATATCCTTTATTTTAAAAGACTTTTGCAATTGGTTTTTAATAGTAGGTTTTCTTTATTCTGCTAAAAGAAATAAAAATAAAAACAAAACAATTAAGCTCACTTATGCGGTGTAGCTCTAGCACTATCATCATATGGCCGTCCCTTATAATCTCTTGTGGGTTTTCTATCCCTAGGCAAAGGCGTGGGGAAGTCCCAGCTTGATTTACGAATTGCTTTGGGATCATCATCGTCATCATCCCATGCTGTTTTGTCAGTTGGTTTTAGGGCTTTTATACTGGAATAGAAATTATAAATTAATTAATTGACTTAATTCAAATGAATAAGTTTTTATATGAGGTTTTCTGTGAAAATTGAATTAAATTTACCCTGTATAGTTTAATAATCATTTTGATATGAGACAAAATGTAAACAAAGAAATACTGTTTCTAAAACTTTTTGTAAATTTTTAATTTATAATTTGGTCAGGGTTTACTGATGTTTAAAAAAATAAGATATCAGTATAACAAAATAAACATTAAACAACTTTACACTTAACAAAACAAGACACTTAATAAAAACAACAAAGTAACAACTGAATTGCAAGAATACTGTATGATGAAAAGGTTGACCGACAGTAAAAATGGCAGATATAATCTGACTGTATTCTATAATTTATTATAGTAGTGTATTTTATGGTATTAAAATGTGTCTCAAATTTGAGAACAAGCTTTTGGCTTTTGGCTGTTTTTACATGTCAAGTATTTAAACACTATTATTAAAAATTAGCATAATAATTTATGGTATTTATGATACCACAAAATGGTCACCCCATTACATTACATCACATAAAGAACATTTTTAGATTTAAAATTTGGTTTTTACAATGTCCTGGCCATTATAGTTATGTATGAAAAAAAATCTTTATTTTTGATTATTACATTTGTTTCTTTTCACTTCAGTTGTCAATTTAATGCAATTTCAAAAAATAATTATAAAAAACATCATTGATGAAATCAATAAATTTAACTCACAATTATTATTAACTAATAAGTTCTATAGGCTATAGACTAATAAGTTCAATAATAATATTTACATTCATAAATCCATAGACATTTTTTTACTTATATATATTAAGCTCTATTAATTGTGATCTGTAAAATAACCTTTTTTTATTTATTTACCTTTTATTTTACTTTATTTTTTGTTTTGAATTTGTTTAAATAAAAACTAACCTTGGGGTCCTAGGTTCATCTTTAAACCTAGGCTCATAATAACTTCTTCTTGAACTATCTCTATCAGTATCCCTATCTCGATCCCTTCTTTCTGTATCCCTTCTTCTATCTCTTTCACTCCTATCACCACTTCTTCTATCTCTGTCCCGGTATCTATCTCTTTCTCTCCTAGCTTCATCACGGTGCCTATCTCTATCACGTCTATCATAGCGATGATAGTGATCATCATCATCTTCTTTAGATCTGGACTGTTTTTCCTCTTGGCTCGAATAATGTACACCTTTTTCTCTAGTTTCTTTTTCTTTTCTGAAAATCATGATAGGAATATGTATATTTTGAATTCAATGTGACCAAATCAGCAAAATAGTTATGAAATAAAGTATATTTAGTTATTACTTATTCTTAAATTTACTTATTACTAATTATTACTTATTCTTATTTTTGCTAATGCTGCATCTCGTATATGGCAGAATAAGCCATGGGAACCTGGGATCTAGTGTAAAAACACTCCTTTCTCATTAAGATACTTCAGTTTCCCACTTCAAGCTAAATTCTAGAGGCATTGCATGTTGAATGGTCAAACTTAACAACAAGTTTTGCCTTGATCCCAGAGTGAAGAAATAAAGATTTTATTTCCTTGAGAAGGAATCACATTTTTTGTTTAAAATCACATATTTGTGCTGCTGTGATGCAATTGGCCTCACTACAATATAATACTAATATTAATCAGCTTCATTATAGTAAAAAACTAAAATCAAAATATCCTAACATAAATACAAAACATTTTAGGTTAACTTACTTTTGCAGTCGTTCTAGCATACGTTCTCGCGCCTGTTCTGACAGACCTCCTGTATAAGTTGGTGTTTCTTCATTATGTCTTCTATATTTTCGATTCTTTGCGTCAGCAGATTCTTGTTTACTATTAGAATCATCTCCATCATTTTCTTCATTTTGAAAGGAAATCAATCTGTTTTGCTTTCGCTTAGCAGCAGCTAGTTTATCTAAACCCAATAAAGAGGGCTTAGCAAATTGAAAATCAGGTGGTTTATCTTTTTTCTTGATAATTAGACCGCAAGGAGCATCAGACGATGTGCCCTCCAAACGATGTAAATTTTCTTCGTTATCTGACATTATGAGTACACAAATGGCAATCAATAGATAGCATAAAATATATTCCTCAAAACATTGTAACTTAAATGAATAACACTAAAATAAAATAACTGATAAAAGTGAACTATGCAGTATACAAAACTTGACAAACAACACTGTACCCATGCATATAATGACATACGTCGTGCGTGACTTTGGCATTTGACAATAACAACAAAAAAAATGTCAGCTTGTGACATTCTTGTGACTCACATGCTACAGATAGTGAACACAATTTATGAAGGTATATTTGTTTATTAAACTTTATGCGTGAATTAAATGCACCTGAAAATGTGTCAAATGACGTGCTTTACATACTATTTTAAATTAATTAAAACGTTAGTTATTCGTTGTTGTTCTATGTTGGTGAAAAAACCCGTTAGCTGAATTTTTTGATAAACGTTACCAACATGTTATGTAATTTCTAAGCCTGGCCACACTCGTATAATAATTTTGTCAATGCTAATCTTCAATATTATTGTAAAAAAAATAAATCTAATTAAATCAGCTTCATGCTGTATCCCGCACACAACAGGGTAGGCAGAGGGAACTTATGTTAAGACACGATCCCCACTTTCTGCTGAATTCTGGAGTGTTATTCCACACTTGGGAACGAAAAATACTTATTTAGAAAACGTATAAAAATTTAAATGTATCAAGACTGAAACCCGCGCCTTCTGGAAACCGACCAGGCGCTTTGACCTCTAAGCCATGCGTCAAGCTACGTCGAAATTTTTACACGCTTGTAACAACTTGTTTATGTTGTTAGTTAGAATTGCTTATTATTCAAGATGGGCAATGAAAAAATTATTAAGAGCGAAAATAATTTTGATATTACTAAGCCCACGGAAATACAATATTTATTAAAACATGGCAAACTTATCCAGAACTATAGGATATATTTATTGAAGCATATCATGATAAAGATAAAAATATTGTGCGTTAATAAGGCTACTCGATAGTTACAAAAAATGTAACCCAATAAAGATAAAATTTTTTGAAAACGGCTATTTCTCATACACATGTAATTCTTTAAATCATTATCTGTTAGTAAAATTAATTTCACGCTGATTGCTGCACACAGCAGGGTGGGCAGAGGGAATCTGGTATTAACACATTCCGTTCCACGTTTTCCGCCGAATTTTAAAAGCATTACGTGTTGAGAGGCGACTTGAACCACGACGTCGCGTTTTCAGCCACACTTTGTGCATCTGGGCCACGAATAACCTCTGTTGTAGTTCATTAATAAAATTGAAATTCTTAAACTCAATTTTCTTTTTCATCTAGTCTCTGGTTTTGTAAGTAAACTTGATGCAATAATAAAAACGTGTTATTTCATTTTAGCAATTTTTGATTTAACACATACGCATACAAATAAAGCTACAGAGCGATTGCGTCAGATTTTCCTACGAAATATTATCAATAATATTGTGTAGCGGCTAGCCTAAGGATCGATGCGTCAATATATATATACCCAGATCCAAACAAATAATGATAGACAAAAATTAGACAACTTATTAATCTAAACCATACTTATCTAATTTAGAAAGATCTTAATAAATGTTTTTTTTTAAATGAGTCACATAGGATAGGTCACGAGTAACTTAGTAAAATTAGATTTATATTCTGTTGTAATATGAAGCTTTCGGTTATGAGTTCCAAAACTAAGGTACCTACACTAAAAGTCTGAACGTAACATTAATACATACTTCATTTACAAAATGTTCGGGATCTTAGAGAGTTTGCTTTGATATTCATTGACATAGCTTCTAGTCATTGTATAAAATATAAATTAAAGAACACAAAGTCCCAGTAGACAAGCAATGTAATTACATTTGGGAAAATCGTTCAGAGTAATAAATTATTAAATTTATAGGTGTTTTAGTCCAATGACTAAGATATCTAACACAAATGACTGTTATACGTGGAAGTAAATAGAGTCTAAGCACGAACAATACCAATAACCAATATACTATTAATGTAACACTATTTTGTAAAGAAAACTGTGTCAATTTAGACGAGCATATGTAAAAAATAGATTGGGCTTACAAGAAAAAAATAATTCCTGTAAACAATATGCAGCCACAAAAACAATAAAATCTACTGAAATATGCGTTAGTGGTGTGTAATTAAATTTAACTAACAATATATATCGTAATTACATACATGAATAAAATCTTTTCATTTTCCACAACAAAAATAGAACAGTTTGTGACGGACGCGCTTGCTATGAAGACGTATGACAGCGTCTGAAAAAAAATAACTCGTGATGGCGGGAAAGTTCTGAATGTTCTTAAAATAATTATTGTATTACATTTGTGTCTATAAATTTATATTTAATATAAATATATATAATAAAGTGTGTGTCACAGTGTTTATTTAACTGAAAAATAAGTTAAATGTCATTGATGTAAGAGTTCATTAAATTTTATTCGTGCTACATATTGTGTGTTAATATATAAAACAATTATTATAGACTACGATGGGCGACATCGAAAATAACGCTGAAAAAGATGTGCCAGGTGCGTTAAATTAATCTTGTGCATATCTATTATTTCTTATTATAATAAACAATCAGTAGGTTAATATACATAATTGGTACATAAATATGAACATCTAAAAACAATGTGTTGCTAAGTTCTCACTGTATACGCCGTCAAATCTTGGTATGTGTGTATCTCTCATAGTAATGTAGACAGATGGAATGTAGTGTATGAATTTACCTTTATCTTGTTGCCAAAGTGAGGAGAATTAAATATTTCATTCCTCTGTGACGAAATCGAACCCACAATCGTAGCGTTTACACTCCGACGTTGTGCCTTAGTTAACTAAGGTGATAGAGAAACATGATTGAATAATATTAGCTTATTATTTTACTATGTACCTATATATTATCTAACTTGACTTTGTTTAGGTCAGTGGTCTCAAGACTCGAGTTCAATATACGGTGACATATACATATCGATCGACTTAATTAGGTATATTGTTGCATGTTTTGGGCCAATCGGTTGTATATAACCAAGTAAACGGAGACCATAGAAGAAATTAATAATTAATTTCGTCCTACTTGCAAGTATTCGCGTGACGATTATTTAATAGGGACGCTATCAACGGTGGTACTATTGGCAAAGGAATGCTACGTTGTGTTATTAAAGTTCTTTCTGTTTCTGAATAATCCAAATTAATTATGTTTATTATTAGTTGCTTTTATTGGTTTACTTTACTTTACTTTTTATGAATTTTGTTATAAAACGTTGTCGTCTGCTTAAAATTATTGATTTCGGGATAGTTGAATTTTGACACGATTACACGAAAGCTCAAATATGTAGGTACACAGAAAAATTACTTTTTTTATAAACAAAATTTGAAGGCCGCTGAGAGAGTTACTTTCATTACTTCGATCTTGTACGAAGACGCGTCGTTGAGTTCCACCACTCAATATGCAATGTCTCAAACCTTAGGCAGAAAGTGGACAACAGAGTGTCTTATCACGTCTAGGTGCCACTCTCTAACTAACCTGTTATGAAGAAAAATTCTCAAAAACGTTTGCATATTGTTTATCCCGTCTGCTAAAGAAGGGTTATGTTTTTCGCGCGTATCTTGTATGTATGTATGTAGTATAAGAATATTACATACATACATACGGTTCTGGAGATATGAGATAATAAAGATATTACCTCATATCTCCAGAACCGCTGAACAGATTTACATAATTGAGGTATATTGATATTCGTATTAGCTAGGCGTAAGACGTTAAAAAAAAACAATAATGGCGGCTGTGGGACCACATTAGACTTAGTGAAAAAAAACTTTTTCGTTTCGAATACCACAATATGGGTATCAATTCCAAGAGCTCAATACGAGGATTTTAAAAAGGTATATCATGATTATTATTACCATAATGAATCCTAAAAGTGAAAAATAAAAAAAATATAAAAACAAAAACCCCGACTGCATAAAACTAAAAAGAAAATAAACAAGCCCAATAGCTTATTAGGATTAACAGTCGGATCACAACTCAGGTTGTGGCGAGTAACAGTAAATGCGAAAGGTTTAGGGTTCCATTCCCACTCGAGGAAATAAAATATTTATTATTTTAATTTCCTCGCTACGGTAATAAGACAAAGCGTGATGTTGAGGTCCGAAACTTAATACACATTTTTTTCAGTTTTCGGCAGACATTGGGTCTTAATGGTACGGGGATGTTCCAGTTAATAGGTATTACATATTACATAATAGGACAAAATTAAAAAATCCTAAAGGCAAAAAAGACTTTTTAAAGTGCTTAAACGTACTTATAACGCAACAATACAACTAGCGTTGTGTTACTTTGTCAATGAATTAGTCAATATGTATTATGAAGGATATCTCACTGTTCGTGAACAGTCTCATATAATATGAGATCTCATTGAAAACGTGAATAAATACTGTGACAGTAATTACCTACGTAAATCGAAAGCTATATTCGTAGATACAGTCGTTTATGTTAATTTATTATACGTTTATAATAAACCTATATTATATACATATATTATAAAATATTTAGTTATGTTTTATGCGCAAGTTTGTGGGTTTGATTTGCACTCGGCGGAATGAATTATTATTTATTCATATTTTCATTTCTTCGCTCTGGTACCAAGGCAAAAAGCGCAATGTTAACTTAGTCAGCACGCAATTCAAGTCGAATTGCCTCAAAAGTTCGGCAGAAAGTGGGGAAGGGAGTGTCTTAATGCTAGGTTCTTTCTGTTTACTCTGTTGTAAGCGGGACACAGCGTGAAACTAAAAAAAATCATATTCAATATATAATATGAGATACATAATATTAAAATATTATATTGAAATGCGTTTTGAATATTAAAAAAAATATGTTCAAAAAATTTTTACCTTTTTTATTTTTCAATCATCACTGAAACCAATTTTTTTTGCATGCATAAACTAAAACATCACGAATGAACAAAGTAAAACCTTAAAATTGCCTTTATGCATAGTGTGGAAAATACAGAATTTTATTTTAACAATTGATTGTAGGTACAGTTGAAATGGAACGAATACGCTTCAAAAACAACTGTTGATCAAAATGAAATTCTTGTATTGTATCTCTTAGTCTATTTTCAGTCTAGGACTTTGTAAACCTGTCTAAAAGTCAGTTCTGAATTGATATTAAAGTTGGATAATGTAGCAGAAAATGTAGATAATATTTGCGTCGATTTCAAGCTTTTTCCCGACATTTTTTTTAACTTCGCGCTATATTCCGCATATAAACTTGTACGCAGAGGGAACCTGAGAACCTGGTGTTTGTGTTAATCATTCATTGCGTGCATGTCAATCAAGTCATTGCGTGTTAAGTGGCGTAAATCAACACCACGTTTTGTCTCGTTACCAGACGAGAATCGAAGAAAAGCGGAGAAAATATTAAACATTTAATTCCCTTGGGTGGAAATATAACCCACAACCATCGTGTTTACATTTGTACGTTTGTGCCCCTACGCCACGACGGTATGTGTGAAATGGAGTTTCTCAGTGGCAACGGAGTGTCTTAATATTGGGTTCTACCTTATATTAGGATCTACATACATGTGCAGGCTACAGCGTAAAGTAAAAAAAAATCAACCAGAAGTATTAGAATTAAATCTATTATTAGCTATTTTAGCAATAACTGGTTTAATTGCAAATCAGAAAAAAAGAAAATGTAAGATTAATGTCGATAATGTTATTAAATAGTCCTGATATTATATTAATAAGGGTACGAGCCACATAAAGCCTATATAATAACATCATTAAACTAAAACAAACAATAAACTTTACAGTGCAAGTTGCACAAACGGTGCTCGTGTAGTCATTTCATTACTAGTGATGACGTGATTCAATCAATGAATAGATATGATTCATTAAAATTGTCATTGTAGTGCAGTAATATCTTGTCTGATTAATCGCGATAGTTCTAGGTTCTATGTTTTAGCTGCATTCAGCATCCTAAATAGGGTGGAGAGAGGAAACCGAAACACTCCGATTCACATTTTCAGCCCAATTTCCAAGACGATTGTGTGTTGTGTGGCGGAATTCAGTGTTTTGCTTTGTGTTGTTATGAGAGTGAAGAAATGAAAATAACTGATTTTTCCGAGTAGGAAACGAATACACAACCGTTGCGTTTACATTCAGACGATGTGCCGCTGCGGCACGACGGTGCATTCTAGGTGCCAATATATTTATATTTTAAATATGTAAAAAAAATTTGGTATCGTCTTTTTAAGGAGAAAAAAAAAACACACACACACACACACATACAGAAATAATGTGCATAGGCAATTATTCTAAAGATTTTTATATATATGGTATAATAATAAACAACATAAAGTAATAAGAAATTCAAAATATAATTTCTTTTTGCATTACTCAACCAGAGACACTTTGTGGCCAAGATACTAAACGTACGTCGTATTTTTACATTTTAATGCTCCATTTCCCGGTAAATCTATTAATATTTTATGTATGAATATGATCTTGAAATTAATTAAAATTATTAAGTAAACATCGTTCGTCGCATGAGGCGATCGTGGCGCGGAGGCATAGGCATGTAACTGCAAACGCGATGGTTTTGTGTTTGATTTCCACTCGGGGAATGATAAATTTAATATTTTCATTTCTTTGCTCTGGTAGCCAAGCAAAGCGTGGCGTTGAGTTCCGTCACTCAGCCTACAATGCGACTAAAATTCTGCGGAAAGTGGATATTGGAAGTGTCTAGTGTGTCACTAGGTTACCAGGTTCCCTCTGACTACCCTGCTATGTGCGGGATACAGCGTGAGTATATTGATAATTAACAGTAGGCTGTAGGATAATAGGACTAGGCAAATTGCAGATTTCTAATAAGTCATGTAATCTCAATTATGTAGTTCACAATTTGACGAATAAGATCGTATCAAAAGTGCCAAACCCATTTATTCAGGAAAAAGCAAAGGCTCCCGTGGGGAATGCTGTATATTTTCTTATTAAAATTCACTTTGTATTCCATTTATTTGTTTAGCTGAACAAAACAGATTATCATTAATTTTAAATTTCTCTTCACCATCGTGACTCAGTATTGTGTGGTTAATTTTATGAGATAGAGTTCGACACAAACAAAAATGTGTTTTTTTAAAGAAGTAGTAAAAAAATGCATTATATTTTTAAAAGAACAGATTATGTACTG
This sequence comes from Heliconius charithonia, assembly GCA_030704555.1. Lineage (NCBI taxonomy): Eukaryota > Metazoa > Arthropoda > Insecta > Lepidoptera > Nymphalidae > Heliconius > Heliconius charithonia. Next base: position 15,647,291 of record CM060815.1, read on the forward strand.
ATTTACATTTTAAAGTGCTGTTCATTAAAAAGACACATTTGAGACAATTTATGTATACAAGCCAGTATGTGTATCACATAAGCGGCTTGTATAATTCTTTCATTTGTTGCAAATTTGTACCAACGAGTATATAGTATAGACTTGTGGGTTTTAATCATTTGAAATGAATGAAAAAAATGTTAGCTTCACGATTTATCCCACATACAGATGGGTACGCAGAGAGACCGAAAAACAGTTGTCTGATTTTAGTCGAATAAGAATACCCTAGAATTAAGAAATAAAATTTTAAAAATAATTACAAAAAACATAAGCATATTCCAAAGAGAATTTCTTATATAATATTGTAATACAGAACAGACAATTTGCTGTAAATACGAATTCCACTGACTAACACTCCCTACAGACTATATTTTCCTAGCATTTTCATACAACGTGAATTATTAAATCTTACTCTAACAGAAAGTTCCTTTGCTTTTGCTCGTCTCATACAATAGTAGTCTTGTAGTGTAATCTTCAATTCACTTAAGCTCTAGTGCTAGTATTATTTCACTTTAAAAGATTAATGTATGCATGTTTTCTTTACACTTTTACTTTTACCTAAGTTTTCGTCCACATGGTTAAATATAATAAGTAAAGAATGTTTAGGCCAGTCGTGGCGCAGGGGTATAAGCGTCCCGAGATTCTTTTCGTTTTTCTTAACTTATAAAAAAACACAGATTACTTGTTAATTGTTGTCAATTGACAAAATGAAGGTAATTATTTATTGAATAATAAAAAAAGTTCTTTATTTCTCTCTAGATTGATTTGTGAAGTGTTAGCAAATGATATCCCTATGATGATGATATATATGGTGTGTTCTTCACTCTTCTCTTTTTAGGGTACATCGACCGAAAAGACGAGAATAGAAATATTAAAATTATAACATGCCCAAGTGTGTTTTTTATAACATGACAATACGGACTTAGGTTCGAATTGTGATTATGGAAATCCTTATAAGAAATCATCTGATAAAGTCTATTTTTCTTTCACTTAAAACTTGTTAGATATTCTAGATAGACAGATTCAATTTCCACTTGAGTGACTTTATGTCTGTAGTGAGAAAACAAAGCGTGGTTTTGAGCTTTGCCACTCAACGCGTAATGTCCCGTAAATTAGACAGTACGTGGGGAACGAAGTATCTTATGTTTCGCTGCCTACCCTGCTATATCCGGGATACCGCGTGGAACTAACATTACGAGATCTGGTATCTATCAGAGTGACTTGTCAGCCTTATCGGTATGCGGAGCTGTCAGCACAACGCGCAGCATATAGAGAGCTTTGCAGTACGATTGTTAACGACATCAAAGTGTTACGTAGTTCCGAGTTATTTATACGAATGTTCAGTTTCTTTATTACGTTTCCTTTGGCCCGTTTCAGTGTACGTAAACTTGACATTGGCGGTGTCGGCTAATGAATGGATTTATGGCGGTTTTCCGAATTGTTTATTTATTACCTACAATTGGATGACAATCTTTTATGTTATTTTGGATTTTGTGTCTTCATTACATATTATATTTAAATTATGTGAATTCAAGTACTTAATGAATTGTAAAAGCAATTAAAAATCAGCTTCACGCTGTATCCAGCACACAGCTGGGTTGGCAGAGAGAAACTAGTGTTAAGACACTCCGTTCCCCACTTTCTGCCGAATTCTGGAGCCATTGCGTGTTGAGTGGCAGAACTCAACGCTGCACTTTGCCTTGACACCAGAGCAAAGAAATGAAAATATAAATTTAAGTAAATATTTCATCTCCTCGAGTGGGGATCGAACCCAAATCCAGTCGGTTTTACAGTCACACCTAGTGCCGCTTGCGCCACAACTGGCCTCCAAAAAGTAATTAATTCAAGTAATTTTTAAATTGTTATTAGGAGATAATATGATCGTCTCTGAGAATATAATTATTTGATCTGCATGTAAATATCGGAATAAAAACAATAAAGAATTTTAAAAAACGATTTTTCTATTGACCAGATAGTGAAAAAACCATTTCTCTCTGTATTTTGTTCAAATCTGTGAGCTTAATAAAAAAATATTAAATGCGCAAATCCTTAAAATGCCTAATCTGTTTTGCCACTGCGTGGCAATTGAAGTACGATAAGATCACTTCACAGTCATTTTCTTCCTTACTGAAAATCGCGTCTCAGAAATTCCTGTTATACGTTAGTTTTGATAAAATGACAGATCTATGGAGATGAAGCTACCGACAAGCTGTCAATATAAAAAAAACTCAAAGTAAATTAATCATAAAACAATTAACGTTCTGAACAATGAGCTGTCTGGCACGTGCGGGCTGGATGCCAAATATCAATAGCTTGTTTTCCCTAAATCTGTCAACAATATGTTTAAAATGTATTTACAATATAAATATTGTGGAATATCTCCATACAAATTTACTATTGCTATATAACCTTCTGCATTCTTTAGATTTCAGAAAAAAAAATTTCAATATGTACGAGACTAATTTTTTGATGATAAATACCAAGAGTAAGCAATTTAAAGATAAAACTAAGAGTGAAAAGTACCTACATTAAAAAAATCTTCAAAAAGTCTAATAAATTTGGAAAACATACTGGAAACTCATAGTAAAATTTAAAGTTAAATCATTTAACCTTATGTTACATTTTATGAAGAATAGATTGTGCTATGGTTTTTTTTATGAGATGTATTATTGTTAGCTTAAGATCATAGTATTTTTCTCAAATAGGATATATCTACTGTAGTATAGTAGTAAAGAGTAAGACTAGTATCACTATTTATACTTATTATACACTATTTATATCTTAATAAATATGTTGAGGCCAGTCGTGGCGCAGGGACACAAAGTGTGACTGTAAAATCGACTGGTTGTGGGTTTTATTTATTTGTATTTTCATTTCTTCGCTCTGGTGTCGAGGCAAAGCGTGGCGTTGAGTTCCGCCACTCAACACGTAATGCCTCCAGAACTCAGTGGGGAATGGAGTATCTCAATACTAAGTTCCATCTGTCTACTCTGCTGTGTGCGGGGTACAGCGTGAAGCTGATTTGATTTAATTTTTTAAATAAATATGTAATCTTTTTGATTCATTTGATACAAAATATTATAAAATTCTCTAGGTTATATTTCGCGACAGCGAAACTTCCTACTAAAAAAAATAGTGGTTATCTAAAAAACATAATAGTCTAAAAAAACAACTTATTTTACGTTATTTATTGAGTTATTTTTATAAACTTATTTAATTTTTGGTTATAGGTCAACTTTACAAATATCCATGAGTACATGTGGCTAACGCTTACCACAGCACTACCCTCTTTATATTTATAAGAAAATAAACTCTGATTTATATTGTGAAAGTAGCAAAATATTTATTTTTAAAAAAAACTTATAAGCATTTGAACGTAGGATTTGAACCAGGGCCTGTTGGAAATCCACCCATTATATCGATACTTTTATTTTCTAAGTGCGTAATAACTCTTTGAAAATAATACAAATAATAACAAAATCTCTTGATGATGGCTACGATGATAAATGTATATATAACAAAAATCTAAAATTTCAAGAGATTTCAAAGGTATAATAAAAATGATGAACGAACAAACAAATGTATATATCACTGTACGAATTGACAGGATGCGTGATTCAGGCATGAACTAACAGTAGGTGGATCAGAATATAAACTGTGACACGTGTAATTTCGCTAGTATTTCTGTAACCGAGCTAATTTCGAAGTCAATAATCGTTGACCGGTTTTGACAGGCGTAAATTAATCATTTTTTTATAGCTTCGCGATGTATCCCGCATACAGCAGGGTAGGCAGAGGGAACCTAGTGTTAAGACACTTCGTTCCCTACTCCATTCTCTACCTTCAGCATAATTTTATAGACATTACCTATTGAATGACGCAAATCAACGACGCACACAACCGTCTTGATATTAGAGCGAGGAAATAAATATAATAATTATTCCTCTGAGTGGAAATCGAACCCCTTTCCTGCGCCTTGACGGCCTCAGAATAAATAATATACTTATCTTATGTTTTCATGCATTTTCCATATTTTGCAGCGCAACTAGAAAATGTACCTAATTATGACGAACACGATTTTCCACTTTTCACATAATTCATAAATTTTACGTAGGCGAAGCCTAATGTTACACTGTTCCCCTTTCCTAGCAATAAAAATGAAAACACTTTATAAAAAACTTATACAAAAAATATGATTATTACTATTGCGATTATTTGGGATAAATTATAGGCATATATTTAGGTAATATAAATCCGTACACAAGGACGAGCATTCATTTAATACCATTTAAGAACTAATTAACGTATCTGAGTGCAGCTGTTGGTATTATATTATGAATGACGATATGTAATTAGCGTTTATAGATAATTGCTTCGCTACATTTATTATTAAACGTTGTATTTAATTTGTTATTAAATATATACATCACACTTGGCAATGAATGGGACATTTTATATATTATGTTAATTTAGAATATGTTTATTTAATTACATTTGGGGTATATATTTATTTTTAACTCATCATTTATATTAAAAGTTTTTTACGACACAGAAAATTACAGAGATGAATATCATGTGATGATACATCTTTTCATATATATATATAAATTTTGAGGCCAGTTCTTTTTTTTACTCGATATATGCTACAATAAATATTATTTTAGCGTCCTTGTGATATGATTTTTATGCCGTCATTACTTCTAGTTCTGAAGAAACGAAGGCATCCGTGCATTTCCTAACAACCAAGAAAATCTAGCAATAATTTTTCAAAACCTTAGTCTGATTATTTGGGTTAATAAATAATCTTTAAATCTAATACTTATTTAGATTTGTAAAGCCAAACTCAACTAAATAAAATAAATATTGTAATAAAATGTAAGTTTGCTTAAAATAACTTTACAAAAAGATATGTAAAAGAAGTAGTTTCTTTTAAATTTGTTACTTATCATAATATAAGATAAAGCGGGGCGTCCTCGTAAAAACTAGCATCGTACGGTGACATTTTATTCGAGGTACAATCCAGTGTACGTTACAGAAATAACATCTAAAGTGTAATCGGGATTTGACACTTGGCGGACAGCCAATTATGGCGCTATCGTAATGTATTGGTGGATCTTTTTTATTTTTATATACGGTTATTATCGCGAGGGAAAATAATATAAAGAGAAATATCTAGTGTTGAAGTGGAGAAAAATTAACGCTTGACACTAGAATCTTTATCTGAACCTATTAAAAGAAAGAACAATTTTACTTTAAACGTTTTATATCTTTAGCTTCACGCTATATCCCACACACGCCAGGGTAGGCAAAGAGAACATAGTGATAAGACTCTCCGTTTCCCACTTACCACCATGGCTTGTTGAGTGGTGGAACTCAACGCCAGAGCGAAGAAATGAAAATAATAAGAAATAATCATTTGTTCCCTCGAGTCGAAATCGAACCAACAACCGTCGCGTTTTAATCACACCCTTGTGCCCCTGGGCCACGACAGCGTTATTTTTTTGGATATATTTGGCTTTCATAGAAATCCGTTAGAAGTTTTTGCTTAAAAATACAATTTAATATATTTTTCATATATATGTATAGATAAATGTTATAATTTTAAAACCATTAAAACAATTGGTAAGCCTAATATCATACTTAGAATTGATAATCGACGATTAAACCACAATTATATATAAGACCTTCATATCAAATCCTTATACATCTGTTACATAAGTTCGAATGGAGCTATTCAATTGATCCATTACTTACAATTTAGATGGCCATACTGCTTATTGAATTTCCGTTTGCTACCGTAATAATGGTATGTAAGAAAGTTCCTTGACTTTGCTGTTTGATTTAGTGACTTGGTATTATCTAGGTTTCTTATTTAGGTATCTCCATGTAAATTGTATGTAGCCATGCATCTTCATACAACGATTAACGTTATATAATATTTATACTATAGCCTGCCTCGATAAAGGAACAATCTATTCGAACCTGTAGGTGGATGAGATGTTGGTCTGTTCAATCAAACAAGAGAATGTATAATATTGTTATAGACATACATATATTTATTTACATTAAAATTGTAAAATATAATTCAATAATTGTAAATATTAATATTTCTCACATTTATCAGGCTAATAACTGACATGTAAATTGATTTAGATCAACTTTAATTGCAATTACTGTGGTCCAATTATGTTTAATTTTGTATAGTAGCATGGGAAAATATATATGTGCATAATTTTATATTGGATAAAATTTTAAATACTAGTTAGAAAAGAATGATTTTATCTTATGTATTTTTGATTTGTGTAATTAATAAGACATTGACCTTGTACGGTTGTCTGTTGAAATTATATACGAGCATAGTGAATAATCTTAAGTTCTTTACTTTGTTGTATACGCTAGTAAATTCAATACGTTTTTTATAACAAAAAAAAATAACACGAGGTTCCTTCTGCCTACCCTCCTGTGTGCGGGATACAGCGTGAAGCTGACCAAAAATTAAGTTATGCAATATATATAATCAAAACAAATTAGTTAGGTACAGACAGCAATAATAACATTTTATAATTGAAATCTATTTAGTTTGTTGGTGCTCTACTTAGTTTTGGTTTCGATCCCCACTCGTGGAAATGATTATATTTAATTTAATTTCCTTGCTGCGGTACATGAAACTCGGAGTTGACCTCTACAAAAAATGTGTGAAGCTGCTTATTTCATTCTCTTTATGTATTTGTACTCAATATTAGAATTAAAATGCTTATTTTCATTATTTAAAACATGTTTTTTTATATACACATAAATAAAAAAAAATGCTATGCCATTATTGTTTTAGTAAAATAAATTGAAATTAACTGATTTCTTTGTTATTTTTCTTTCTTGTATTATATAGGAAACGTACCTAACCTGATGTTCTTTTATATACATTAGTAATGTAAGCTCGAACACATTTTTTTTAAATCGTATATAACTTTAAATTTAATACTTTAAACGTGGGGCTCTAATCGTTTATCCGAGAGATGCGGGTTTGAAATGAACGTAGCTAGCTTTCAGCTAATATGCTCATTTAAAGTAATACATAAAAAATATATAATATAAAATTCCTAAACATGCATATAAGAAATCTTTATCCTCGATCAGTAGTTCTTTCAGCGTGTGCAATTGTAGCAATCATTTCTGGCCAGTTTCCTTGTTAAGCAGCCATAAAATTGTTTCATGACGTGCTTTATGTCTTGAATATGAATGTCAGGTCGCATTCAATTGCCGTCTAATAGGGGACTGTACTGTTACGTAACGGTGGATATGAGTACGCTAGTGTTGCTTTTTTTACCTAAGTTTGCTTTTTTTATTTAGTTATAATTTTGATAAAGTGTAAACAAAAAAACATGAAAATCGCATCTATTTTTGTGTAGCACTTTTGCGTGAGAATAGTTCTTGGAATAGGTAGCAATAACTATTAGTGATCAAGAGGTGATAAATACTTGTGTGGATATATTATATTATAAATCAAATCATCAAAATCAGCTTCACGCTGCATCCCGTACACAGCAGGGTCGGCAGAGGGAACCTAGTGTGAAGACACTCCGTTCCCCACTTTCTGCCGAATTCTGGAGTCATTGCGTGTTGCGTGGCAGAACTCAGTGCCGCGCTTTGCCTCGACATCAGAGCGAAGAAATGAAAATATAAATTTAAGTAAATATTTAATCTCCTCGAGTGGGGATCGAACCCACAACCAGCCGGTCTTACAGTCACATCTTGTGTCGCTGCGCCACTACTGGCCTGACTTGTTATATTATGTATATAAAAAAATATATATATTATGTATATAAAATCACCATGGCCCATATTCTCATTTCTTCGCTTTGGTATCAAGGTAAAAAAAGATTAAGTATATAATGTGTAGAACAAATAGATAGATGTGGGAATCGAACTCCTGATCTCAGTATTCGCTGTTGCATTCATTTATTCTACCTCTGCAGTTAAAGTCAGTCACTGTGACTCTAAAGTACCATATTTACCATACCATATTTTGGTACTCAATTTTTGGGAATTTCTTGTTGAGTGGCGGAACTGCACGTTTTGTCTTGTTATAAGATCAAGGAAGTGAAAACAATTCGTCACCCCCAGTGGGAATCGAGTCCACGACCGTCGCGTTTACAATGAGGCGCTGTTTTGGTAGAATATAAAAAATTAAAAAATTCCATAACTTTGAGCTTTTTTTCAAAATTTGATATGTATTAAATTGTTCATAATATTTTCTATACTGCATCGAAGGGAACGTTAACCCCGCTCGATGTCGAATGACCTATATCTCCATTCGATTATGAAAAAGAAAACACAGCCAGTCATATATACCATTTTTCATTGTTTTATGGATTTGTAAAAAACTCATTAGTATAATTCTTTTAACACGTTGTATTATTAATGTTAATAATTTAAACAGTGCATCATTATATTATGTACAAACTAAAAAGCTTTAAAATAAAACATAAAAAAAGTTGTCAATTATGTAAAATTAAAGTAACTAAAATTAACTCTACAGAATGTATAAATAATTAATTAATAACAACCAAGAATGTATTGTAAAGGCCAGTCGTGGCGCAGGGGCACAAAGTGTGACTGTGAAAACGACTGATTGTGGGTTCGTTCCCCACTTGAGGAATATTTATAAAAAAATATATTTCTGTTTCTTCGCTCTGGTGTCGAGGCAAAGGGCGTTGGTGAGTTCCACCACTCATGCAATGACTCCAGAATTCGGCGGAAAGTTGGGAACGGAGTTTACACTAGGTTTTCCTTTGCCCACCTATCCTACTCTGTGTGGGATACAGCGGGAAGCTAAAAAAAGTATTGTAATAAATATAATAATGAAAAAATAAATTAAAAAACATTTATTTAAAATCATACAAGTTATGGTTAGAACACGCTTTTAAAATCTTTTATTAAAACAAAACGTAATGTAAAGCTTAAGAATCTTATTTAGCAAGTCAAAGTGATGGATGTATAAGATATGGCCCTCAGAATTTATCGCGTACAGGTGGTTATCTAAACGCTGAATGACATGTTTATTTTTTTCCAACGAATTTTCTATTCGAGCCAAAAGATATTTGCGGTGATAAATCATATATGCTTTATGTGGGTACTGTTATATTTAAAAGTGGTTATTAAAATATTATAAATATTATTTATAGACAACATAACAACGTTCATATTTAAATAAAATAATTACCACCTAAAATACATTTAGTAAAAAATGTGGAGAACAGAGTATTTAAACATAAACACGAAGATTATGGAAAATGCATATACAAACTTACTTAAATAAATATATTATTCGAATTCATCTAAGAAAAATACTTGGACTACATATTTTCGCTTATACATATTAAATTGCCATGCATCCGAATTTTGGTTTTTGAATAATTAATACAAAATAATTAAATTCACTACTCTTATTAAAATGCTACTTAATTTGAGGCAGTCGTAGCGCAGCGGAGCACTGACGTCTGACTGTAAAGGCGTTGGTTGTGGGTTCAATTGTCTCTCGAGGGAATATGTCATTTCAATGTTTTCGTTCTGGTAACAGGATTTCAGCCTCACAACATGTATTAACTTAAGTAAATTGGGCGCAAAGTGGGGACCTTTTAACACTAGGTCCGCTCTATATACTTTCTAGTTTGTAGGATACAGTGTTGTTATATTAAAAGAACAATTATCTAAAATAAGAAAAAATACTTTTATATATACAATATAAATATATATTTTTCTATATATCTGTACGTTAACGTATAATTTTGGAGCAGCTGTGTTTTAGTAAGTTTTATTGCTTGGCCACAGTTAAGATGAGATGAGTCCACGCTAACAGATTAAATTCACAGAATATTAACAATATTAACGATTTTTCTTTTATCTTCATTTGTTCTACGAAACAAACGCACTTTTTAACAACTCGTATTTTATTATTTTATCACAATTTCACTTCATTTTAGAGAAATCATGACGCATTTTATTAATATATTCAGATGTATGGTCTCTTGAAGCGGGAAAAATTTTTTAGTCATCAATTTTGCTTGCTTTTTGTATGAAATTAGCAGCGTAATCAAAGCCTACAGGGTACTTCCCGTTGGCCTACAGTTATGAAATTTGGCACGAAATGAGAAAGAAAAAAATCTGAAAAGTTAACATTTATATGTATTTTATAGAAAAAAATCGTTACAGTCTAATATTTTTAGTTCTTTCTATACAAAATGAATGAATATTCCCGCAAACTTGAATTTGTCAACTGTTATAACTTGTACTTCCGTTAACCTACAATCTTAAAATTGGTAAGGAAGTCTCGGTCGGCGAGTCCGACTCGCGTTTCACCAGTTTTTGAATTTTTATTAATATTAGCTTCACGCAGTATGCCGTACGTAGCAAGGTAGGCAGAGGGAATTTGGCAACCTGGTTTTACGACACTGCGTTCCCCATAAATCTCTTCCGCTCTCCAAATTTTCGCTGAATCTTTGAGGCATTGGATAATTGAAAATCTTAAATATTTCATTCACCCGAGTGGGAATCAAACTCACAATCACAGGCTTGTGCACCCGCGCGACAAGAGCTTTTTCAATTACTTGTTTGATTATTTTTACATAGAGATAAATTATACACACTAATATACGTATTATTAATATATTTTTATACATGATTATATACAACACAACTATATAATATTTCTCATAGTATGCGTGTCTCTAGCTGTTCGAGTTAACCAGACCAAGAACAATGTAAATATTACAGGATAATTAACACTATTCAACTTGTGATTCAACGTTTTTTTTATATAATCATAATTAACTGATATATCTTCACGCTGTTTCCTTCGTATTGTATAACTAACTCTTATATGGTTCTACCTCGTGGTCAAATGGGGAAACTAAGAGAGCACACGATGCTTACTAAATGTCCCGATAAATGGGCTATCATAGGGAACTTTGAACTGGAATTAGTAGTTTCTGAAATTAGTGCAGTCAAACAAACAGATGAAGTGACATTTGTTCATTACGATCGAAAATCCTTGCAAAAATGAGTAAAATGCTGTTTTTGAGATTACTTTATTTTACGAACGAGCTAACTTTTTTTTTTTCTTAAAGTAAACTGAGAAAAATAATTTTCAATTTCATAAGGTTTTCTGGAATCCAGCCATGCCTCAGGGGGGCAAACGTGTGACTGTAAAGTGGGTGGGTTCGATTCGATGGGGAAATTAAGTATTTACTATTTTCATTTCTAAGCTTTTCAATTTCCGCCGAATTCTTGAGGTATCAAGTGTTGAGCGGCGGAAGTCAAAACCGCACATATATATTTATCCTAAAAATGAACTTATTCACAAATTTGTCTTATTAAAGTTCATTCGTTAAGCAACCTACAACAAGAACCGTCGAGAGACAGGCGAAAAAGACAAAACTACAGCTGAACGTGAAGTTCGCAAGCTAATTCATATTTCATCGCATAAGTTTACAGTATGGCATTAATTAATAGTTAGAGAAATATCACCATTGCTCTTACAGCATGTTTATGTTCCAAAAATCCTTACTAATTACTTTAAAAAGTTATGTTAGGTTATTTTAGCACTAAGAGTATTTTACAGGGTCTGACCAGCTCTGATTTTTCAGGTCATAGTCCACGACCTACGCATAAGATCGCTTGTGGATGTGAGTTTATAAGCAAAACTTATTATCAGCAAAAAACAAATCAAAACTGCTTGATTGCTAATTTGATTTGTGTTGAAATTTTCGGCACTTCTACAAATTCTCATTAAAAATTAAAAAAATAATTGTTTATTATTTTAATATCAGTAAACAATTAATTTGATTTGCAAATTAAATAATATGAATAAAACATATAATTTACGAACTTTAGCAAAGTTTCGTAACCGATATCTATTAAATTTGTAAAAGTCTAAATTGTTCAAGCAATTCTTTGTTAACCGTACCAGAATATTTTTAATTCGTGGAATTGAAAACGGAATTGATTATTAATTTAAACTTTTTAAGACAGACGTCAGATTTTTTAAAACCGTAAAATAGATGCACATAGTATTATATTAATGTAAAATTAAAAAATCTTAAATAAATAGTAAGTACGTCAGCTACAGACGAAACGCGGAAAATGATTAAAACTAATTTATAATTAAAAGTTATTTCTAACTAAAGTACGACAGGTAAGGTATGCTATGAATTTTCTTTATAATAAAAATATACTACCTGCATATTGCCAGAATATGTTTGGGGAAGATTCCGATGTTAAAATATTCGGTTTTGTTCGCATCGAGGGATTCTGTAAGTCAGCTATAGTCTTGGAATGTGAATAGGGGCGTTGCATTACAGGGGACCAGTTGGGCTTTACCCACAATAGTTTTGTGCCCACCCTAGGAACTTTACAAATAAGAAAAAGCCCTAAAAATAAAAAAAATAAAAAGTTTTCCTTAAACATAAGTGTCCAAAAATAAAGTCAAAGGAAAGTCAAGAAAAAATGTTTCTAGATACGTCCATGAGAGTGAATATTAAACAATAACATAAAAAATATTAATAAAATACTGTTCATCTATAGTATAATAAATCAGCTTCACGCTGTATCCCGCACACAACAGGGTGGGCAGGCCTCAACTTTTTTTATAAATTACAAATAAACAAATATGCTAAAAATAATTTGATTCCATCGTGGTAAAGGGCACAAGCATGCGACTGTAAACACGAAGGATGTGGATTCGATTACCACCCGGGAGGTTGATATTTTTAATATTTTAATTTTCTCGTTCTGGTAACGAGGCAAATCGCGGCATTGAATTCCACCACTTACTTAAGTGAAAGTGATGACCGAAAGTACTTTAATAGAGACGGAATACTAAAACTAGGTTCCCAAGTTTCCTTTGCATATCCTACTATTTGCAGGATATAGCGTGAAGGGGCATTAAATATATAGAAAATTAGACATTCTTTTAAAAAAAATAATTATATAACACATACAGTTAATCGTAAATTTCAATCTACAGCAAAGTCTAGACCAATCTTGCAATAAATTGCAAGGAACGCGGGTTGCTGGTGAATGGAAATTTATAAAGTCCTATCCGAACCGATAAATATATAAAATAAACATATTTTTGTATCGTCATTTTATAAGACATCTCTATTCCGTCAATCAGTTAACGTGTCGAGTTTAGATGATGTTTAGAGTCTCCCTTACCCATTACACAAAAAGAAAATAAATGATAAGTGCAAATTGCACCTACAACCGTCTAGTTTAGAGGCAGACATTTTGATCTTGAAATCAAATAAAACGGATCGTTGAAAATCAAAACATAGATAAAACATATATTAGACTTACCTAAACATGTAGAATCTTCTTTAAGGACAAGATAATATTTTAAATATTTCTTCGTGTCTCAGTTTTCTCTGCACACTCAGAGAGCTAGTTAAAAAAATATGTTTTATTTTGCCACTCAATAACCATTGTCTCTGAAGAGAACGCAGAGAATTGCATCTGCGTAGATAATGAAGTGTGTGTTTTTTGCTTACTCAACTATAGGTGTCAGATATTTAGAAGTACAATAAAAAAATTAGCTTCATACTCTATTCGGAATGTAACAGATGTACGTACTCTGTGTACGTAACCAGGGTTCAAGACACTCCGTTCCTCACTTTGCGCCCAATTTTTGGAACATTACGTGCCGAGGCACTTTGTCTCGAGAAGGAAAATTTTAATAATTCAAATGATATTTCATTTCTCGCTTAAGTACCTAAGTGCATATTAAACCATAACCCATTTGATGTTCATAATCGTAAATACTCCTCCTTTTGACGTTTAGTAATGATACGGGTGGATTTCCTTTGCCAAAAAGCCGGAGTGATGTAAATATTATTTCATATAAGCTGGTTTCTAAATAAATCTTATGTATTTTCAATATAAATATTTATTTATGAAATATTTAATATTTAAGGCCAGTTGTGGCGCAGGCACAGTGAGACTATAAAATCGACTTTGGTTGTGTATTCGATCCTCACTCGAGGAGATGAAATATTTATTTAAGTTTATATTACGTCTTCACAATTAAAGTACACTGCTTTAGGAGATGATAATCTTCAAAATATCTATGTATTGTACGTGTATTGGTTATGAATTACTCGACGGTAATGGCATCGCTGGTTTTTTAGACCATCACGTAAATGCTGTTATTCTTTTGTGAAACCTGCTGCTTGAGAGGATATCGATGACGGCAAGGGCGTCCCCTGAGGGAGTTTAACAGACTAGCCAAATTTGTCCCCAGCCGCAACGTGAAGACGCAACAGGGGACAAATTAGACTAAATCATGAAATCTCTCTTTTTGTCATCAGAGAATCCGAGTTTTTTTTGCTATCATTATACATATAATAAGATAGCATTTGTGTATTTTGTTATTTTAAAATCTAATTAAATAAAGTTAATTATTTAAAATGCAGTTTTCTTCACATCATCTAATACAGAAGGCAACACTACAATTATAAGTTATTTCCATTAGACCACGCGAGCGAGGCAGCAGGTGAAAACTTGTTAGGAATATTTTAAATTTGATTTTAAAATACAAGATAAAAAATTAAAAATACCTATTATTGTAATATAATAATAGTTCTTTTTATTATCTTCACGATGTATTCCGTAGGTACCGTACATAGTAGGGTGGGCAGAGGGACCTGGGAACCTGACATTCCGTTCTCATTAAAACACTTCCGCTTCCCATTTACGCCGAAATCTTGAGGCATTTTTACAGTTTGAGTAAGAATTTAGGTAGATAAATATGAAATATTCTAGATTCTAAGAGACTAAAAATAAATATGAACTTAATAAAGAATTAAATAGACAAGAATAGAAAGCTTGATAAAATAATATACGCTAGCATTTTTTTAAATCTAAGAAATACTCTCTTACAATTTCAAATGCAAGTTACGAAGTATTTTTTTACAATTGCTTTTATATAAGTTATAAAAAAGTATATCGTATAGTAAGTAGGAAAAAGCATGATATATATACGTTATATCATGCTTTTTCCTACTTGGCCAGGTAGACACATGCAGAGGTTATATTCTCCCCGAACGTGAGACATTGCTTGTTAGGTGGTGGAACTCAACGCCGTGCTTTGTCTTGTAAACACGGGGAACTGAAAATAATTAATTTCGAAACAACAACCAATATCGCGATCACAGTATGAAGCTGTTTTTTTGTGAGCCACAATAGCAGCAACAAATATATCCTCGTTAAGTTTGGTATAAAATATATCCTTCTTTTGTATAAATACGTTATGTTACTTTTCTCCATGTTTCCATAGTATAGTAATGCAAATGAAATTACATGCTGCAATTCGTATTTAATCAAAAAATGATGTTAATCTACATATACCTAAATAGTGTTACTATAAATGACAAGTATATACCGGAAGAGTCATGACCTTGTCTAGCCAGATGTAGCCACAGTCTATTGATTGGCATGAAAAGTTAGTGTCAGTGAGACGGTGCTTGAGTAGTAAAATATCTATACTTCTGTACTAATATTATGTTATAAATCTAAAGAATTTGTTTGGTTACGTACTTTAATCTCAGAAACTGCTAGATCTACTAGAAATATTATTTTTTGTGATAGATAGTCTATTTATTAAGGAAGGTTTCAATGTGACCCATTGTACCTGAGATAAGAGTAACCTTGGGAAGTCAGAATGTTTGAAGGCCGGCAACGCACCTGCAGCTACTCTGATGTTACATGGGATCGTGGGCGGCGGTGATCACTTACCATCAGGTGATCTGTACGCTCCGATTAAAAAATCAGTATCATGCCAAATACAACTCTTACTAATTGACATACATTGTGATTTTTATTTGTCCACGACGGTAAAGACGTTGTAGCCTTCATATAATTTATCTAAAGATAAATAATAAAGCGGACATGATTATAAAAAAAATAAATAAGCTTCACGCTGTATCCCGCACATAGCAGATTAGGCAGAGAGAACCTAGAGTTAAGATACTCCGTTCCCCACTTTCCGAGTGTCAGAGCTCAACGCTGCACTTTGCCTCGGCACCAGAGCGAAGAAATGGAAATATAAATTTAAGTAAATATTTCATCTCCTTGAGTGGGGATCGAACCCACAACCAGTCAGTTTTACAGTCACACTTTGTGCCGCTGCGCCACGACTGGTCTCGTCTCGTCAGACATGATTATAATGATATTGTAGCGCGGTTGCAAAATATGCGATTAAAGATGGTGGTTGTAGGTTCGGTTCGTTTTCTTGCTAGGAAAAACGCTAAAATTGCTAAAATTTAAATAATTATAATTTTTCGAGTACGGCAGACAATATGCCACGTTTAATTTCATACGCAACGTTTCCACAGTTAATGTCAATGAACTTCGTTCCATGTTCGATTGACACTCGGGGGAATAAGCTATTTTAAAAACTTTTATTTAATTTGCAATGTATGTATGTTAGTTCGGGTGGAATCTTTGAAGTAGAAAGATATCTTTAACCGATTGAGATGAAATTTTGTATACACGTTCAATTAAGATGACATATACGATCAAGTGTTTGATGTCATTCTAATTACAAAATGGCTGACCATTTAAGATCCCCATCTTATTATGTAGTTATTTTTAATGTACTTCCACTATATGGGTATCAAATGAAAGGGGCTCGTTGGGTACAACTCGAAAAATAATGTCTTAAACAATTTTAAAATGTTTTTTTCAAAAAGTTGTTTAAAGTGTAAATCTTAAGTATTGAACAAGAAAATATTAAACGTCGTGAAAATTGGAAGGGATGTGGGAATCAATCTTAATACTAGATTCCCTCTGCATTTCTTTTGTAATGAATCTAATCATGTAATATATAATTAATTTTGATTCCACATAAATATTAAGATAGTTAATTGTATTTTTGGGTATATCATGCGGCACTAGCAAGCCATCTGTCCTGTAAACGCTACGGTTACTAGTTCGATTCTCACTCGATGGAATGAGATATTATTTCCCTTGCTCTAATAACAAGATAAATACTTGGCTATATTTACTTACTCTGTTATATATAAAATATATATATATGAAAGAGTTTTATACATAAGCACATACTTACACACAAAATCCTATTGAATGGAAGTAATTCCATTAATTTGCACTCGATGTCAAACAGCAAACCAGTAGATTGTTGTATTCCGGATACAAGGATGGATGGCTCGAGTGACCCTCGTCTTTTGAAACGTAATTACGTTAAGATGTATTTGGGATGTTTATGAGTATTTGAAGGCTATAATAGGTCTAATATAGGCTTGACAATAGATCCATTTACACATTTAGGCTTAAAATTTCAATTTTAAGTTTGCGTTATTGAGTTTAGCATTGGTCACCTCTGAAAAAAAAGTGTAAAAATAATGTTCTAAAAATAATAAGTCTAAATGAGATCAAAACAAAGGTTCTGATGTTCTTACACTCGATTTTAGTCATTTGCATTGTTTCATGCCCACACGTCGCGTCGTCAGGACTTTCAAGAATTAAATATTTACCTTAGCACTCTCAAACTCAACCAAAGTTACGAAACAACACCATGTTTTACCTACGGGTATTTTAACCTATACCAAATAGTTTACGTATTTCTAATTTTGTGACAAACTTGTGCGGGGAATATTGTGCCCGCGGTATGCCTTTGACGCGACTACGCGACGTTTTGTTATCCTTATATTGAACTGTACATCAAAGACGGTTACATTAGACGAGTGCTTGAATTATATGTTGTTTTAGCACAATACACTTGGTCCGAACCCCTTTTGTTAAAATCTTTTATTTAACTTGCAATCATTGAGTACAATTTTAAAGGAGATATCATTTCTTTTAAGCAATTGACTTTATTAAGCCTGTCACATTGAATAAATAAATTTGACTTGTGTAATTTGGTGACATGGGTGGACGAATGTTTCTTCAGTACTCGTAAGACCAAAATGGTAAAAACAGAAATGTCAACGCAAAAGAAGGGAAGGCTGAAGAAAAAGAAATTAAAACGGAAGGCGTGATAAGGACACTAGCGAAACACCTACTTAACGACATTTTTGATAAAACGTAATGTAGAAGAACGTTGAAACTCAGCTGGCTTCGGCATGTCAAACGAATGAGTGATGAAATAATGGCAAAAAAGATTTATGACGAAAAAGTGTGCGGTAAGAGAGATAGAGACCTTGGTTTATAAGCGTATAGAAGTTACCTGAGGAACGGAACAAACTTTTATGATCATATATATTGTGTATATTGAGGTTAAAAGTTGATAGTTAAAATTTAAAACAAAAAAAATATTTTCTCCTTTTTAGAGCGGTTAAATAAAAGCTTTTCTAAAAAAGGTTTTTGTTTTTGATTTTTTGATTATTATTTTGGTTTCTTATCATCAAGATTAATAATTGATCTAATTACTAAAGTTTTTAGAAATTGCCTCACTGTTTAAGAAAATGATGGATTTAAATTTAACCCAAATGATTTAATGTCTTGAAAAAGTGTTCTTTTCATCAAAATTAAATAAAAAAAGACAAGTAAAAATTTCATGCTTCTGTTGTAAAAATTTTTATAATATAGTAAGTACAAACGAACACTACATTTTTCCTAAAGTTTTGCCCTAAACTTACAAATCATATGTGAAACATTTACAAGACCCTAGAAGTTTCTTAAAAGCGCACTATCCTCATTACGTCTTTTCATGCCCCAAGGGAGCAAAATCCAGAACTGTAAAGGTCCGCGAAATCCGAGTAATCTCTCAAGCTTAAGTTTCTACTTCTAGTTTATGTGCAACTAGTTCTCGGCCACAACTTTGCTTGAGTTAAATATATCATATTTTATTTGTAACTTATTTTGTTTGTTAACCGTAAAATCCCTTTTTCCCATTTCCGTAGAAATGACAAGGCCTCTTAGTTCTTAAGTAACCTACAAGCTTGACCGTACACCTGTAAATCCGGGTAATCCCTGCCTTACGCTAAGTTTATATTCGGGGATTGTTCATTTTTGATCCCTTGGATTACGTTGTTGTACGTGGCTCTTTATTACAGTAAGACAGGTTATTACAAATTCTACGCGATGATTGTGTTTGGTTCAATTTGAACTCAGAGTGAGTTCTAGCATACTTAAATACTCGGTATGTGGAAAGATTGGAGTTTCTGAGAACTAGGGAACGCTTAAATAGATAATTATATTATGAAGATAAAAAAACAATTCGAGGTCATTGTGATACACTGAGACAGATTCAATTTCCGTTTGGGGGAAAGATTATATTAAAACTGGTGGAGAAAACGCGGTGTTGAGTTCTGCCTCTCAACGGACGGGATGGTATGTTCTAACACTAGGTTTCTTCTGCCTACGCTGATATGAAGAAAAAAGCGACAAGCCGCTTCTTGTTTTTCTTACAAAAAGATACCATATGTAGAAGTAATTCTTCGTTTGTTGTAATTGCAAAATACTGAAATGCATTTTGATTCTTAACTACATATTGTAGATCTGTGATTTAGGCGTGTATTAGTCTGACATATTATTTATTGTCTTTAACTTACAAAGAAAGTTTTAAAAATATTATATATTTATTACATTATTTTCTATTTGGTTCCAATTAAAAAATGTTAACAATATTGTGGAATTCTTGGCTGTAAGCCACTCTATTAATTTGTGGGACATGGTCTATTGAGACGCACTATATTATATTTTTGCTTTAAAAATATAAGTTCTTTAGTAACAATCTCATTATTGGAAGCTTCCTTGAAAAAATACTTGAGAACGAAATACTGTGAATGTAAAAAAATATATATATAGGTATACTGTAAAAGAAAGAAAAGAATATTTCTTTTTTGTAGGAAAATATGTCTTTAAATGAAATCTATGTCGAGTTGCTTCTAAATATACGAGCAATGAATATTTAAAGAAAATTTATCATAAAAGCATAGAAGCTTACTGTGAAATTGTCTCTTGCTAAGTAAATGTGTTTAACTAATATGAGCGATTATTATAATATCGTCTAAATTTATATATTTTGAAGGTTGATTAAAGCTTTTGATCTTATATTATTTTCTGTACTATTGTTTTTTTTTAATAGGAAATACTAAGAAAGGGTTTTTAAGGGTTCCGTACCTCAAAAAAAAATCGGAATCCTTATAGGTTTATTTTGTTGTCTGTCTGTCGATTAGTTAAAACTATTGATCTGAAATGAATATTAAATAGTTCTACGGTTCCTTGGAGTAGTGAAAAAAAAAACAATCTTCTAAAGCAGCATTGTTTTTGCTGTATTTTCTACAAAATTATAGGTAATTACTCACCGTGGATGTATAGTTATATAATGTGGCATGATATAGGAACTTGTAATACATAAAGAAGTTCGAAAATTAAAAAAAATATAATTAATTAATAATATTAAAAACTTAGTTCATGCAAAATGACTGCTTACGTCGGCAAATTTAAAGTTTACAAACTTTTATAAATTGCGCTTCCTGTTGACTCATAATCCTGAAATTGAACACAGAACTCTCGGTGAGAAAATATGCCTCGCACTTGACTGACTTTTTTTGTTCATCACTACCTATTCGTTTCCACTTTCCCGTCAAGGAATACACGAAGCAAGCAGATTGTTGGATCTGTCAGATTAGATCAGAGAATGATATGGGAGTATTAATGCGTGGGATTGCCTACTACTTTTTTTATTCATTTTTAACTGTAAAGAGTTTTGAAAAAGAACCACGTCTAGATAGACTATCATAAATTTATCATTTATAAATCTATGACGTTTAACTCAACCACTAATGAAAAAAAAAACGTTTATTATAAACTTAACTTATTAAATATAAACTAAATCATTACCTCTTAGAACAACCTTTGAGGCCAGTCGTGGCGCAGCGGCACAAAGTGTGACTGTAAACCGACTGGTTGTGGGTTCGATACCCACCCGAGGAGATGAAATATTTACTTAAATTTATATTTCCATTTCTTCGCTCTGGTGTCGAGGCTAAGCGCGGCGTTGAGTTCTGCCACTCAACACGCAATGCCTCCAGAATTCGGCAGAAAGTGGGGAACGGAGTATCTCAAAAACACTGCCTACCCCCTGTGTGTGCAGAAGCTGATTTATTTTTATTTTTTAGAACAACCTTTTCATAAGTTATTCCGCTACAACTGAGAACGTCTATGACGATTATTCTCAACACTGGGCACAAGTCATTTATGTGATAATTTAAGTATCCACGTCTGAC
The DNA here is from genome assembly GCA_030704555.1 of Heliconius charithonia. Taxonomy (NCBI): domain Eukaryota; kingdom Metazoa; phylum Arthropoda; class Insecta; order Lepidoptera; family Nymphalidae; genus Heliconius; species Heliconius charithonia. Next base: position 15,668,575 of record CM060815.1, read on the forward strand.
TGTTATGAATTATTTTGTATAACTTCAACTTAAGATAATAATATGGTAAAAATGAAAAAAAAATGTAATATCCCTACTCGGGGAGAATATTTTTAAGTTAAGTTTTTGGACTAAACACGCAATATCTCACGAGTGGGCAAAAAAATCGGAATGAAATATTTTAACACTACATTCACTATTCCTGTTTTATGCTATATATAGGAGATGCGTGGTGCTAAAAAAACCTCTTTTTTCAACAGAAAGTGGCGAATTGTCTTAATGGGAACGGAGTGTTTTAACATTAAGTTCCTAGGTTATCTCTACCTACCCTACAAATGTGCGGGATACAGCGTGAAACTAAAAAAGAAAACAACTGACTACATCACCTATGTTAGTGAATTTTATAATCTTTTATTCAACTCCACTTAGGGTTTTTCATAGAAATTTATAAAAACTAACTTCCTACAAAGGTGCAAACAATAAAAGTTGAAACCACTATACAAATACAAAAGTTTTGCCAATTTTAGTTCAACTCACGTGTACTACATATGGAGTTACAATGGATTTATGTTTTTATACAAATAAAAAATATTGTTCAACTCCGTTTTATTTATTTTTATAAAAATATCGTTTTGCTTGTACCAACTTGTTTTATATTAATTTAATCTTCTAAAGTAAACATCATATATAAAACACTATTTTTAAATTTATTCTGTATTTCGCATGTAGCAAGGTCCTGTGGTGCTTAGTCAAACCACTTCTCACTTTCTGCTAAATTCTGTAGACCTTACGGTTGAGTGGCTCAAATTAATGCAGTATTTTACCTCAAAACTATGTTCAATTTCGTCGACTGGGAATCGAACTCATAACCTTTCGCGTTCGCAGTCACAAGCATCTGCCCCAGCGCCACTATTTGCCCTACATAATAGATAAAAATTATAATTTATTATTAATATTACTGTGTATTATAATACTCAATTTTTGATCTAGTCGAATCACTTAAAAAGTATTTTTTGTAAATATACGTGTAAAGATAATCTGTGGTAATATTGCGAAATGTATAATAAATCTCTTAAGCCGACCAAAATAAATTTCTTTGCTTGTTAACGAACTTCCAACTGTTAATTAAGATACTAAAAGGTCTCTTTGAAATACCTGACCTCTTATAAAAGTTTAGCTTTAATAATTAATATAGATATTAAAAAAATTGAGGTTTATTTTAGGAGGTCGTCGTGGCTCATCAGCATCAGCATCTTCACATTAAAAAAACGGGTTTCGCTACTTAATACACAACGTCTCCAAAATCGGGCGGAAAATTAAAAACGGAGTCTCTTAACCATAAACTAGCTCTGCCTATATGCTGGATACGGCGTTCCCGCTAAGAAAAAAGATTTATTTTTAGAAGGGGATTGCTTTTTGATTTTCCTGAGATCACTAGACAAAAGAACATTAATCAAGATATGCAATGCTATTACTAACACTAACGCTCTACATTTTCCAATGAAAATTTAGATGCATCAACGTCGCTTTATGCACATAAAATTTATTAAATTCGTACATAAACGAACGTGTGACACTGCCGAAATTTTAAGTCTATCAACTTTTATAAATAGTATTTATTTCTCGTTGACCTACAATAGTGAAATAGATACGGGATCACTTTTTGCATGTTGAATGAAGCATGTAAATTTTAAATGCGTTCTTAGAAATTATGATACTAAAATTCTATGTTTAAATTTTTCTTTAATTTGTTTTTTTTACAAAGATATCAATTCTTTGAGGCCTAGGTTACTATTGTAGCCACAAAAAAAACCTAGTGTTAAGATACTCCATACCTCGCTTTACGATTAAAGAAAACCCCGAAACATGGCGGAACTCAATTCCGTTTTTTATCTCGAAACCAAACCGAGAAAAATAATACAAACCTACAACCGTCGTCAACGTTTCACTAACATCATCGTTCTTTCCACTTTACAATTAAGTAGTAAACCTTACTTACTATTTAATTTTTATTGTTTATAAACAGATTAACTGATTGAAAACACAATTTTAAGTGCTTTTGTATTAAAATTAATCTTGAGCTTGTCAGTGGATGAAATCTTAAGCCATAAATCCACAGTAATATCTCGAGAATATGAACGTTGCCATTATTATTTGACGTTAAAGTGGCTCATATTAAAACCAATGTCAAATATCAGGCTGATGAGTTCTGCCGCCAAATACGAAATAGTGACCAATCATTAAAAACCAAAGTATTTCCATTGTTTCTTTATTCAGCCTCACGCTGTATCCCGCACATAGTAGTGTAGATAGAGGGAATTTAGTGCTAAGACACTCCGTTTCTCACTTTCTGCCGAATTCTGGAGGTATTGCGTGTTGAGTGGCAGAATTCGACGCCGCGCTTTGCCTCGACACTAGAGCGAAGAAATGGAAATTTAAGTAAATATTTAATTTCCTCGAGTGGGGATCGAACACACAACCAGTCACATTTCGTGCCACTGCGCCACGACTGGCCTCGCCTCGTATTAAAGTTTAACTGAAATGAAAATGAAAATGATATTGGTCAGATTTTTATAAGTATAGGTGCGAAAAAATCCTCTTAATAATGTAACAATCCATCCCCTTTAAATGAATATTAAAAATCTGTAATTAATAAACGTTGTATCAAGCTTAGTCTATACTTTGCATATAGTATATAATTCTATAATAAATATAAATGTACGCCGACAATTAACGCCGCGCACTGTCTACTAGAGCGAAGAAATGTAAACAATTTATTATGAAATTGAACCTACTATCGCGGTTATATTCATGCGTTGTACCACTGTGCCATGACGCCAATAGTAATAAGTATGAAGTATGTACATAGTTGTATGTCACTCCGCTGTCTATGTATCGCTAGCTTTAGAGATTTTATATGTTTAAAAGCTATTTTTTAACAGATCTTGTTAAATCTTTGATCTTGATAAAATAATATGTTATGCGTAATATAAAAGAAGCTTTGCCCTAGAAATGTAACTTATTTAAAATATGGAGTTCTTATAACTAACAACAAATACCTATAGTATATTGATATGTAGAGTCGCAATTATTTAACTAATTTAATTTTTATATTTACTTTTGTAATTATTATAGTATTTAAATCATAAATCGTACAACTTTTGCATTCATCTTAAAAAAATGTTTACAGTTTCACCTAAACCTACAATATAAACAATTAATTCCATTCTCAATATACGTCGTATTCAATGTACACCTTCTATACGTTGCGAGAGATGTGATGTTTCAATTCCTTCACATACCCTCATGGGATTCAAGAAGACGAATTCGATCTTGTTATCTAAGTTTTTAATGCTCTTCGAAATAACTATAGACAGCATGAAATAAATTTAGATTCCTGCTTTCTTCCGCATATATAAGAGTCAAGAGAACCTAGTGTCTAGACATTCCGTACCCCATTCGCCGTTTACAACATTGCACGTGAAGTCGGAATTTAACGTCTCGCTAAACTCAAAATTTATTTTGTAATTATAGTGGTATAAAAAAAACTAAAATAATTTCACGCTTTATCCCTAGCGGGGTAGTCAGAGAGAAAGGAACGCCAAACGCTACGGTCTCTACATACATACCTCTTTCGCCTCGGCCACTGTCATCAATCTCTTCATACATGCCCTCCGTCCACATTCTTTTTACATGACCTTCCTCCATTACCAGTTACACAGTGTTTTCGAAAATCAACCGAGGTCAATATATATAGTGATATGTTATACATATTTTAATATAATTGTACTGTTTTTTGATAAATAACAAATTAATGAATACTATGCTAACTAATATTTAACCGATCCCTGAACCCTAAACGACTACGATAGCTTTTAAATCATATAGAAAATATATAATGCGTTAATGTGAAGTTAATGCAAACACATCTAAGACATTTTTCAAAAATGTATTAATATTGCATATTTCAATAATAATCATATTCTATTTTTGTTCAGTACTAAGGTACTCATACATTTATTCGAGTGTTACAAAGAGTTGACTTCATCTGCTAAAAGCTCAGAGTCATGAATGAAAATTACTAGCATTTCTCTCATACATATCTCTAAAAATAGATCATATTTGTTATTAACCTGAGCCGGTCGTGGCGCAGACCCACAAGCTTGCTACAGTAAATGCGATAGTTCTGTATTCGATTCCTACTCTCTGATAGCGAGGGAAAGCGCGGGATCGAATTTCGTCATTCAACATGCAATGCCTCAAGAATTCGGCGAAATGTAGGAAACGGCAGTGTCTTAATATTAGGTTCCTAGGTCCCTGTGTCTACCCTGATATATGCATGATACAGCGTGAAGCTAAAAAAATATAAATCTCTTGTAAAATGTGAACAGAGGATATCGTGGCACAGTGGGACAGCGTCTGACAGTTAATGCGATGATTATGGGTTCTGACTGGTCCTCATGTCGTTGAATGACTCTAATCATATTAATGAAATATTCTATGCTGCCTTTATTCCTGGAGATCAAATGTTTACTTAAATTTATATTTCTATTACTTCGCTCTGGTGTCGAGGCTAAGCGCTGCGTTGAGTTCTGCCATTCAACACGCAATACCTCTAGAGTTTGGCAGATAGTGGGGTACGGAGTGTCTAAATACTGGGTTTCCTCTGCCTACCCTGCTGTGTGCGGGATACAGCGTGAAGCTGATTCTATCCTGCATATTTCACTATTGACATGGAAAGCACAAAGAGATTAAAGTTTGAACTGTTCACATTTTATTTTATACATGATTTATAAATAATCTAGTGAATTTTATATGATTCCGCTGATTTGACAATTCAGGCTAGAATACTAAATAGTAAATTGTTTTATTTCCTGGTTGTGATAAAAAAGGATGTGGCGTTGAATTCCGTCACGAAATACTCAATATATAAAAAAATAGGTAGCGCATAAAAATGGAGTGTTTTAACACTATGTTCGCCTTGCCTACCCGGCTATATATTCGATAAAATAAAATAATACTACAGCTCATCTATATATATACAACAGTACTGTAAAGATATCTCATTCACAAAAACTGTTTTTCCAACCCCTTTCAGCTATCCACGCTACATGATTTCCTTTTACAGGTCAGTACGAGTCGTACAACGACGGGGGAAGGTCGTTTCGCGCTCTAAATTACCATACAACTTCGCATACGATAATATTAAAAGTCCTTAAATTATTTTTGGTTTACACTTTAGTATGTTTTAATAGAAGAAAAATTGGAAAGAAGTGAAAATGCTAATTAAAATGAATGAAATCGACAAACAAGACGATATTGAAGGTACGATTAAAAATTAATTAAGTTCTAAGATTCTTCTTTAATTTATGGTGAGATTTTAATGATCCAAAACCGTCCTGTTATTAGGGTTTTAATTTACGAGACTGACTTTTTGAAAGGTTAAACTTGGGTAATTTAATTGTTGTAATTGTCTTTAAGAAACAGTTATTAGAAGATATAATTAAATTTCAATTTTCTTAGTTTCATACTTAATCTCGCATACATGATTGTCATTTCATCATGACGATTATGTGAATATTTGTAAAAAAAACTTTATAGTAAAAAACAGAAACCGACAAAAATAATCTTCTAAATATTAACGTAAGTCAGCCAGTCGTGGCGCAGGGGCACAAAGTGTGACAATAAAATCGACTGGTTGTGGTTTCGATCCCCACTTGAGAAAATGAAATATTTTTTTACATTTACATATATGAAATATTTATTTACATTTTCATTTCTTCCCTCTCGTGTCGAGGTAAAAGGGCGGCGTTGAGTTCCGCTACTCAACACGCAAATACCTCCAGAACTCAGCGGAAAGTGAGGAACGAAGTAAAAAGTGAGGGACGATGTATCTTAATACTAGATTCCCTCTGCCTACCTTTTTTTATGGATGGAAATGAACCTACAATTGACTATGAAGATAAATTTCTACCACACCTAAAGTAGGTCCACTGCACAACAAAGCTAAATCAAAGTCTTAAGTAAACAACTGACAGCCTCAAGGCACTAATCGTCTTTAGGCAGGGCGGAGCTCTTTAATTGTTTGTTTTTACACAATAGATTGTCATGTAAAGGACGCTTTTTAGTTCGTCGGTTTTGGTAATGTCGGGGAGCAGTGTTAAGTACATTATTTTTAATTTTATTTATTTTTTCCTTTTTAGTTAGGACTTATATTCTAATCCCACATATTAGAGCTTTCAAAAATTAACTTTATTATTAGTTTCACATTGTATTGTACTGCATAAAGCCGTACTATATGCGGTAAGCAGAGGGAATATGGGAACCTAGTTTTGAACTTTGTTAGGACACTTTTTTCCGACTTTCGTTTTTTAGTTTCCACTTAATTTTGGACGCATTACATGTTGAGTGGCTCAACTCGTTACCAGAGCGAGGAAAATTTTAATTATTTAATATTTAATTTCATTGAATGAGAATCGAACACACAACCTATCGCATTTACAATCGCACGCCTATATCCCTGCGCCAGAATTGACCTAAAGTTTCTTAATCTTATTATTTCATCGAGGGAATTAATGTCATGGGGATCGATTGGGACCCTACTCCCGCGTTCGCAGTCCACGGCTATAGCACAATTAAAAGCTCGTAAAAATTTGTAAATGTAAACTAGCCGATAACAATACTTTTTTGATTTGGTACTTCAAAAGAATGAGTGAGCAAAGAATAGCACAAAAAAATATGAAGCTATTGCTCACTCTTAAAACAAGACAAGTCATCGGTAGATTTGGAGAATAATGTCATCGATAGATGATACTGAAGGCAGATTACGTTTAGAGATTGAAGAACATTTATATGTGTGTGGGTTTGATGACAGTGGACGAGGCCTCCCGTTGAAAAGATAAAGTTTGAACTTATTTTTTTTTGTTTTGAAGCTGTAAGAAATATATTAGTTGCTGATGTTAATTATCTCAGTTATTGTAAAGTTCTTATAAGAGTGTCGATATAAGAAAGTATCACTTGATTGTATAATTTATAGTATAATTTTCAAGAGGCACAGAATTCTTCTTTTAAACCGAATTTTAAAAAAAAGGAGGTTCTCAATTCGTTGGAATCTTTTCAACGTGTTATTTTTTTTTAACAAAATCAAAGTACTATTGCTTTAACGTAAAGCATTAAGTAAATTTATTTTATACTTTTTAGTTTGCTTGAAGTCGGTTTGTTTTTTGTTAAAAATAATTTAACACAGTATTTGTTAGGTTGAGACCAGTCGTGGCGCAGTGGCACAAAGTGTGACTGTAAAACCGACTGGTTGTGAAGCTGATTTATTTTTTGATTTTATTTTATTTGTTAGGCTTTCAAAATCGTAATGTGTCTACATGATACATTTTAAATTAATATCTTTTAGATATATATTTTGTATCTACTAAATTTTATATCTTTATTATAATGATTTACAACAATTTGAACTGCTAACAATTGAACAAGTTATAACTTACCTTGTTTACTATGTGAATCGAGACTTATTGTTCCCACTTCCCAAACTTCAGTGTAGTCCTCAAACTTTGAGTAATTCCATATATTTACCGTTATTTCAAGACGATTTCTGTTACAATTTTCGACTAGTTTTTGAAGATTTAACCATGAGGTCTATTGTAAAAAAATCATAAATATATTTTTTTATATTTGAGACTATAGGTACTTGAAACTAAGCAAGGAACCATTATAAGACTTTTTTTACAGAAATGCAATGTCTTTTTTACAGTAAATTAAGCTGTATAAAGATTTCTATTTGGCATGACTAAAACATTAATTGATTAGCTTGGACACCACATACCTCATTTAAAATCAAATATAAATATTTAAAATTCTACTTCTTGGAGGTCGAATTTTACCTATTATTGAATATCAACAAAAATTGTACTTTTTTGCAAAATAATAAAAAAGTATCCTTATGGAAATTACGATAATATAATCTAAAGAAATAAGATTTTCATATTAAAAGTCACTTTAAGTGTGCTACAAAAATATTATGAAAAAATAATAATAAAGCAAAATAGGTACACATAAGCTGCGAAAAGTCTTCAATTGACATTGAGCGAGGTCTAAGGCGCGAACAAAACGTGCATTAGTATTAGAAAATGTCCACAAATATTTTCTATTGCCTTCATACCATTATGGGGTTAAAATGGCGAATGTTCAGAATTGTAAGGATTCTATTGGTTTTTTCTTCACATTTTTATACCCGGCTACTGAAGTAAAAAAGAAGACATTATTACAATTTCAAATTTTGCGGCTTGTATTTCATGTAAGCATAAAATATTTTTAACATTTTTAAAGTTATATTCCACACTTAGGAAAGAAATTATACTTATTTAGAAAACGTAAAAAACTTTTGAACGTAGCGGAATAAACGACCAGGCGCTCTGAACACTAAGCCATACGTTCTCATCAAGCTACGTCAAAATTTGTATACTTAGCATCTCCAGCAGGAGCGGGTTCGAGTCCCGCTCCGTTCAAATTTATATACGTCTTCTAATTAAGTTGCATATAATTTTATTCAAAAGTGACACACACTTATTAATAATGTCTTATGCTTATGGAATACGGAGGACGGAAGTGTCATAATGGGAACGGAGTTTTTTAACACTAGGTTCCAAGTTTCCTTTTACCTACTCCACTATGTGCGGAATACAGCGTGAATCTAAATAAAACAAAAGAATTTTATATTATACTTACATATACAATTTAAAAAGGCCGATTATAATTAAATTTTGTAGGCAATCCAATAATATTTTTACGCTTAATGCCATATAGTCGTTCACAAAACCAATGAACGGCTATATTGCATTGCTCCGGATTTGTCTAACCTAATATGGACTAATTCATGTTACTCATATATTTTTTTAAATTAAATCGCTAAAAAACTATAGCCTTCCTTGGATATTCCTTGGACTTGTGATAAAGTACATAAATATTCTTCTACTAGAGACCATAACAGGTTTTGGTACAAGTCTAGCAATCTTTTTAGTTTTATTAAAAAAAAAATTGTCAAGGGACTTAATCTTCATTATAGTGAAAATAATCTGCTTTATTTATCAGATTTTATAAAAATACGAATATTTTTTATAACATTACATAAAATATAACATGTGAGCAATCAACTTTAAGCTAATATTTAATCTGTTTCTTGTTAAAAAATAAATATTAAAAACTGATCCAAAAGTTTTCGTAATGGAAATGTAACAGTATGTACCACGGATATAAGTTGAAAATAAATAAATAAATAAAATAAAATATGCATGGCAATACACATAAATAACATAGTTAATTATGAATAATACAAACTATATATTTTTGATACCATATTAATCGAGACGAGTTCGTGTATTGTCGTCCCGAATGTCGCGACCGTCGTTCCGTATATATAGGTGGTGGTGATGCTGGAAGGCAGCGGTCGAGTCGAACTCTAAAGTACTACGGTACTAATAAATATGATGCACATAAAGACTCGTACCAAATGTATAATGAATATAATACGATAATTCGAAGTTTATGATGGCACGATCTTTTAGGATCGAATTCCTTATAAAGGAATTATATGTGTAGGAGCGACACATATTATGGATTAAAGTTATCTTTGACCAATGTTATAATATTGAATGTTGCTTGACGTCGCGGAAGCTGACGTGATGGGCTTATGCGAACTGTTACAGCGACATTAACTATGTCGTGGCTGATGCCGTCTCGCAGTACGCTCGCGGTACGTAAGCTGTGTTTGTATGGCGTTAGCCATTGATATATTGATATACCATTTCTATGACTTGGTATACGACAAGTAGGTGTGTGGTGGCTATTTTATGTCCCAGCTCCGGTGTATGTAGTAGTGTCCGCCCGTCTCATGCGGGTGTGTGGTGCTATTTTATGTCCTGGAACTCTGGTGTATGTAGTAGTGTCCGCCTACGGTTCGAGACACGACTGTGGGGTGTGTGCCGTGCGTTTATTTAACATATCGGCCGCCTTGCGGCAGTGCGTTCGTTCCAACGACTTATATTGATCTCACAAATCAATCAACATCACGAATCACAATTCTAATATAATAATCTTAATATAAATAAGCGTAACAAGTACCTTCAGACTGATCACACACAAACGTCCCGGAGAGTTCAATAAGACTGTTGCAGCCGCAGTCAGGTAGGAATTCACGGTGTAGGGCGGGGAGGTGCCCGTACTCTTTCTTCCTTATATTATAACTACTTCGTAGTTATAGTGGAGAGGAAGATAGGACGCGCTCTTGGCTTTTCTTCGGACGAGCTTCGAGTTATGACAATGTCATATTGTCGAGTTTCCAGTTATCTAAATAACTGACACAAGAACAACTTCTGATGGCAAATATGTTATTAAAGCGATACCTTCTAATGGCATAATATAAAATTCTTAATACTGTTACCTCTGAATCTCTAAAAGATTTTGGGTTCTTCACGATCACAACTATAGACGGTTCTAACCACTAGACACATCACGAGCCAAGGCATTGTTTATTAAATAATATTCTCAAAGGAGTTTGAGATAACAGTTACAGAAAGGCTATGGCAAAGATTACAAAATAACACACAACCATCCTTACATGAAGGACCCTAATCATTTTGGGTTGTTCTTTCCCTCATCTGATTAAAGAAAATGAAACCATATAGTTTTGCCATTTCCACTAGAGAAGGAAATGACATAATACTACTTCAAAAATACGGAAAACACAATAAAAAAATTAATCAAGATAAATATTTCATTACGACCAGTCTGATTTGCAAAGTAGATATAGCCATAAAAGGTTTATTAACCATAATACTTAGTAATTGTCTTGACATTGTATGGCAGTACACAGTGGGTAATTAAATTAGCTTTGGGGGACATTCCTTTTTAAACACGATCTCCTAAATTAGTTTGACAATGAACTTGTACTAATAGTTGATAAAATACAGACCTTTTTATATAAATAAGCCGTTTTGGGTCCAGTTGTGGCGCCGAGGCACAGGCGTGCGACTGTAAACGTGACTGACTACTTGTGGATTTGATTTCCACTTGATGAAATGAAATATTTAATATTTTTATTTCCTCGCTCTAGTTAGGAGGCAAAACGCAGCGTTGATTTCTGCCACTGAACACCCAATGCGAGAATCCAGAAATCAGCGAAAAGAGAAGGACGGAAGTGTTTTCATGTGAATGGAGTGTCTCAACAGGTTCCTGGTTCTTTCCGCTAATCCTGCTTTGTATTTGCGGGTTATAGTTGGAGCTCAGTGGTTCTTGCCATCCAAGTCAAGGCTTCAAATCAACACAAAGACAATACAAGCAACAAGATGCCATCGTGACGAATGGTACAACTTCTTACTGTAAGCGGCTGTAGGTTTGATTTTTATTTGAGGACATAAATTATTATCATTTTCTTGCGCTGCTGGTAAAAAAACTAAGCACGGTGTAATTCCTCCACTCAACATTCAATATTATGAAAAGTTGAACTTAAAAAAGGGAATTGTGAGTTCCCCCTGCCTATCCCGCTACATGCAGTGTACAGCGTGAAGCTAGAAGAAACAAGTTTACGTTTAACACACATCTCATCTTTCCCGTGGTGTAATAGAAACAAACACGCGGCTAAAAGTTAATGGTCTGCCGCGTATATGTATGTATATAATAGCAATTAGCCAACCCATTACGTTCGGACTATCCACTTTTATAGTTCGTTAGCAACTAGTACGGCCCCGTTTTGAAATTTAATTGACTATGAACATATTCTATTCTAATATTCATTTATGAATTGATCTACTATAGGCCTGCACTATACTTATATTTATATATTCAATATTACGAATGTTTTTTTTTGTCTTCGTACAGCTATTTACACATTCAAATTTTTGTTGATTTCCATTTTGTGCATTTTTTTTATTTTGTGTACTATTTTCGCTAATGGAGAATATATATAGAAAGCGGAAGCAATTACTTTAATTTTTAAAAATAAGAATACTCAATCTATATGTTTCTAAATTATTCGGAAAGAGTTTCTACGTAGTTGCAATAAGTGATATGTATCACCCAATAATAATATTTTACACGAGTTTCCTTCCAATAACTTCCGTTGCCTACAAGCAACTGAATTGGATGACCTTTTTTTCTTTTTTTCGAACTTGAGTTTTATGCTGCAGCTGCCTGTGAGGCAACCCTCACGACTTTTATAATCTTTTTCAACTACATCTACCTATATATTAGGGGATTCAGGGTGAACCTAAAAATAATATTTAATCAACAAGCTTTCGTCCTTACTAAACTAGAACAAAAATACATAATATCGATTCTATATAGTACGATTCTGATTGTTATTGATGGCTTTAACCGCATGTACATGCAATGCCACTAAATAACAATGTTGTGTTACCTACGCAAACCGCTTAATTTAAAAGTAATCATGACCGCCCTGTATATAAATAATATATTATATTTAGTGTGGTTAATTTTCACAAAAATTTTTTTGGACTTGATATGAAAAGATTAAATAGATGTTAACCTTTCAATCCACAATATTTGCCTAAAATTAATTAATTATAAATGACAACGCAATCGTGATGTTCGTTTTAATTATTTAAATATAGGTTTTTGAGGTGATAACTTCTTATAAATCGATGAAGCGGCTGGACGCACGAAAAAGCATAAGTTATTGTCACGTTCCGCCTGAGCCGACCTCCAAAGCGAGAGCGCGAAACAAGTGATAGCGAGGCACGATAGATAATAATTCATCAGTATAATTTAAGTAAGAAAGTATCTATTTAAAATTCAGTCGTGGCGCAGGGGGACAAGTGTGTGACTGTAAAAGCGACTGGTTGTAGGTTCGCTCATTCGTAGGGTTGGAATCTAGTTTGTTTGCTAGTCTGTATGTCTATTTCTCCGTTTGTTTGTGCGTTTGTTCATGTTAATCTCAGAAACGACTTAATCTATTTAAATTAAATTTTCATTATTATGTTCGGGCAAGCTTTACTTAACATTTAGTGTTTGTTCTATTACAATCGGTTCATAAATAAAAAAGTCAATCATTACAATTTAAATTATTATGTTTGTCAAAACAGTTACTTAGAAAATTCAGCGGCAGGTAACAGGGCAAAACGTTTAACAAATGTCCAAATATACTTCAGAATTTTATTACAAACTTGCAAAGCTCCAATCAATTCCTATGTGAAACAAACAGAAATACATACACAATATTTATTTAAATCTTTTTATTATCCAAACAAGCCATACATTCGGAGTTGAGTTCTACCACCCAACTTGCACTGTCTCCAGAATTTGGCGGAATCCCGAGGTTCCCTCTGTCTACCCTGCTGTGCGCAGGATACAGCGTGGCGCATATTTTTTTTATATCCATACATGTCACTATACCTACCAAAACAGCAACCGTGACATTCATTCTTCATACAGCTATAAATAAGTCCAAGTAAACATTACCACGTGTTGCATCGCCTCTTTGCTTTGACACTGCAATTGTCCCCCAAGGTGAAAACTGTTAGTGTATGTAATCAACGACTTTGGCAATGATTCAATATAAACTGCCAATGAGACTACGTACCGTCTTAGATAGTATTTTTTTTGTTTCATACATCTTCCGGCACATAGTAGGGGAGCTAGAGAGCATAGTGCTGGGATACTCCATTCTCCGCTTTTAGAGACTTGCAAATAAATATAAATATATAAATAAGGTCGGGGCAAAAGTTTTTTCGTATTATTCATATAAAGGAAAATATTTATTTTGGGTATATATTTTTATTTATTTATAATATGTATGTGTAATAAAATTTTAAAATATACAGAATTTCTACGTCACATACTATCATTTTGTATGCTTGGAAAACAATTGAAAAATGGTGGGAACTATTTGGTATTAAAACCAGCCAGTTGCATTCAGTACAGCCAAAGAGGTTTGATTACTAATATTACATTCAAAATACGAAAATATTTTTGCCCAGACCTATAACTTAATAAGCTTATTTTTAATTATAGTACAGCGTCTTGCTACAAACTCGAAGAGGAATAGTCAGTTTTTTCTTCGCTCTGATAGAGACAAAGCGCGGCGTTGAGTATCACAACTTAACACGCAATGTCTTAAAATTTGGGAGAATAGGTACCTGATATGTTGATGGTATCTTTAATACATATGAATATTCTTTTTGGATGAAAAGTAGGATGTACAAAAGAGAGAAAATTAAATATAGTCATGAGTGGGAACCGAACTCACAACATTCGCAATTACAGACAAATGCTGTGCCGCTGTGCTTCTACGGTGCACAGACAGATGGATCTCTGTAATTTATTGCTAGAATAAAAACTCGAAATCTGTGAGGCATTTCGAAATACGAAACATTATTTGCTTAGATTTGCTAAAGACTTATTCTTATAATACTTTAAATAACTTTTAAAGGTTCTAAATGGGAGAAAAAATGTAGTGTAATCAGTAGTTAAGCAGTAAGTAGTTGTTGGTGGAAATTCAGTGACGATTTTTAAAAAGAAATACACATAAAAAATCTACTTCCAAGTCGATATGCGAATTTAGTGATAAGACAATCCGTCTTCCACTCTGGAGAGCGGGAGAGAAAATTCGGTGGACCGAATTTTGATTTATGAACACATTGCGTGTCGATTGTAAGAACTAAACACGCGCTTTGTCTTGTTACCAGAGCGAGCTTAACGTAATCAATTCATTCAAAACCTTCACGTTGCCGGTACCGCTACTACCTACGCTCAAGACTTGATCTTTTGAAATATAATAATCACAATCTTTAGCACATTTTTAATTAATTTGTTTTGAAATATTCAAATAAATTATATTTCTTTGGCGGCTGGCAAAGAAAGTGAATATTCAGAAATCTGAAATAAACAAATCAATATTTAATTATAAAATCAATATTACTATATGTTCTTTATGTAAAAAAGTATATAAAGATCAATAAAAAATTCCAATTTCTAATGTGATTTTCATTTGTCTACAGAGGAGGAAGGCACAGAACTAGAACTGGAAGCGCTCTATAGGAGATACTGCGTGCGACTCAAACATGCGTTGTTTGTGTCAGCTTTGTGTGTCACATTACTCTGTAGTGTGGTGCTACTGTGTGCATTGTGCGTACTACATGCTCATGTAAGTAAATATATTTTTTTTTTTTGTTTTTTTTTTGCAAGAGATTTGATTCAATTATAAGCTAATTATTTTTAATTTCCACAGTTGATAACGCCAGAGCGCGGCATGTGTGTTCTCAATATTCAGTGTATCAAAATTTGGTAGAAAGAAAAACTATTTTTATGGTCATACGACAAAAAAAGTCCTTTGACAGTGGTTAAATTAAATTATTTATTATTGTTCAGCTTCCCCCTGTATCCCGCATGTAAGAGTAACCTTAAAGGAGGGAGGGGTAAGACGAATCCATAACCTGTCGTGCTTACAGTCACACGTTTGTGCCACTGTGCCACGACAGGCCTCTGGCAAAAATAAATTATACTCCACATACATTTATAAAATTTATAATTCAACATAGTATTAGAAAATAACATTTGAGCTGTGAAGTAATCCAGCGTATTAAATGAACAATGTTAGTCGTTGCGGAGATGACTCCTTAGAGTGCCGTTTATGTACACGAATATATATGAGTGGGTAATATGTTGATTATGTTAAAGAAAACACATTTCATATTGACAATTGCATTTACAATACAATATTATGTTTTTTAGGGTTCTGTGCCTCAAAAATATAAATAAGGTTTTTTATCGGATCTGTCTTTCTGTCTGTTTGATTAAAAATTAAAAAATATATATTAAATATTTATTATCTTGCACATTTAGTTCTTTAATTGCTAATAATTTACAACACATTACGTATTACTAGAAAAACATTACCATGAATTACAGTATGTTCTTAGAACCGTGGTCGCCCTGAACTCAGTTGTAAATGGCTGCGATTTAATTTTAGTATTTTTCTTACTTCCGATAATTTTCTTCCCGATTGAACAATGTGTGAAAGTTTAGAAAACTTATGCTTAAGACTGCCATAACTCACAGACCATAAATTAGGTGTTCGTGTAATGTAAATGTACTATTTAAATAGTCACAAACAAATTATTCCTGTAGGTAATAAATTGCAATACAAAATAAATTAAAAACACATTTTTTTAATTATTTATTTAAATAAACTGTAGAATAAATATTTATATTTTCTTACCAAAATGGACATGGACAGTTTAAAAATGTAGTTTAGTAATCTAAATAGTTTTCTATCTGCTTTATGCTGTTTCCCATAAACAGCAGAGTAGGTAGAGAACCTAGCCTATCGTTAAGGCACTCTATTTCTCGCTTTCAGTACAGTTTTCAGCACATTGTTAGTTGATACCGGAACTCAACGCCGCACTTAGTACGATCGCGTTATAGTTACACTGTCCCATTACGCTACGACGGCGTCAATAATAAAGAACATTGGAATACAAATTTCCTCATAATTTCACTAAAATGTTAGTTTCCATATTCAAGATCTAAACGCATTATGGAAGTAGAGGAAGACCTCTTGACCTATGGCGGTAATCTTATGAACAATAATTGTGTTACCCCGAAGGCTAATCTAATGGGATCGCATACATTACCTTCGATAAGGCTTTAAGTTTCAACTATACTTTAGTGTGTGTGTGTTTATTAGTAAATTATACATTTACATACATTAAGAAAATCCATAGAAGCTTAGTAGAAAAGGTCTCATTTAGGGGAATAATTATTTACTTTCTTAAGTTTTATGCTGTATCCCATATATGGTAGCATAAGTAACCAGGGAATCTAGTGCTAAGACACTCCGTTTCCCATTTAAATATTTCTATTCTAAACTTTCCGTTGAATTCTTTAGGCATTGCGTGTTTACTGGCGGAATTCAACGCTTCGTATTTCATTTCCCCTAGGGGGGATCGAATCCACAACGATCGCGTTTACATTCGCGTGCTTGTGCTCCTGCGCTGCAACGGCCTCTTATGCTTATTTAATGATTATATTTAATTTATTTTAATTCCCTCGTTCTGCCAAGACAAAGCGCGGCGTTGTGTCTCGCATCACATACGCTTTTCGGCCGCAGTATGAAAATTTTACTAAATCCTTTCTGTGTATCCCATAACATGTGTGTTTAGGCGACAGGTTTTGGATTCCATTCCTACTCGAAGAACTGAAATATTTTATATTTTTATTTCCTGGCCCTGGTAAACAAACAAAGCGCGGCGTTGATTTCCACCAATCAACATGTACCTAATGACTTTACAATTCAGCCGAAAGTGGCGAACGGTGGAGTATGACGTGTGTACTTAAGACTGGCCTCAAAACTAATTTATATTTTTATCATGATTATTTTATTATATTTGAGGTCATTCCATTTGGTTCAAATATTTTTAAAGTTATAAAATTCTCAACAAAAATTAATAAAATTACCTAACTGAGATTTCTGCTCTTCTATCTTACCACTCACTTTCAATTATTAAAAATTGCTGTTATACTATAAAATTTCGCAAATAGTAATATTTATTTTTAATCTTCGACATTGCCGATTCAGTAGATAAGCTTTTATCGAAAACCGAAGTATAGGTATTTATAACAGCACTCAATAAAAATTGTATTTTTGGGAGTTCGAGCTTATTCGAGAAATATTTTTAATATTTTTAAAGCGTTATTTATATAGTGAAGAATGGTATTTATATAGTGAAGTATCGTAGTAGGAATAAATTGTCTTAGCTCTGGGTTCCTATTTTCCCTTTGTCTACCCTGCTGTGTGCAGGATGCAAAACAAAATTTACAATTATTTACAAATTTTTTTTTACAAAACCTATAAAAGTTGATCTTCCTTGAATTGACTTTCTTGGAAACCGCCTAAGGAGCGCGGGTACAAATCCCGATATCTTAAATTTTTTATATGTTGTCTAAATAAATGTTATTCGAGTAATATTTTATTTTGAGCTGTTAATTTGTTACTTATATATAAATTAATAAATTGCATTCAAAATACAATATTTATTTAAAATCATTAAAAACAAAGACAAAAAACGGAAACAGAAGTGTTGTAATGAGATCGGAGTGTCTTAACACTACGCTAGAACTTAAACTTGGTCGAGATACTGCGAGTGGAGTGCGCAGGAAAAAGAACAATATTTCAAATTTATTGAATTTATCTGATTTTAAATCTGAGTGTCATTTTGATATGATATTCACTTTCCAAGAAAGTGAACAAACATATAAACATTAATGAAACTTAGGACACATGCATGGAATCCTAAATACATAATTGTTTTAGCCTCACGCTGTGGGATAAAGAGTGAGGCTAACACAAAGCAGGGTAGGCAGAGGTAACATTGAAAACTCTATTCCCCATTAAGATACTTCCATTTTTAACCGAATTCTTGACGCATTGTGTGTCGACTGTCGGAACTCAATGTACATCTTAAAAAAAAATAAAAAATTAAATTAGCTTCACGCTATATCCCGCAGACAGCAGGGTAGGCAGAGGGAAGTTAAGACACTCCGTTCCCCACTTTCTGCCGAATTTTGGAGGAATTGCGTGTTGAGTGGCAGAACTCAACGACGCGCTTTGCCTCGACACCAGAGCGAAGAAATGAAATATTTACTTAAATTTATATTTTCATCTCCTCGAGTGGGGATCAAACCCAGAACCAGTCGGTTTTACAGTCACACTTTGTACCACTGCGCAACGACTGGCCTGGCAACATACATCTTATTTAAGTATATTTTTTTCAATTCCTACAATATCATATATTTCATATAATCATATATTTCATATAATATCATATAATTCATACAAACATATCAAACAGATAATTTTGTTAACGTTTCCTATTAAAAATATATATCATTTTTAAAGGAAAAGTTTATCGCAAACAACAGTACAAGTAAATCCTATTATAAAATAACTTGTTACTCCATACAATCTCACTGAAGTCACATTTGTAGAGTGGACACAACCGATAAGACGGCTTTGCTCGGCTTACCGACGGTTTACAGTTTATACTGTAAATATTATAACTTTTCGCTATAGTGGTAATTTATTATATAGATATTTCATGTAGAAACTGATACAAGGTCAAATCTGATCTGATCTTAAGATTCAATTTGACTTGTTAGAATTACTTCATGTTTGAATCAAGCAAAATTATCTATATCTTATAGAAATAATTCTATTGTAAATATAAATAATACGGCTGTGGGCTCGGTTCCCACTCAGCGAATGAAACAAACAAAAATACACAAGGCCAGTAATTGGCTTATATTGTAAATTAGTGATTCACAAATCACAAAGTGAATCTACAGTACCTACTCACAAGTAGGTACTGTAAATTCGAATTGTTATTTTCATTTATCGAGTACTACCGCTCCTCTCGCGGCTTCGCCTATTACCGTGACCTTTTCGTTTACTACGTATCCTATTATAAAATAATATACTTCCGGAAATAGGCGTACAAAGATATCTGATTTAAAAATGTATTTGTTTGACTTAAAATATTTAAACGTACATCGGTGGGAAGCGTCAAACGATTTTGTTTTACATTATCCAAGTATAACATTTGACTGAATTCTATGTAAATATGTTGAAAATTCACATATTACTTTGAAACGTTGTTGTGGCAGTACTCGCGTCTCTTGTAAAAAAATCAACAGCCATTCAAATATATTATCCATACATTCAAATTCTATTACGTTAAGGTTTCTATAGGCTTGTTACAATATTGGTTGCTAGAATCTACGTAGCAAGATATATGATTTTTTTTAGCTTCACCCTGTATGTACGGAATCCAGCAGGGTAGGTAGAAAAAAACCTGGGAATTTTGTGTTGAGACGCTCCTTTCTCATTAAGACACTTTGGTTCCCCACTTTCCGTCAAATTTTGGGCCTTCAAGGCCTTGTTAGTTCGGCCTTTGTACTAGAGCGAGGAAATGAAAATAGTAAATATCCCCTCAAGTTAACCTCTTAAATTCCCTCGAGTGGAAATCAAACTCACAACGCTTAATGTATATATTTTTTATATTTATAAAATATAAAACATATACTAATATTTAAAATGTTGTAATTTAAAGTAAGAAATGCTTATTTCGCGATAAAAATGCTAATTATATTAAGACTAATAGTACCTACATGCTTAATTTCAACTTTCTAAGTCCAGTAGTTTCTCCTTCAGTTACTAACCAAATTTTCTTCGCGTTTTGGACGTGGAGCACAGAGTAGGATCTGAAACGGATAGGTTTATAAAATTAGTTTAGTTCTGTTAGAGCAGGCAGAAAAACTTAATGTTCCTCCGATTTTCACCAGATTTCAAAATAATATGTATTGACTGGCGTGAGTCACCGTCGCGTTTTGTTATTTCAGCGGAAAAAAGAATATAAGCCATTCCGTTGAACTTACAACCAGTAGACCTACTGGTTGTACGCCTTCAAAGATGGTATTGCGATGAAACAATTTGACTATTATTAGTTAACTACAATATTCACATATGCTTAAAATAGGCTTTAGATTCATGTTTGCGTAATTTTCACATACACTTTTAGATTAAAATTTTTAATTACTATTTACCTGATTCAAAACATTGTTTGTACAGAATATTTATTAACTGCCTACTTCAAATAGTAATTCATATATTATTTATTACTATAGTATAAGTTGTATAAAATGAAAATACTTTTTAAAATATACTAACAACCTAAACGCGGCTTTGCCCGCCTTTACATGGCCATATCTTACAAAGTCTTTACATAAATTGTAGTCTATGTATTATTTTTGATGTTTAAGCTAGATTATTGAAAAGTTCTCTAATACTTAGATATTCTATTTAGTCGTTTTTGTATCGAGGTAGAACAAACATCATCGTCACAAACTTTCACATTTTATAATATTAGAAGGTTAATAATAATATAATATGTTAATGGTCACTCGCTATTTTGTTCCTGTGAACTTGTTGAACTTGTTATGTTCTTATGGATTCCTTTATGAAAATATGACCTTTTGAAATTGGAACCTACCACTGTTTAACTTTTATAGGGATAAAGTTATGAAATCTTTTTAATATACAAATTAATTTACACAGTATTTAAATTAATTAACACAGTTAAGGGCTGTTATGAAAATAAAGATATCCCTAATAAATCATATTTATTTTGCTTATTTGACTTATTTCTTGTATGAGCTATAAAAGATTTTGTAAATGTCGGCTATTTTTTTCTGCATTTTAATCCATAGGCGCAGTGGAAATGTGGAAAAGTAAAAATCAACAATTGTTTCTAATTAAGTAACTAAATTAGACGCGTGTTTTGCTTTGTCATTAAAGCGAAGAAATAAATATAATTCATTCTATCGAGTGGAATTCCAAATTGTGAAACCCACAACCCCTTAAATTAAATAACATTTTTATAAATATTCCAGCCGTAGCGCAGCGGCACGAAGTGTGACTATAAAACCGACTGGTCG
This sequence comes from Heliconius charithonia, assembly GCA_030704555.1. Classification (NCBI taxonomy): domain Eukaryota; kingdom Metazoa; phylum Arthropoda; class Insecta; order Lepidoptera; family Nymphalidae; genus Heliconius; species Heliconius charithonia. Next base: position 15,690,067 of record CM060815.1, read on the forward strand.
ATCCCCACTCGAGGAGATGAAATATTAACTTACATTTATATTTCTATTTCTTCGCTCTGTTGTCAAGGCTAAGCGCCGCGTTGAGTTCTGCCACTCAACACGCAATGCCTCCAGAATTCGTCAGAAAATGGAGAACGGAGTGTCTTACCACTAGGTTCCTTTTGTCTACCCTGCTGTGTACGGGATACAGCGTGAACTCATTTTTAAATAAATATTTAAAAAAATAAACCTCAAAAGCATTAAACATTATTAATCGTTTGAGAGATAAGAACAAAACGCGGGTGTGTCGGCTTTGAAATCTGCAAACAACAGAGGTCACGCTGAAAATAAATTAATTATCTTACCTATTATGAATATTACATGGAAATTCAATTTTAAAAGATGCGCGCTGTTTTTTGTTTTCTTGAAAGGCAGTTAGATTTCTTAGCTCTGTGTCCCACACAGCAGGGTAGGTAAAGGGCACCTAGTGTAGTGTTAAGACACTTCTTTCATCATTTTCCTCCAAAATTTAAAGGGATTGCGTGTTGAGATAACAGAGCGAAGAAAAAAAAGTATTAAATATTTAATTTCCTCGAGTGAGAACCGAAGCCAGAACTTGCCGCTTTACAGTAACACGTTTGTGCAACTGTGCTACATCTAGCCTCGTTATAATATTAGTCTCAGTCGCTATAACGATGCAGTTCTAAAAAAATGCTATAAGGTGACAAATGAGAAACAGCTTTAAGCTTACCTCGGAGCGTAGCTTTTATGAAAGCAAAAAGTACTGAAACTGACAACAGTTTTAAAAGTATTTCAAATACAAACATTTTTTAATGGGATTCGAAGCTGCAAGCATCGTTCAGAAAAGCCCTTATTGGATTATTATAAGATAGTATTATTATCATACCTAAAAACATTTATATTTCCGCTCTGGTGTCGAAGGAATATAGTAGGTATCTAGAGGCGTATTCATTTAATATTACAGTAATCAATATATAATAAAATATAATGCGTTAAAATTTAATGCACCAAGTGCGAAATGAACGCACAAGCTTTGCGTTTACACAGACGGACGGCCTGTAATATTTTTTTTTCTAATATAAATATTTTCTAAATATGTTTCTAATATTAATCAATTTTAAAATTGTTATTCGTATATACGAATATTATAATTTTTCAATCATTATTCATCCAAGTCGCTATAAGGGTCAAGGAGGGTTGTAACAGTTTGTCAAACAGTGACAAACGTGAAAAAGGTTGAAACTGCTTCGGGCGCAGCTTTTGTGATCTTCCAACACTAAAAACTTGAGAAACTAACTATAATTTGGTATTCATAACAAGTATGAATTGTTAACTTCCAAATTTTCTATAGCCTTAATAAAAAATCAGCTTCACGCTGTATTCAACGCACACAGCAGGGAAGGCAGGGGGAACCTAGTTCTAAAGCTTATATTAACCTATTTTGTTTCTCCGTGTTGTCATATTTTGAATCAAATAAATTAAATAAAAATGCAGTAAAAGTAGTATTAAGCATACAATGGATGCTGATATGGACTATATTTTTTGTTTTTACCTATACTTATATAATCAAATTATTCATGAATAACTAATACAATTTTTGAATTTACGCTGTATAATAGTCTCGGTGTTAAGGCACTCCGTTCCTATTAAGACACTTGCGTTCCCTACTTTCCGCTAAACTTTTGAGGTATTGCGTGCTATTAACTAATACATATAACTTTTTAAGTTATCGCCTACGTTTAGTTTTTACATTATTTTATATTCCATACGAATAAACAAAACTTACAAACTATCATGATAAAATACAAAAATGATATTACAGCACTAATTAGATATTGATTTTAAAAATCCAGCCTCCAATTAAATTGAGTACAAACATTCTGAATTGTGTAATTGTGCAGTCAATTAATTAGAGCAACGCTACGAAGCGTTGGATGGTATCGTTGGATTTTGTGTGACTATTATTTACCTAAGTTTTTTTTTATTATTGGTCAGGCCAGTCGTGGCGCAGATGCATAAAGTGTGACAGTAAAATCGACTGATTTTGGGTTCGATCCCCACTCGAAAAAATAAAAAAAATGTTTAAATTTTTATTTTCGTTTCTTTGTTCTGAAGCGAGGCAAAGCACTGCGTTAAGCCCCGCTATTAAACACGCAATACCTGCAGAATTCGGCAGAAAGTGGGGAAAGCAGTGTCTTAACACTAGGTTCGCTATGCTTACTACTACACACCTACTGTGTGCAGAATATTTTAATACTACGTTTCCTCCACCTACTCTGCTATGTGCTAGATACAGCGTGAAGTTTTTTTTTATTTATTCTACCAGTACATACGAGGCTGACGTTTGCGATATCAAGGCACCTGCGTGCGACCGTAGCAACTCACTTAAGACATAGAATATTTAATATTTCCATTTTCTAGCTTTAACAAATTCATTAAAACTGCAGGACTCATTTTTTGTTCTTAGTCTACTCACAAAATAAGATAGTAATTATTACCTATTTAGATTCATGCATTTAGAGGCCGTAACGCCTTTGAGCCATAGCGCTTGGCGCCGCATTGCTACCAGAGCGAGAAAATATAAATATTTAATACACATTACCTTGCCCCGAGCGGGAATCAAACCCACAACAGTCATGTTTACAGTCACACGCTTGCGCCAAATAACAAATTAACGAACACTAATTTACAAAAAAGCTCTCTTTGGCCCAATAACAGGAAAAAGTCAATAAGGGAAATAAGTAAAAAAGCAAAATCGGTATTTCTAATTACAATGGAACTTTTACATACCTATGCTGATTACCATAGCAAGTATCACTTACCTGATTAAATGTAACCTTCCGCTTGGCTTGTTAGCAAATTGACTCTTAATTACTTACATTTTACAGCACTGTCCATACAATTTACACATACAAGTATGTACGAATTACATTATTAGATTATAGATATATTTGAGGTAGTAGTGGCGCATGAGTACAAGCGTGCGACTGTTAACGTGACGGTTGTGAGTTCAATGCCCGTCAGGGGAAATGTCATATTTAATATTTTTATAGTACAAGACAGTATAGTGTGTAATTACAGAATTTGGCGGAAAGTAGGCAAAGCAAATGTCTTAAAGAAAACGGAGTATCTTAACACTAGGTTTCCAGGTTCTGTTTGTCTTCTCCTTTTCGCCGAATACTGAATGCATTGCATGTTGTGTAGCGGAACTCAACGCTCCGGCGTCACCAGAGTAAATAATTAAAAATATTAAATATTTCATTCCCCCTAGTATCAAACCCACAACCGTTGCGTTTAGAGTCGCACTCTTGTGTCCCTGCGCCATGACGGCCTTTCTATTTTAATATCACACCGCAATATAATAGCGCAGCAAACATTTTTCATTAATCACAAAGTTAGTTTCAAATGATAACAAAGATTAACAGTAGAAAAAAAAATCCAGTCGTTTACTTGAATTTATATTTTAAGATTTTATCACGTTTAATTAATTATAATAATGATTCTTTGTTTATAATTTTAATAAATTATGTTGGACTAAATTAATAAATATTTTTAAGTATTAAAAACAGATATCTATTAAAGAATATGAACATTTTTTAACATGGGTATGCAGAGGAAACCTAGTGCTTGCTAAGACACTGCGTTCTCCACCTTCCGTCAAATGTTTGAGGCATTGAATATTGAGGAGCGGAAATCAACGCCGCGCTTCTACTAGAGCCCGCTCTAAACACGAAAATAAATTGAATATAACAAATAAAACTTCCCAGAATGGGGATCGAACCCACGACCATTCCATGGGTGACCTAAACAAATATAAAACAGTACAAATTTTCATTACTTCACCTTGTCTCCAGTTATTCAACTTTAAAAATATATCGTTTGTTTCAGACGCTATCATCTCAAGTGATAGCAATATCAACGTTATCAGTCATAATATTCGTCTTAACAATAGTCCTGGCCATGGCGCTGCTGCCGGCCGCAGCGGAGTGGGAGGCGCTGGCGTTGTCTGGATCTGTACTAGTTACTATATGCCTTGGAACTGGAACTTTGATGGCGACACACCATGCACCACTACCGTTATTCGCGTTGATATTGGTAAGTATTGAAAAGTTACAGTAGGTTAGATATTTTCAGCTTTCCTGTGTCTTTCTTACAGAGCCAATTAGGCAGAGAAATCTTAATGTTAAGACCTCACGTCCCCTACATACAACAATTGTCAAAACATTGGTTTGCTGTGTGGCGGAACTCGACGCCGCGCTTTTATCATGTCTTGTTACCAGAGCGAAGAATGATTTATATATCAATCTAGCGAACGAATCATCAACCCTTTTATAAATAAGTGAATAGCACGACGACGACGCCTCTACCGATTTTCATATTTGTGATTTACTTAAAACTACAAACCCGTTCGCGGTGTTGCTTGCTTGAACCACACGTTTATTTATTAACCAGTTTGAATTGCTTTCGTGTTATAATAGCATTATCATTTGAAAGATACATACATGTCTATATATTGAAAACGAAAGTTTCAGTCAATTCGATAAAATATTTATTTTGTACAAACTGATTCTTTGTTTATTATATTAAGTTTATTATATTAAGTTTAGATTACATATGTAATATATGTTGGATGATACCGGAGCAAATAACACAAATTGTATTTATCTAAAATAGAAAGTTTAATGTTAATATAAAATTATAACATGTCCATGTACTCAACATCCAGTATTACACATATACAGTTTCAACTTCCCATTGTAAAATTTACGTAAGCGTTAATTTAAAAAAAATGGCTTACTCGCTTAACATCTTCTCTGTTTGTGATACGTCCATCTTTTAACCCTTATCAATGAACAATTCATCCTAAGCATTAGGTGTAATTGTTAACACGTTATAACTAAGTTATGTATGCAAAATTTAAATTAACGTGAAACGAACTTAAACCATGTCATCATTACCAATATTTGAGTTACGCTCCAGACGGCAAGTAAACAATCCATCAAGAATGAACTAAAGCTTTTACCACAGCTTTGTAACATGAATGACCATAGAGGACACTCGGTTATCATATTTAGATTTATATATTAAATTTATATTATAAACACTTTTAGTTTCAGAGTTTTAAGATACCTTTAGTAATTTGACAGCCTATTGTTTGTCTTCGATCCAAATTACTAATATTGCACGTTGAGTAGCGAAGCTTAACGCCGCGCTTCGTCCTACCAGACTTAGAAACAGAAATGAAAATACAAATAACATTTTATCCCAATGCGTAGCAAATGCAGACTGATGTTAATATATATCTATAATAATGATGATAATCAAACAGAATTAAATGATAAGAAACAAATTCTACAAAATTTTGTTCAAATGTTTCAGGATTTCAATCTGTCAAACCTTTGTAATTTGTACCCGCAAAGGGCAAATAAATACCTAAAGTAACCAAGATAAATGAACTAAAGTCCTAAAATCCTCCACGACAGTTTGGTAAGATGAATGACCATGAAACAAGTGAATATGATAATTATAATAGAACTATCAACATATTTTGGGCCAACTAATTACAGGGGCTCAGTCTTTGAATATTAATTTACATTGTATTCAACATTTCAGTTTAAGTGCTATTATCACACTTAGGATTATCAGATAAGCTTAATAGGTGCGTTAAATTGATTATAACGTTTAAATATGTACTCCTAAAGATTTAAGTAGGGGAACCTTATGTTAAGACGCTCGTCTTAACATAGTCACTTTTAACTATCTTTCAAAAATGTGTAATACTTTTCTGATGCTGAGGGACTGACAGTAAACGCACAGATTGATGGCAAAAATCTAAGATCTGGTATGAAAGCTCACAGCGAGTTTGGGGGAGTACTAAAAGATGATTTCTTTCTAATTCCACAAAAACCAAAACAACTCTAACGCGTCTATGCATGACCCTCCATATTTAATTATATCCGCATTAGTTCCACCTGCTCCCACTGCCTTGCCATGTTGCAAAGCAGTGGGAGACTTTGTATTGCATCCTCAACTTTTTTAACACTGATTTCGTCATCAGTTACATCAAGACTCAGCGTCAAGCTGTTACTTGAAACTGAGGCGTCATCACATTTATACAACTCCCTGTGAAATTCTGCCTGCACCGGAAGACGCACTAGCAGTGTGCTCTCTCGACGTGCACGTGGCGGATGGAACGTTGCAGCACTCGGAAGAGCTGACATTGGTCGCTGCAGTCAAGCCTTCCATGGACCCATTATTATTTCAAGCTTTCTCTTAATTTGAAATATTCAAATATAACGTAAGCTTTGTATTATCTATGCTTTGTTGAAGCAACGACATTATAAAGCTTAACAATTTGTTCGTAGAACGAACGCGTAGAACGCGCTAATCTCGGTAACTATGGATTCGAATTAAAAAAATATTTTTGTTTTCGATAGTCCATTTATCGACATATAATTATTACATTATATTGACCTGTTACCTGCAGCCGAATTTTTTAACCACCTGGGTACGTGGCTCTCCACCACTGTGCGGTTGCGTAGAAACTTCTTTCCACGCGCCGCGCAACTGTGTAGTGACTTACCTGCGACAGACATGATTTCCTTCAAAAAGCGCGTCTATCTCCACATTAAAGGCAACACACTTGTAGTAAACTCCTCAGGTGTTGCACAGAGTGGTGAGCGGCGGTGATCACTTACCATCAGGTGACCTGTACTGTAGTTTGCCAACATAGTAAGTAATATATTCAACACAGGAAGCACAAATTTTCAACGTTGTATCTCGTTTTGATAGTGTTGTAAATTTTATGACTATTTATCAATATATCGTTTTCACATTAAATTATATTGTATTGGATTTTTCCTTGTACCTATTTTGACAAAGAAAGAATGAAAGGTGATCTTTGTTATATTTTATGTATTACATCAAAACGCTTCAGGCGTTGTCGGGCGTGTTAAGTAGAGGAACTCAACGCCGTGGTTTTAGTCTTATCAGAACGAGGAAACTTAAAATACTTAAAACATCCATCTTCACAAACTTTCACATTAACAATAAGTAGATAGATGTTCCGATTTTTGCGACAATGCTTGGAAATATACAGAGTGTTTTTTTCTTTATCACTTTAAATGAAAACACAGTTTTAACTACTCTTTATAAATACTCTTTATAAACGTAATACAATTATAAAATTAATTATTCTACCATAAATATTAAAGTAAAATTTAAACGTTATTTGTAACGTATGTCTCAAGTGGCTAACCTGTCGAAGAACCCGCCACTCGATTTCTCCGATGAGAGATGTAACCTAAGCACCGTTACATCTGTCATTGGAGAAATCGAGTAGCGGGTAATAACGGCGAAGCCATGTTAACATTTTGCGTATTTCTTTAGTTTGAAGTAACTAAAACGTTTACTACTGTTTATTTATTGTCGTTGTTGCGGAAGGGCGGAAGGCAATAAGCGTGTGGCTTTGAACGCGACGGTTTCGGGTTCGATTCTTATTTAGGGAAATGAAAAAAAATAATATTTTCATTCTTTCGCCTGGTAACGAGACGAACATGTCATTAAGTTCCACTACTCAACGAGCAATGCCTCTAGAAATTCAAATTTGTCGTTTAAGTATAGTTTTGAAAGTTTTAAAGTTTTAATTAAATAATTACTTAGCCTAAAAAGTCCGTATGCGAAAAAGATAAATGATTGTCTTAACTCTTAACACAATATAATTCTCTATTCTATTAAATACGGAGTAGGCATAAAATAAAACAGATTATGTACTTCTTGTAGAATCTTGTAGAATAAAACTAAACTGATAAAAATATTTTAAAAAAAGATGATAAACTAATTTTGTTTTACTATATCTTTTTAAGTCTGAACGTACGACGAATTTCGTGACAGATAAACGAAATACATCGAAAATACTTTGTAAAAGGATTTTCTTGGAAATTTCGTTTAAGATATAAATTAACTTGAGTTTTTACTTATCTGATGGTTAGTAACCCTGTTTGCTAAATTCTAGACATAGAGGTCATCTTCAATTTCTATATTCTATATATTTATGTGAGAGGCCGTCATGACTCAGTGGCCGAAATTCGCCGGAAAGTATCCCCATTTTCACACGGAGTGTTTTAACACTACGTTCATCAGAACACAGTTTCCTTAGTTATTGAGGCATTGCGTATTAAGGGGCCGAACTCAACCGCGCTTTGCCCTTCACATACCCGAACTAGGAAATAAAAATATTTATATACTTTTATCATAGAAATTAAGTCAACATGAATATAATCAATACATCCAGTAATATTATACCCACAACACTACCTCACTGTGCCTAGCAGAGTGAATGATAAAGTATATGCATATAATCAAATTTATTTCTTAGCTCCGTAGAATTCGAAAGACACAAGAGGCAAAACTAGAATAAGTTAGAAAGGCTTCAGTTAATTTAGCCTATAATTTCGACAGCAACAATATTGGTCTATGACGTTATTAGCTGTTAAATACCATTGTACACAATATCTCCCAATATATGTATATATAAAACTATGTTTAATTCTATATAGATATACATATATAATGATCTGAATAGGTTCAGAAATCAAAGCACAGTCGAAACCATTGTACCTAGAATCTTAAAATTTTCTTTCTTATGAAAAAGAAGTTTGAAAGATAAACCATAAAAGAGTACAAAAGGGGTTAAAAATATCTATGAAATATAGTACTATTCTTTAGTTTTTTGTGTAAAACATAGTAATGTACATTTTTTAAAGATAGAATGGAAAAAATTTAAACTTTTGTGTAGTGAAAAAAATCTTCGCTTTTTGGATAGTGTAGGTTATTTTTTTCCTGCAAAACATTACCTTATCAGAACACACAAAACCATACGGACAAAGCTGCGAACTGAAAGCTAGTTACAATAGGTAATCTTGGGGGATCTCATGAATAGTGGTAATCGACGACAGGCATGTTTGCCTTGAACCAAAAGGTCATTGTAATTCAGAATAATGAAAACGATCCTATAGATAAATTCCGAGAAAGCTGCTTTTTCTATAAATATTTGAAGTAATCTGTTTTTTTGGACTCTTTCGTATAGCTGTTTGCAAGCATTTCAGTATTTTAAGATAATATTAATAATTGGTATAACGAGAAAAAAAGGTCTTAATCAGCTTCGTGCGTTTTCCCAATAAAGTAGGACGTTGAAACCAGTGTTCCGCACTTATTGTCCAATTTTTGGAAGAAAGCGTGTTGAATCTATCTATATATATATCCGATCCGAGATATCTATCATATCTTACATATAGAATTATAAGTGTAGACACGTAATAACTTATGTCTTAAACAAGGTGAATTTGGTCGAACTGGTTGCGAATAATTTCCATTGCATCTTTCTATTAACATGAAGAGAAGAAGTTCCGCTACTTTACACTTAATAACTCAAGTTCAGACAGATAAAGGATAGAACAGATAAAGGATAGAACAGAGTGTCATGACACTAAATTGTTTCTGTTTTTCAAAAAAAACTTTAACAAAAAAGAAAGTTTACATCAATATTCTTTAAAAAACATTCAGTGTAAAGTAAATATTCGTAGCAGATAGCTTGGTCAATCACAATCAATTCTTGCAGTTAATAAAAGAGTAAAAGAACTATTCCATTGGAAATTCAATTTGCCATGTAGAGCTCTCTATCCGCACTGGCGTCGTCGTGTGGAGGAAATGTAAAGTGTGATACTGGAATGTTTCTGTATGTTAAATGAGAATACTTGGTTATGCGATATTAGATTAGTTTTAATTGAGTTTATCATTATTATTAATATTTTTGAGGCCAGTCGTGGTGCTAGGACACAAAGTGTGATTGTAAAATCGGTTGGTTGTGGGTTCGACCCCACTCGAGGAAATAAAATATTTATTTACATTTATATTTTTACCGGTGTCGGGGTAAAGCGCTGCGTTGAGTTCCGCCACTCAACATGCAATGCCTCCAGAACTCGATGGAAGGTGAGGAACGTAGTGTCTTAACACTAGGTTCACTCTGCCTACTGTATATAATGAATCGTTCTCATTTACTCACACCTACCGAGCGCGGCGACAAAGACCATTTAAATCAATATTCAAAAAAATCTAATCGTCTTAAAAACTTGGCGGGAAGTGGGTATGTAGGAGTATTTTAAATCTACTACTACTGTGTGAAACTAAAACGATATTTATCGTGGAGGTACTTGATCATATCTTGAAGACATCTCTAATTAATTGTCATCTATGTAATTGTAGACAAACTGTCAACAAACTCGAATATATTAATATAATCTATTATGACATGATAGTTTAATTTAGAGGGTGTTATGTAAGGAGTCCCATGAGTTATAGCATTTTGATGAGCCATAATTTCAGGTTTTGAATAAGCTGTTTAACTCCTATTTATTTTGAAAGTATTATTATGGAATAATAATTTACAAAATTCTATCCTTAGTGTGGAATAATACTGTTAGAATGTTAAAATATCTAATAAATAGCATTCTCTCTTGTCAAATAATAACCCTTACCAATAATGTTGGTATAGATAGAATTCATTAAATTCTACCTAGATATTATACCATCAGTATAAATAAGTTATCGGATAAGAATTTCGACGTAGGCTTAGTGGTAAGAATGGTTGGACGGCCACCAAGAGGCACTTTGCACGGTCTTTAGCGTGTATGTGTTATAAGAATGTAAATTTGTCTGTTACACTTTCACGCGAAAACTATTCAATCGATCATCATGAAACTTTATACACATATATCATTAAGGGTATCAGAAAGGATGTAAGATACTTTTTATTAAAAAAATATCTTAAAAATATTATCGTTTGGCTATAATATAAAAATAGGTTTAAGCGAGCGGAGTCACATCGGAGTCTCTAGTATACATTGATTTTAAGTAAAAAGGACTGTAACACTCTACTAAAATTGTATGTTGCAGTTTTAGTTTCATGTTCGGTTTTTGTTATAGATTGATTTTTAAATGGACTTTATAATCTAATATTCCGACAATAGATTTTAAAGCAGACTTTTCTTATATTTCATGTATACTTTTATGATACCTAATAGATATTTTTTTATTTCCTTATGTAGAAGGAAGGAGGAAGTACAGATGTATTTCGTTCTCGGCTTCTTTTTTGTTAAATTATTTGTAGTTCAGGTTGAGGCACATCGTCTGAATGTAAACGCGACGACTGCGGATTTTATTCCCGCTTGAGGATGTGTATTATTACCATTTACTCGAAGAAAGCGCTGTGTTGACAACTCAGGGTACTCTTTGGCTATACTGCTATATGTGGGATATAGCGTGAAGCTACAAAAATATATTTTGTACAAAGTAGGTACAAATGGCTGAAGGTTAAAAGCCAGGAAATATCCCCATCTGAAATCCATCTAAGCGATGTAGTTCAAGAGACTTTAAAATAAAATAAAAATAAATTAGCTTCACGCTATATCCCGCACACAGCAGGGTAGGCAGAGGGAACCTAGTGTTAAGACACTCCGTTCCCCACTTTCTGCCGAATTTTGGAGGCATTGCGTGTTGAGTGGCAGAACTCAACGCCGCGCTTTGCCTCGACACCAGAGCGAAGAAATGAAAATATAAATTTAAGTAAATATTTCATCTCCTCGAGTGGGGATCGAACCCACAACCAGTCGGTTTTACAGTCACACTATGTACCACTGCGCCACGACTGGCCTCTTGTGGATTCGATTTCCGCTCTGGTAACAAGGCAAAGCATTGCGTTGAATTTCGGCACTCAAGGTGCGGACGATGCAGACGGTGCGTAGGTAGGTAAGGAAATGTCTTAAAACTAAATTCCTTCTGTCTTCCGTGCATTGTGCATATATACAATCAACATCAAGCTGAAAATAAAATATTGTAATAAAATCTTTTCATACTACAGTGGTTGTTTTCTTCGAATCCAGAGTTTCACGGCACTTAAAAGTGTTTGCGTTATATCCACCCTCATTCGGAATTTCCGTTGCAAATCTAGTTTTAATGCACTCTATTTTAACTCACCAAGTTTTTGTTGGATTCGCCTGTGTAAATTTTATTGGGTAGATTGGAAATTAAAATACCGATCATGGATTGAAGATAATATGGACTGTGATTTATTTTGTTATTAATATATTTATTATATTACGTAATGTATAATATTTTGTGAAATAGACGGAGCGTACAAATACATATTATGTTACTATACACGTACATACTACATACGAGTACACTGTATTGGGTGACAGTAAAAGCGTAGACGACGTATTGGACTTAGAAAGTAAAAATTGGGCATGTTTATTTTGTCAAAACTCCTACGGTAACAGAAAAATACGGGTTTTTACGTTTTATATCTAAAATGAACGGGTAATGCTTGGGTGGAATGGACTCTTTTAAAATAAGTTTACATTTCCACCAACCACCAACAGAAAATTTTATTTTGTAATTACTTCGCTCCTCTCCCTAGAACTGAGCTGAGTTCATATCAATTCTTCCTGCTCACATGGTTCTTTCCGCCCGATTATTTTTTAGTGCAATTACAAGTATGAAGTTTAGGTTTAGGTTTGGGAGAATAACTATATATCATAATTAATTACAAATCTATGAATTTCAAAAATTTTAAAAAGTTTTTCAGCATGATGTGCTATTATATATTTTCGTAGACAATTTCTTAAAAAAATATATATTTTAAAATAAAGCAGTTATTAATTATTTATTTATTAACAATCTTCTTTTTCTTCTAGATGGTGCATACAATGATGCCGATAGCTCGATCCATAGCGCTAGGTATGGCTGCCTCGTTAACTCTAGCGTATATGGGCTTGGCGCTGGGCTTGGGGGCGCAAGATCAAGAACGACAATTTTATGAACAGGTAAAAAAAAATGTTTATTACTTATAATATTAAGCTCTCTGGCTACCCTGCTTGGGATACAGCTGAAAATAAACAAAATATAATATTTTTCACGAGATTTTTATCTATTTTTGGATTAAACTAGATAAAGTTTATTTAAATGTTGCACAGAAAATTGAACAAAATAGATTTTGAATTCAATTCTCACTTCACTCTGTACAGCCATGTAAAGCCTTGTTCAACATAATTTGTTTTCTTTCTGTACGAATAGTAGTTAAGTCACTTTTTAGCTAATTTTCAAAAGGCCAGATGCCCACGCAAGGGCTTATTTTCATGGGTCGATAAACCAGTCGTTATACAGTTACTAATAGAAAATAGGTTTTTTATAACGGCATGCGGGATTATCCAAAAGTGGCCAATCCTCCGTTCCTCCGGGAATCCTCCGTTGTCGGCATGCGCACCCAACGACTAATGCATGCGGCATGCTTAAGCAGAAAACTTTTGCATCCCTAATACGTTCTGTAAGGACCCAAAAATAGCCCTAAGGAGCAGTGACAATATATTTATTAAAACTCAATAATACAATAAATCGATATATTATGTAGATACAAGTATACAAATACAAGCACATTCTTAGAAGTGATATAATGCTTTAAAATGTTATTATTATAACAATATCAAAGTAAGGGATTTCTTTGATCTTATTACTACTATTTTTATGATTATTTACAGAATTCTGTTGTTTTTTATGTACTTATTTAATCGACATTTGATCAGAAGCATATTATAATAATAATCGATTGTTAGTTTGTAAGGTTTCTCTGAGCAGGTGATGATATTTATTGTTACGATAGAGACTGTCGTGGCCCAGTGGCACAAGAGTGTGACTGTAAGCCTGATGTTTGTGACATTTTACGTCACAAAACTATTCATATAAGATCCTCCTGTTGATATCAATTCCAGCTTTATATTTAGAGGTTCTTAAAGCGTATAGCATTGTCACATCCGTTTCTACTCCAATAAAGTGTTCATATGTTTTTTTTTTCTTGCAGAATTTTTACTCCTTACTATGAGATAATGTTAAAATGTTTTTTTGATATTCTTGTTTTTAGTTAATTTAAATATGCGGAGTGATGAGTGGTGAACTATTTGAGATGCTATTTCGAAAATATATTAAAATATTTTTGTTTTGACATTTTTGCTTTTGTAAAGATTGGTGCAACCTAACGCCTCAGCTTATATCAGCAGCATATAATGAGAATACTTTAAATATTCTTTGAGACCATCGAGTCTATAATACGTCTATAATATTCAACCCCACTCGGGGAATTCATTATTTTTAACTTAGCAAGACCAAGATCGGCATTTGGTTCCGCTACTTTAACAAGGAACGTCTCGGATTCCGGCGGGTCGGGGCGATGGAATGTGTGGATTAGAAATATATTAACGATATCGGGATCGTCAATATACCTTGCTATATGCAAAATACAGCTTAAAGAAAAAAAACTTTCTAGATGTTAAGACGTTATTCAAATTAGAAGTTATTACATTTAAACAGCTTCATAAAATATTTCTTATATAATATCACGTTACTAATTCAGCGATAGTTAACGAAGATGTATCGGCGGCTTGTAAAGCTTAATGAAGTAAAAGTTTCGCTTTACACAATATGCAAGTTTTCTGAACAAGTTAAAAAGCGCTTGATACTTTAATTCTTCGGGGATTAGGGTTGTTTTTCTTACAGGTAGAAAATGCATGCCTTAATGCAATTTTAATAATGGAGTACGAAAGTTTTGATTTCTACTTTCTGACTTCAAATGTGAAATAAAAAAGTACTGTAAGGAAGTTAAGCAGAAAAATAAAATAAATATTAAAAAAATTAGGAAAATACAGGATCCGTTTATCCTGTGTGTGTGTGTGTGTGTGTGGCAAAGTGGCCACTGTGCTGTCACGACATTCAAGTCGTTTACGCGCTCAAAGCCGCATATGAAACTAAAAAAAATCTATTTGAAAAAAAAAATCAGCTTCACGCTGTATCCCGCACACAGCAGGGTAGGCAGAGGGAACCTAGTGTTTTAGACACTCCGTTCCCCACTTTCTGCCAAATTCTGGAGGCATTGCGTGTTGAGTGGCAGAACTCAACGCCGCGCTTAGCCTCGACACCAGAGCGAAGAAATGGAAATATAAATTTAAGTAAATATTTCATCTCCTCGAGTGGGGATCGAACCCACAACCAGTCGATTTACAGTCACACTTTGTGCCGCTGCGCCACGACTGGCCTCTATCTATTTGAAATCTAAATCTATTTGAAATCTAAAGGAATTTATTTTATTCCCCACAGCTGACCTGTGAACTAGCTCTCCTCCTCTCCGCAAGTGGCATCGGTCTCTACTACCGAGCACTAACGGAGAGAGCTCATAGAAACACTTTCGCCGGCACCAGGACCTGCTTGGAGCAGCGCGTGAAGTTGGAATGTGAGAGGGAACAGCAAGAACGATTGTTACTGTCTGTCATACCGGCGTATATTGCAGCTGAGGTAAGTTAATTTATGACTTTTAGGCTCTTTCAGTAATTTTTCAGCAGAAAATTTAAACGTTAATTTTAATTTTGTTTAAAAATATGTACATATTTAATATATCAAGCTATGTTCGACGCCACACTAACGTTTAAACATATAACTATTTTTTTTGTAATAGCATATAATGAGCAACTAAAACTATGTATACACATAGAGGTTGCTCGTTGGTCGTCTGTTTAATATAGATTAAAATTAAATCATTTTCTTTGAAGCCAGTCGTGGGGCAGAGGGTTGTGGGTTCGATCCTCACTAGAGGAAATAAAATATTTATTTAATTTATTCGCTCTGGTGTCAAGGCAAAGCGCGTTGTTCGAGTTCCGACATTGAACACGCAATGCCTCCAGAATTTGACGAAAAATGAAGAAGGGAGTGGCCTTTTGACATTAGGTTCACTCTCCCTACCTTGCTGTGTGTGGGGTACAGAGTGAAACTGATTAAATTAAATAACTTTCATATTACAAAACGTAATTGAAATAAACAAACACTGAAGAAAAGTTTCCAGTTGCAATCATCTTACAAATAAGAAGCAAGATTGAAGATTATTCTTTAATTTTATTTATTTTCTTTCTAAGTTTTTCTATAAAGCAAATGCGTTCACTTTATTAACACAGATTGCTCCTCTAGGCTCTAAGCGTAATAACAAGTAACATTATTTCTTTTGTAGTGAAAAAACTATAGTGCTAACTGTTTAAAAAAAGATTTCCAATTACTTTTAAAATAAGTGAAGCATTTTTGTTCTTGTGTTAGTTAAATATATTTGATTAATTTTATGTAGGTGTCTTTTGTATTATGCGGGGTAGGTGGAGCGACGTAGTGGTACATCATCAAACTCATAAATTTTGGCGTAACTAAACACCACACCTTGTGCGATCAGATCAAAAAATACTTATATATCTTTTTTTTTGGGGTGAACACCACATTGAAAGCGATTAGAGACAGACCCTTCTCTACTCTTCGACGGCTCCCTATAAAATACAGGCTATTCCAGTTTGACAAACTAAGAATTTTGAGTTACACTATGAAAAAAAATTAATTATAACTCAAGTCTTTATAGTTCTTACTAATAAATCTATAATAGGTATGTATTTGTGAGATTTTTTTTAACTTCACGATGTATCCCGCACATAGAGCGGTAAGAAGAGGCAACCTGGGAAGTAAGTATTAAAACAAGGTTCCTAGTAAAACACTTCGTTACCGACCTTCTACCAAATTCTGGACACACTGTGTGTTGAGTGGCGGAACTCAACACTACTAGAGCAAGGAAAATGAAGACATTAAAAAATTCTATTTCTAGAGTTGAAGTCGAACCCACCATCATACATAATATATTAATACCTTATCCCAATATATAATTCGAACTTCATAAAAGTGAGGTCAAACTAGTTTACGAGTCAAGTAAGTTTGTCTTTAGAGGGACATACCTAAAGTGACGTTACAGTTTAAATATGCAGGGTTTGGACAAACTTGTTGCTTTAAAAATAATTAAATAAATATTTTATTATCACTTACCTTTAAGTTAATATTAAATAAGTTTTTTATGAATAATTTACTTTTAAAAAACATCACCTACTAGAGTTCATATTATCTTCAATCTACCATTACTATATTTAGACCATCTTCCATTTTTAAAAGCTTTTATTTAACTTACAATGTGTGTATATTTCTTCTGTTTAGAGCGATTAAATTAAAGTTTTTTACTTATATTTTTTTTAATTACGGCGTTTCGAGGCTGCCAGTTAAACACAAAATCTCTTCGCCAGTTTTCACGTTGTATGAAAAACACACGAAGGAGTTTCTACGGTAAAAAAGAGATAGTGCTACATAATAGAATAATGGATGCTGTAAAGGAGACATAGTAAAAATATTGCCTTCACTATCTAAGACTGCGATTGGAATATTTTGAATCTTCCGTGATAAGTTATGTTAACAAAGCTTAAATCTTCAATATTAGACTCTCTCACAATATAGATATGCAAATGATCGTTTGTGTGTATTGCTATTACTTTATTGTCAGGCGCTTACAAACTAATGACTTGTGAATCTGTGTTAATAAGTTATAGAAATACTAAATTACTAATAAGTGGCTGAGGATTCTATTTCCATTTGGAAAATTGAAACATTTAATATTTTCATTTTCTCGCTCTGGTAACAGAACAAAGCCCAGCATTGAGTTCCGCTCAGAGAATTTATTGAAAAGTAGGGAACAGATTGAGTATCTTAATATTGGGCTCCCTCTGCAAATCCTGCTATATGAGGAATACAGCGGGATACTTAAAAAAGAGAAATACTACATTTTTGTATAAATTATGTAAAAAAATAAAAAGGGAAACAGTTAAAGCTAGTTAAGAAAATAAATTAATTTCGGAAATCTAAACTAATTAACTAAGCTTTTATTTCTTGACGTTACATATAATGTATTGGTATCGTAAAAAAATAAATAAATTCTCGCATTTTGCGCAAATAATAAGCAGCGCGTATCAAACAATTTTCAAATCGCGTAGAAAAAATATAATTAACTAAATACCATTAAATACAAAATAAAGGATTTGTTAAAATTGTAAGAAAAAATAATAATCTAGGCAAAGAAATTAAAAATAACTTTCAACAAAACACCGCTGACAGAAAGGAAAGTGCTCCAAAATTTTCAGTGAATCACTTTTTAGCGGTTAAAATGGCGTAAACATTCGTTCCGTCCAAAGAATATAGAACAGTAATTTACAGAAATGGTGACAAACCTGAATTTGATTTTTATAAATGAAACTCTTTAGTCGTGTTATTTGTTTTACTCGCAAACAAAGCTGCTGCAAAGTGTTCAAAACGCCAGGTTTCCATAAAAATGTAGAATATTGTAGCAGAGGTACAAGCATGCAACTGTAAAGGTGACGTATGTGGATTCGATTTCCACTTGGGGGAATGAAATATTTAATATTTTTATTATCTCGCTGTGGTAACGAGGCAAAGCGTGGCGGAATTCAGGGGAAAGTTGGGAATTGTAGCGTCTTAATAGAAACGGTACCTGTCCTTACATCAGGATCTCAGGTTTCTTCTGCGTATCATGCGGGATACAGTAGCAGCTTGTGCTGTCTGAACTACGGTACAAAACGTTTTAAGACACTCCGTTAGCAAGTTTCCGCTCGAATATCGTATATTAAAACATTACATATTATATGCTAAGTTAAGCAATTCAACTATGCGTTTTACGACATGGTTCAATCTCAAAAAAAATCAAACAAAAGAAACAAAAATTTAAGTGAAAAATGTAAACAAAAGAATTGCTGATACCACTTCTAACACATAACACATTTATGCTGTTCAAAATTTTCACAATTTTATCAATCCTGGTCACCTACTTTGCGTCGACTGTATAAATATTTTTAAGATAACTCAGAGCTCACGATCTGAAGCAAACGTTATTAACCGAAAGTTGTATTGATATGTTGACAAAAAATATTATTTTATATGAGGCCAGTTGCGACGCAGAGCACAAAGGGTGACTGCAAACGCGACAGGTTGTGGATTTGATTCCCACTCGAGAACATGATATATTTCATCTATAAAGATTACCGTTTCATTTAACTTTGTTGTGTAGCATAACTTAAAGTTCTTAATTTGTCTTTGGTAGAATCGCCTATATTTTATAAGAAGCCGTCGCAACGTACTAGTCCGAATAGGGCAATTTACTGTTGATCTAGGATGATCCTTACAGCGTCAACGTGCGAGGAGTGGTGAGCGTAGCTCTTCCCTGAAGAATAAGTTCAAACGGAGTGTGTATCGTGAGGCTGAGAAATGAATCCTGCTTATACAGAGTGTTTTTGTCATCAGCATTTTAAATGAAACCACAGTTAAACTACTCTATAAAAACCTAAAACAATTAAAACAAAAGAGATTTCTCATAAATGAAAATGGTTATTTTTTTTAAACAAAATCATTAATAAAATTATCGCTGTAAAATAAAGTTATCAAAGCGATAACGCCGCACATGTCTCATTCACGAAATCGAGTCGTAGGTAATAGCGGCAATGTTGAATTGCGTAAAATAGAACGAGAGATATCCCTAACTTATTCTAGTATGTTTTTTGATTATGAAAAACGGCAGATCGGCAACGTTTAGTTATATATTTGTAGGAGTATGTGTTTACGTTATTGGTATCTATGCGTAACTGCGTGACAGCAAATACAGTATGGATACACATAGTGAAATGAAAAAAAATCCTACGTCTCAACTGTTGCGATATCTTGAATTTCTTTAGGTATTAGTTTGAAATATTTTACCCTATATGTTGTTCCCGCAAAAGAAGCATGGACGCTTCCACCCGGTATGTTGGGCGTTTCAAAATCAGCCACTAATCGTGGAGTACATGTCAAAATTTCAAAGATTATATTTCTTGTGGCGGACAGAGTGTTCAAACACTGGGCTACATCTGCCTACCTTACATGTGTGGAGAACAGAGTGAAGCTGTAAAATAATATATTATGAAAAGGTTGTTGTACTTAAACAACAATCATTTAATATACAAAAATACCTTTAAGTCTGGTATCCATTTTGCGTTGAAAGCGTTTGTTCAATGAAACGATTATGCTCTGTGAAAGAAATATTATAATAGGCAATCATTCACCTTTGTGAATAGTAATTATTTTATACTCGAGTCTAATACTAATTTTGTCAATGGCAAATTGTTATTTTATTATTGGAAAAGTGTCTCAATGGGAACGGAGTGACTTAACATTAAGTTCCTAGGTTCCCTTTGCCTTCTCTGCTGTATAAGTTGGAGCCAAAATAATATTAACCTATTGAACGTAACAATTATCTTTATTTATAACTACAATTTTTTAGTAAAATACTCAAAGAAAACAACAAAACAGTTTCTTAATAGTACTCTTTTAAAGGGGACGTCGTCGTGTCGTCATATTCCGTGTACAGAATGACTAAACAAGTGACAGTTATTGGCCTAGCATTTTCATAAATACATTTTACTGACCTGACGCTGTATTTAAAATAGGTAAAGTGTTTACATCTATCTATACATACAGTTAGCTGTTTAATTTCTATGTGACATAATTAACATATGTGTGTTTATAACGCACAGTAGAAACTCAAAAGAAATGTAGTATTAAGAGATTTCGTAGTCCACTTTCCACAATTTTCGAGATAATGGGTGTTAAGTGGCGGAATTCAAAGCCGCGTTTTACCTACAATATATTTTCGCGGGTAACAAAATATTTTCATTCTTACAAGTGGGTATCGAATCCACAACCTATTTGCTAACGCTATATAACGCCATTTGCTAAGTCACGCTCTGCCCCACTGTGCCACGACAGCTTCCTGTAATACTTTTTCGCTTACAAATCTATATCAATTAACTATATATTTATTATTATTCAATCCCTTTATGTACAATATTTAAATATTAATCTCCAGGCAATATTACGCACAAAATTTCGTTTGTGAAAAGAATTCGCGGGAAATATGAATGTGTAGATATATTTATATGAGCTTTCACGTTTTTGTATAACGTTATAATATTATATTATGGCTCCTTTAATTCTTTGTGAATTATATTAAAAATTATCCTATCTTACGGAGTATTATTGGCTACTTATTAAATATAGGTCGTTTGTGTATCTATTTTAGTACAATAGTAATGTTGAAGAGATTGTTTGGTTAAACGCATTAATCTTAGGAACTGCTGATTTGAATAAAAAATCTTTTAATGTTGGCTAGTCTATAGTATTTATCGGGGATGTCTATAGAGTTAGAGTAGAGTTTAAAAATGGAGAAGGTCTGTCTGTGGTGCTGAAGCACAAGCGTGTAAACTGTAAATGATACGGTTGCGAGTTCAAATCTCACTCGAGAAAATTATTTATTTAAGAATTTCATTTCCTTGTTCTAGTAACAAGGCAAAACGCGGCGTTACGAATACCGCCACTAAACACGCAATTCCTGAAGTATTGAGAGGGAAATGGAAAACAGATTGCCGTAATGGGAAGCTTAGTATCTTAACACTACGTTCCCTTGTTTCCTCTGCCTACCATGCTAAGTGTTTGATATGGAAAGCGTGAACCTTTAAAAAACAATAACAAAGAGAAAACATATGCTTATCAGTGCAGTGATCAATTGATTGTAGACGTGTGGCGTTAAGTTTCGTCACTTCAGATGAATTCAGGTGAAACCAAGTGTTTTAATATGTATCTAACTTATCTCTGACTACCTCGCTATATGCAGGAGATGCAAACTTAAACTAAAATGAAATTATCCAATTCTCTTTGGTACTATGAGTGTAATAAAATTATTAATTCGTTCCACAAACAACGCTTGTTCGTATAGCATTATCCTCACGTATGCTGAACGTGAGAGGGTATTATTAATTAGAGAGGAGGCTGTGAGACAAAGTTGTAATAATTGTGAGATTTTATCATACCTACACCGATAGTTTGTATTGTCTCTATGATTGCTTGGTTTTTTGTTTTTTATATAAAAAAAAATACGGTCAAGTGCGAGTTTGTATTTATTTTGATTTATTATATAAGAGCTTACACTTTACAATATTACCTTTACTGAATATTGCTGGTCAAGAAGAAATATTTGAGGCCAGTCGTGGCGCAGTGGTACAAAGTGTGACTGTAAAACCGACTGGTTGTGGGTTCGATCCCCACTCGAAGAGATGAAATATTTACTTAAATTTATATTTTCATTTCTTTGCTCTGGTGTCGAGGCAAAGCGCGGCGTTGAGTTCTGCCACTCAACACGCAATGCCTCCAAAATTCGGCAGAAAGTGGGGAACGGAGTGTCTTAACACTAGGTTCCCTCTGCCTACCCTGCTGTGTGCGGGATATAGCGTGAAGCTAATTTATAATTTTATTTATAATTTAATTTATTTTATTTTAAGAAGAAATAAAAATAAATTCGTCTAGCTATAAATAAGACGATTGTTGGTTCGATTTCCACTCCGGCAGATGTACTATTTTCATTTTCACATTATTCAGTTTCGCCAGTCACCACACAACGACTTAAAAAACGCGTATAGCAATTTTTGTAATATGTATCAAAAAATAATTTGAATAAAATAAGGCTCTTACAATCGTTACAGAAGGATTGTTAAATATATTTTTTAAGAAACTAAAATAATGTATTCTTGTGATACACGACACTGAATCGTTGAGAGATGGATGGATAGATTTACAAAGGACATTTTCGTACTTGACTTGAATGATTGAACTACTGAGAAAAAAACGATTTGGTATATGAAAATAATAATAGTTTTGTATAATATTATTATTTGTACGTAACCAAAGATTACACATAAATGATATAATAGTATTTTTTAGCCTTTAAATATCTTCCGAACATTAATAAACAGAGTGTAGTGCTTTGACACTCTATTTTACATTTTCTACGCAGTATAGAGACATAGTGTGCTTAGTAACGAGATCTAACACTTTATTTAACATTCGCCCGACGAAAAATTAAAATTATTTAATATATTATTCCGAGTAGAGAATTAAACCCATAACTGTCACATTTTCGTGGGCTTTTTCCCATTACGCCATAAAAGATTCTACATATAGCTTATGTAAATAATCTTTAAAAAGTAAATTAAACAAACATTTCTCATACAAATTGTTTTATTTCCACCTTAAATATAAATATAATACTAAGAGATAACTTACATCAGTCATTTATAGCTAAAGAATATATCTTACATTAAAATCACAAAATCGTTTATAACCATTGGGAATGTAAACATTGATTGACATAAAAAAACCAGAGTGACCTAACACTCCGGGACAAGTCCTCTCTTCAACTTCGATGGGTGTGAGTGTGAGTTTGAAAATAATTCATCTCCCGAATGGGTATCGAACCCACAACCGTCGCGCTTACAATCAAAGGTGTGCCGCTGCGCAACGATGGCCTACTTTGCGAGAGATGTGTATATAAATATAAACAATCACGCTAATATAGCAATATTCATAATCCATTTTCCAATAATAATAGAATCAAACTTTTAAAAGAATTCATAATTTCACTATTTGTGTCGTCCTTGCTCTCAATTTTCGTATTGTATATAGTCTTCCCACAAGTCGAATTCTCCTTGAAGTTAATGAGATATCAAGACTTCTTTAACTTCAATATAATAAAGCAAGACTGTCTTCATAAAGATGTGTTTTATATAATTTAATCTGGTTCGGTTTTATAATCTTGTTGTCTAACCATTTCCTTTATAATAATATGTGGCAGTATATCAATCTGATTTAACTCAGTGGCAAAACTTGCCCAAAAATTTAAGTACAAGTAAATTTTAACGTTTAACTATAAGTTAAACAATTCTTGCCACACAATTGCCAAGCCATTTTCGTTAGTTCATTCAAAATGACAGCATCCCGGTATCATGATTCATGAAATTCCTTTCTCAACTGTTCTGGCTCAGTCTTCGCAATATTCACGTGTATGGTGATAGCTTCATCAGTCTCCGATTTCAGTATAAAATCATTCCATTGCACTTCAGCTTTCTTACTATAAGCTTCGTTTTCTATTAGAATAGCTGATTTAGTGCACAGAGCTTTACTTTGGAACTCCACCAAAGCACAGTAGTCGCTTTTTTTTGATTCAGATTTGATATCAGCTATATAACCGAGTTTTCGTCTCATCACTTCTACTTTCACGTGATAATTGTATATACATACTTTGATTATAAATGCACTTTTTTGATAGAGTAAGATAATTTTATATTTAGTTCTACAGCATGCGGTTTTTTTGAGTTTAGTTTGGAAATTTTCTATGAGAATTTTGATTTTTTGTGAATAAACTGCTATAATGTTGTGGGTGGATTGAAGGTGGGCGGAGAGTTCTTCGAAGGGTACTGTGCAACAGGTGGACGTGATGGGGCATGTCATTGTGTCGTGCTTACATTCTTCTTCGTGTTTCGCTCTCATGTTTGCTGATAATAACTCGGTGCAGCCACGTCTGTAAACAAATAAAATTGTTTTAAATTTCACAAATTATTAAAAATAACGACTTAATTTAAATATTTTGAAATCAACTTAAAAAATACGATAAATAAATTATTTTCTTTTCCTCTGTTTGGTAAACAAAGGCGTTGAGTCATTTAGTTTGTCACTCAACACAAAATTTCTATAAATTGTCCGAAAGGTAGAAGGTGGAGATTTTAACTGTAGGTTCCCTTTATTTTGCTATGCGGGAAAATGTGAGATGCCATTTTTTTCACTAATTTCGGGGTTAGATTTAAACCTCGTACGCCGAAGTATTGAGCCATAACGCAATATGGACTTAATGTTTTATTGACATACATAAATAAATTAGTTATTGTATGAAATAATTTAACCAAATAGTTTCAGTTAACGATAGAGAGTACTTCATTAAGGATAGCAGTTGTGCGGGTAGTTTCTAAGGACGGGACAAGTGACCGTTCAAAAGACGACTTCGCCCGAGAGTCGTTCCACTATTAGCTATTATACTCTACTACCTACCTACATATCTATAATAATATGTAGGTTATCACGATTTAGTTAAATACAAGTCGAGATGAATTGAATGTTGCTTGAATCCAGGAATAACACTTTTCTTTACTCCTAATTTCCACTTTATTTTCGAGATATTCCGTATTGAATTAAATTCTACAGTATGTCTTCTTTCTAAACCAAGAAAATGAAAATAATTCTTCCTTCCGTGTGAGAATCGATCCTACAACAACTGTGTCTACAGTGAAATGATTTGCCGCTATGCTACTATAGCTGCTCAGACTAATGAAATTATTTTTTTTTGTTTTTGCAGCTTATTTTTTGTTCTAAGAGAATTAATGTTAAGACTCCGTCTTTTTACTTTTTGTAATTTTAGTAACGACGCGTAATAAAGAGCGGTATCTAATGCCGAGTTTTGTGCATGTTACATAGAAAGTAGAGTTGTTCCTTCTTATGTTGGATGTTCGTCTACACGACTGAAGTGATTTTAAATAGGCCAATTTTTGAATGGGATGTGTATGTTTCTGATTACATTATTTATAAATAGGCCAAAATCCAATGCTTCACTTTGCCTACTTTCTGTTTCACGCCGTTTAGTGTTTCCCGCTTACCAGGATAGGCAAATGCAAAACCATGATAAGACACTTAGCCCCACTTTATGCCAAATTTTCGGGATATTGTGTGTGGAGTGGTGGAACTGAACGCCGCGCATTGTCTGCCTGAGTGGGGAAATAAACGATATATAATAATCATGCCTCCAAATGGGGATCGAATACATAACTATTATGTTTACAGTCAGGCACTGTGCCGTTAAAACGGTTACAACAAATAATAAACCTATAAGTAGATAGAGTTTATGATATAAGTATTCCATGAAATCGGATTTGAATCTACAACTAATTATTCGAAAAATCCCAACTTCCGCCTCAATACAATGTTATTATGAGTAATGTCAGATTAATGATTTTTTAATTGTTCTTGAAATATACCTTGTAAAAACCCTTACGAAAAAAGTGGCCATCACGTCGTAGCACAGAAGGACAGCATCTGAGAGACTGTATTCGCGATAGTAGAGTGTCCGAATCTAACTCACGAAAGATTTTATATTTAAATTGCTGTTATTTCCCCTCCTAATTGAACAAAGCGCGGCGTTAGGTTTCTATTTGTCAAAAATTTAGACAGGAAAAAGTGAATAAAGAAGTCTCAACCAGCTCCACGCGGCTTATTTTTTCTGTGAGTTTTTTTACTTATAATTTTTTTTTCATGTTAGGCCTTCTAATATCTATCACAGCTTCATTAATTAGATCTAGCCAATAAAATCGCCAAACGTTTATAGATTTTTTACGATGTCAAATATTAGTATTATATGAACTTGTGGCTAACGTAACATTTGTCCTAGTGGAAGTAGATTTTATGCTTAGGGAATCTTTATGTTCAACATTCTATATTTTTTGCTTCAATTAAGATTTTCTATTATCCACTTTTCCTCCAATTTCAAGACATTGTATATTTACCAGTGAAACCGAATGCAAGACTGTCTCGTCAGAGAGTAATCGCGACACAACGTCCCACTCAAGCTATATCAAAAATAAAAAAAAATGCAAAAAATATCTAAATTTACCTATAGTTTCTACAAGGCAGCATCAGATCGTTGATAAGTCTCTGCAGAGCTAAACACGGTGAAGCCGGCGCCCGTAAGGTGCCTCTACACCACGCGCAGCGCGACA
The DNA here is from genome assembly GCA_030704555.1 of Heliconius charithonia. Classification (NCBI taxonomy): domain Eukaryota; kingdom Metazoa; phylum Arthropoda; class Insecta; order Lepidoptera; family Nymphalidae; genus Heliconius; species Heliconius charithonia. Next base: position 15,716,709 of record CM060815.1, read on the forward strand.
TGCGTCGGGAGCACCTAGAACACCACACCCCGCCGCACCACGGACACACGCATGGGCCCGAGCACTGAAAATAAATTATTATTTATAATAAAGTATGGAGGAATTTATGAAATGGTGAACGGAGTGTCTTAACGTTCTCCCTGCCTACCCTGCTATTTGTGGGATACAGCTTGAAATTGACAATAAATCTGTTGTCTATTCTTCACTTGTATAAGGAATACGTGATGTATTATTAGGTGGTAGAGCTTAACGCTGCATTTGACTATTAAAAATTACCAACGATGTGATATAAACGTTATTCTAAAACTATACACAGTATTTTATACTGTATAGATTGTTCATAAAAGCATTTTTTGTAAATACAAATGCTGTTTCCCGTACATAGCAGAGAAGGTAGAGGAATCACTTAATTTTTACCTAAGGCTACCTAAGCATAAATTGATCAACTTGACCTAATGATGAATTTGAACGAGCAATCATCAATTCAGCTATGCTTCAATGGTCCTATATAGACATAATTAATAACCGTAAAATCATAATATGAGAGTAAATATTAATACGTAATTATTGCTTTTAGACCACAGTTCAAGCCTAAATCATTTCACATAGCTGATAATTAGCATTTAATTCAATCTAAAAGGTACTCATCTAGAAATGTTCATGGAAATCATATTATTGAATTATTGTTTATTTGATATACATATAATGTATATTTATTATATATTTTTTAGCTTCATTTTGTATCCCGCTCATATTAGGATGGGCAGCGGGTACCTAGGAACCTCATATAAAGACTTTCCGTTCCAATTAAGACTTCTCCCTGCACCACGGCTGACTTTTACGGCCTCTATCATCATAAAAATACTGAATCTATAACAATTTTATTGTTTAATGTGGCTGAATATGAAAACGAGGGTATGATTGTTTGGATAGTCAATACATATAAGTCGTTATCAATATAATTGTCGCCAAATCGAATGGCATCGAACCCAAGACTGTCGGGCTTACTATCAGATATATTTTATTTCTCTTCTATAGCATAGTAAATCAGCTTCACGCTGTATCCCGCACACAGCAGGGTAGGCAGAGGGAACCTAGTGTTAAGATACTACATTCCCCACTTTCTGCCGAATTCCGGAGGCATTGCGTGTTGAGTGGCAGAACTCAACGCCGCGCTTAGCCTCGACACCAGAGCGAAGAAATGGAAATATAAATTTAAGTAAATATTTCATCTCTTCGAGTGGGAATCGAACCCACGACCAATCGGTTTTGCAGTCACACTTTGTGCCGTATAGCATAGTACTGGACTCATTTTAAAAGTTTATTTAATAATAATACGTTCACAAAATTATTATTTCCGTATATTAAACTTTGAAACTTAATAAACGCCAAGGTGTGTGCAATATTTCAACTTCGAATAACTTAATAACTTTACGCCGCAATATTAACGGCAGTTAGACCTTGTATTAAATGGATTTGAACTTGTGTACGTGATATCGAGCTTTTTATAAGTCAATGTAGAGAAGGTGGATGGTAGATAAGTGTCTCTTCTGTAGTGTGCTACGATTAGTAATATCAGTTAAATTGATAAGGGAAGTGAAGAAGAATGGTGTTTCATTCCCATTGAAGGGGATGCATTTAAATTATTTTCAACCTCGCTCTGGCCTACAAAGTACAGCGTTAAGTTCTGCCAGTTTATGAACAACAAAAACATAAATATTTTTTAGAAATATAATTGTATTTTTTTGTTACGCTTGCTATTTATATTTTTAGTTACAGAGTTTCGATAAACAAATAATATTATTTATGGATTCACGTAACGTACTTATTCCAGACGCATCGTCTCCATTATCATACATAATTTAACTTCAGGAAGTTCGACGGCTTCAAAATAATGACAAAAATTACTAATATTAAGCATGTTTGATTATTATAAATTATTTTATTATGTTATTTACAGCCAGCCGTGGCGCAAGGGCACAAAGTGTTACTGTAAAACTGACTGGTTGTGGGTTCGATCCCACTCGAGGGGATGAAATATTTACTTAAATTTATATTTCCATTTCTTCGCTCTGGTGTCGAGGCTAAACGCGGCGTTGAGTTCTGCCACTCAACATGTAATGGCTCCAGAATCCGGCAGAAAGTGGGGAACGGAGTGTATTAACACTAGGTTCCCTCTGCCTACTCTGCTGTGTGCGGGATATAGCATGAAGCTAATTTATTTAAATTTAATTTTTATTTTATTTATGTCATATATATTATAAGTGTTACATTCCCGGCTGCGCATTTTAAATGATACTAAGATCGAACCGCATAAATCGAATATAAAAATATAACATTTTTATTGCGGAAACTGCTTAACATAAAACTTTTTTATTATATGAATTGAGTATTTATTGATATATGTATAAATAAATAATAAATAACATTTAAAAATAGCTTATTGAAACATAAAAAAATTAAAAACTAGGTAGTTTGCCGAAGGTCGTGGATTTGTTCCAGTTTTGTTCAAATAAAAAAAAAGTTTTTACCGTAAAAAAATATATATAGACTGTGCTAAGTATTTAAGTATTCAATATAAAATTGTTATGATTAATTAATGGAAAAGTTTTACGAATGTGTGATATTTTAAGTGATTATGTATTTTTTTCAGCTTCACGCAGTATTCCGCACATAACAGATGAGGCAGAGGTAATTTAGTGTTAAAATACTTCGCTCCCTACTTTCCTTCAAATTCTGGAGGCATTGCGCTTCGAGCGGCGGAATTCGATACCGCGTTTTGCCTCGACACTATAGAGAAGAGATTTAATTATTAAATATTTCGTTTCCTTGGGAAATTATTAGTGGGAATTATTATATTTTTTATTTTTCTTGAAATCTTTTCCATATGTGCCCATGATGGTCTATCATGGTGCATACCAGTGTCTGAACGCCAGTCAGCATCAAAGTGGTTGGGGTCTCAATCTCCACTCAGGAATATGCGATAAAAATATTTTTGTTATATGAGGGAACTCATTCGAAAATTGAAGTTTCTTGACCTAATCATTTAAGATTTTTAAAGTATTATGTTACGAAACCGAAACGAATATTCTAAAAAATTATATATATATATATATATATATATATAGTCTACAAGGTGTGAGAATAACTCACAATTTCTTAATAACAGGTTAAAGGTTATATTTTACATAATAAAGACATGTTGATATATAAAATTCATCATAGCGTATGTGTATTTGTGATGTTGTATGTATCCGTTGCCGGCAACTGTGTTTCCCCGTTTTACTGTTCCCATTGGAATTTCGAGCGATTCTCTTTTAGTGCTCCCCTATACTCCTTAACCTACCATATAAGCAGATTTCTCTGTATATTATCTGTCAGGAACTTCATCACGAAAGAGATTGTTTTATATACTCGTATAATATAAATTTTATATGGTACATTAGATTTTTACCTGCAAACCTACAGTCAAGACATTCTGTTTGCATTAAGACATGTATGTTCCTAACTTTCCGTCGAATTATAGAGGTATTGCGTGTTGAGTGGCGGAACTCAACGCCTTGCTTCGTTACAAGATTGAGATAAAAATATTAAATAATTGATTTACTCGTGACTTTGCGCCACGACTGGCCTTTATGGAAATATATATATATATATATATATATATATATATATATATATATATATATATATATATATATATATATATATATATATATATATATATATATATATATATATATAGATTTATATGTACTTATGTAAGGGCTGTTACAAGTCTCACAATAGCTGCCAAACGTGTAAAATGCCTCATTTGCATGCACTATTTGATTTTACTACTGTTTTACACAAACATAAATGCTTTTATGAATAGTTTGGTATTTTATGATTTCTGATTTTTAATGTCATTTGATTTACATCTTTATACATTAAATTTAAAAAAAAAATTAATAATATTAAAGATAATATATAGCGTTCCGTCCTCTCTTGCTACTCTGCTAAGAATTAATCGTAAAACTATAATAAAAATGACTTGGAAAAATGGTGCCAATCGAAAAGTTATGCTGTTATATGTAACGGTGATAAACTAAAAAAAAAGGAATCTGAATCCTTAAGGATCCACTTCGATGGGGCGAAGATCGGAGAGATCTATCTAACTAACACATATTTTTCTCTGTCTCAGAAGAAGAAAAATAAAAAGAAGTTAGCCAGCTTAACTGGAATAATATTACATATTTCTTTAACGTAGTAAATATTTTGAACATTGCCATCAACGTTGTTAATAATAAAAAAAAATATAGTTAACGAATATAGAACTTATTCCTTTTTGAAAAAAAGAGTCGGTTAAATAGCTTCATTTATCTGACGCATCAGCAAAATAGGAAGAGAACCTAGTGTTAAGACACTCCTTTCTTTTATACTACTATTACAAAACTGAAAAATACCTGTAAAGGTTCCAAGCAAATGCTGCATTCTGAAAACCTAGACAGTACTTCATCGCAGTTTGGACAGGAACATTGAGCTGAGTGAGCTTCCGCGGGTGTCTCTAATGAAGGCTCTACTATTGGTAGAGATTTGTCTGCAACAAAATTGTTTTGATCAGTTTTTGTTGTTAATTTTCATTTTTCCAAAATTTCTTTAGGTGAATGGATGAAGAACGGGGTCATTTAATACTAATTTTCCTACACCTCTTTTTATACTTACTCTCCACCTGTAACTTGCATAGAATGAAGCGAAACCTAGTGATTTCACAACAATCCGTTACACTATTACGGCCCAAATTTTAGAGATATTGAATGTTCAATGACGGAACTCAGCGCCGCGCTTAATCTTTTTACTAATTAAAGTAAAAAAATATACATTATATTATTATTAAACTGTAATATATAAAATTACTCCGAAGGGGATTTTCATTGTGTAAATATTATGATGTTGTTACATATATAAAATAACAATCAAGTTAAGTTAATCTATTTTCATTTTTTACATTCATTGTACAAGTAAGTACATGTATAAGGAAAATTTGTTTAAAAAAAATACAAACATTTAATATTCCAGTACCTTTTTTTATAGTAAAAAATCCTTGAATCGAGATTGTTGTGAGGATTTTCTTATACTTATAATAAATTTTAAATCTTATAAACAAAAATATTCTATATATTATTTTCAATTACGATGATCAAGTTTTATGATCTCTGAGTAAGTCGGTTTGAGTAACGGAGTCTAAATAAAGTGTTTAGATACTCCGTCCCCTCTGCCTAACGTTACAGACGGTGCGTGCTAAACGACGGATCTCAACGCCGCGTTGTGTCCACCAATGTAAATCGGACAAGGAAATATTTGCTCAAAGTTACGTTTCACAAAATTATCCCTAAAAATCTAAAAAATTAAGAATAAAGTCACATATAATTAAAATTTGCCTCCACATTTTAAAGATCTCTCTATCTAAATAAAATAGTAAAACAAAAACAAAGTTCAATGTCGTAACACTCGGTGGTTCGCTCCTCGCCTACTACCTACAATACGAATTATCACGATTGTGACATAACTGTGAAAGGTTTCGAGGTTAGTATAACCTGTTTCATAGAACTGAGTTACGTCGAGATAGTACGTACGAGAGATGTATGGTCTTGTCTTTTTTTTCTGCTTAACACATACTCCGTCCCCCATGATCTACCCAATTTTCAAAATAATGCGGAACTGAACGCCATGCTTTGTTCAGAGCAGCGAAATGAAAATAATTTCATCTCCCGAATGAAAATCGAACCCAGAACCATTGCCTTTCGGCCTTTAATATACTATATTCTTTTATTATAAGACTAGTGGTCCCCGCGTGGCTTCGCCCGCTTGAAAATTTGGATTTCATTCGATTTTGCTATATAAATGTCTAGTTATTTCATATCCATCTCGGTAGGTAGCTGGTACATGCGCACGACAAACGCAGCTTTACCCGCATAAATCCCGATAACCAGAGCGAGAAAATTAAAAGGCTAAATATTCCTTTAGGTCGAATGGGAATCGAGTCCACAACCTGTCGCGTTTTACAGTCGCACACTTCTGCTGCTGCGGCACGACTGGCATTACAGTAAAGATGTATAAAATACATAAGTTTTAATATAATCTCAATGCAAACAAACAGTCATATATTCAATATTTATAATAAAAGTCAAGGACCTCATTATTTACCTTATCTTTTTGATAATACTAGTAGCGGCAGATAGCTTTGTTTTTATAATGCTATGTTAACTTATGTGCAATGGTAATTAAACAAAAAATGACAAAATGGTGTTTAAACAAAGAATGAAAAAATATAATAAATAGGGTCAAAAACAAATCGTGCTGTTTGGATTTTCTTTAGTTCAGCTTCCGCGTTTAGCAAGTTACCCTGACCCTAGCGATAAGACATTTCCTACTGTCCACACAGTTTTAGATACGTTTCGTGAGTAGCGCAATTCAATACGGCGTTTGTCTTATTGTCTGAATTAAAAAAATACTACTATATCCATTCTCCAAGAGGGAATCGAGCCTTAAACCAGAGATAATCTAATGTTAAGACACTGCGTCCCTGAATTCGAGATACTGCATATTTATAAGCGGAACTCAACGCTGCGCTTTGTATTATTAGAGAGGAGAAATGACAACAAATTCTTGTTTCAATTGGGAATAGAACCCAGAAGCATCGCGTTTACAAGCCTCTACTTTCATAAATAAGTTAGGAAATATAATTGTAAAACTGGCAAGTACAAATCGAACTCGAATGGTTCCGTCCTATTCTCTCTTTAAAAATATCACTTTGATATAGGAACCCATTTAAATATTTATTACCTTCTGTTTCTGAGATACAGTCTGGGAAGGACGGACATATGGACGGACGCACAGCGGAGTCTTGGTAATAAAACTGAACGTGTGTCTCTTTGGGTAGGAAAAACTTAAAAACTGTCAAGAGATAAATCTTGAAAGTCAAGTAATCTATTTGAATATTGCAAAACATTTTTTACTTCAATACATTCAAATAATGGTAATTTGTAGACTACAAAAGTAGAATGGTTACAGCAATACTTATATAAGTGTAGGTACTTAACTCGATTGTAGTGTAAATTATGCGTTATATTAAACGTCTTAATTACTTAATTATAGTTGGTTAACAATCATTTTCGTTTTTGTTAGTAAATTGAGCTTATTTAGAGATCTGGTTGTGGCGCAGGAGCGAGGAATTGAAATATTTCATATTTTTTTTTATTTCTTCGCTTGTCTTTCATATTTTTTTTTATTTCTTCGCTTGCTCGAAATCGAGACAAGTTACACTATTCAATCGACCCAGAATTCAGCAGAAAGTGCGGATTGGAAGTGTCTTAATGGAAACGAAGTGTCTGAACACTAGGTTCCCAGGTTCCCCTTGACTACCGTGCTATGTGCCCGCACATATCTAAGCAAGGGTATCCCGTGAAGTTAAAAAAAGTCTTATTTGAAACAAAAGTCAAAAAAATGATATTATATCCAAGACAGTGTTAAATGCCGCAACTTTCACGTAATTTCTTAAGTTCGGATTAAAACGAATACCCTTGGATGACATTCTGCCCTGCTGGTATCTATCAAGATGAAGCATAGAAAATGTAATAGGTGACCGACCGACGGTGTACCTACTTGAAAAAAATAAATTAAAAGATTTTTTTTATCTTTATGAGACATTTCTTAACAATTCTAAGTAAAATACTCGCAGATAAATGTAATGTAATGGTTTTTTGCTTTACTTTTTCATTAAAGTTTTTACTTATTGAGAAAATAGAAACTGTAGCGAATCATCGAATAAGAAACGATGATGTAAAGATTTGATTGTATCGTATATAAGTTACTAGTATGGCGCCGTGGCTTCACTCGGATTTGGAAGGACCTGCATATATGCGTATCTACATTGTATTTTTTTAAGTAAAATAAAAATTAAAAAAATGCTTCACCTTTATACCGAATATAGCAGCATAGGCAGAAGGTACCTAGTTAATGCACTCTGTTTCCCACGCGGGGGAGTGAAATATTTAATAATTCATTTCCTCGCTCTCAGCATACAATTGCTCAAGAATTCAGTAAAAACGGAGTGACTTAACACTTGGCTCTCAGTTTCCCTCCGCGTACAATGCTACGTGCGGAATACAGCATGAAGCTATAACAAATCCAGGCAAATATCAAATCATTACTATAAAATATAAAGTCTAAGAACGACATTGACAAGCAAGGCCTTTTGACATGCTTAGCGCGTAGCTTTACAACCTTGGCTAAATTTAGGCTGTTTTCAAGTGCCATTCTTACAAACATCTTGCAATTTACTTTGTTAGGTACGTATAATGATGTATTCTTTTGAGAAAATGACAGTTGTTCATTTAATTGGAGTTTCTAGAAAAAAAAGAAGCAGAAGAAGAAGAATTGTGGCGCAGTAGCACGTTAACTGTATGGTTCTGGGTTTGTTTAACGTACGTTCAATATATAATTTCCATTTCTACATTCTGACAAGATCTGGCAAGAAAATAAATTCTTCTCGAATCTTTCTAGTCTTAATTCTAACGTACTCTTCCATGTTGTTAAAAGCGTTAAGCTGATTTTTGCCTGCCACGTCATAAATTTAATGCGAAATTTCAATCATTTGAAATGACATCATTATAACTTAGCTAACTGTCCATCTGTACCTACATATCGGTAATTTCGAAAGAATCGCACTACAGTGTAATATTCCTGCTAAGTACTGTTAGGCTTCGTCATACATTATACAGATCGCACCTCTAAACAAAGATGACCTAACTCAAAAAAATATTTTTTTAGTTTCACGCTATATCTCGCGTATAGCAGGGTCTGTATACGTATAATACAAACGTAGTAACGACTGAAATCGTCGTGCTTTATCTATCTTACAAGGAAATAAAAATATTTTGTCACCCTGAGTGGGTATCGAACCCATAACAGTCGTGTATACAGCATAGTAAGACAATACAACATCACAATCATTTTATTTTCGCAAAAATCCAAATTCTTTTATTTTTAATTTAGACTAATTCCAATCCAAGTGCATTAAATATGATTTTCAGGTGACGCATAATTCTGTTTTCTGGGTTATAGATATCGGAGTGATTTGTCACTGTTTACTTTCTATTTATGTGTAAAATAAAAAGCAAACATTCATTCATATCTATACAAAATCAATTTAATCACGACTTGTTCAAGTGTCGTGAAAGTAATTGAAGTGTTTGCGTCTAATCTTAATCAAAAAATTTTCTTTGATGCTCTACACATTATACATTCCGACATTCAGAATAAAAATATGCTGTTTTAGTTGAGCCAATATTAAACATATATAAGATTTGGCTTTTTTTAACTTTTTATTGTAAAAATGCACTGTTTTAATCATTATATAAATGTTATCATTTATGTTTATAATATATATACATAGGTAATCGAACCCACAACTGTAACATGGGAATATAGTTACACACTTGTGCCCCTAAGCCACGACGACCTCTAAATTATAATGATTAAATTTTGAACTAAATATTTCCTGGTTCTATAGTTTGTAATAATTGTGTCATCACATTATGATATCACATAGATAAATATCATGAGTAAGATACACGGAACAAAGTGAGAACAAAGAGTACGCGTTAAATTTGCAAAATTCTAAGAAGATGATGTTTTATTGCTTATTTACATAGATATGACGTTATATAGAGGTGTGGAAGGTGTACTAAGTTTTACATTCGATTGGTACATATATTTTTTATTTTAAACGCGACGGTTGTGGGTTCAATGCATCTGAAGGCATTAATTATATTCATTTTCTAGTAAGATAAGGTGCGGTGTTTAGTTTTGTCAATCAATACGCAGTGTCTCGAATTTCAGGCGGAAAACGGAGAATTTTAACACTAAGTTTCCTTAGCTTATTATTACCCTGACATACAACGCGAAGCCATACATACATCTTATTAGATAATACTGTACATAATTTTGTTAACTAGAAAAAAATATATAACTACATACAACACCTAATTATACATTAACAACATTGAATTAATTAATTATGTAAGATTTCTTTTTAGCGATTGAATGGGTAGATAGGTTGTTGTTGTTGTTGTCTTGTTTTTATTGATCTTTATGCGGTTTGTTAATTTTATTGGATTTAGCATTAGAGAATATCTTAATTTCATCGGAGTCTTGCATCTTGCATTTTTTTTTATTTAATTTTTTGAATATTATTTACTATATATTTTTTATATAGTGGAAAATAAGAAACAAAATTTATGTAGCATTATGGGTAAAATCACGTTAAATTCAAATTTTCTGTTACAATGAACCGCAAATATTAAACATTGTAGACTACCATTGTTCTTCAGTCAACTCTATATACTATTTAGGTATGAACCTACTACGATAAGAACTGCATATTTATTATACCGTGTAAATATTTCTTTATTATCCTGACAAAGTAGTTAGTTTAAGTTCAGCTTGATTTTTTTAGGGGAAATCGAAGCCACAACCATTACATTTACGCACTTTGCTACTGCGCCACGGTGGTTAATAATCGATTATTATTTTATTTGTTTCAGTTTCGTGTTTTCGTTCCCCATTTTTCGTCGAATCTCCGAAACAAAGCTAGTTGGCTGACGAAACTAAACTCTTTACAACAATGTGTTTTCTTTTCAATTTTATGTTAACATAGAAATTCAGAAAAGTTATGATATCAACCTATTGCACAATTAGTTCGAACACTAAAATATTAAATATTCAAGGCTCGTTGAAAATTTTATCTAATATTTATATATATATATAGCGTACGTATAGCAAAGTATCAAGATCTTTAAAACTTAGTGAGTACGAGTATAATAAAAAAATGTGAAAATTACCTTCTATATCAACATTTTCTCCGCCAGAGGACTCTGAAGCGTCATCTTCTATTTTCTTTTCTGTCACTATTTTCATACTGTTCTCACCGCAGTCGTTGTTTTGCGATCTCTTCTCCGTTACGGAGTGGAACTGTTGACAATGTTTGTGTGTTTTATATTTTTTACCATTATTATTAAACTAATATTGGAGATTATTTTAAGTTTTTGAATTTCTTAGAAATTTACGAAATATAATTATATTCTAGTGACGAGAGTTCTCTATTTACTCGCTTTAGAAAGGCACAGCGTGGCAAAAGAAAAAAAGGTGGAAACAAGAGTGACTTAACACTAAATTCTTTCTACAATACGCTGTTATACGGTAAAAAACGTGAAGCTGTAAATTTATTACTGTACATAAGCATGCAATGAAAATATTTCATCACAGCGATCGTCATTCTGAGATACAGTAATTTGTAATGTATAAATACTAGATAAAGGCTGCAGACAAACTCTACAAAATCACAAAGATCATAGACATGCATCACTCCTTGTATCATTATTTGTATTTATTTCGCTTTTATGAGAGAGACTTTTAAATATATTGAAATGTATTCCATTATATTATGTGTTCTCTTCTCGCTATAATAATAAAAACTAAATATGATGCAATTTAAGTACAAAAGATGTATATAGCTAACCGCAAATTAAAAACGAGATCCTTATGGTGATTAAGTCAGTTGTCTGTTATTACTCCGCTCCCCATTAAGACATTTCCGTTCATCACTTTCCGTCGAATCCTTGAAGCATTGCGTGTTGCAAACCCGTTGCCAGATATAGGAAATTCAAGTATGAAATATTTCATTCGTCGTGTGGAAATCGAATCCACAACCGTCGCGAATACAGTCTCACGTTTGTGCCCCTGCGTCACGACGGCCTCAAATACAAATATATTTTTATAAAAACCCAGTATTGTATACAAAAGCTGTTATTAAGCCGAAGTAAGTTAAATTCTTCTTTAAGTCTTATCCAGGTAGGTTTTGCGACATGACATTTGTGCGTAAACATGCGTTGTGAAATTTAAGACAGTGTTCCACTTGACTGTTAGTGCAGTGAAAAATATATATTTTTAATTTTCCGACGTTTTGCGAAGAAAAAAGCAATTTTATTTACTTCCAGTAAAATTTTTAATGTTTTGCTCCTAAATTACTGTATTAAATTAAACATATGTATATTCTTCAAATAAAGAAAAACAGCTTCACGGTTTCTCCTCATCCTCGCTGTTATGACCCTCGTCTTCCCGTCTAATTTTCGAGACATTTCACGTTGAGTCGCGGAACTCGGAAAGCAGCGCCGTTACTACTTTAATTGGACCAAGAAAATAAAAATAATACAAGGCTTCTCTCGAGTGAAGCCAGAAGCTGTTCCATAACCAACTTTAATTTGACAATTTATTCTAATCAATGTGCATACATTTGCCTAACAATTCACGTGAACTCGCATGCAACTGAAAACGTCTAACTAATAAAGCTTAATCGTCTTTTAATTAGTTTAATTCACAAACTGGTTACAACTGGTTGTGGTTTAACGTTTATATGTTTATTTATATGTATATATATTAGTTCTCATGACCCCATTTTATTTGATGTATCCCGCTTGACAGATGTAATTAGATATGATACCCGTATTTGTTTCAATGAATGATGTGTTTTATTAGGTATTTTAAAATTATGGCTTCAAACCCAGTAAATATATAATAGACTGTAAACGCAGATTTTTATTTCTTCGCTCTGGTAATCAGTCAAAGTGCGGTGTTGAGTTCCGCCTTCAATTCGGCGGGAAGTGGGGGACGGAAGTATCTTAATGGAAAGGGACTGCCTTAACAGTTAACACTCTGTCCCCAGATTGCCTCTGCCTACCATAGTTTAAACGTGAAGATAAGATGATAGAAAAAATATATAATAAAACATATTAACGAATGATACAAATTTTAAACTACAAATAAAATAAGTAAAAAAAATAAGGGGTAGTCTTTCCAAATAATTGCTTACTTTTAATTATTTTGTTTTGCTTCACGCTGAATCTGCGTATAGCGGAGAAGGCAATGGAAACCTAGTGTAAAGACACTGCATTTCTCACTCTCGAATTTCGAGACATAGTGTATTAAATGGCGGTGTCAGCGCTTAATCTTGTTAACAGAGAGGGCAAAAACAAGTAATTAGTATGTTATTTTATTTACATAATATTATTTTATAGTACACTCATAGCATCTCTTCTCTTTCCCTACACCACCGCACTAAAGTTATTTAGCAATATCTCAGGAAATGGCACCGGTTGAATAACACCGACATTGGCACAGTAATGTAAAGTTTTTGCTGTTTTATAATAATAATTTTAAAATATATATTTTACAGTTAATATTATCTTAGCTGTAAGTTGAGATTTGATTACTGTTTGAGGTATAAATAATAATTGGAAGAAAAAATAATCTATTAATTTTATATAATTGTTTAGTGAACGTAATGTTATTTAATACGAATTAGTATTAAAATTAGACCTATAATGATCTTATAGCCTCTAATTTAACAACACAAGAATATTTTTCTATTCGAACCAGTATGTAGTTTCTGAGATTAGAACAACTGAACAAACTCTTCTCTTTGATTACAGTAGTATTAGTAGTAATACATTATCATGATAAAGATAATTTTTGTGAGCGTAGTGCAGTGGGTAATATATTATGTATATTATATACGCGATGGTTTTGGGTTCAATTTTAAATCATAGATTTACTCTTACTGGCTCAGATATATAAATGAGACGCGAGAAGCCACAAAATATAAATAAGGAACTGATTTACTTTTTATTGTTTTAAAATATGAAAAAAAAAGATTTAATTAGAAGAACTTTAAATGATGTCAACAAGTACACAGTTTACTACTAAAGGCCGTTGCATTGAGAGACAATAAATGAATTATTTAGATACAATTTAATGCATATATACGTTACTATAAAAGACTAATGTATTATCGATGTTGTTACTGCTTTAATTTTTTTTTATATTTATCAGCTTCACTCGCTGTATTCCGCACACAGCAATGTAGGCAGAGGAAACCTAGTGTTAAGACACTCAGTTCCCCACTTTTTGTCTACTTTAAACTTAGTGTTAAAACATTCAGTTACCCACTTTTCCCCAAACAATCGAGATATTACAGATTGAGCGGCTTAACTCTACGTCGCGCTTCGCCTTACTTACGTTACTGAAGTGAGATAATTGAATATTTTTTCCTCCAAGTGGAATCGAAGCCACGTCCTTCACATTGGTCTAATATTATATTTGTATTTATTTATTTAGACCTAATTAATTATTTATTCCCTAACACCACAAAGCATCTGTTAATTGTACTAATTCATTTACATGTTTAGGCAACATTAGTTCGCTTGACTTAATTAGACAACTCTTGTATGCACAGTTAGTACATACTATACTATCCATATGTTTTCTGCATTCTGTATTTTTTTTAAGAAGGAAGAGTTAAATCACTCTGTTCATCAGTTATTATATAAAGACAATGAAATAAATGATATTAGGGAAAAGTTAAGATTCGAATTTTGCGAGAAACTTAATTCTGCCTATATATCTCGCTATAACTTCGTTACCCTATAGCATCAAAATTAAAAAAAGATCAGTCAAAAATTTATTAAACATCAACAACAAAAAATTGTCTAAATAAAATTTCAGGCCAGAACAGTCATGTCGTAACTAAACCAAACCACAAATAATAATAATATCCTAGTACCGGTATTTTGTCATTGATTTTGTCAAATAGTTGATGTCAAGTTCTTTTTGTTGTACAGTTTAGTAAAAGTTAGCCTTGGTCTGACCTTCTATAAAACGAGCCTAGGATTAGCTCATTCTATAGGTTATTATATATATTATATTAGACTCTACTTAATAAGATATAATTTACTTAAATTTATATTTCCATTTCTTCGCTCTGGTCTCGAGGCAAAGCGCGGCGTTGAGTTCTGCCACTCAACACGCAATGCCTCCAAAATTCGGCAGAAAGTGGGGAACGGAGTGTCTTACACTAGGTTCCCTCTGCCTACCCTGCTGTGTGCGGGATATAGCGTGAAGCTAATTTAATTTAATTTTTTTTTACTTAATAAGATCTTTGATTTTCGCGGTATTTACACAATTTAAATAGAATTTGGCATCAGATTGTGGCGTTGAGTTCCACCGCTCAACATACAATGCCTTTAGAATTCGGAGAAAAGTGAAGGTACGCAATGTCTTAACACTACTTTGCTAAATTCGATACAGCTATAAAAAAGAAAATAAGAAAAAAATAAAAGTGCGGGATACAGATATAAAAAGACAAGAAATAAATTATTTTACCAGATTGATCACGTATATTTAGTTTTATACATTTTTGGAAATCTGACGTTCAAATTTATATTTTTTTATTCTATTTCAATAAAATATAGATGAAGCCATTTCTAAAATTGGTTAACATATATTTTTACATTATAACGTTAGTGTAAATTTATATATTATTGATACAACGTGACTTGACACTAGACATTACTGTAGTTAAACGTCCAATATTATTTGCAGTTCAATTACTTTTAAGCTTTGCTTGTGTATTATATTTTGAGAGACATTATACTTTGTTTAGGAGGATAGGTCTAATGGACAAACATACAAACTTATGTATGTATCGTGTAGCACATTACTCTGATAGTATTTACAGTTTACGAAAACTGTTCAAAACTAGATTTTAAATGTGGAAATAAATTTGTGTTGATGCCATTGTGCTGGTCACGATTCGTTGTCCGTCCTGACATCATATTCTTGTATGAGAAAAAATCTTATGGGCGCAATTTGACAGATAAATAATATTAATGCTGTCATTGTTTCTTTCCTATAAAATATTTAAAAAAACGGACTGAGACCACTATAATTTGAATCCACCCTTTTTTATTTCCTCCTTCTGGTGGACTTAGCACGCCATGGCCGTATGCCATTTAACACGCAATTTTTCGAAACGGGACACGGAACGGAATGTCTTAGGTCTCAGTTTTATTTGTCTCCAACCAAATATCAATATATTTAAAGCTTAAAAAACCTAAAAGAAAATGTAAAGCTATTTCATAATTTAAATTATTCTGACGAAATATGTAATACATATTTCGTCAGAATTATTATTATTGTAAGGAATTTATTAATACTGTATTCACCAACACTGATTCCTTGTTGACTTTTTTGCGTTAGTTTTCTATTTAGATAAAAGATTTGAACCTGGTTCATATCGTTTAATGTTCCAGCAACTGCATTACTTATTTGCTACGTGCACTGAGGACAATACAGTTCTTGAATACAATTTGTCTTCTTTTGTTTTCACAAAATCCAAACAAGTAGCAATGTGATCGTATTAGCACAGCAAGGGATTTGTATTTATTACAACTATGAAATGCATAAAAATGGCAATATAGAGTTAGACGATAGTTGTGGGTTCGATTATTGATATAGAAAATTTATATTTTTTTTTCTTGATAGAGAAAATAG
Source organism: Heliconius charithonia (assembly GCA_030704555.1). Taxonomy (NCBI): domain Eukaryota; kingdom Metazoa; phylum Arthropoda; class Insecta; order Lepidoptera; family Nymphalidae; genus Heliconius; species Heliconius charithonia. The sequence continues at coordinate 15,733,137 of CM060815.1, forward strand.
ATTGACAGGTTCCGCCAATAACGTGGTTTAAATGGAAAATAGAGAAAATGATGTCATATTTCCATACTTTTTTTTATATTTTAGCTTCACGCTGCGTCACACATACAAAGCAGAGTATTCAAAGGGAACCTGGGAACCTAATGTTAAGATACTCGACAGACGAACGCTCGTATCCTTGCGCCACGGCCTCAGTCTATACTCTCGCCTTTGACATATTTTTTTAATAAACTTACCGGCTTACTAAACAACAACATTTTAGACACACGCCTTAAATTTTGATAGTCCCTCACAGCACAATCACATTCTTCCTCGTCAGAACAGTTCATACTATAAACGTGTCGACGCATGTCAATTAAAAGGCCAAATCAAAAATAATATATAAAACTCGCAATTTAAGTTTAAGTTGAAAAGTTTAAACAAACAAAAAAATTATTCACTTAAAAAATTTAAGTTTAAAATCGATTATATGTTTTATTTAATTGTAGTCGCGCTATAAGTCTAGACGACCGATCACTCAGGTGTATTGTCGTAAACTAATAGTAAGAACAGATTTTGCATTAGGAAATCAACACTTGTTAAACAATGAGAGTATTTTTAACCGACTTCCAAAAAAAGGGCTGAATTCAATTGTATGTGTGTTACGTGAATCGATTTTGATTATTTTTGTTTGGCTTAGTAGATCGTATATATGTTACCAATAGATTTTATGAAAATTGATTTTGGGTTTTTTTGAAAAGCCCTAAATCAATTTTGTCTCTGCCCTAAATCAATCTGTAAATTAAAAAATATAATATATATAGATGACGTTTTGGTTTATGATTTTGTTTTATATTTTTTTTTGGTCTTCTTACCTTTTCTGGTACATGATAAAGAAATTTTCAGTTGAAAAAAAATAATGTTTCGTGCCTTAAGTTTAAGAGAGCACATTTTGCTCAGTTGCAATTCCGCCACGCCGGCCTCTGTTCAGATACTTTCTACAAACTTTGTATGTACAATGCGAAGTCAACACAATTTGTAACAAAAAAAATGCCTCAATTTTATAGTATTTGAAAGTTTTGATTAAAACTTCTTATAATGTCAAAATTCGATCTAGTTAAAATATTGACAATTTGTTTTGGGAATTTAAAGCAAAAGTAAATAGGCAAAATTTTCACTTACTTATTTCTTATGCAATAGGGTAGAAAGACAGAACCGCTTATTACGACACTACCATATATTTCTAGCTTCACACTGTATCCCACCTGGAAGATCTAGCATTATGACAAATCGTTTTTATTAAGACATTTTCGTTCCTCACTTTCCACTGCGGAATTCAACGTCGCGCTTACCTTACTACCTGAGCGAGGAAATGAAAGTATTAAATATTTCATATCCTCGAGTAGAAATCGTACCCACAATCTGTCTGTATTTACAGTCGCACACTAGTGCCCCTGCGCCACGACTGGCCTCACTATCGTTACATTGTTCATCTATATAAAAATTATTGTAAAAAAGTTTTAAATAATCATAAATGGCGGAATATAACGCCGTGCGTTTCTAAACACGTAACCCATTTAACGCTGACTATTTACTCGTACATTCATACTAATTTGCATATCATTAATATTTCTAATTGTTAATTTTTGGTCTTTAAGGTGTCATTGCTATTGTCAATAAAACCCAGTGATATAGCTTTTAGATTTTCACTTAATATCTAAATTGTCATAACATTTAAATATATTTACATTAAGAAGGTTGATTTGAACTTTGTAAAATGATAATAAAACATGAATATTAACAATATGAAGACGAGACGTCTCATGCGATGTACAATTTCTGCATACTTTGTGATATCTTGCTAACTAACCTTGAAATATATTTTATTATTTCCTTATTGCTTCTAAATAGTGAATATTATTTGCTTATAAGTAAATTTCGAATTTGAATATATGATATTATAAATGTTTTTTTTATTTACATTTTGTTGTATTAATGTTAGTGATAATAATTGAAGATGCGTTACTTTATTTATTTGAGACGTTTTCGTCTTTTCCGATAATTTAATTATTTTCACTCACTTTAATTATTACTTCTTAGTGCTCCCCTACACTTCCTTACCTACATGACATATTTGCCAAATATCTACTTTGTAAGTCCGGTAAATATAGATGTATATGCTGATTGCTGTATATTGCTCAATCTAGCACACAGCAGGGAACCTAGTGTTAAGACACTCCATCCCCCACTTTCCGCCGAGTTCTGGAGGCATTGAATGTTGAGTGGTGAGACTCAACGCCACCTTTTGTTTCGACACCAGAGCGAAGAAACAGCAATATAAATTTCAATAAATATTTCATTTCCTCGAGTGGGATCGACCCCACAATCTGTCGCGTTTACAGTCACATTTTGCGCCACTGCGCCACGGCTGGCTCAATTAATGATATATATGTATTCGCTAATAATCTCTTAAGATTTAAGAGCTAAGACTTTGGACCCTTACTAAGTATATAACATATATGATAAATTTAATTGTTACTTTTTATTTTAAAAAATCATTCCTAGTACAGTAGAAACGTATATAATTATAGAACACAATAGAACTAGAAAGTTGAAATTACATACAAATTTTACATGACTTTTTTACACACATCTCGGTATTAAATACCAAGGTATTGATAGGAGAACGGAGAGTCTTCTCTTTCTTTCGTCTCTATATATATGCTTCCTAAATCATAATTATTCAACATATGTATATTATATGTACATAATTTTATGTATAAGACACGTGCTTAATCAATTCAAATACTATGTAGTCCTTATCAGGATTAACTATGTGATGTCCGCAAACGTCATCGCCGTCAACTTAGTAAAGTTGTTTTATTTATAATACTTCAAATACTTGAAATAAGGAAATAGGATAGAATAATTTATTTTAGCGATTTGGTTTTTTATTGTTTAAAAAATTAAAAAAATAAATCAGCTTCATTGCGTGTTGAGTGGCGGAACTCAACGCCGCGCTTTGTCTCGACACCAGAATATTACTTTTCTGCTCTATATAGTCTACTATCGTTTCGTTCGTTTTTTCTGTTATTATTATTGTTTAGTCGTTTGCTTATACAAATTACAAAGTTGAGTTACGCAAATTAATAAAAATGTTTATAATGGGTGGAAAATTATAAGCGAAGTGTCAATTCACTATGTTTTCTATACTACATATGTAGAAGTACATATTACGAAGATTTACAAAACTTATTAACAGTATATTATCTAAAAATCGATTTTTATATGAAGTTAGTTACGTCAACCGGATTTGAACCCGTACTGTCTTTTACAAAATAAAATACCATTATTTTTCTCACTAAGGTCACTCCACATGTATCATTGTTACGCTCTATTGAAGCGACACAATGGATAAAAATCATAGATTTTCACAGATTATTATGTTGTCTTATTATCCTGATTCACGGCACTTTGTAATTTTATATTATTATGTAAATAATTTAATCTTGACTTAGATTTAGTAAGAAACGTGACTTTTATAAGCTTGTTATTTCATGATGACTATCTCGCCTGCGGCTTCGCCCGCATGGCTCAGTGGAAATAACTGAGCTAACATGATAAAATATAACCTTAATCGAAAAATAATTGATCTTACTCGAAAATAATTATATAATTTAATTTTTTTTTTATATTTTTAAAAATATATATATAAAAAAAATAAAGTAGTGGGATTAAATTCGCGCCTTCTGTCCAAACGCTCTCACCAAGTTACGTTGTTTATTGGTCGGAGCGCTTTCAAGAGGTTAAAAGGGGAAAAAAACACGAAAAATAAAGAATCTTTTAATTGATACCAGTAGTTTCTAAAATTAGTGCTCTGGACCAAACAACTTCTTCAGCCTTATAATAATATTATTACAGAAATTGATCAAAATCTCATCTCTCAATCTCAGAGATGAGATTTTGTATCTTTTTACCTTAAAGTATCATCTACATATCGCACCTTTAAAATGCTTGTGACCTGATCAAAAAAACCATGACTTTAGTTTTTGTCGGAAATTGACGTTCTTCCCGACTTATGTGAAGTGAGCCAAGTGTCTTAATTCTAAGTTCTCTCTGCCATTTCTGACAAAAGCTAAAACCATGGTTTTTTGATTAGGTCGCTATAATTTTAAAGGTGCAATATGTAAATGTGTGTCGAATTATTAATTAATAAGTTTTTGAATTTACTAATGTTAAAAATATTTTTTTTTACAACTGAGGAGAGTGAATTATTAATTTTTTTACTACTCAACATGTAATGTCTTAAAAACTCTACAGTACATGCAAAAAGGAGTGTCTTAATAATATGTTCCTTCTGCCTACATTGTTAGGTAGCAAAATATAAATCGAAACTCTACTTACAATGTCACAAAAAAATAACAATTTCGACTAAAGAATGTTAGTGAATCACATAAACTTTGTATAATATATACGCATTGAAATATAATTCGGGAACATTGAGTCATAGTGTCTCTTAACTCGTGCGTTTACAGTTATGGCTTGCACGCGGATGTTGCATACAATTAAATTTTACAACCAAATTTATTATGATTAATATAGATCCAAATATATTTTTTAATGTTATTCGTTTCTTGTATGCAACGGAGTATCTTGGCACTATAATCTAAGAAAAGGCTTAACCGATTTATGTCCAAAGATGTATTGCATGCGACCCATATTGCCACTACGTAGTGTTTTACTGAGTTGACTGAAACTCGATTTAAATTCATGGATATTGTCTTCAAAATGATAGTGTTATAAGTAGACACAAGTAAGTTACATAAAAAAAAATATTTTTACAGTACAAGCGGGCGAAGACGCGAACGGGTCGCCAGTTTAAACAAAATGGTTACCATATAAGTGTCTTATTTTATCGCGCAAAAAGTTAAATACAAATATAGACTATTATGTCAGTATTATATTAGTCAGTAATTTCTCGAATGCTGTGTAATCAGTTACTTAGAATTATTACGAAAACAATACCTATCATATATCAAAGAACGTTATAACTTTTGTAAATATAAATAATTTTTAATAATTTCATACTTTTAACCTACTATACCTATACTTCATAGGTAGAGGGAACCTTCTAATACTTGTAAGACCGTGTTCGCTACTTTCAATTGTCAATATATTGCATGACGGAATTTTTTGAAGTCGATTAAAAAAGCTTATTTGAAATAGTTTTTCAGGAATCCAGAGAATGAAGGGAAATCGAAACTACAACCATCACATCTAATGAGTAGACCCATAGACGGCATTAGTAGAATAAAATGCCTATATTTATTATCAAAACCAATTTAAATTAAACGAGGTAATGCATTTTATTCAACTTAATAACGCTATAACGCTACTTTACAAGACTGGGTGACCTTTCTCGATGTTGTGAAATATTTTGTAACTAAAAGACGGCTTTGACGATGTGTACTTGTATTTAATAATATAATGTCAGTGAGATAATTAAAATAGAAAATGTTTTAGTAGATATGCCATAATTGAAAACAGTCCTTCGAAATATTGTATTTTTATTGGAAATTATTCTTTGGAAATCGAATTCGAATCGAAATGGTATTATTATGAAACATAATTATAACTTTTTAATTATGTCAATATTTTCCATCTGATCATGTTTCAAATAATAATAGTATTTCCTTTTTGAAAATCCTGTGGTCAGAGTCGTGGGGCAGGGGCAGAAGCGTGCGAGTGTAAACGCGATAGATCGTGGGTTCGATTTCCACTCGAGTATATGAAATATTTAATACTTTCATTTCCTCCTTGTATTAACGAGGCAATCGTTGCGCGCCACATACAGTCGCTTCGCCACTTAAAACACACGTGATAATTAAAAAGATAAAAATATATACATTTAAAGAATTTTAAGATATGCTTATTTTTAAAATATAAACACAATTGTTAAGTTAATTTTTTACGCTTAAATATAAAACTGGTTTCATTTTCATCCACTATAATACGGTCAACAAATTTTGGCCTACTCGAACGTAGCTGTAGATAGCTGCGCAGATTTGATTTTACAAATTTTTAATCTGGATAATTTTCTTCCTGAGTGAACAATGCACAAAAGTTCAGACAACCTAACTTCATGGGGGTCACGACTCGTCAACCGTACTGTATAGTATACGATAGCTATCCAACCACCTGGTCCAGTCGCAGGATGTCGATAATTGCGTACAACAACACGTCCGCTCAGCACATGTTCACAAAAAACTTTGTACGGCTTCCATTTTAGTTATTTTCGTTTTGAAGTCTTTGTTATTTTTAAACAGGCTAGTTTTTTAGGTTACTGAAAACCTCTTTATTATGTGAAATTAAATGAGGTTTACTTATTTAAGTATATATTTTAATTTATAAATATTTTTTTTCTTACTTTTGCCTATATTTTGCATCATGTACGTTACTACTTTCTTTAATATGTGAAATTTATTCTTTACAACCTTATAAAAAAATCAACTAACATCAACATTTTAAAACCTATAAGAACTAATTAGTATTGATCAAAACGTATTAAAAACAACAACAACAACAAAGTTAAAAAAGTAGTATCTAAATGTCAATACATCCTGTTAGTTTATTTTAGCTTCTTATGACAATCGTTAATGAATACTTGAAAATCTTGTATTTAGGTCCATATAGGTCTAGAATTGTATTTTATACAATGCTATAAACAGTGTTTTTTGTATATTTTGTGTTGATTAAAATAACTGTTTGGTCGCAGTGGTTGTCACTTAAGTAACTGTCTCGATGGTTTTGGATTCTATTCTAATTGAGAATTGTTATATTTAAATTATTTTCATTTACAAAACGTGGTAAACGGAGTATTTTAACACTACGTTCTCTCTACCTATCCTGCTATGCGGGAAAAATATAAAGTCGTTTTTTTGATTAACACTGTATTCCACACATAGCAGGGTAGGTTCTCCCAAGTTTGAGACAATGTTGGTAAGATGCGTCTGTACATGGTCATGATTGGCTCGCTAGATCCTTTTGTTTCTGCCTCATGTGATATAAACTGTAATGTATGAAGTAAAAATTAAATTATTTTTTAAAAGTCCAAAAGGCGGTTCAACAATCCCCTAATAAAAAAATAAAATTATCAAAACATAACTATTATTAACAGGATATCTTATTATTGAATACAAATTTGTTTTGATGCTTAATATAATAATACCATGATGTCATTTTAGATTTGGTTTTTATTTTATTTCGTACGTTGGAAGAAAAAGGAACTTAGTGAAAAATCGCTCAGCCTTTAAGTTGCAGTAAGAATATTAGAAGATTTTTTTTATTAAACATTTTAAAGCTTTGGCGTAATATAAAATCGAATCTACGATATTCGCAATAAGAAACACTGCTACATATTGAATAAATATACAAGTAAGTAAAAAATACTATAGAACAGGACGCGTGTAACCGCTTCCCATAATAGCTTCCTATGGATATTCTCACGCGACTCGAGATGATATTACTTTATGGTTTTGAAAAAAATCTTATGTAAAATGATATTTTCCTTAACGATACCTGCATGCAGAAGGGATTTGGAATTTTTAAAGTGTATTTTAAATGTGGTCATATTTTGGTTTCATTTTTATGTTTCACATGTCTTAAGATGACCAAATATACTTATATCTATTGTCAAGGATAGTTACAAGATCATAAAACAATGGATCATAAAAAATTAAAATCGGTTAAGTGACTTAAAAAACCGTTATTAGAAATGAGCTATACATTAAAATTATAATAACTTAGTATTACTTAAATAAAAAAAAGTTATTTATCAATATTATATTTTAATAATATAACTTATATTTACATAAAATTTTAAACAAATTTTAAGTGATGCTGAGCGCCACTGGCCTGTCTGTAAGCAATAAATTGAAAAATAAGTCATTTTTATTTTTTCGCAACAAAGCAAAGTGCGCTGTTGAGTGCATCCACTCAACCTAAAATGCCTCAAAAATTGGATAGTCTGCGGGGGAAGGAGTGTCTTAAGTCCTGGTTCCCACTGCCTATTTTTCACAATAATATATTTCGTTTTTATACGGAACACAAAATGAAGCTAAAAAATAAGTAATTCTATAATAATATTTTTATTACAATACTAAATAAAAAAGCTCAGCCTTAAAATAATTTATTCACAAAAAAATTCATTGAACGAAACATTTTATTATTATAAAGACATTTTTTTAATTTAAACTTTTTAGTAGCGACTTTAATAATTTTCAACAGTTGACCTTCACCTCGTTTTCTTAAGGTCGTTTCCGTATTTTTGTCAATTTACACTTTAATTGAGATTCCATTGTCTCAATAGTTTCCTTGGTTACTTTTTAAAGTAACATATAAAAATATTTTTGGAAACAGCTTCACGCTGTATCCTACATGTAGCAAGGTAGGCCAAAGGGAGCCTAGTGTTAAGCCGCTGAAGACTGCTGAAGACCGGAAGCTCCGCTTCCCAATTTCCATCGAATGCTGGAGGCTATATGTGTTAAGTGGCGGAACTTAACACCGCGCTGTGTCTTGATATCATAGTGAGAAATTAAATATTTAATTTCCTCCAGTGGCTTCTTTGAGACAATACCTTGGCGCTAATATTGAGTATAATATGTATATCTGCTCCTAAATAGTCTATTTCCTCAAGTTTGTGGAATATCAGCAATTGGAGTTAATGGGCATTGCGGTAGAGAGAATACATAGAACAATAAGCGTCAAGTAAATGCCATCGTCATATAACAAATAGCATTTATTTGCACAATGTACTTTTAATATAGTAAAAGTATATTTTAAAAATATTTTGTTGTATATATAATTTATCACACAAAAGTTCTGATTCTCAAGCAGTTGGAAATAACTCATGTTAATTGAAATGAAAATAATTCATGTTATTTTCATTTTCTTTCCTCTCACTTCCAAGATAAGGCACAGCGTTAATTTCTACCTTTTGTGTGTTCTCACGTATAGCGTAAAGGAGAAAAAAATAATGATTTACATGAATTACAATTAGGAAATAATTTCTATTTAAAAAAACTATTAACATTCTGTTAAAAAAGTGGGGCGAAGACAAAATGAGAAATATCATTTAATAAAGAAATAAGCTCATGCACACATGCCATATCTGTGTCAATCCTCTCAGATCTAACCTTGTTAGTTCGTAACTGTTCGATCATATATCACGATTGTGACATCTAACTTGATGGAACTGTGGAAGTTTTGCGCTAAGAATCATAAAAGTTAAAAAAAAGTTTTTAACATAGTAAAAATGAAAAAGTTAATTATTTATATTAGGGATCGTAGTAACCTAGTGTTAAAGCACTCCGTTCCCATTAAGATACTCCTGTCGCCGAATTATGGAGCAAAAACTCAGAGTCTTGCTTTGTCTACTTACCAAAGCGAGGAATTACAAATAATTTACTCAAGTGAGAATGAAACCAACGATCGTCACGTTCATAATCAAACGATGTGCCACTGCACCACGTCGGCTTAAATAGATTTAATATATTTTCATTTGTCAATATTACAAATATGAGAAAAATATTGGCAATGGCAACAAAATCAATAAGTAAATACACTTTTCTTTATAGTCACGATATGAGACACGAGTCACGTATGCAATTTACTGTGTAAAACTCGTGGATGGAGTAAATGAAAAAAAATTGTAACTATTATTTGTTAAAGCGATATATTATAATTTTGTATCTTACTAATACTAATACAAATATTTTTAAGTTTTTTGTTTTGTCTATTTATCATTAGTTAACTATATACAGTTGACGGCAAATTAAATGAGAAATTTATGTTCATTTTTAAACTTTTATCCTAAACATAGCGATGATCAGTTTAATTTGTTATCATTAACTAATAATATAAAATAAAAAATAATTTTTTGCTCGTCCAAAAAGTCTTTATTTTTGTAGTCGACTGTAGGTACATCTGTGCAAGTATAATAACAACCTATGCAGGTTGTTATTATATTTTTATAAAAAACTTTAGTGTTAAAACATTCCTTTTGAGACATTGCGTTTTGAGTGGCGTAACTTAACGCAACGATTCATCTAAAAAGCGGAAAATGAAAACAGTAATCAATTTAGATTAGAACTAACTACCATAGCGTTCAAAATATGTTCCCACATAAGTACCTACTTAAAATCAATAAAGTATAAACATCTTTTAACTTATTACAATTTTCTATTTTAAAAACACTTTAAAGCATGTACTAACAAAAATGACGCTTACGTTATATTTACACTGCAATCAAGAAATTACTGACTAATATAATATTGACATATTAATCTATTTTTAGTTTAGCGAATACAACGATATTGTTCATTTTTCATTATTTTGTAACTTTTCCCATTATGATATATATTTTTATTTTTATATTCCTTCTGCTCCTTTTTCTTATGGTTCATATAGTGCAATAATGATGATGATGAAAAAAAAAGGAGATATCCTTTTTTTAAAAATAGTTCAATATATCAATGTATGCGTATAAACTATTTACAATGTTCTATTGAATCTACTGCAATATTATATATGCTTAGACCCTCCGTTCTCCACTTTCCGTCCAATTTTCTAGAGAGTTAAGTGTCCGAACGCAACACCACGCTTTGTCTTGTTATCAGAGCGAATTATTAATAATATTAAAGTAATTATTAATGCCAGAGAACGAATTGACGCGTACAAAACGCCATATGTATGCAAAAGTGTAGGTACATACCTATTATATTTATTTTAATTTTCAATGTATTTTATGCGTTATTTTTTAAAATTATATATTTTTTGCTATCCTTCAATATAAACTATAACTACCAAATTTCATACTTCTTCAGCACAATTTTCTTAAAAATGTATACAACTTGACAAAAACTATGATCAAATTAATTATTAATATAGAATATTTTATTGCTAATATTTTCAGTGGAGAGCGGTGTGGGTTTTCTATATTATTATAATATTTAGGCTTAAAAACTTAATAAAAAGTAAAAAAATATATAGTATGATTCATACATTTAAAAAGAAAAATGGACATCACAGAAACATCACTTGCGCGTATAACTTACTTGCGTATATGATTAAAACACGTTGGTTTTTTTTATTTTAAAAACAATCTCCATTTAAATTGTTATACGAGACGACTTATTAATATTTACGATTTGTTTTTATGTAAACCATTCTTTAAGTGATTGTAGTTCCGCGTTATATTAAATGAAATGGCGGGTGAGAATCTTGTCATAATAAAATTTGATTACTGTCATTTGACTGACTCGAGTACGGTGTTGAGTACACTATGTATTTAACATCCTACGTCAGACAATGATTGTATTATTCGTTCTGGTAACAAGACAAAGTGCGGCGTTGAGTTCCGGTATTCAACACGCAATATTACAAAATTAGGCGGAATGTGGAAAGTGGAGTGTCTTAACTTTAAGTTCGTTCTTCAGTCAGAGGCTATATACTATGCTAATAAAATAGATAATTAAAACATTGAATGCAATCTCTACTATATAATGTATTTGTAAATAATATAGTTTTCTTATAACTTCTGAGTTATTTTTTGTTGTTGTTGTTCTTTCTGTTTCAATGTCTCGTTGAATTCTTAAGAAATTTTATCATACTTGGTGTTTAGAATTTTATTATATATCTGTTTCAATCCTGGTCTACTCTGATAACAATTTCTTTCTACTTTTACAAAATTAGTTCTATAGAACCTTTACTTTGTGAAGTTCAAATACGTTTCTGAAATAATATATTATTTTCTTTTTTCAACATTTATAATATGAACAGGGTCTCCCATATCACCTTGCCAATGAACTGTGGTCTTTAACATTCTGAAACCGGTTATAAATGATAAAAATTATATTATTTTTTTTTTCACATTAGTTGTTGATTTTTCAATTTTGTTATGTTGTCATTATTATTTTATAGGTCACTATTATTTAGTTAACCTTCACAGATAATAAATTTGTCAATAAAATATAACATTTTTAACAATTACTAAAATTTAATTATCAAAGGTTCAATGTAAAAAAAATTATAGGGCAGTGAAACAACTGAACTACAATGTAAGATTTCTTATATATTTCTTATTTTAGGACAAGGCTATTTATAAATATTTGAGTATTAAATTGTATTTTTGAGAATAATTCCTGCTTTAGAACATAATTTTGAGCAGTATTTTTTTCAGATTTGTATGAGATTAATCATGCATAGGTAATTTATGTAATTTTACTTTATTAAAGGATTTTCGTATTCCTACATCGGGTGAGGCAGAAGAAACATAATGTTAAGACCATTATTTTCTCCATTTTAATCCTTAATTTCGGGAAATGCTGTTTTGAGTGGCCAAAAAACTCTTAAAAAAGGCCAAAGAGGTCTCAACTCTATTTAAATATAATCATTCCCTCATAATTGGCATTGAACCCATAACTTTCACGAGTGTAATCAGAAACTATTCCACTCCGCCTTTTGTTTATTATCGAATCATACATTTCTTATATAATTAAAGTAATAATATCGAGTAATGAACAAGCACTACACGTAATAATAATTTTTCAAGTGTTTTACAAATACCTGTTATATTACAGAAATATCTCTATAACACTAAAATATAATCTACTACAATAACGATTAATCCTTCATTGAGTTCAATGGTTTTAATCTAGAATGTTCTTTACGAATCATCTGACTTATTCAATATTTTTAGTAATTACGAAGAAGAATAAAAGAAATAAAGAAACAGACAGAGACCAGAACGCAGTGTTTTACTTTAAACGTGATGATTCATTTTCCCACGCTGCTGGCTAGACAAAGCACAGCGTTGAGTTTCAACAACCTGCTACGCAGTGTCTTAAATTCAGGCGAAATAGGTACACTAGCTAACCGCTATCAAAATCACTAATCATTTCTTTAAATATATTTATTTTTTTAATCAAATCGTCGGCTTAGAGTGACTTTTAAAAGCGTGTTTTGTCAGGAGAGTCAAAAAACGCCTAAAAAACTATCAGTTTACATATATTATCAGAAGGTTTAAATTTTTAAAGGTCGATTTTATGTTTTTTTAAATATTTTCGAATGGTATAAAATATAAATAACGAAAAAACTAAAAAATATGTATTTAGCAGATTTACACTCTTAACCGACGAAATGATATACCCAGTTATTTATAATCATAATAATAAAGTTTATTTCAGACTTTTCATACGAGTCCATACGACTACTACTTAACATTTTTATCGTTTTTTTATTCAACATAAATAAAAATATACCTATATTTTTTGTTTTGTTGCCAAGCAATTTTTTCAAGTACATTTTTATAAATGTGACAAGAATCTTACGAAGGTCGATCGTCAATACAATATTTACAGAGAATGTTTATTGTATCAACATATCTGTTACTGTAACCTTAAACATATTTTACTACCCAAATTGATATAATATGTTATTTTAATGGAGAAAAAAGGAAGATTCGGTTATTTTTAATTGGATATCAATATTCACTTTACTTTTACAAATAAAGCGAGACAGTATATTCGGCGTCACAACAAGTAATGTCCCGAATTTGAATAAAAAGCAGAGAATGGAGTGTTATAACATTAACTTCCTTCTCTCTTGCTATTAGCAGGATAAAGATATTAAAAAAATATTAAAAACAGATTTAAAAAAGATAAGTAACATTTAAATTATATATGTATGTAAATATAAACCTATTAATTGTAGAGACTAACAGGAAAATATTTAATATATTCATAGCTGTAAAAATGCACATAACGTAAAGTTTAGACCAATGTTAAAATTATTCCGATATAGTCACGTCACTGGTATTTTACTCTACTGTTATGACGCTATATAAAATAGTTGTAAGTTTTTTCAAGAAAATCCCCATTTACAAACTGAGTAGTATATTCATTGTTCCTTTTAAGAAAAATATTTTATATATTTAATACATTTAAATTAATTCCTTGGATTTAACCATCAGGCATATAAATGATTGTGTGAGTTAGGTTAGACGAAAACTATTAACATCCTTTGTATGACCGTACGGATGCCCACCGCGTTGTAGGGTGAGAAGATCGAGATATTCCCAGGGACCATACAAGTGTATCTTAAGGGGCTTCTTTAAAATGCGTATATGAGCTTGCTTCTACTGTCCTAGCTCATTTTTCTATCTAACTGAATTAAAAATTGATTACTTGGGTACGAGGGGTTCGTACTATTATCTGCGAAATACCGTGAAAATCGTATTTTGTTGTATGGAAACTCCCTTAGTTTTATTTTATTTTATTTTGTTTTTTTTGTGCAACAGAAATGCATCATCTGTGTAAATTTAAATTGTTTGTCATGATTCCTGAGATATCGCCTAGTAACAGACAGACAGCGGAGTCTTAGTAGTAGGGACAGCCCTAAAAATATAATTTGGCTCTCTATATATAAATTAATGTGATCAGATACATTTTACAGCTTAATACTTAAGACTACCATTTTAAAACATCAGTAATTCACCGTTCACCTAAAATATTATGTACATATAATAAAAGCGAAAAAATAAAGAAAAATAAATATTCCAAGAACTGATACTTTTAAATGCATTTACAAAGATACATTGTACGTAGCTGAGATTAAGAACTACCTAGCCTTCTATACCTGCGATTTTATTTTGTTTTATTTGGGCCTGTTGAGAATTTAAAATCTATATACAAAATCTTGTTTTGTTTAAGAATTTTATAGTCACGAGTAATAAGAAATTATTAATTATTTTATGTTTTAGTAATAAAATTAATAAATACATATCAATTACAAATAGGGAACCGAAAAAATCTGCATTATCAAATGGCTACATTAGGAGAGGTGCCTCGGTTTTAATTACATTATGTTGGAGATATTGATGGCGATGGCTCTTTACTGTAATTGTAAGATTACTTCTTACAGACTTAAATGCTATAAAAGTTATGAAAATAGATGCAAAAATTTTGACTTTGCTACCGAAAATAACTTCAACAGCCACGAACAGCGCACTGGTCTACAATTTTTATTGAATATTTTTATAACTGATTGTTATTTTAGTCGACTTATTTTCGTTGCATATATTATTTTAAATTATTTAACATATACAGCCATTAAGTCTTAAAAATATAATTTTTGTTCATTTACAAATATAGCGCGCACTAAATTAGCTTTCACAACTTAAATATTGTTAATGTAGGTCATACGTGTATATTTTTTTTCATCTCAAGCAATTCTTGTAACTTGATTCATTGAATATTTACTTATAATCGAGATCTGATGAGTCAACTACAATGTTATCAGAAAGCGTTTCTGTTAAATAATCATATTTTTGTATAACCCAGTTAGTCATATTTTTTAACTTTTATTTATATAGATTATTATTAATTCTTTGAAGTAAGTCGTGTCGCGACTGAAAACGCGACAGATTGTGGGTTCGATTCCCACTTGAGAAAATTAAATATTTTATATTTTCATTCCCTGTCACTGGTAACGAGGCAAAGCGCGGCATTGAGTTCCGCCACTCAACATGCAATGCTCCCAGAATTCGGTATATTTAAACAACATTTTTTAGATCTCTCGAACATACTTAGTCTTTACATAAAAATTATAATTAATAAATATAAATTTTTGTATGCCTTTTTTTTAGCTATTGCAAAAGAAAAGAAAATTAGTTTATATTACACAATAGTAACGTAATTTTGAATAATAATTTAAAAAATAATTCGCTGTTCCTAAGGTAACTAGAGTAATGTAACGCGAATGCCGTAAGTAAGCCATTATGTAAAACAATATTGCTTTGTACTTGAATTTAAACTGCAAGGTTTTTGCTCGTATTTTGTTCGAATAAATGTTAACATTCCTTAAGATATTATTTTACTATCCTGTGTTTGCATTATACATTTTAAGTATATAACAAATGTTTAAAAAGGAACTATTTATTTTTCTTAAACAATAAGTTATTTAATGTCTTATTTTGTTGTCTTTACTCTGTATGCCACATATAGCAGAGTATGTAGATGGAATCAGAAACGAAAGTGGGCAACGGAGTGTTGAGACATTCCGTTCTTTACATTCCAATTAATTTTCGAGACATTGCCTGTCGAATAACGGAACTCAAAGCCGCGTAGAAAGCTCTATCTTAACCAGAAACTTTTGTTCTAACAATACAAAATCACCATTCATTTTCATTAAATTCCTTAAAACAGTTAACAGAATTCGTTCTCACAAATTTTATAATACTTTCTCATCACGTGTAAAGCAAAAAAAAAAAAAAACAAAAGCCGAACTCTATACCTGGCTCTGCATTAAGCGATTTCAATTTCCAAGTGCAGCAGTGAATAGTGATTGTTTCCTTTACCTCTTTATGGGCGACATAAAAAACAGACGTTACTCATTCATTTTGTTAATCCTACATATTATTATTTTATTAGTCACCCAGACGTGCAAGCATTGACCTAATATTAACTTAGAGAGTAGAAATCATTGTACGTGACTAAAATATTAATTAGTACAATTTTCTATTTAAATATGTAACACTTTTGAATTGACTCATAAATCAATTAATTTAGTATACTTGTATGTTTTATAAAGCTAAAAATAATTACTCGGTTTATGTAAAACTATCATATGTAACTAGATATATTGCAGTTTACTGCACTTTTGTTTATTAGGCTGAAACAACCAATATTTAATGAGATAAATAATAAATAATTCATTACATAAATTAAAGAGTCTTATATTAGTAATGAAGCAATTTACTTTCAACAACAAGGCGAACCGGTTTTAAATTCAGTAATTGCTTCAATACTATCGAACATCTATGGAATTGAGTTAAATTTACCATTTATATTGACATATTTCAACTTACCAAGCCTTGTATTCTAGGAAACATGATGAACTGAACACTATTCAACACTAAAACTATATGAAATAGATCACAATGAACTCTTATCACTATCACTCACAGTGCAATGTCATTATGAAAGTAAAACGGGGTCTCACAAGGATGTGCACTCGGACCACTATTACTTTTGGTATACGTGCGCGCGAGTCGACCAGTGGAATGCTTATGGTTGCGTGTTTACTCGACGATGCCGGCATATAGATGAATCACACATGAAACGAAGTGGGGAGCGACGTATTTTATCTTAGACAGAGATTTTTTTAAATGTAAGTTTCGTCAAAGAGAGTATAATTATTTAAATCATATCAGTTAATAGCTAAATTAGTTAGTTCAGCAAATATTTTAAATTAACTATAATTCAAGTTGTTCTTGACAAGTAATGTTGCATTTTGTTTATATTTTACGTATATTATATACTTCATTAACTTTATAGCTTCAAAAATTTAGGTTTTCTGCTAGAAACGTAAATTTTGTATTAATTTATAAATTATGTAATTTTAAATTGTATTGTTTACGTTACCAAATATATTATATTATATTTGGCGCTCCCTTCTCTCTCTGGCTATAAGTTTAGTTAAATAAAGTTTATAGAGAAAAAAATATTAACAGTTTTTTAATACTGAATAGATTGCTCATTTATATCTCTATCTATACAACTTTTAAAAGATTAATTTACCAAACGTATCGAGTGCGTTGTGTTTTTATATACAAAGAGCATGCTTTACCTATACACGACACTATGTTCTTGTTGCATGGAATTTAAACCATAAATAGATATTCGACATCTCGTACAACCTGTCTCGTTTTCACATAAAAAGAAGACGTAACTTCTTCTCTTTGTTGTACATATGTATTTACCTATAAACTTAATATATTTGTTAAGTGGTCTATATGATCTGTTCAAGATAAGTCGACGATGAGAATGAGTAACGCCTTATCTTATTTAATTAAGTTTAAAAGTGATAGCGCTTATGTCCAAATAAATATAATTATGTATTTGAAGGAAAATAAAATCTATATTATCACTTCAAATGGACTTCGTAGTAATAATAATAATAATACACCAAATTAAATTGTAAATTTGTTTATTATTTTCATTTTGCCGCTAATACAATCTATAACATATTTTTTTATATCCCGTACATAGCAGAGAGAACGAATCTAGTGTTCAGACACTCCGTCTCACTTCAACTTCGAACAAGTATACATTTTTTAACGAAGCGGGACTATTGGAGAGCCACTTTTTTAAAATATTATTATTTTTTATAAGGAATAACTCTATAAGGAATAAAATTAATTGTCAATTATCTAACTATATAGTATATCTTCATCTATCTACCCTGTAATAAGCGAAAAAATAAATACTTTGAACGTAAGCATGGCGTTTAGTAGTAGTTAGAGGACTTATAAACTACATCAATTAATTTTTTTTCTATACGAAGCGTCATATTTTACGGCGTTGTGTTCCGCAATGTGACATATCGAATCGATTTACATGATTACATGTTTAATACATTTAAATGTATTACACATTTAAATGGAGTAGCAAGTCGGACCAATACTTCCTGAGATTAGTGGTGTTCAACCAAACAAACTTTTCAGTTTATGATGTTAGTTTAAAGTAAATAAAGTACAACAACTAGAAACTTAAACGACACTATTAAAACCCAATTAAACTTTAATCACAATTTTAACATCACTCTTTAACCACTTCAAAGAAACTCAACTCTATATATATTTATGTATTTCTTAGATTATAAGTAACTTGTTGCTTAAAGACGCATTCGTGTTAACAGTTGTGACTCTGTTTAGCAACTTTGATATTGCATTAACATCTCGTGTGGAAATACGCAAGAGCTTTGCTAACGAGACCTAAGTAATATAATACCTACTTTGGAATCATAAAAAAGTGTATTGTATTTAAAGTAGTTATGTAAGCGGACTCAATGAGTACTTACTTTGTGTAATCTTCTACGGCAATGTATAAATTCATGCCATTAAATTATTCCCACACATAGCAGGTAAGATGGAGAGTACCTGGTGTTCAGACACTCCGTTTTTATTAAAACACTGCGTTTCCACTGAACTCCCAAGGCATTGCGTGTTGATTGGTGTAACTTAACGTCGCGCTTTGGCTCGTGACAATGAACGTGAACAATACAACAACAATAATTGCTTAAGTAATTATCATTATAATTTATTTTATTATGAATATTTTTTAAATAATTATTTTTTATAATTATTTTTTAAAATAATTTATAAAGCAAGGTCGTATTGGATTGGAACATTGTTATTATTGGTTTTGTGTTTTTTTATTTGCATTTTTTGTTTTACGCTGTGTACCATAAAACAGGGTAGGCAGAGAGATGTCAGTTTTAATATATTCCGTTTTCTATTTTCCGCTCCGCTCAATTTTCAAAATATTGCTTGTTGACTGTCGAAATTCCACGTCGTGTTTTGTCTTGGCAACAGAGCGAAAATATGAAGATATTTTATTCCTCCTAGAAGGAATCGAACCCATAACGGTCTCGCTCTATCAAAATTGATCCCTTTTCAGTCACAAAAGGGATACTTATCTGTAATTTTATTACTAGTTATTACAATACTGATACCTGTTTATAGAATTCTTTGTAAATCTTATCTTTTGATATATCTCTATTGTTTTTAATAAATTAGTACAAAAGCAGCTTAAATTTTTGCAATACATTATATTTTATTGCCTAAGAACAATCATTACGAGACTATTGTCCCGAAAGTATTATACGAGCGGTGCGGGTTCGAATCAGGTTTAACATTTTAATATTACTGTATATTGAAATAAGCCATTACAAATATTATGGAAATTATAGATGAATAGTTATTTTCGTTTTATAAGGATTAGCACTAAAATTTTTCATTTTTACAGTTTTTAGTGACATTATATTTTATTGCTGAAGAAAAAATCTTTAAATACGCACAATCTCCATATATAATAAAAGGATAGAAAAGTCAATTCTGTACATGAAAGATATAAAAAAAATAAAAATTAGGTCGGTTAATATGTCGATTATAGAACCTAAAAAACCACTCAGCAGAATTCTTGTCTGTCTGTCTGTCTGTCTGTCTGTCGGTTTGTTTGTGCGTCAATCACGCAAAAACTACCTGACAGAAATTGATGAATTTTTGCATGGTGTTAGCCTAGGGCCTCAAGGTACATTTTTTTTCGGTTTCATTCCGAATTTCATGATAAAAAAAATAAAAACTGAAAAATATAAATTACCTAAAATACCGATAACTACTGTATGAAATTAAATTAATTTTGGCATGGTAATAGTTCAAAGCCTAATGTCACTTATAGGATAGTTTTTATCATGGAGTATAAATAATTTTTTGTAGAAAAAATTACATAATTATATTTTTTAATAAAAAAAATCGACTTCTTCAAATTCAACCGGATTTCACACTCTGAACTTAACTAAACTTTCACCAAACTACCCCTTATATGTACCCTTTCTAATAAAAAAAGAATCGGTTGAATTGATATTGACTTATACGTTCATTTGTCGCGCATATACTTAATGTAAATTTGAGATTTATATGATTTTCTCATAGATACCATTGTTGGATATAAACTAAATTAAAATAAGACTACACGGGAGGCATTAGCTTTCAAATAAAAAAAGAATCATTAAAATCGGTTCATACAATCAAAAGTTCTAAGGTAACAAGGCTAAAAAATACAGCCCAATTGATGACCCTTTTAAGAAGTCGGTTAATAGTAATCTGACTTAATTAAATTACGACTATTTCATTTAACCACATTTTAAAAGAAGAAAGTAAATTGAGGCCGTTCTTTGCACAGGGGCACAAAGTGTAACTGTTGTGGGTTCGATGACCACGCAAGGAAACGAAATATTTATTTAAATTTATATTTCCATTTCATCGCTCTGGTGTCGAGGTAAAGTGCGGCGTTGAGTTTCACTACTCAGCACGCAATGCCTACAGAATTCCGAGAAAAGTAGGGAACAGAGTGTTGTTGTTAACACTAGAGGTCCTATGCCTACCCTGCTGTGTGCGGGATACAGCGTGAAGCTAAAAAAAGAAGTATAATCAATATTTGTTCAGTCTACCATAATTATTGTTTCAAACGTCAACGTTGGTGATATTAACAAACATAATAAAGTAGGTATATTTTACGGAATTAGCTCATATGGCGATGTGTAGAATAAAAAGTATATGTATTTGGAAAGTAAATTCTGATTGTGAGTTCATAGTTTATAAAAGTTTATATTGTGTTTAGATGGATCACGTGGTGATGTCAATACGTTTTAATGTCATCTTATGTTATCTGTTAAAATAGCGTGAAGCTGATTAAACTTAGTGTTATATTCAAAAGAAATTAATTGTATGTAATACATAATATGTAATTTATTAATACGTTTCAAGTATGAAAAAAAGAAAAAATGCAATATAATTGCATTTGTGTTTCCTTCCTATATTTTGTATTTCTATTATTTAAATCGATATATCAGGAACGTAAATGTGGGAACAGAGTTGCATGCCATTTTAGTACAGAGTAACCTCTAAAAAATGTATTTACTAAACTGAATAAAAAGAATGTGTGATTCCCCTATACAATATATTATTCTATATTATACATAAAACAGGTTAAAACAGTGCATATGAAGGTCCTCCTGTAGTATAACTATTTTCAATTACTATCAACACTACATTGTCGATACTAATGTGGTATTACAATATGAATGAAATTTTTCCGCCATTATGATGACATAGACAATTTTTTTAATTTGGAAAAATAATATATTAACTATAAGAACGTTGGTAGTTTTTTAAAAGGAATTCTTATAGAATAAAAAATTGCCTAAACTATGCTTCTTCGCAAGTGGTTGTAATAACTATTGGTATCAATTTTCCAAAAAATCACTATAAATATTAAATATGCTCAATTATACAGAGTTTTTTTGTTAGGACCACTTTAAATGAAACCACAGTTTAACTACTCTATAAAAGCCTATTACATATTAAATTAAAAACCCGAAAATAAAAAAGTTATTTTTTCAAACAAAATCTCCATATATAATAAAAGGATAGAAAAGTCAATTCTGTACATGAAAGATATAAAAAAAATAAAAATAAGGTCGGTTAATATGTCGATAAAAAATTAATATGTCGACTAAAACTTGACGCTATGACGGTACAGCTGAGAGAACTGAGATTTCTGGTTGTAGCACTAGTTATATTTTAATTAGGTTAAATTCCCACTAAGTGGAAGAATATATTTATTTTTCTGCCCGTAAAAACAAACGAAGCGAAGCCTTGTGTTCCGCTATACTATCTAAAGAAATTGGAAAGTGCAAAATTGAGTAAGTGCACCACTATCTTATTTGAAATTCTTTCTTCTCTCCATTATAAATATTCATAGGATTGAAATGTAATAGTGACGTCTTTGAACAATAGTATATGTTCATAACTGTTAAAGTTAATTATCGAACAAATGGTTTACAACTCTGATGATACAAAGACATTCTGCTTCAGCTGATAATTTAATTAAAATGTCTACCGGATGATCAATTAGCCTGCAGTTTACGTTTTAATTGTTATTATGTATGATGTTACGTAACGTTTCTTTACGTTTATTTATTTATATACCTATTACATTTAATGAATTAAATATATTTTATAAAAGGTTCACATATGTGATAACATGTTCACACATGTGGTCCACATATGTGACCACAAATTCACACATGTGGTCCACACACGTGACCACATATTCACACATGTGGTCCACATATGTGACCACATGATCACACATGTAATCTTCATATGTGACTACATATCACACATGTGGTCTACATATGTGACTACATATCACACATGTGATATGCCCATGTGAATACTTATTCACACATGTGGTACACATATATGACCACACGATGCCACATGTGGTCCACATATGTGGCCACATGATCACATATGTGGTCCACATATGTGAGCACATAAACACACATGTGGTCCACACACGTGACCACATATTCACACATGTGGTCCACACACGTGACCAAATATTCACACATGTGGTCCACATATGTGACCACATGATCACACATGTAATCTTCATATGTGACTACATATCACACATGTGGTCTACATATGTGACAACATATCACACATGCGATCTGCACATGTGAATACTTACTCACACATGTGGTTCACATATATGACCACACGATGCCACATGTGACCATATGTTCACATATGTGGTCCACATATGCGAGCACATATACACACATGTGGTCCACACACGTGACCACATATTCACACATGTGGTCCACATATGTGACCACAAATTCTCACGTGTGGTCCACATGAAAGACCACATACTCACACATGTGGTCCACATACGCGACCACATATTCACACATGTGGTCCACATATGTGACCACAAATTCTCACGTGTGGTCCACATGAAAGACCACATATTCACACATGTGGTCCACATATGTGACCACATTTTCCCACATGTAATCCACATACGCGACCATATATTCACACATGTGGTCCACATATGTGACCACATTTTCCCACATGTAATCATATGTGACCACATGTTCACATATGTGGTCCACATATGCGAGCACATATACACACATGTGGTCCACACACGTGACCACATTTTCCCACATGTGGTCCACATACGCGACCACATATTCACACATGTGGTCCACATATGTGACCACAAATTCTCACGTGTGGTCCACATGAAAGACCACATATTCACACATGTGGTCCACATATGTGACCACATTTTCCTACATGTAATCCACATACGCGACCACATATTCACACATGTGGTCCACATATGTGTCCACAAATTCTCACATGTGGTCCACATGAAAGACCACATATTCACACATGTGGTCCACATATGGGACCATATATTTACACATGTGGTCCACATATGTGACCACAAATTCTCACATGTGGTCCACATATGTGACCACATTTTCCCACATGTGGTCCACATACGCGACCACGTATTCACACATGTGGTCCACATATGTGACCACACATTCTCACATGTGGTCCACATATGTGACTACATATTCACACATGTGATCTATATATGTGACTACACATTCACATAAAAAATTTTTTACTACACGAATAAACTTCAATAAAAGTTTTATAATTTAAAAAAGTTTATTTTTTATGTAGGCTGTCTCCTATCTGAAGTGTAGTTAAATGGAAAAACTAGGAGGACCAGTGTGTGTGTCAGTGATGACCTATTGCGTTGAGAGACAAGGTCCTTCATCCTTAGCCTCATTCGCAGGCTCCAAGTCAGCTATGGAGACAACTATTTCTCTAAGCTACTGAATTAGAAACGATGGTACGACGAAAGAAGGTTACCGACACATTGTTTCGGTAAATGAGCGATGTATAAATGCACTTTGTCACGAAAGGTATTTTAAATTTGTATTGAAACGAACTGAAAAGTCAAAAATTAAAAGGAGTTATAAAATGTAATTTATCACATGAATTCACAAAACAATCTATACCTATTTTTTATTTTAAGAATTAAAAAAATGATGTTAGTTTTGTCTTGCCTGACCTTGTCGCACTCATTATCTTATTAATGTGATTAATCTCCATATATAATAAAAGGATAGAAAAGTCAATTCTGTACATGAAAGATATAAAAAAAATAAAAATTAGGTCGGTTAATATGTCGATTATAGAACCTAAAAAACCACTCAGCAGAATTCTTGTCTGTCTGTCTGTCTGTCTGTCTGTCGGTTTGTTTGTGCGTCAATCACGCAAAAACTACCTGACAGAAATTGATGAATTTTTGCATGGTGTTAGCCTAGGGCCTCAAGGTACATTTTTTTTCGGTTTCATTCCGAATTTCATGATCAAAAAAATAAAAACTGAAAAATATAAATTACCTAAAATACCGATAACTACTGTATGAAATTAAATTAATTTTGGCATGGTAATAGTTCAAAGCCTAATGTCACTTATAGGATAGTTTTTATCATGGAGTATAAAGAATTTTTTGTAGAAAAAATTACATAATTATATTTTTTAATAAAAAAAATCGACTTCTTCAAATTCAACCGGATTTCACACTCTGAACTTAACTAAACTTTCACCAAACTACCCCTTATATGTACCCTTTCTAATAAAAAAAGAATCATTAAAATCGGTTCATACAATCAAAAATTCTAAGGTAACAAGGATAAAAAGTACAGTCCAATTGATGACCTCTTTTAAGAAGTCGGTTAATAGTAATCCGACATAATTAAATTACGACTATTTCATTTAACCACATTTTAAAAGAAGAAAGTAAATTGAGGCCGTTCGTTGCACAGGGGCACAAAGTGTAACTGTTGTGGGTTCGATGACCACGCAAGGAAACGAAATATTTATTTAAATTTATATTTCCATTTCATGGCTCTGGTGTCGAGGTAAAGTGCGGCGTTGAGTTTCACTACTCAGCACGCAATGCCTACAGAATTCCGAGAAAAGTAGGGAACAGAGTGTTGTTGTTAACACTAGAGGTCCTATGCCTACCCTGCTGTGTGCGGGATACAGCGTGAAGCTAAAAAAAGAAGTATAATCAATATTTGTTCAGTCTACCATAATTATTATTTCAAACGTCAACGTTGGTGATATTAACAAACATAATAAAGTAGGTATATTTTACGGAATTAGCTCATATGGCGATGTGTAGAATAAAAAGTATATGTATTTGGAAAGTAAATTCTGATTGTGAGTTCATAGTTTATAAAAGTTTATATTGTGTTTAGATGGATCACGTGGTGATGTCAATACGTTTTAATGTCATCTTATGTTATCTGTTAAAATAGCGTGAAGCTGATTAAACTTAGTGTTATATTCAAAAGAAATTAATTGTATGTAATACATAATATGTAATTTATTAATACGTTTCAAGTATGAAAAAAAGAAAAAATGCAATATAATTGCATTTGTGTTTCCTTCCTATATTTTGTATTTCTATTATTTAAATCGATATATCAGGAACGTAAATGTGGGAACAGAGTTGCATGCCATTTTAGTACAGAGTAACCTCTAAAAAATGTATTTACTAAACTGAATAAAAAGAATGTGTGATTCCCCTATACAATATATTATTCTATATTATACATAAAACAGGTTAAAACAGTGCATATGAAGGTCCTCCTGTAGTATAACTATTTTCAATTACTATCAACACTACATTGTCGATACTAATGTGGTATTACAATATGAATGAAATTTTTCCGCCATTATGATGACATAGACAATTTTTTTAATTTGGAAAAATAATATATTAACTATAAGAACGTTGGTAGTTTTTTAAAAGGAATTCTTATAGAATAAAAAATTGCCTAAACTATGCTTCTTCGCAAGTGGTTGTAATAACTATTGGTATCAATTTTCCAAAAAATCACTATAAATATTAAATATGCTCAATTATACAGAGTTTTTTTGTTAGGACCACTTTAAATGAAACCACAGTTTAACTACTCTATAAAAGCCTATTACATATTAAATTAAAAACCCGAAAATAAAAAAGTTATTTTTTCAAACAAAATCTCCATATATAATAAAAGGATAGAAAAGTCAATTCTGTACATGAAAGATATAAAAAAAATAAAAATAAGGTCGGTTAATATGTCGATAAAAAATTAATATGTTTAAAGTTAATATGTCGACTAAAACTTGACGCTATGACGGTACAGCTGAGAGAACTGAGATTTCTGGTTGTAGCACTAGTTATATTTTAATTAGGTTAAATTCCCACTAAGTGGAAGAATATATTTATTTTTCTGCCCGTAAAAACAAACGAAGCGAAGCCTTGTGTTCCGCTATACTATCTAAAGAAATTGGAAAGTGCAAAATTGAGTAAGTGCACCACTATCTTATTTGAAATTCTTTCTTCTCTCCATTATAAATATTCATAGGATTGAAATGTAATAGTGACGTCTTTGAACAATAGTATATGTTCATAACTGTTAAAGTTAATTATCGAACAAATGGTTTACAACTCTGATGATACAAAGACATTCTGCTTCAGCTGATAATTTAATTAAAATGTCTACCGGATGATCAATTAGCCTGCAGTTTACGTTTTAATTGTTATTATGTATGATGTTACGTAACGTTTCTTTACGTTTATTTATTTATATACCTATTACATTTAATGAATTAAATATATTTTATAAAAGGTTCACATATGTGATAACATGTTCACACATGTGGTCCACATATGTGACCACAAATTCACACATGTGGTCCACACACGTGACCACATATTCACACATGTGGTCCACATATGTGACCACATGATCACACATGTAATCTTCATATGTGACTACATATCACACATGTGGTCTACATATGTGACTACATATCACACATGTGATATGCCCATGTGAATACTTATTCACACATGTGGTACACATATATGACCACACGATGCCACATGTGGTCCACATATGTGGCCACATGATCACATATGTGGTCCACATATGTGAGCACATAAACACACATGTGGTCCACACACGTGACCACATATTCACACATGTGGTCCACACACGTGACCAAATATTCACACATGTGGTCCACATATGTGACCACATGATCACACATGTAATCTTCATATGTGACTACATATCACACATGTGGTCTACATATGTGACAACATATCACACATGCGATCTGCACATGTGAATACTTACTCACACATGTGGTTCACATATATGACCACACGATGCCACATGTGACCATATGTTCACATATGTGGTCCACATATGCGAGCACATATACACACATGTGGTCCACACACGTGACCACATATTCACACATGTGGTCCACATATGTGACCACAAATTCTCACGTGTGGTCCACATGAAAGACCACATACTCACACATGTGGTCCACATACGCGACCACATATTCACACATGTGGTCCACATATGTGACCACAAATTCTCACGTGTGGTCCACATGAAAGACCACATATTCACACATGTGGTCCACATATGTGACCACATTTTCCCACATGTAATCCACATACGCGACCATATATTCACACATGTGGTCCACATATGTGACCACATTTTCCCACATGTAATCATATGTGACCACATGTTCACATATGTGGTCCACATATGCGAGCACATATACACACATGTGGTCCACACACGTGACCACATTTTCCCACATGTGGTCCACATACGCGACCACATATTCACACATGTGGTCCACATATGTGACCACAAATTCTCACGTGTGGTCCACATGAAAGACCACATATTCACACATGTGGTCCACATATGTGACCACATTTTCCTACATGTAATCCACATACGCGACCACATATTCACACATGTGGTCCACATATGTGTCCACAAATTCTCACATGTGGTCCACATGAAAGACCACATATTCACACATGTGGTCCACATATGGGACCATATATTTACACATGTGGTCCACATATGTGACCACAAATTCTCACATGTGGTCCACATATGTGACCACATTTTCCCACATGTGGTCCACATACGCGACCACGTATTCACACATGTGGTCCACATATGTGACCACACATTCTCACATGTGGTCCACATATGTGACTACATATTCACACATGTGATCTATATATGTGACTACACATTCACATAAAAAATTTTTTACTACACGAATAAACTTCAATAAAAGTTTTATAATTTAAAAAAGTTTATTTTTTATGTAGGCTGTCTCCTATCTGAAGTGTAGTTAAATGGAAAAACTAGGAGGACCAGTGTGTGTGTCAGTGATGACCTATTGCGTTGAGAGACAAGGTCCTTCATCCTTAGCCTCATTCGCAGGCTCCAAGTCAGCTATGGAGACAACTATTTCTCTAAGCTACTGAATTAGAAACGATGGTACGACGAAAGAAGGTTACCGACACATTGTTTCGGTAAATGAGCGATGTATAAATGCACTTTGTCACGAAAGGTATTTTAAATTTGTATTGAAACGAACTGAAAAGTCAAAAATTAAAAGGAGTTATAAAATGTAATTTATCACATGAATTCACAAAACAATCTATACCTATTTTTTATTTTAAGAATTAAAAAAATGATGTTAGTTTTGTCTTGCCTGACCTTGTCGCACTCATTATCTTATTAATGTGATTAATCTCCATATATAA
The DNA here is from genome assembly GCA_030704555.1 of Heliconius charithonia. Taxonomy (NCBI): domain Eukaryota; kingdom Metazoa; phylum Arthropoda; class Insecta; order Lepidoptera; family Nymphalidae; genus Heliconius; species Heliconius charithonia. Next base: position 15,762,278 of record CM060815.1, read on the forward strand.
TAAAAGGATAGAAAAGTCAATTCTGTACATGAAAGATATAAAAAAAATAAAAATTAGGTCGGTTAATATGTCGATTATAGAACCTAAAAAACCACTCAGCAGAATTCTTGTCTGTCTGTCTGTCTGTCTGTCTGTCGGTTTGTTTGTGCGTCAATCACGCAAAAACTACCTGACAGAAATTGATGAATTTTTGCATGGTGTTAGCCTAGGGCCTCAAGGTACATTTTTTTTCGGTTTCATTCCGAATTTCATGATCAAAAAAATAAAAACTGAAAAATATAAATTACCTAAAATACCGATAACTACTGTATGAAATTAAATTAATTTTGGCATGGTAATAGTTCAAAGCCTAATGTCACTTATAGGATAGTTTTTATCATGGAGTATAAAGAATTTTTTGTAGAAAAAATTACATAATTATATTTTTTAATAAAAAAAATCGACTTCTTCAAATTCAACCGGATTTCACACTCTGAACTTAACTAAACTTTCACCAAACTACCCCTTATATGTACCCTTTCTAATAAAAAAAGAATCATTAAAATCGGTTCATACAATCAAAAATTCTAAGGTAACAAGGATAAAAAGTACAGTCCAATTGATGACCTCTTTTAAGAAGTCGGTTAATAGTAATCCGACATAATTAAATTACGACTATTTCATTTAACCACATTTTAAAAGAAGAAAGTAAATTGAGGCCGTTCGTTGCACAGGGGCACAAAGTGTAACTGTTGTGGGTTCGATGACCACGCAAGGAAACGAAATATTTATTTAAATTTATATTTCCATTTCATGGCTCTGGTGTCGAGGTAAAGTGCGGCGTTGAGTTTCACTACTCAGCACGCAATGCCTACAGAATTCCGAGAAAAGTAGGGAACAGAGTGTTGTTGTTAACACTAGAGGTCCTATGCCTACCCTGCTGTGTGCGGGATACAGCGTGAAGCTAAAAAAAGAAGTATAATCAATATTTGTTCAGTCTACCATAATTATTATTTCAAACGTCAACGTTGGTGATATTAACAAACATAATAAAGTAGGTATATTTTACGGAATTAGCTCATATGGCGATGTGTAGAATAAAAAGTATATGTATTTGGAAAGTAAATTCTGATTGTGAGTTCATAGTTTATAAAAGTTTATATTGTGTTTAGATGGATCACGTGGTGATGTCAATACGTTTTAATGTCATCTTATGTTATCTGTTAAAATAGCGTGAAGCTGATTAAACTTAGTGTTATATTCAAAAGAAATTAATTGTATGTAATACATAATATGTAATTTATTAATACGTTTCAAGTATGAAAAAAAGAAAAAATGCAATATAATTGCATTTGTGTTTCCTTCCTATATTTTGTATTTCTATTATTTAAATCGATATATCAGGAACGTAAATGTGGGAACAGAGTTGCATGCCATTTTAGTACAGAGTAACCTCTAAAAAATGTATTTACTAAACTGAATAAAAAGAATGTGTGATTCCCCTATACAATATATTATTCTATATTATACATAAAACAGGTTAAAACAGTGCATATGAAGGTCCTCCTGTAGTATAACTATTTTCAATTACTATCAACACTACATTGTCGATACTAATGTGGTATTACAATATGAATGAAATTTTTCCGCCATTATGATGACATAGACAATTTTTTTAATTTGGAAAAATAATATATTAACTATAAGAACGTTGGTAGTTTTTTAAAAGGAATTCTTATAGAATAAAAAATTGCCTAAACTATGCTTCTTCGCAAGTGGTTGTAATAACTATTGGTATCAATTTTCCAAAAAATCACTATAAATATTAAATATGCTCAATTATACAGAGTTTTTTTGTTAGGACCACTTTAAATGAAACCACAGTTTAACTACTCTATAAAAGCCTATTACATATTAAATTAAAAACCCGAAAATAAAAAAGTTATTTTTTCAAACAAAATCTCCATATATAATAAAAGGATAGAAAAGTCAATTCTGTACATGAAAGATATAAAAAAAATAAAAATAAGGTCGGTTAATATGTCGATAAAAAATTAATATGTTTAAAGTTAATATGTCGACTAAAACTTGACGCTATGACGGTACAGCTGAGAGAACTGAGATTTCTGGTTGTAGCACTAGTTATATTTTAATTAGGTTAAATTCCCACTAAGTGGAAGAATATATTTATTTTTCTGCCCGTAAAAACAAACGAAGCGAAGCCTTGTGTTCCGCTATACTATCTAAAGAAATTGGAAAGTGCAAAATTGAGTAAGTGCACCACTATCTTATTTGAAATTCTTTCTTCTCTCCATTATAAATATTCATAGGATTGAAATGTAATAGTGACGTCTTTGAACAATAGTATATGTTCATAACTGTTAAAGTTAATTATCGAACAAATGGTTTACAACTCTGATGATACAAAGACATTCTGCTTCAGCTGATAATTTAATTAAAATGTCTACCGGATGATCAATTAGCCTGCAGTTTACGTTTTAATTGTTATTATGTATGATGTTACGTAACGTTTCTTTACGTTTATTTATTTATATACCTATTACATTTAATGAATTAAATATATTTTATAAAAGGTTCACATATGTGATAACATGTTCACACATGTGGTCCACATATGTGACCACAAATTCACACATGTGGTCCACACACGTGACCACATATTCACACATGTGGTCCACATATGTGACCACATGATCACACATGTAATCTTCATATGTGACTACATATCACACATGTGGTCTACATATGTGACTACATATCACACATGTGATATGCCCATGTGAATACTTATTCACACATGTGGTACACATATATGACCACACGATGCCACATGTGGTCCACATATGTGGCCACATGATCACATATGTGGTCCACATATGTGAGCACATAAACACACATGTGGTCCACACACGTGACCACATATTCACACATGTGGTCCACACACGTGACCAAATATTCACACATGTGGTCCACATATGTGACCACATGATCACACATGTAATCTTCATATGTGACTACATATCACACATGTGGTCTACATATGTGACAACATATCACACATGCGATCTGCACATGTGAATACTTACTCACACATGTGGTTCACATATATGACCACACGATGCCACATGTGACCATATGTTCACATATGTGGTCCACATATGCGAGCACATATACACACATGTGGTCCACACACGTGACCACATATTCACACATGTGGTCCACATATGTGACCACAAATTCTCACGTGTGGTCCACATGAAAGACCACATACTCACACATGTGGTCCACATACGCGACCACATATTCACACATGTGGTCCACATATGTGACCACAAATTCTCACGTGTGGTCCACATGAAAGACCACATATTCACACATGTGGTCCACATATGTGACCACATTTTCCCACATGTAATCCACATACGCGACCATATATTCACACATGTGGTCCACATATGTGACCACATTTTCCCACATGTAATCATATGTGACCACATGTTCACATATGTGGTCCACATATGCGAGCACATATACACACATGTGGTCCACACACGTGACCACATTTTCCCACATGTGGTCCACATACGCGACCACATATTCACACATGTGGTCCACATATGTGACCACAAATTCTCACGTGTGGTCCACATGAAAGACCACATATTCACACATGTGGTCCACATATGTGACCACATTTTCCTACATGTAATCCACATACGCGACCACATATTCACACATGTGGTCCACATATGTGTCCACAAATTCTCACATGTGGTCCACATGAAAGACCACATATTCACACATGTGGTCCACATATGGGACCATATATTTACACATGTGGTCCACATATGTGACCACAAATTCTCACATGTGGTCCACATATGTGACCACATTTTCCCACATGTGGTCCACATACGCGACCACGTATTCACACATGTGGTCCACATATGTGACCACACATTCTCACATGTGGTCCACATATGTGACTACATATTCACACATGTGATCTATATATGTGACTACACATTCACATAAAAAATTTTTTACTACACGAATAAACTTCAATAAAAGTTTTATAATTTAAAAAAGTTTATTTTTTATGTAGGCTGTCTCCTATCTGAAGTGTAGTTAAATGGAAAAACTAGGAGGACCAGTGTGTGTGTCAGTGATGACCTATTGCGTTGAGAGACAAGGTCCTTCATCCTTAGCCTCATTCGCAGGCTCCAAGTCAGCTATGGAGACAACTATTTCTCTAAGCTACTGAATTAGAAACGATGGTACGACGAAAGAAGGTTACCGACACATTGTTTCGGTAAATGAGCGATGTATAAATGCACTTTGTCACGAAAGGTATTTTAAATTTGTATTGAAACGAACTGAAAAGTCAAAAATTAAAAGGAGTTATAAAATGTAATTTATCACATGAATTCACAAAACAATCTATACCTATTTTTTATTTTAAGAATTAAAAAAATGATGTTAGTTTTGTCTTGCCTGACCTTGTCGCACTCATTATCTTATTAATGTGATTAATCTCCATATATAATAAAAGGATAGAAAAGTCAATTCTGTACATGAAAGATATAAAAAAAATAAAAATTAGGTCGGTTAATATGTCGATTATAGAACCTAAAAAACCACTCAGCAGAATTCTTGTCTGTCTGTCTGTCTGTCTGTCTGTCGGTTTGTTTGTGCGTCAATCACGCAAAAACTACCTGACAGAAATTGATGAATTTTTGCATGGTGTTAGCCTAGGGCCTCAAGGTACATTTTTTTTCGGTTTCATTCCGAATTTCATGATCAAAAAAATAAAAACTGAAAAATATAAATTACCTAAAATACCGATAACTACTGTATGAAATTAAATTAATTTTGGCATGGTAATAGTTCAAAGCCTAATGTCACTTATAGGATAGTTTTTATCATGGAGTATAAAGAATTTTTTGTAGAAAAAATTACATAATTATATTTTTTAATAAAAAAAATCGACTTCTTCAAATTCAACCGGATTTCACACTCTGAACTTAACTAAACTTTCACCAAACTACCCCTTATATGTACCCTTTCTAATAAAAAAAGAATCATTAAAATCGGTTCATACAATCAAAAATTCTAAGGTAACAAGGATAAAAAGTACAGTCCAATTGATGACCTCTTTTAAGAAGTCGGTTAATAGTAATCCGACATAATTAAATTACGACTATTTCATTTAACCACATTTTAAAAGAAGAAAGTAAATTGAGGCCGTTCGTTGCACAGGGGCACAAAGTGTAACTGTTGTGGGTTCGATGACCACGCAAGGAAACGAAATATTTATTTAAATTTATATTTCCATTTCATGGCTCTGGTGTCGAGGTAAAGTGCGGCGTTGAGTTTCACTACTCAGCACGCAATGCCTACAGAATTCCGAGAAAAGTAGGGAACAGAGTGTTGTTGTTAACACTAGAGGTCCTATGCCTACCCTGCTGTGTGCGGGATACAGCGTGAAGCTAAAAAAAGAAGTATAATCAATATTTGTTCAGTCTACCATAATTATTATTTCAAACGTCAACGTTGGTGATATTAACAAACATAATAAAGTAGGTATATTTTACGGAATTAGCTCATATGGCGATGTGTAGAATAAAAAGTATATGTATTTGGAAAGTAAATTCTGATTGTGAGTTCATAGTTTATAAAAGTTTATATTGTGTTTAGATGGATCACGTGGTGATGTCAATACGTTTTAATGTCATCTTATGTTATCTGTTAAAATAGCGTGAAGCTGATTAAACTTAGTGTTATATTCAAAAGAAATTAATTGTATGTAATACATAATATGTAATTTATTAATACGTTTCAAGTATGAAAAAAAGAAAAAATGCAATATAATTGCATTTGTGTTTCCTTCCTATATTTTGTATTTCTATTATTTAAATCGATATATCAGGAACGTAAATGTGGGAACAGAGTTGCATGCCATTTTAGTACAGAGTAACCTCTAAAAAATGTATTTACTAAACTGAATAAAAAGAATGTGTGATTCCCCTATACAATATATTATTCTATATTATACATAAAACAGGTTAAAACAGTGCATATGAAGGTCCTCCTGTAGTATAACTATTTTCAATTACTATCAACACTACATTGTCGATACTAATGTGGTATTACAATATGAATGAAATTTTTCCGCCATTATGATGACATAGACAATTTTTTTAATTTGGAAAAATAATATATTAACTATAAGAACGTTGGTAGTTTTTTAAAAGGAATTCTTATAGAATAAAAAATTGCCTAAACTATGCTTCTTCGCAAGTGGTTGTAATAACTATTGGTATCAATTTTCCAAAAAATCACTATAAATATTAAATATGCTCAATTATACAGAGTTTTTTTGTTAGGACCACTTTAAATGAAACCACAGTTTAACTACTCTATAAAAGCCTATTACATATTAAATTAAAAACCCGAAAATAAAAAAGTTATTTTTTCAAACAAAATCTCCATATATAATAAAAGGATAGAAAAGTCAATTCTGTACATGAAAGATATAAAAAAAATAAAAATAAGGTCGGTTAATATGTCGATAAAAAATTAATATGTTTAAAGTTAATATGTCGACTAAAACTTGACGCTATGACGGTACAGCTGAGAGAACTGAGATTTCTGGTTGTAGCACTAGTTATATTTTAATTAGGTTAAATTCCCACTAAGTGGAAGAATATATTTATTTTTCTGCCCGTAAAAACAAACGAAGCGAAGCCTTGTGTTCCGCTATACTATCTAAAGAAATTGGAAAGTGCAAAATTGAGTAAGTGCACCACTATCTTATTTGAAATTCTTTCTTCTCTCCATTATAAATATTCATAGGATTGAAATGTAATAGTGACGTCTTTGAACAATAGTATATGTTCATAACTGTTAAAGTTAATTATCGAACAAATGGTTTACAACTCTGATGATACAAAGACATTCTGCTTCAGCTGATAATTTAATTAAAATGTCTACCGGATGATCAATTAGCCTGCAGTTTACGTTTTAATTGTTATTATGTATGATGTTACGTAACGTTTCTTTACGTTTATTTATTTATATACCTATTACATTTAATGAATTAAATATATTTTATAAAAGGTTCACATATGTGATAACATGTTCACACATGTGGTCCACATATGTGACCACAAATTCACACATGTGGTCCACACACGTGACCACATATTCACACATGTGGTCCACATATGTGACCACATGATCACACATGTAATCTTCATATGTGACTACATATCACACATGTGGTCTACATATGTGACTACATATCACACATGTGATATGCCCATGTGAATACTTATTCACACATGTGGTACACATATATGACCACACGATGCCACATGTGGTCCACATATGTGGCCACATGATCACATATGTGGTCCACATATGTGAGCACATAAACACACATGTGGTCCACACACGTGACCACATATTCACACATGTGGTCCACACACGTGACCAAATATTCACACATGTGGTCCACATATGTGACCACATGATCACACATGTAATCTTCATATGTGACTACATATCACACATGTGGTCTACATATGTGACAACATATCACACATGCGATCTGCACATGTGAATACTTACTCACACATGTGGTTCACATATATGACCACACGATGCCACATGTGACCATATGTTCACATATGTGGTCCACATATGCGAGCACATATACACACATGTGGTCCACACACGTGACCACATATTCACACATGTGGTCCACATATGTGACCACAAATTCTCACGTGTGGTCCACATGAAAGACCACATACTCACACATGTGGTCCACATACGCGACCACATATTCACACATGTGGTCCACATATGTGACCACAAATTCTCACGTGTGGTCCACATGAAAGACCACATATTCACACATGTGGTCCACATATGTGACCACATTTTCCCACATGTAATCCACATACGCGACCATATATTCACACATGTGGTCCACATATGTGACCACATTTTCCCACATGTAATCATATGTGACCACATGTTCACATATGTGGTCCACATATGCGAGCACATATACACACATGTGGTCCACACACGTGACCACATTTTCCCACATGTGGTCCACATACGCGACCACATATTCACACATGTGGTCCACATATGTGACCACAAATTCTCACGTGTGGTCCACATGAAAGACCACATATTCACACATGTGGTCCACATATGTGACCACATTTTCCTACATGTAATCCACATACGCGACCACATATTCACACATGTGGTCCACATATGTGTCCACAAATTCTCACATGTGGTCCACATGAAAGACCACATATTCACACATGTGGTCCACATATGGGACCATATATTTACACATGTGGTCCACATATGTGACCACAAATTCTCACATGTGGTCCACATATGTGACCACATTTTCCCACATGTGGTCCACATACGCGACCACGTATTCACACATGTGGTCCACATATGTGACCACACATTCTCACATGTGGTCCACATATGTGACTACATATTCACACATGTGATCTATATATGTGACTACACATTCACATAAAAAATTTTTTACTACACGAATAAACTTCAATAAAAGTTTTATAATTTAAAAAAGTTTATTTTTTATGTAGGCTGTCTCCTATCTGAAGTGTAGTTAAATGGAAAAACTAGGAGGACCAGTGTGTGTGTCAGTGATGACCTATTGCGTTGAGAGACAAGGTCCTTCATCCTTAGCCTCATTCGCAGGCTCCAAGTCAGCTATGGAGACAACTATTTCTCTAAGCTACTGAATTAGAAACGATGGTACGACGAAAGAAGGTTACCGACACATTGTTTCGGTAAATGAGCGATGTATAAATGCACTTTGTCACGAAAGGTATTTTAAATTTGTATTGAAACGAACTGAAAAGTCAAAAATTAAAAGGAGTTATAAAATGTAATTTATCACATGAATTCACAAAACAATCTATACCTATTTTTTATTTTAAGAATTAAAAAAATGATGTTAGTTTTGTCTTGCCTGACCTTGTCGCACTCATTATCTTATTAATGTGATTAATCTCCATATATAATAAAAGGATAGAAAAGTCAATTCTGTACATGAAAGATATAAAAAAAATAAAAATTAGGTCGGTTAATATGTCGATTATAGAACCTAAAAAACCACTCAGCAGAATTCTTGTCTGTCTGTCTGTCTGTCTGTCTGTCGGTTTGTTTGTGCGTCAATCACGCAAAAACTACCTGACAGAAATTGATGAATTTTTGCATGGTGTTAGCCTAGGGCCTCAAGGTACATTTTTTTTCGGTTTCATTCCGAATTTCATGATCAAAAAAATAAAAACTGAAAAATATAAATTACCTAAAATACCGATAACTACTGTATGAAATTAAATTAATTTTGGCATGGTAATAGTTCAAAGCCTAATGTCACTTATAGGATAGTTTTTATCATGGAGTATAAAGAATTTTTTGTAGAAAAAATTACATAATTATATTTTTTAATAAAAAAAATCGACTTCTTCAAATTCAACCGGATTTCACACTCTGAACTTAACTAAACTTTCACCAAACTACCCCTTATATGTACCCTTTCTAATAAAAAAAGAATCATTAAAATCGGTTCATACAATCAAAAATTCTAAGGTAACAAGGATAAAAAGTACAGTCCAATTGATGACCTCTTTTAAGAAGTCGGTTAATAGTAATCCGACATAATTAAATTACGACTATTTCATTTAACCACATTTTAAAAGAAGAAAGTAAATTGAGGCCGTTCGTTGCACAGGGGCACAAAGTGTAACTGTTGTGGGTTCGATGACCACGCAAGGAAACGAAATATTTATTTAAATTTATATTTCCATTTCATGGCTCTGGTGTCGAGGTAAAGTGCGGCGTTGAGTTTCACTACTCAGCACGCAATGCCTACAGAATTCCGAGAAAAGTAGGGAACAGAGTGTTGTTGTTAACACTAGAGGTCCTATGCCTACCCTGCTGTGTGCGGGATACAGCGTGAAGCTAAAAAAAGAAGTATAATCAATATTTGTTCAGTCTACCATAATTATTATTTCAAACGTCAACGTTGGTGATATTAACAAACATAATAAAGTAGGTATATTTTACGGAATTAGCTCATATGGCGATGTGTAGAATAAAAAGTATATGTATTTGGAAAGTAAATTCTGATTGTGAGTTCATAGTTTATAAAAGTTTATATTGTGTTTAGATGGATCACGTGGTGATGTCAATACGTTTTAATGTCATCTTATGTTATCTGTTAAAATAGCGTGAAGCTGATTAAACTTAGTGTTATATTCAAAAGAAATTAATTGTATGTAATACATAATATGTAATTTATTAATACGTTTCAAGTATGAAAAAAAGAAAAAATGCAATATAATTGCATTTGTGTTTCCTTCCTATATTTTGTATTTCTATTATTTAAATCGATATATCAGGAACGTAAATGTGGGAACAGAGTTGCATGCCATTTTAGTACAGAGTAACCTCTAAAAAATGTATTTACTAAACTGAATAAAAAGAATGTGTGATTCCCCTATACAATATATTATTCTATATTATACATAAAACAGGTTAAAACAGTGCATATGAAGGTCCTCCTGTAGTATAACTATTTTCAATTACTATCAACACTACATTGTCGATACTAATGTGGTATTACAATATGAATGAAATTTTTCCGCCATTATGATGACATAGACAATTTTTTTAATTTGGAAAAATAATATATTAACTATAAGAACGTTGGTAGTTTTTTAAAAGGAATTCTTATAGAATAAAAAATTGCCTAAACTATGCTTCTTCGCAAGTGGTTGTAATAACTATTGGTATCAATTTTCCAAAAAATCACTATAAATATTAAATATGCTCAATTATACAGAGTTTTTTTGTTAGGACCACTTTAAATGAAACCACAGTTTAACTACTCTATAAAAGCCTATTACATATTAAATTAAAAACCCGAAAATAAAAAAGTTATTTTTTCAAACAAAATAAATAATAAAATTATCGTTGTAAAATAAAATACAATTTGTCAAGACGCCAAGACGACGCTTGCACATAAAAACCTATCAAAGGGAAACCGCCGCATACGCCTCATTGCGAAATCGAGTCGTAGGTATTGGCGGCAAAATTTAAAGTTCTAAACATTTTAGTACTATTTTTGTAGTAGTATGTGTTTACATTATTGGTACCTATGCGTAACCGCGTCATACGAAATATAGATATGAATAAACATTGTGAAATAAGAAAAAAAACCTACGTCTTCACTGTTGATGTATCTTAAAAACTATTTTACCCTATATGCCCAATTGTAACTGTAACGTGACGTTGTGGGTCTGATCCACACATGCAGGATTGAGTTATAATTTAATAATATTTTCATTTCGCACATCAGTCAAACATTATACCCAATATCTTTAGCGTGATAAAGCGTGGATCTGGTTTTAACTTTATGTGAACCGATTAAAATAAAGTCCAGTCCATTTTTAAACATTTTTTTAAAGTGTTATTCCACACTTAGGAAAGACAAATACTTATTTAGAAAACGTATAAAAATTTGAACGCAGCGGGACTCGAACCAGGAGGCGCGGGTTCGAGTCCCGCTGCGTTCAAATTTTTATACGTTTTCTAAATAAGTATAAGTCCAGTCCAGTTGAGGCCAGTCGTGGCGCAGCGGCACAAAGCGTGACTGTAAAACCGACTGGTTCTCTGAGTTCGATCCCCACACGAGGAGATGAAATATTTACTTAAATTTATATTTCCATTTCTTCGCTCTGGGGTCAAGGTTAAGCACGGCGTTGCGTTCTGCCACTCAACACGCAATGCGTCCAGAATTCGGTAGAAAGTGGGGAACGGAGTGTCTTAATACTAGGTTCCTCCCTCTGACTAGCATGAAGCTGCTTAAAATAAAACTAATGCTTAATATTTAAGGGCAGTTTGCCAGAATACAAACAAAAAAAGTATTTAAATCGGTTAAGCCGTTTCTGAGATTATCGTAAAGAAACGCATATATAGTAAGTATCGATAAGTTGTGTTTTTATTTCAAACATTCAATTGAAGATTCTTATGGGAGGTACGAAAATGCGACCTAAAGTTTTAACAACTTTCTTATAAAAAATCTTCATTACATTGCAAACATACATTATAAGTATATCAAGACACGAACATAATTCAGTGTGTTAAGTAAATAGTTCTGTGGTTTAAGCAGGCGAAGCCGCGAGCGGGTCGCTAGTAAAGAAATAAAAACGTAGTCGGATTCGAATCCAAACCTCTGTCTGTTGGAAGATTTTTACAAAAGTCTCCTACCCAAAGATTGTTCCTAAGACTGCTACTACATCATTTACCTTATTTGGTTATAGAATGACGTATTTGTACTTTTTGAAGTACTAAAAGCAATCAAAATTTGTTAATAGTCTTTCTGCATACACTGACATACTTATTTCTTTAAAAAAGTTCAATAACGTCAATACTGCGTCAAAAGATTGGCACGACGATTGAGAATGCTAGCTATATTTTGACACTATTAAAAATATTATCATTACAAGGAAATATCAATTCCAATTTTATGCTTGAACCGAGTGAACATAGAACTTGGTACCCATAACCGATTGTTTTCACGTTAAAGACACGAAAGAAGTATTATTCAATAGAACTTCGCAAATTTTTAATGGCATTATTCTTTATTGCGTATAAATAATAATTATAAAATCGTATATATATACTAGCTTTGTAAAGAGATTTGCAATTTTTTTTTTTAAATATTTTTAATAATAGTATGTAAATTATGTCATTGTATTAACATGGATGCGCATTTATAAACGTGTTTTCTATGTTTGTATAAATTCGATCTTTTACGACTTATATTTTGCAGTAAGAAGAAACGTCATTGATTAATCAATAAAGAATCGTGCAAAATAATGTTAGGGTTTTGGTGGTTTGGTTTAACGCGCTAATCTAATATACTAGTTCAAGTCGAAAAATTGTTATTGTACTGGATAGTCACTTTATGGAGAAAGGCGTTAATAGCTAACAAGAGCCGCAGAAAGAAGCTAGTACTTAATATATACAAAATATAAGCGCATTTTCTAGAGTTTTGAGATTTTTTCTAAAAACTCAACGCAGCTTTGCCCGCTTAAGTATGCATTTTTATTTATTTAAATTAATAAAATGTATACTTTGCCCTCTAAGAATATATGTACAAAGTTGAGTGATGATAATCGATTATACCCTAATCTCAATCAATTTTCAAATTATTTTATTTTCGTTATCTTTTATTGTTACGATTAACACAATAATGTAAAAAACATTTTTATTTATGTATATATGTATAATTATATACACATACATAAATGAATTTAAGGAAAAACACTATTTTTTGCTGCACAGTTTTTCGTTATATCTCCACAGGTGGTAAATCATCTAGCGTCACAGAGAGTCATTCTCTGTTCTCCGCTTACTGGAGATTTTACAGATATTGCGTATTGAGTTGTGAAATTTAACGCTGAGCTTTGTATCACCAGATCTAAGAAACAAATCGTTTTTTTCTATAACTCATTTCGAATCGGCAAACAGGTGTGGAGCTCTGACAACAATCACGTGTTAACTTCGTGTTGTATTTTACAAAATAACAAAATAAAAAAAGAAGAGCTAATATTAAGACACTCCGCTGCTTATGTAGGAGCTGTAAATTTTTTCGAGACAGTAGCCGACTAGGTACTAGCCGGCAAAGCACGGCGTTAAGTTCCGCCACTCAGTACGCCATGCCTTCAGAATTCGGTGGAAAGTAGGGAACAGTGTGTCAACACGAGGTTCTCTCTGCCTACCCTGCTGTGTGCGGGATACAGCGTGAAGCTGACTAGTACGCTACAAGTGGGCCTATATTACATCAAGTTAATTGTTTCGCTGCATATTGTATGTGTCAGAATTAGCTTAGAATGTCGAACCATGTATAAAAAATAGTGTATTCATAAAAATGAAACAATGAAATATCAATTAAAAGTAATATTGAAATATATATTTTTTTAATTTCAAAACTTTATCTGCAACGTTTCTTATCGGATCACACTCTACTGACACTTTTAGATTGAATGAACATTGCAAATATATATGCAATATAAGAATTGCTCCAGACATTTGTTAATTACACTGTTGATTTGCGAACTGATTTAGGTTAATTATTTTTTTGACATTATGGAGTTAAGAGAAGAGAAAATATTGAATTGGTAATTTATAAACGTATTTACAGTTTACGAGGCGTAAGCTGAGCTCTGCATTTGTGTGAGTGAGATAGTGTAGGTGTGACAACAGCTGTCAAGCGCCATTGGCGGCGCGTCCTTATTGGGTTAAGACCAGTTTATACTGTTTTTGGGCTACCGACCTGAGTTCGATTTATAAAACGGTGGCTCGATCACATGACGATCACGGATCTATAAGAATAAAAAAATGTATGTAAGCAGTAAAAGAAGAATGGAGTCAGATGACTGTTCACTCGTTATTAACAACCAACCTTTTATTGGTAACTAATAACAATTTTTATTTACAAAAAAAAATCTGGTTCCACTTTGGTGATCATTCACATAAATGCAAATCATTCTTCTGAGTGGGAGTACATGCTTCTGCCACTGCAGCACGCAGCGGCGAAGGCGAATTATTTACAAAACTATAAATATTACCCCAATTGGGGATCGAACATATAACCACCGCCTTTACATTTAAACTTTTCAACGATTATATGCACAATATATAATTAACGTTTAATTATACCTAATATATGTAGGTATAAGGAAAGCTTTCAACATATTGGATAGCGCTTAGCGTCATTGTCAGTACCTAAATCTGTTCATTATTACTTAATAGTCGGAATTATTTAATTATTCATTATGTATGTATGCCGAATACGTATATATATATATATATATATATATATATATATATATATATAATGGGTTCAGTTTCCACTTGGGAAAATTAATTATATTTTTTCGAGCTCTGCTAGCAAAGTCATTTCGGCTACTCAATATGCAATGGAGGGTAGAACCTAGAGTTAAGACACTCCGCTTTTTAGTGTATTGGATATATGTTTATCTATGAAATTGACATACAAAAATATTTGTTCGAGAAGAATAAGAATGACACAATAAAACAACCTCATGTTATGTAATGCGGCACCAATGGAATTATATTTTATTACCTTACTTTAAAAATAACTTAGTAATTATAGTGGATTAATAATATAAATGACTATATTATTTAAATAAAGTGTTTTTTTTTTGAATATACAATCACACAAGAAACATTGAAAGTTTAAATATTACGTGCATATAAAGTGTTTTTCTTATTATTTCGAAAATTTATTAATAAATGATGTTACGACTGTAATCGTCACGGTTGTTGTTTTGATTTCTGCCTTTATACCTATAAAAGTTTCGATTACGTATATACAATATATTATTTTATTTTAATTTTACGCTGTTTCCCATATTAAGCGAAGTAGACAAAAAAAGCCATGTATCAATGCACTCCATTGCACTGAATGCACTGAATCCGCCGAATTTGGAACTCAACGCCCTTGCCTTGTTACTAGTGCGAGAAAATAAATAGAGTTCATTCCTTCAAGTGGATATCGAACTTACAACCGTCGTGTTTCATTAGTACAGACTGGGTCCACGTAGAACCGTATATAAAAAGTTATGAAAAATTCTAATGCACATAATGTTAGCGTTGATAAACTACAAAATACGTCACTATAGCGGAATAAATACATCGAGATATGCTAAATATTGAGGTTATTAATTATTATCACTTCTTATCTACCATTGCTCAGTGGGGTAATGTCTGACGTAAATGTTTATGGGTTCAATTTCTACTCGTTTTTAATATTTTCATTTTCTTTCACAAAGGCAACGTTGACTTCCGCCGTTTTAAACGCAATATCTTGAAAATGGAAAGTGAAGAACGAAGTGTGTGCAAGACAAAATGTCAAAAAATCCAACTGACGAAATATTTTTTATTTTCTTTGTGAGGTTGTATTTTTCTTAATTTTCATTTAAACAATTTTTTTATCATTTCTTAAAAATCAAATAATATAAGTTACAATAGAAATTGCATATGTACCTATATATTTATAATAGGATCAGTTAAATTCTTAGCTGACAATTATACAGTCATACCTAGAGTCATATCTCTTTGGAATGTTATGAATTTGTATAGAACTTATACATGTTATATTAACAACATACATTGTATCTCATATGAGAAATACTAAGTTGCATCGAATACTAGCGGCCCGCTCGCTGCTTCGCTCGCTGAAGTTCACATTTTTTATAATTCGTGTTCTAATTACGTTATCATTTTAAAGACAATATCTATATGTCGGGGCCGTTGTGGCGTATAGGCAAAAGGGTGTGAGTGTAACGATGGTTGTGTTCTCGATTTCTACTCGAGGTAATGAATTATTATTTTTTTAATAATAATAATTTTTGAGTTGCGCTACTCAACACACAATTTCTCCAGAATCTGGCGGAAATTGGGGAACGGAGTGTCTTAATACTAGGTCCCCTACAATAATATAAGAATACAGCGTGAAGCTGATTTAATTTTATTTAATTTTTCAATAATAAATTCCTCCGATTGATAATCTAACCCACTACCGCCACCTTACAGTCACACGCGCGTGCCTCTGCGCCACGATGGCCTCAAATACGACCTTAATAGACGATTGAGATAAAGATAATTTTCACAACAACCATGTTAGGTAAACAAATATTTTTTTAAAAATAAACACACGATAACCCGGTTCCGTTATCAAATGCATATGATAAGAGCGTCTCGATATTATAATGTATTGTATTTAGTAGATTATTGTATTATGTGCTTATAGCACGATGAAGGAAGTAAAACGAGATACGGAAATTTTCTATTGAATGTTGTTTTCTTATCCAATTTCAGATTGTAGGTAAGAAAAAATAGTTGTTTTTTTTGGTTTCACGCAGTATATCGCTTATAGCAGAATAGGTAAAGAAAACCTAGTATTAAAACACTCCATTCCCCAATTTCCACTCAATTTTCGAGATATTGCTTATTAATTGTCCTAACACTAGATTCCCACTATCTGTACTACTATATACGGGATAAAGCGTGTAGCTTCTACGTATACACATACGTATCGTATATATACATACGATACACATAAGATTGACTAGAATGTAGTTTTGAAGAATAAATAAACTCACATCACACTGTTTGTGATTATTATGGATTTGTACTCAAAGTGTTTAGATTTTCTTTCGCTATTATTGAAAAAGATAAAGCGTTTGGTTCCGTTGTTCCTCTTATGAAGTTTTATTGAAATATGGAAAAAAGAATTAAAAAAATGATAAAAATATATATGATATGCAGTAGGAGGTCTCGATTGACGCTCGAAAACATGGAATCGATGATACGGGATGACTAACACCTAAAAAGAATGAGGTTCTCCCGGAAGCTATGTATGAAAAGATACGAGGCATGAGGCGAAAGACATATGTAGAGACAGAAGCGTTTGACGTTCATTTCTCTCTGGTTACCCTGCAAGGGATAAATTTACTGTAGTTGGTTAACATAGGGGGAAGCTCGATTGACCTTGGAGAACACAGCATCAACGATACTAGAGAAAGGCACATAAAGACATGAGCCATAGAAACGGAGCAATTTAAAAATTTTGCTTATTATTTAGCGATACCTAAGGCCATTTGTTTTTAGTACCAGACTGAGAAAAAGGCACATATTTATTTTTCTCAAGTGAAAACTGAACCCCCAAGCGTTGCGTTTTCAATCAGATGCTGTAACACTGCTTAGTGGCAACTAACCGACGCAGGCAAAGTCGCAAGCAACACACTAGTGTAAGTGTAAAGTAGTGAACAATACTCAAAGCAACCCTAAATCCGACCGTGTGATACATTTAAAGTTTGTTTAAAAATTCTGTTTGATACTGCTCACACTGGAGGAAGTTACGATAGACATTTCCTTACTCTTATATCCTGTAGTAGATATGATTTGAGAATTCAGTGAATGACTATTTTTTTAATACTAGGAAGATTTATTTATTAATTTTGTTTTGCATTTTTTGTAAATTTTTGTGTCGGAATTTGGATCTAGTTTAGCCTTTAGTTGAGGTTTTTGCTAAATTCTCTAGATGGCTTTTATTGATTATGTAATTATATGATTTTAAACAATTAAATACTAAACGTTTGTAAAGCAAAATTCACTTCGTACATATTTTAATTTTCGGCTATTTATGTGCAAAAATATTGCTTCTATCTAGATTTTTTTAGTGTAACCCTAAGAAGATAAAGAAAACATAGTATTAAGATACTCCGTTATCCACTTTGCACACGATTTAGAAATGCTTTACTTTCACATTGTCAATACCGGAGCAGCAATCAGACACTGTCCCCATTCATGATGTCAACTTGTTTGTTTTCAGCTTCACGTCGTATACCGCATGTATCAAAGTAGGCAGAAGGAGCCTGGTCTTAAACCAATCCACTTCACACTTTATGGTTAACTATGGAGGCTTTGCGTGTCGAGTGTTGGAACTTAACACCGTGCTTTGTTTCGACACTAGGGCGAAAAAAATAATATCTTTCGTTTCCTCGAGTGGAAATCGAACCCACAGCCTGTCGCGATTACAGTGACACGCTTCTGCACGACGACTGTCTCCAACTTCAACTAATAATTATACCATATTCAAATTCAAATTATTCTTAAGTCAAACAACATACACATTTTCATTATCCAAGAGAAATTTATTTTACATTTTATATTCATATAAAAACATTATCTTTATATAAGAATTTCCACTTTATTTTCATATAAGAACATACTCTTCCGACAGTGGGACATGGGTCCAGGCCGTCAATGGCCTCTAGAGAGAGGAATCTCCTTACATTTTTATTATTACATAGATTGGAATCTATCCTGCATAAGATTCAATGGATATTAATTCCGTACATTTTTATACTTTAAATATTTTTGAAAACCGAAATAGGGTTTACTTCTTATTGTCGTTGTTACAGTTACTTAAAAATTTGGTAATACTTAAATAACTTGCATTTTTTTTTATTGAGACGTATACTCAAGCTCTATGATATATAGAAATAATAAAGGTGTCTTTATTATTTCTAGATTAATTTTATTTCTCGTTCCTATAATATGTAGATCACTATCTTTAGTACAGGATTGAATATATGTATTAAAATACATTAAGAATATTCCAAATTCCAACATGAAAACTATAAAAAAAATATTTCAAAATCTTATAAGTGAACCTATCATACATAAAAAATGCTTATTTTATGTTCGTACAGCTATATAAAGAATTAACGCTACTTATCTACATAATAAGTATACATTACATTGTGAACATCTGAATACGTGAGACCGACACATGCCCATTTGGGTCAGTGTCGTTATACCGGTTCGTGTACTAAAATACGCGAATAGTTTAAATATTGTGTTTTACTATTACATTTTAAAAATACGTTTTTCTCGTTTTGATGCTGTATCCCACGTAATAAATCATAATCCCAAGGTAGCTAGAGAGATACTAGCGTCAAGATAGCGTGGAAAATATAGTGATTTTCAATTTTCCACTTAAATTTGAGAAATTGCGTGTTGAGTTTCGAAACTAAACGCCTCGCTTTGACCTACCACATATCACCTAGTTTAAGTGAGAGACTTATAGGATTCCGTACCTTACCTAAAGTAACCATTATAAGGTCACGGCTTTGTCCGTCCGTCTGTCTGACTGTCAAGAACCTTTATCTCAGAAACGCTTGGAGATTATATATTATAAATTATATTTCTAACTTACTAAGATATAGATATGGCTGTTTATATCTGTATGTTATTTATCTATGTAGAAATATGAAAATAGGCAGCCAGCATCTACAGGTAGTAGTAGGTAGTACTAGTTCAGGAATAAATCTGAAAACTAACTAGACATTTGTGGTTACAATTTTAAAAAAAATAGCTAAAAAAGATTGAAATTTAGTATTTAAGCCATCACATCCCAAACATTGTATTCGTTGAGTGGCGAAATTCAATACTGCGCGTTTAATGAAAATTATAAACATATTGTTACGTAGTTTAAGACTTAAGTCCAAAACACACTTTCTTAATTCTCACTATCCATGTAAAGATGAAAGCTATTATTAGACATTGTTATATCACTAAAGAGTCATTAAACGGATAAATTTTATCACCGTTTTAAAACAGGTAATAATTACGACAGACGCGATCACATGATATTTGTTAATGTTTTGGTTAATAACTGGTTATTCATAAAATACTTATATTAAAACTGGAATTCCTTTTAGTAATTGGTACGTAACTAGATTTGAATCCTCTTCTCTTTAATTTCTTGTAGATTTTGGTTCGATATAATTATATTAAAAAAAAAATATTAAACTTGTCTAGTGTAGTCTTCGATCATATAGGCGAGATTCGAACTTGAATATCGTGATCAATTCCTCCAGATTCGTACGTAATTTATGTAACACCGCCGTGCTAAAGCACACCTTTCCAGGCGTTCACTTTATGCTGTAGCATTAGTCAGTTCTCTTCTATGGTTAACAACCATCTATCCAATCGGCATCTTTTATCAACCATCGAATCTGGTCTTGGATATCAGCCAAAACAGTACCTAGCACTACATGGAATAAAAACAGACCAAGAGCCGAGCCTTAACCTACTATAATCTGGAAAGGTTCTCACTCGTTTGTACCTATATAGAAAAACAAAATATATCACGAGTCCCTATCAATAGTATAAAAAAAAATTTATGGAGTATTTTTATCAAATTCAGCTTCACTTCAGAGTAGAGAGGCAGGGGGAACTCTAATGTTAAAACACTCCAATCCCCACTTTTCGCCGACTTTTGAAGGCATTACGTGTTGAGAAGCGTAACTTTGCCTGTCATATTGATTAGTCATAATTATAAATAGATGCGGTTTCCTCTTCACTCCGCGATTATATTGAAAAACAAGTGACAGATCACTTTTTGCCCACTTTCTTATTTTTTTTTAAACAGCAATTAAAATCCAAAGCCAAATAGTTTTATTCAAAATAAAAAGGTAGCTTTATTTTTTATTTTCAATTAAATTACAACCGGTTCTTTAAAGTTACGGTTACCTTAAACCTGAGAAGAACCGACGTAGGAAACTCAGTGCGGCCTTTTTAATTTCTTTTAACTGACTAACCCTTACTATGTAATTCATTAACCAAACAATGAATAATCTAATATTTTTCCACGTAAGGAAAACTCTTTCGTTACTGAGTGAATGAATAATAATGCCCAGCTTAAATTGAGCTGTGTGAAATGCTGAAATTTGGCATGTAGGCTCCTTGGTGAATGAACACTAAGGCCCGTAGCCTTAGTGTTCATCTACACTACATTTATAAATTGCTCCTAACTCTGGGATCGATCTTGCAATGCCGTTTCCATTCATAGATTATTAAAAGAGTATTTCAAGATCGATCTTAGTGTTGAGAGCCTCTGTCTCGGAAATTCAGCGGAATGTGGATAGCGTAATGTTATTATTTGTGTCTCTTGTTATAAAAAACGCGAAAAGACTGAGGCTGAATCTGTTTTCACATATCATATCTTAGTCATCACATACGTATAGATCTCACCTAATAAGCGCACGTAATTATGACGCGGTTCAGGTCAACATTCTATAATTGGTCATACAAATGTCAAGTACGTACGTACGTGACTAAAGGCAGGCCGCTTTCCGGTAACAAGAGAAGATGATCAAAATATATGGAGCCTTATACTGTTAAGTGATCCTGGTGGTTATAGCGAAGGCAGTAAATTTAATTGATAAAATTTCTCGTTTTGGATTCTAGGATCTATCCAAAACGATTTTTTTATTATTTACTAGGAAGTAGCAGGAAGGTCTATGGTTTAATAGACACTAAGAGGTGAGTATGACACATTCTTAGTTCTAGAAGTGACTAGTGAATTATATTAACTTAATGCCAGGTAAATTCGTATTTTTTTAACTCTCGCTGCATTCCGCACATTACAGCCTAGTAAGGAAATTCTAGAAATACTTCAGCGCCGCGCTTTGCCACGTTACCAGAGCGGGAAAATGTATATATGAAATATTTAATTTCCTCGAGTTTGACTTGAACCCACAACCTGAGCGTCCCTCGCGCTTAGAGTCGCGTGTACCTTGCGCCGCGACTGGCCTCAATAAATTACTGTAAATATAATATAATATATAGCCCTTTAAAATATAATAAAATCTTAAAGACCTTGTGTACCTGTAGATTGTAAGCCAGACATAAATAATTCGATATATGTAGATATTATAGTAAACATAACATCAATAGACGTGGCATTTGATAAAGTTCACAGATCAGCGGTTTGAAAAATATATTTTGATATAAAATCTCGTGATACCTATATTATAATATTTACATAATATATTTTCTTTTAGCTTCACGCTGTAATATGATATAAGAAACTGCGATCTCCGCTCTCCGCTTAATTATTAGAAAATTGCGTGATGCTTCTACTTTTCTTCTTCTACTCTCTGGTTTGATTCTCACTCGGGAATCATTTCCCGAGTGAGAATGAAACCCACAACCATGGCTTTTCATTCAGGCGATATCTCACTGCGTCAGATGGTGTCATAATTTTTCCTATAACATATGAAATATACATATATTTAAATTCTAATCATAAAATATTCTCACAGGGAAACCTTGTACCGCAATTATCATGTTATATAAATGATAATAAAGCCATTTTTCGTTAGTACAAATTATTATTTGCTCAAGATAACTCACAAGGCGCTAGTATGTAACTGGATTAAGAAAATTAACTTCGAATGAAGTTC
Source organism: Heliconius charithonia (assembly GCA_030704555.1). NCBI lineage: Eukaryota > Metazoa > Arthropoda > Insecta > Lepidoptera > Nymphalidae > Heliconius > Heliconius charithonia. The sequence continues at coordinate 15,785,203 of CM060815.1, forward strand.
ATTATTTAATTTGACACCATTGTTAATCAGAACACGTATGTATGATCTGAACATAACGTACCAGAAACTGGGAAATGTAGTGTCTTAACACTAGGTTTCAAAGAAATAAAAAAATGGATAATGATTTTTGTGCACAAGCGTGTGACTGTAAAGCGATGGGTTGATGGAATGGGTTTGATTCCCACTCGGGGCAATGCATTTTTAGTTGCCAACATTTCCATTTCTTCGCTCTGATGACCAAGGCAAAACACTCGGCAATGAGTTCTGGCAATTAACACGCAGTGCTTCGAAAATTCGGCGAAAGTGGGGGACAGTGTCTTAACGCTAGCTTTTCTGCCTATATCCGTTACCAATTTTAACTTTATGTATAATTGCTATTTTATTTTATATGGCGTTTCTTTTATTGAAATCCTCTACGATCTACATATTATTTACATTTATAATAATAATATAAGAAAAAAGTCTTATTCTCAATGCCTGCAATGGGTGGAAAATGGAGAACGGAGTGTCTTAACAATATTCACTGCCTGTCATGCTGTGTGCGTTTTACAGAGTAAAGTTAGTTTATTTAAAATAAGATGACTACCCATTCAGTGAAATATTTATCTTAAATTTTATAGTTTACCGAACTTTACCAGCGGCTGTGGCAGTTTTTTAGCTTCATACTAAATTCTTAACACAGCAAGGTACCTTAGCAGAGGGAACCTGGGAACCTAGTGGTAATACACTCCATTCAAGACACTTCCATGCCTTTCTTTCCGCCGAATTCATGATGCATTGCGTGTTGAGTGGCGGAAATCATCGCCGCGCTTTACTACTTTACCAGAGCGAATCGAACCCATAAACCGTCGCGTTTACATTCGTACCTGAATTCTATTTTCTCAATTATTCAATATTATTTATTATTTACTTCAATATTATTTATTTCGATTTACAAACAAAACAGTCACAAAAAATGCCAACGCAAAAAAATCTATTGGAGCTACCTTATTCTGTTTTGGTATTGCGGGATTATGATGGATTACATCTTAATCACGCTTAAAAGGAAAACTTTTATATACTTTTCTCATTTGACCAAAGTCTTAAGTTTCTTTTTTTTCTATCATTATTTATATATGACTCTGTGGCGTGCCTAAACGTTTTCTGACTGAACTTCTTGATATGTCGTGGTCATAGATTCAAATTTTACTTATAAATTATGAACATTCACTTGACTAAAATAAAAACAGATAAACAACTAAACAACAAATTATTTTTTACTACGTATATACGAGTACATACTAATCTAATCAACTGAAGAGTTTGCTTGGTTGAACGCAATTTATCTCAGGAAGTGGGTACTGATTTCAATCGAAAAAATCTTCTCACAATACGTGTAATAATTTGTGAAAAGCTTTAACTTAGCTTAGCATTTTTGCGCTAAGAACCGGAACATCCCGTCAAAATCAGGATATCTGTGCGACAATGGTTGCTATTTACATAAATATCACATATTTTATTTCTTTTACAGGTAAAACGTTCAATAATGCTCAAAATGGCCAGCGTGTGCGCCGACAGCTCTAAACAGACACGGTTCCACGAGATGCACGTACAGAGGCACAACAACGTGAGCATACTTTACGCTGACATAGTGAACTTCACTCCGCTCTCAGAGCGACTCTCCGCCTCGGATCTGGTGAAGACATTGAACGAACTGTTTGGAAGATTCGATCAGATTGCTCAAGTAAGTTTGTATTTTTTTCTAGTTTTCTCCTGAATTGGAGAAATTGCATTATTACTGACAGTACAGTTTTATAAAATAAAATTGAAATTATATTACTATCCAAGCTATTCTTTAAAAACTCTATAATACTGGTGAAACTTACTTATTTAAAAAACGTATAAAAAAATTATTTTATATTTTCATCTGCTTACTCTGCTAACAAAATTAAGCACGATGTCGAGTTCCGCCCTTTAACTCTAAATATCTCCAAAATTCGATAGGTCGATAAACTTTATTTTTACATAACGAAATTGCCCAAACTAAAAGAAGATATATCTCAAACTGTCCTAACTCAATTTATAGTTCTAGCTAAGTTTATTTATATTATCTCCTTCGTATATGTACAAAATCAAACCATGAACTTAAATTACAGTATGTAAATCAAACATAAAGTCATTTTAACTTCCCTGTTTTAACTTAGTATATACGTTTTTGTATTGTTTTTGTATTTCACGCTATATGTCGCACATAGCAGCGTGGACAGAGGAAACTAGCGAACTTACTGTTAAGACATTCCGTTTCCGTTAAGACACCTTCTTTTCTTACCGAGTGAGTGGTGGAACTCAACGCCGCTATATTAGTTTTAGTTGATCCTAATAAACTTGCAGTACTTGAACTATACAATTTCAACTACCGCTGGATGCTGTAATAAAGTGCTGTGTTTAAAACATTTTTTCTTTCACTTTCCAAATGAATTTGAAACATTGCGTGTTGAATGGTGAAGCAAAAAAACTGCGATTGGTTTTGCTAGAGAAACATAGTTACTATTATTAAGTTCATGTTGTATGTCGCATATTAACCTCTCGAAAATATGGGCAAAAAGTAGCGAGCAAATTGTCTTGATGTTAACACTAGGTGTTCCTAAGCCTACCCTGCTGCATGCGGGATTCAGCGTGAAGCGAAGCAAGTAAAATTTTTGATCAATTTTTTTAAATATAATTTTAACTAAACACCACAGACACATGGTCCGTACTTTTTTAAACTTTTTCATTATTATCAGCTAATATAAAACAGTATATTTATTTGTCACTTAAACTAGGTTTTTTATTTAGACAATTAGTTCTGTTTAATGTTTGCAAAAGGCATAGTTTCGAAGTTTCGATATGTTAGACACATTAGCCCGCAGCTACCCTGTCTATGTGTCTGGAATTGAAATGTCTGTATTTGAGTTTTAAGCGATTGCATAACATACCTAAGCTCAGGGGAAAATATTTTGTTTGATCTCTGAACTAATCTGAAGTGTATATAAATTATTTAGAGTAACGTCACTCTCTTTCAAATTATGTTGAGATTACTAAAAAAACATGTACCTACAATTTATTACTAAATGAAAACTAATATGCCATAAATTTCGTTACGGGTTAATGCGGCAAAATTTTGACAGGCAACCATAATGTAATCTATTCTACTATCACATTCATAAAAAACATATTTTACATTATAAAAAATCTGGATTTTAGGTTATAAGTGAGTTATATAGACACCATCAACGTGCCTATAGCTTTCTACTATATATTCACAATCCAATACAAAAATGTTTTTTTTTTTTTCATTTTAAAAAAATAGTTCCTGAGATTAGAGCGCTCAATCAAACAAACTCGTCGGTTTTATAATATTAATATAAGTATTGGAATATACTCGATATTCCAATTTACTATAGCGAGATATACTGCCAATATATTAGACGCCCATTGTCATCTTAACGTATCCTCTCACTGATATCATATTTTATTATTACAAATTGATACCATTTCTTTCATCCCTTGTGAGGTGTGTGAGATTATTCGCGCGTGACTTTCGTGAGATAATAAAATTGATTTTGATTATTGACAACCTACACTATTTCAAAGAAAATTATATATACGCATTATATGCTGAGGCCAGTCGTGGTGTAGGGGCAAAAAGTGTGGCTGTTAATCGACCAGTTGTGGGTTCGATCCCCCCACTCGAGGAAATGAAATATTGATTTAATTTTTTTTTGCATTTCCTCTCTGGTGAAGATGCAAAGCCATAATGCCTCCAAAATTATGGATGTCTTAACAATAGGTCCCCTCTGCCTACCCTGCTGTGTGCGGAATACAGTTTAAAGCTGATTTGATTTCATTTTATTATTTTTCTTATAAAGCAGTACAAAAAAATTTTGGGTGAGCGCTCTTATCTGAGGGACTTAACAGCTTAAATTGAAAAAACCTTTTAATGTTGGATTTGTCTAGAGTCTAGACTGTAGAGGAAAACTGTAAGTGTAGTTATTACGGGCATCCTATTATTATTATAATTATTATTGTATTTCCCCTGCATACCTTACCTGCTTTATACGATACACAGCTGAAAATATATATTTAATCCACTTCAAATTATTGAAAAGAGGTAGTTTTTTTACCTTCACAGCCTCATATAGCAGAGAGAGCCTGGAAACCTCGTAAACGGAACCTCGTAGAGCAGAAGTGTCTTAAACACATCGGTTGCCGATTTGCCACTGAATTCTTGAGACATTACGTGGCGGAACTCAACGCAGCGCTTTGCCTCATTGCTAGAGCGAGAAAATTGAGCCTACAACCTCTCAACTTGCGCCACGAGTGGCCTCAATGATGATGATGAATGCATGATGGTGGCGGGAATTAACGCCGCGGAAAGCCATTAGCATTAACCATTGCTTTTGTTAAGCAGTATATGTATAAGCACTTAAGCACAGAAAATTAGTATATAGACGATGTTATTATAATTTTTAAGTACATCTAACACCAAGTTCACATAAATATTTGAATTTTGAACTAAACATAGTGTTGTGAACTATTTTAGTATGCATTCGCTTTAGCTAGTCTAGTAGCTTACGTGTGTTAACAATGATTTATGTTCTTGGTTTGCAAGTGGATTTTTTTATTTTGCTTTCAATGTATAATATAAAATCAAAAACATAAATATAAAATGAGAGCCAAGTTAAATGTTAGATAATGTAACGTTCTCCATTTTACTGACAATAAATTGGGAGACATATATGGGTGTTGAGTTAATAATTAATAATTAACTCACCCGAATCTATATCGAACCCACAACCTCCACATTTATAGTCAGACGCTGCACCACAGTGCCCTCATAATATTTAATCCTAATGCTATATAAATAAGTCTCCAAACAAATACCATCCAAAATATTTAAAGTTTTAGTCGTTTCAGTAATGTTTAATCGACTTAGTTTGTCTTTCATCAATTATAATAAACTTTGTCCAACGTTGTGCTGAATACAGAAAACTAAATTTCATTTTAGTTCAGCCAAAAGATAAATTATAATAAGTTCACAACAAGTTAATAATAGCAACTTTTAAATATATAAAATAAATTTTTGGAGGCCGTACGACGGCCCAGGGGCACGAGGGTGTGACTGTAACGCGACGGTTATGGGTTCAATCCCCACTCGAATAAATTAAATATGTATTGAAATTTATATTTCCATTTCTTCGCTCTGGTGTCGAGGCAAAGCTCGGCGTTGAGTTTCGCCACTCATCACGCAATACCTTCCGAATTCGGCGGAAAGTGCGGAACAAAGTGTCCTAATACTAGGTTCCTTCGGCCTACCCTGCTGTGTACGGGGTAAAGCGTGAAGCTGGATTTAATTTAAATAATGAATCATCGTAATAATATCATCTACTAAATATCGTATTAATAAGACGTTATACTTATTTCGCCTTTGAATCTATAGTAGCCTTTAATTATATCAAAACTAGAAATAAATACAAATTACCTATTGAGGCTAGTCGTGGCGCAGTGGTACAAAGTGTGACTGAAAACCGACTGGTTGTGGGTTCGATCCCCACTCGAGGAGATGAAATATTTACTTAAATTTATATTTTCATTTCTTCGCTCTGGAGTCGAGGCAAAAGCGCGGCGTTGAGTTCTGCCACTCAACACGCAATGCCTCTAAAATTCGGCAGAAAGTGGGGAACGAAGTGTGTTAATACTAGGTTCCCTCTGCCTACCCTGTTGTGTGCGGGATATAGCGTGAAGCTAATTAAATTTTTTTAATTTAACTATTGTTTTTATCAAGATTTCACCTGATTGAACTCTGCACTTGAAAAATAAGCATATAATGTATTAGGTACATATGTATCTATAAACGTATATATAAACCTTCTCCTTGAACCACTAGGTTTTTTAGTAAAAGGGTATCAAAATCCGATAAAGACATGGGCGTAAGAATTAACGCTACATTTTTAATTAGCAAAAAAGACCTTTACATAAAAAGTGTAACATCAATTAAAAGAAAACGGCTCCTTTTCCCTGGAAAATATCTTCTTCCGCCCAGTGTACATCGTGCATCGGTGGGAAGCGACTTTTCTTTGTATTATTTAATTCTTTTAAGAAATATCTCTCTATATATAATTCAAACTTACAACTACTACTTTTTAAAAATAACGAAATAATAAAAATAATTCAATTAATAATCATTGCGTAGTTATTATAACAATTTTAACTTTGGTAAATTTATTATAGATTTTTTTTTTATTTATGCGGTGTTGAGTTCCGCTACTCAACACGCAATGCCACTAAAACTCGGCGGAAAGTGGGGAACGGAGTGTCTTAACAATAGGTTCCCTCTCCTTCCCTGCTTGGTGCGGGATACAGCGTGAAGCTGATTTTTTTTGTAATGCTTGTAAACATTCAAGCTATTTTTGTTATATTTTCACTTCTTTTAGAGATTTTAATTTATATAAATGAACTCACCTCGTCTTTAATATTACATTTGCAATTTCAAGTGGATTGCAAAGGACATCAAGAGTTAAACTAACATTAGTTTAGGATAAAATTTGTTTGGATTCTAGCTTGCATGTTTACCTGCAAATAAGTTCAAATTTATCACTTGCGGCGTTGAGTTTCGTCACTCAACAAACAATGCTTCCTGAATTCGGTGGTAAATAGGAAACGGAATTAAACGGATATCACTAGGTTCTGAAGTTCTCCCTACCTACTCAGCCTTGTGCGGGATACAGCGTGAAGTTATAAAAGTGTTATTTTGATTTAAAATAAAAGTTTTTTTTTGATTTGACGCCGTTAGATCAATTGCAGCATAGAGTTTCACCATTGAACGTACAATTTTCTGTTTAAGCGATGTATTAGACCCGCAAAAATCATAATGTACCTACGAGGTTACTTTTCAAAAAATAAAAGAAACTTACGTATAAGAAAATAGTAATATAATAATCCTATGCTATGTTCTTCTAATTTTAATTTAGTCTTAATTATCTCATCTAAAAATATAAACATATAAAATTATTCTTTATGTTTAGTCATTTGATATGATTCGCCACTCAACACGCAATGCCTTCAGATTTCGGCGGAAAGTAGGGAATTGAGTGTCTTAACATTAGATTTTCTCTGCCTACCTGTTGTGTGTGGGATACAGCGTGAACCTGATATAAAAAAAAATCAAGCCATCGTGGTGAGTGGACACAAGTGTGCGACTGTAAATGCGACAGTTGTGGGTGTTAATCCTACTCGGGAGAATGAAATAATTTCATTTCCTCGCACAGATAACGCAAATCCTTAAGAATTCAGCAATAAGTGGAGAACGAAAGTATTTCAATAAGACATGGAGTGTCATAACACTAAATTCTCAGGTTCTCTCTAAGTGCGAAACAAGCTTATGTTTATTTAATAGTTCATGTTTTCAGACGAATTACTTATGAAAATAAGAGAGGTATCATTGAAATCCAATTAAGCAACCCTGACACTCCCTTATAATGAGCCTCCTCTTCACAAGAGTGGGTAATATGAAATAATCGAACGGATTACCTCCTGATAATACTTCGAATTAATCATAACTTAATTAATCCTTGTGATATAAATTATTATAAATATATTTGTTCAGTTTCACCTGTATCTCGCATACAGCAGAAGAAACGGAACCTACTGTTAAAACACTCCGCTTTCTACTTTCCGCCCAATTTTTGAGACATTGTGTATTGAGTGGAACTGAATTTAATATAAATTCTAACGAAATTAAATATTTTTAGGAAAATCAGTGTATGCGTATCAAGATTCTTGGCGACTGTTACTATTGCGTGTCCGGACTTCCGGTATCCCGACCCAACCACGCGTACAACTGCGTCAACATGGGCTTGCAAATGATTGATGCTATACGGTTAGTGAAATGGTTTATCTCTGTTTAATTTATATTTATTTCTGTTTCTCTTTATCTTTTTTTCTTAATTTCACCCTTAATACGCACATAGCCACACGCAGTTATGTAGAATGGAGTATGGTTACATTTCAGTTAGTATGGAGTATGGTGGTTGTGGATTAAACACATTTGGGTAAAAATATGTGTATTTATGATAGTTCCTTAAGTTATATTGAGTTTAATTTAATCGTAGAGAAAATGAAGTGACTTATATCTTACCAAATGTAAGTCGACTAATATAAAATTTGTTCTTAAAAAAAATATTAGATTAATCATTTATATAAAAAGGCAATTAAACATTACTCTTATAAAAAACTAAATTAGCATTATTGAGACTATTTTATTTATAAATTAAATTATTGACTAAATCGATACATCTATTTTACTGAATAAATAAAATATGGATTTATTTAAATAATTCCTCAGCTAAGGAGAGAGTTATTATTAAAAATATATACATATAAATACATATTGATTTATTAAAAATAAAGGAAATTAGTTTGAATTCTATTTGCAATAATAATTTAATTATTATCAGTTAGTATAAACAGTATTTTCACTGTGGGCGTTATTCATTACATTATCTCTGACAAACTTGCTAAATTCAAAATATATAAAAATAACATCAAAAGATTTTATTTTACCTTAGTGACAATTTTCTCCGTCAATACTAACGCTCTTCTATCCCCAGGTTCGTCAGAGAAGCGACAGGCTTCAACGTGGACATGCGTATTGGTATACACACTGGCAATGTACTGTGTGGAGTGCTCGGCCTCCGCAAGTGGCAGTTCGATGTCTGGAGCGATGATGTCACTCTTGCTAATCATATGGAGTCAGGGGGTATAGCTGGGTGAGTTTTTTAATTAATACATAATTTACCTGGTGACTGTAAACGCGACGGTTGTGGATTTGATTCCCATTCGAATGAATGAATAATTTTTATTACCTAACTTTAGCTCCGGTAAAAAGACAAAGCATGGCATCAAACATTTGGCATAAAGTGGGAAACGGAGTGTTTTAACACTAGATTCCTTTTGCCGATCCTTGCTATGCGAGAAAAAAGAGATTTTGGTTTCAGATATACATTTTTTTCTTAATCCCATTAGCTCTACACAATAGATGTAAAGGACTGTTGTAGAAAAGATGAATATTAGGTCAAATCTAGTATTCTAGGTAATCTAGGTAAGCACTTCTATTGTGCTCAGACAATAATTAAATCAAGTGCGATCATATCGCGCCAGAAACCTATAATTGTCACTTGTTCGTAAACATAATAAATTGAATATGTGTGTGTACCTATAATGTTTTTGCGATTTAGAACGTTTTTTTGCGCTCCAAGAGATTGCCGACCTGGGTATTTAAGATAAATTTTAGCTGGATACCTCCACATGATTTTGAGAAAAATGATTTAGATGAACAGTTTTATTTTAAAATTAAAAATTATCATAACCAAACCTAAACCCGTTCGTTCCTCTTGGATATTGTCCAGATTTTCGTACCAATTATATGTCTATCTGTATAATAATTATTTAACTAAACAGTTTTTCTTTACAGTAGTTGCAGTTTCTATGTTTCAAGGCAATAGGGATTGTTATAAAAGGATCAGAAAAAAGGTGTTAGATTTATACATTTTAGAGAAGATGATGTTCTAACATATAAACACTCTAATTTAGCCTAATTTAAGCTACTAAATTATAAACTTTGAAAGCTAAGCATACGTTGATCTGATGACGTACGGTTATAATGAGTTCTGCGCTCTACATAATGTTCCTCATATTCAGGTTTAGTTCAAAGAAACTAGGTCAAACTACTGGTAGTAGGTAAATGTATGCAATATACGTCTAGAATATCATCCTACAACTATCTGAACTTCAATAGATACTAATATTATGAAGCGCAAGAGCATTTTTTTTAGCATTACGTTGTATCCCGTACAACGCAGAGCAGGCAAAGGGAAACTGGAAACCTAATATTAAGATTCTCTTTCCACACTTTTCATCGAATCCTGGTGAAATTGCGTGTTGAGTAGCGGAACTCAACGCCGTGATTTACAAGAGCAAGGAAATGAAAATATTAAACACTGCAGTAACAATACAATAGAAAACATGAGTTAATATTATTTCAAAAAAAAATTGATTAAAACTATTATTATTATTGTAATTAACATTTCAAATCCTCTTAATGAAGTGCATGTAAAATGTATTTTAAATATAATACGATCGTTTTAAGCAGCGTTCCTAAAATTTCAACAATGAAATTTTCTGTAAATTAAGGATTGTAATGAAATTTCGAAACGTACCTATGTATATCCATTATTCCATTTTTTTACTTAATACTAGTGAGTGTTGAGGTCATTGTGGCATAGAGGAATAAAAGCTCGCCGTAGATAAGTGGAGAATGAAGTATCTTCATACTAACTCTTTGTGTTCCCTGCCATATACACACATGTGGAGATGCAATATAAAGCGTAAACATAAATAGATGAAACTGTTAAGATTAACTTACATTTTTCTTTTATAGAATACAGAATTTAAAATCCTTACGTGATGCCATTGGAGCGTGGGCGTTATCGTTTTTGTGGTCACTAGTTGGCTTACTCGTCGCATAGGGTCCCGAGGTGAAGGTATAAATCGAAATACTTCACTAAGAATGTGAACAGTTTATACTTTGGGACAGGGAGGATATTTAATGTTTTCATATCCTCGCTCTGTTAACGACGCAGAGCACGGCGTTGAGTTCCACCACTCAACATGCGACGCATCCTGAATTCGGCGGAAAGTAGGGTACAGAGTGTTTTTACAGTAGGTTCCCACGTTCTCTTTGTCTACTCTGCTATGTGCGGTATCCCGCGCTGTATCCAGCGCGTACATACAAAATAGAATTCGATCAAGATATGATTCACACTGTGTATATGTACTGTTGATCTATTACTATTTTTGAACTACGAACGCGTATCTATATTTATTACATTTAAATGAAAACGTTAGTTAAGGAAGTTAGTTGCCATAAAACCTACTAGTATTTTAACAGTGTCTATCATGATAGTGAACTATAAAAACAACATGGATACATCCAAACATTTTCAAAGGTTATTTTTTTATACATCGCGTGTGTTGGAAAGCTTTCTGTAAAAGTTCAACGAATATGCGACAGAGTCCAGTTTTTTGTTGGTAGGTTTTGTTCAGTTCAGTTCATACAGTGTTCTGCCTATAGCAAAGTAGGCAGAAGGAACCCAGTGTAAATACACCCGTTTCGCCATTTTTTCGATACACTGTATACTCAAGCGGAACTAAGCACAGCGCTCTGTCTTATTACCAGAGCTAGGAAATGAAAATGATTTATTCCAGTCACGTTGACATAGACATAACACATTAGGTCGTCATATGAAATTCGGTTCGTATATATGAAATTGGCGTTTCGGCGTTTTCTCCTTTTTGATTAGGAAGTTCAAATTTAAATTTATACAGCTATTTTCACATGAATTTCTGTTTCTGTAATGTCATTCATTAGGTTTTTCAAAATCGTAGATCGTTCGAAAATCTTTCAAAGGTTTTATTGATTCCCGTCCAAATGTTTTGTTTTTAGTAAAGGGATTAATGAATTACCTATGTGATGGCAAAAGTGCATAGATAACAATGGCTCATACTTTAAAAAAAATCAAATCCTGCCTACCCTGCTGTGTGCGGGATACAGCGTGAAGCTGGTTCATACTTTAATTAAATAAATATATTATATTAAAAAATATTCGACGTTTTGTTCCTCCCATACCAAACGCCAATTTCTTGAGGACGTGATATTTGATAATAACATCTAACATTTGTTATTCTGTTTCATATTACTATATAATATTTGTTTTCATATGATACTGCACTATAGAAATGCAAATTTAAGCAGGCTGTAAAGCTCGGCGCTCTATATATTTTATTTGAATTTATTTTGCATAAAGTTATTTACGTAAACTATGATATCAAAAGTAAATGTTGTCTTTTATACCTCTCGCATATATGTATGTACAAGATAGCCAGAAGTTTATTTAATGGAGCCGTCGTGGCACAAGCGGGCGAGTGTAAAACCGACGATTCTGGGTTCGATTTACACTCCGAACGTAAATGGAAATCGTCGAATTCGAAAATCGAAGTTAATCAAAGTACGAAAATCGAAATTAAATTTTCGCCAGTCATGTTCCGCCATTCAACACGCAATGCCAAATGAGAAGGAAAGTGTCTTAACCGGATTAATCGCGTATATTTTGTATTATACATTTTTAGTAACCCTTCGTCCAGAAAACTTTACAGTAAGTAGTCCGTGGACACACGTAGTGGTACACTGAGGTGGCATTCGTCTGTCAGTTGACATAATTAAAATAACAAACTACCGCCAATGATTTCTTGATTATTATTAGTATTATTAATCTACATTTAAGTAAAATATATTTTTTAATATATTCCAGTCGTGTTCACATCACAAAGGCGACCATGCTGCAACTCGCTGGCAAGTTTGAAGTAGAGCCCGGTGAGGGCGCCTCGAGAGAGGGCTACCTTGCCGACCATAAAGTAGAAACTTATTTGATCGTGCCGCCTAAAGTAAGTATTAGAAATGTGCATAATGACACGCCTGTCCTATCTGTATATACATAAGACAGTGATAATATTTTGTCTATATATTTAGTAATTTTGGCACTTAAAAAGAATAATAGAAAGCAAAAAGATTTTTTTCGAATTTCTTGTCTGTCTGTCTGTCGAAATGTATGTCCATATTTTTCTCTGAAAGTTCATTAAAAAAAGTTATCGTCATTTGAATGAACTCAAGGCATTAGTTTGCCTACGAATGTTACATAGCAATCGCGCTGGTAAGATTTCTGGCTAAAGAGTGACATCGAAACGTCTGGGATATATGACTGTTGATAAAAATATATATTTTAGCTGTCGATCAATTCTGCTTATTAAATCAGTTATCATGTAGTTTGAGCAGGCGAAGCCGCTGGCGCGCCGCTAGTATATAATAAGGCAAGAGATCCTAAAGTTTTTGTGGGAATCTAACTTACAGTCATCCTATGTAGTAACTAGAGTTGTAGGTATCTAAATAAACTGTCCCATTGCACTTTGAATAGTGGTGTAATAATATACTTAATGATTTTTTTATCTCCATGGCGTCTTGTCGCAGTGATGACACATCAACGAGTCTCTGTCAGACGATTAATGCGACCCCTATGGGTTTGATTCTTGCTTAAAAAGAAAAGAAAAAAAAAATAAAACTAAACACCATTCTTTATATGTAAAATATGGTAGACCTATATACAGCAAATCGATCGAAGCCAAAAAAATTAAGCTACTAACATCGTTCTCTTAACGTGGTCCATTATCATCAATCAAAGTACGATAATAAAGCTAATGCCTTATACGAGTATATTATTCTCTGTTAAGTTGGTTATAAATTAGGACAATTTGTTGCCGCTGTATTAGACTATTAGCGGCCCATTCACGGCTTTGCCCGCATAATACCTATATTTTTTTTATAATTCTTATTTATATAATTTGTATATTAAATCACGTAAAACTTATTTTCATTAATTTGAGAAAGTCGCTTCACGGTAGGATGTCATCGGCGGCAAAGGCGCCATCCGCGGCAGTTTTCATACAAAACAAAATTCTCAGATGAGAATCGAACACATTCTAATAATTAATGTGTTAAGTTAGTTAGTGTATCCTACACACAGCAGGGTAGGCCGAGCCTACCCTGGGATCCTAGTGTTAAGACACTTCGGTCCCCATTTTCGGCCGAAATCTGGAAGTATCGCGTGTTGAGTGCCGGAATTCACTGACGCGCTTTGCCTCGACACCAGAGCGAAGAAATGGAAATATAAATTTAAATATATATTTCTATTAAAATTTCAAATTTTCTTTTACACTGTAAAGAATAATTCTATATACAAAAAAATATAGACAGAGTAAAAGGCTTAGTGGAGCCTAGATGACGCTCATTGTATAGAAAACCCGTACAAATAACATAATTACGAAAAATCTTAGAAGATTAATTAGCGACTCAAATTTCAGAAGTTCAAAAGGAGCGTTATTTTGTTTTATACTTTTTGATTATACAGAACAAGCTTTAATTATAATGTTTTCCATCTTTTGCCTTGAGATCGGGAGATGAAACAGAATTGAGTTACTAACAAAAGTAAAAAAGTAAAGTTTTCTAAATAAATAATTGTATTTGTAGGAAATAAAGATAAAATATAGAATGGATGGATTGAATTATAAGAGCGTAGAATAGTCGTATAGAAATCTATAGGTAACTTGCATGACATACCGACATATTTTTAATACTTTTTTACCCGATTCCGTTAGAAGTGGGGTTGTGTTTTTCGAGTGTATGTATTTAAACTTATTTAGACATGGTAACTCTTACCACTGCAAATGATGTAATTGAATTTTTGTAAATATTTTATCAGAAAATTCCACATACGAATGTATTAGCTAGTAACTTGGAAACCAAATGATAATATATTCCATTTTCTTTCAGAATTTTGAAGAAATGAGAATATTAAAAAAATCATCCACCCGAGTGAGAATTGAACCTACAACCATCACCTACTCCGTGCCTTGCCGTGCATTGTGATATACATATCAATACTGTACATTTTTTTTAATTAAAAATTTTATCAAACCTAAATACCTAAATAAATAATTTCACAAATAAAAATATTATCTCACTTTATCCGTCTAAAATGTAAGGAAAGCATAAAGCAATGCTTCCTTCCACGACATTTTTACACTAAAGCAATGATAAGCTAACAATAGAACTTGCTGACTCTTTCATGGCGGAGATATATAAACTACTTTTATATATGTAGTTTTATTACCGCACAAGAAACTTTTCTCATATCTAATATTCTATTGTTTGTAATAAAATAAAATCGAAGAGTTATTTGAGTACGTATATCCTAGAAATAATTGTATTTCTGAATTGTATATCGTTTTATGTAAAAGAAATGACTGGAGGCGCAGTGGTGGCGGCGTTTGATTATGAATGGTTGTGGGTTTGATTTCGATGAGTAATTAACTATATTCGATTCCACTGTTAAGACAATGTAGCTTTAAATTCTGCTATTCATTAAGTTGTGTCTTGAATACGAGCAGACAGCACAGAATGGAGTGTCTTAATTGTATTTTCCTTGTGCCTAATATGAGTCAAGGTAAAAAAATGGCTTCACGTTGTATCCCACGCATAGCAGGGTCACCTGAGAACCTATTAAGACAATTCGTTATCAATATGACACATTCGCTCCCAATTTTCCGCGGAATTATCGAGGCATAACGTATTGAGTGGTGGAACTCAACTTTGCACTTTGCCTTGCTACCAGAGCGACAAAATTAAAATATGAAATATTCAATTCCCGGGAATCGATCCCACAACCGCCGTGCTTACATCCGCACGTTTGCAACTGCTTCGACATAAAATGTCTCTACATATCTTTATTCGACAACTATAGAATTTTAAATAATACCATATTTGTATTTTTTGTTAAATTTGCCACTAAACTTTCCTACAAAAAAGAACTGTAGTTTGGTCTTTGAATTATTTTAGTAAAATGCTATCTCGAAACGATGCATATTAACGGTCCAAAAAACTATATTTTTTTCATTTCGGCATATAATCAAGAATTTCAAATAATATTTCCAGAAACCAGGCGTTTCTGAAAACGGCCGTCTCTCAGTTTGCACGGTGGATCGCAAAGCTAGCATCGTGTCGTCGATATATCAGGATGTATCACCAACTAGGCCTAAGGAAAATATAAGTCCTGCTCCATCACAACACAGCTTTATTGAACCAGAGCCTACTAAAGTTGTAAGGGCTGAATCTCTGAGGAATCCTGGAGGTAACATTTAAACCTTTTTTTTTGTTTTATATGATGTGGCACTATAGTTGCATAAGAATGCTCGTTACTGAACACATTAATCATCGATTCGAGTTCTATGTAGAAATGTATTTTTTTTTACTTTACGCTGTATCCTGCACATAGCAGAAAAGACAGAGGAAACTTGGGAACAAAGATTCTGCTGCTCCTCAGTTTTTGCTTAAATCTGGAGGCATTGCGTTTGGAGTAGTGGGACTAACGCCGCACGTTGTCTCGTTACCGGGGCCAGAAAACGAAAATATTAAATATTTTATTTCTTCGAGTATCAATCGAATCCGCATCCTGTTGTTTACAATCGCACGTTTATGCCCCTGCACCAAAAATGGTTCAGGAGAAATATATTTTTCCTATAACATTACTTCGGTGGCGAAAAGAGTCGATCGCATATTAATGTTTCAAGACAGTGAACAATAAATATAGATCCACTTCTCTGTTCACTCTTTTGAAACTTATATAATACTATGCTTGTACATCTCGAGATGTGAGTTAAATTTCTTCATCACTAACTCACCATACATTACTGTTTGACCATACACTCTATTGACTTTGTAAGTTAGTACAATTGCCTATGAGAAATAAAAATTGTATAAATTATTACTTTGTTATCTTTGAACTCACGCAGCACCATATCTATATGCGTTAATCGTACAAATATGCAAAAGAACTTTTCATAAATTTTTCAGATCTAAGTCGCAGAGCGTCAGTCAAGGTGGAGGGTCCCAAGACGGTCGCGTTCGAGCACAACGCGACCAGCATCGGTGAGGGGGTTGGCAATGGGGGCGTCGCTAAGCCCAAAAGCCGCAGCGGGTCCATTATTGGGGCCATCAGCCCCATTATGGGCACGGGTAAGTTACATGATGTTTCTTTAAATTGTTAGTTAGTATTAGAAATGTTAGTATTTAAAAGCTTGAGCGTGTGACTGTTAAAATAACAAGTTGTGCGTTTGATTCCCATTTGAGCTCTGGTAACGAGGCAAAGCGCAACCTTCCGGGTTCCCTCCGCCGACCCTGCTATGTGCGGGACACAGCGTGAAGTAATATAAAAATTGCTATTGACTAAAAGTCTGTAGAAAACTTCACCAATGGCAAATATATTTTGTATTTCATGTTTCTATTTTTGTTATTGATTGTAAATATACCACATAGAGTAGAACGATAACTTAGTTATATAATTTTATATTATATCTTCAGAATGTGAGCCAGAATCTCCGCAAGTGCGAGAAGCTCAACCTTTCTTTCGCCGAATGCTAAGTACCATGTCTGTGGAGTCCCTGAGTTAGTTTCGTTCCCGAAGGCATGGATGCACAGTGTTTCTCATATATATATATATATATATACACATCTCCTTGCATTATGACTAATATATGAATTATGTTACTATGAACCTGTATGCTAGTTATCATCTTTACCATTGGTACCCAATTTTTTTATAGTTGGGATAAACCTGACTGTATGACTTAATAGTTCAGGTCCAAATGCTCTTGAGAAAAAGTTATATTAAATTTAAAATATTAATACCAGAACTATTCCATTCATTTCATTATAGAAAAAAAGGACTTACCAGAGAGAAAAAAATAATAATTTTCTTCATATTATATGTCGCTGTATTGTATTTAAACAAGGCCCCATACAATGAGCATTTGTTTTACTTTGTTAAGTGAGATAATTCAAATCCTCTTATCCCCTTCACGCGTGGAACTAGTTTTTAGTCTAGTTTAAAACTAGCGTTTTAAGAAAAAATAATGGTTATAGAGAAACATAATTTAAAAAGCATTCATACTATATATTTGAAGCCATCGTGGTGCAACGGGACATTTCTATTGTGTATAACTTTCATTTCCTCGGTTTGGTAGCAATAGATAACGTCGCGTTGAGTTCCAATTCTTAACTCGCAATCTGAAATGGAACGGGACGTAGGGAACGGAGTGTCTTAGCATTACGTTCTTTATATGTACCCTGGTAATACAATTGTTTCTCTCATCTAGGGTACACAAAGCAGATTTAGGACTTCGTTATTAGTACTATAAATTCTTAAAAATAAAAAAATTAATATAAAGTTCTTATCTACGAATACTAAGCGAGAAATACGTGAAGAAGTAGATTTCTTTTCATTGATAGTATATCTATGTATGTTTGTTATAATCATATATTTAAATGATTAAAGATTTTTGTCATATCTTTTATATAGAAGAATAGATAGAGAAGAGGTATGTTGGGTCCGTACCGCTAAAAGTTCTTCTCGGCTACTCCGTTAGAGATAAACATGTAACTTAAAAAATATGCAATCTATCTTATAATATATTTCCTGTGAAGCAACCCCCGGCGTGCCCACTCGCTCGCGGCCGTCCAGCAAGATGACCAAGTACGTGGAGTGTTGGGGCGCCGACAAGCCCTTCGCGAACATCACTGACTCCACTTTAGCCAAGAATATCGGGATTTCTGTGAGTCATTCTCAAATTACCCCATCTTGGCACATTGGAGACTATTTAATTTTATACGAAAATTTTAACAAAAAAAAAAAACATTTTATTAATTCCAAAATATTATTTCTTACATTTCAGAGTTTGGCTATGATCGAGCAACATTTACTGCCTCAAAGAACATGCTGCGATTGCAGGTATATTTCACTGTATTTGCAATTTATCTGCTATTATTTTTGAAATGTTGGCTTTACTTTTAAGAACTAATATTCAGTCGTGGCGCAGGAAGATTAACAAATCATTTTACAAGAGAGTTACTACAAGTGTATCTAGAGATATTTTCTGGAACGGTCTGGACCTTAGTTTCGAACAAATATGAGCGTGTAAATGTTGTTTATTTTAATTCTTCTGTGACTGTAAGCATTACAGGTTATGGGTTCGATGCTGACTCATGGATTACTATGTAGGTACTTAGCTAAAATAACTTGCTATGTAGGTACAGTTTCCAGCGTGAAGCTGTGAAATGAAAAAAAATACTTGGTAACATTTAACCGAGATCTCTAATTTTTGTTATTTCAGCAACAACTCCGAGGGCCTAATGCCGCTGACCCTAGGGTTCCAAAACAGAGACCAAGAGGAGCAGTACAGAAACCAGTCGGACGCTCAGTTCAAGTACTACGTGGGCTGCTCCACTGCGCTGTTCCTGTTGCTCGCCTTCATACAAATATTGACTGTACCTAAGTGAGTACATGCATTTATTTAGTTTCGCTCACATATTATGGCAGGCAGATAGAACCTAGTGTTAAATCCCTCCTTTCTCCAGTTTTCACTGAATTCCTAAGACGTTCTTATAAAGTGGTGGAACTCTACAACTTAGTATTAAATCCTTCCGTTCTCTAGTTTCCGCTGAATTCTTAAGGCATTCTTGTTGAGTGGTTGAACTGTACGCCGCATTGCCTCATTGGCCTACCAAAGTGGAGAGATTAAAACATTAAATATTTTATATCTTTAAACATTTGCGTTTCTATTATACATACATTTTATTTTTTTCCTAATAAAATTACCATTTTAAATCGTTAAATTTTTTGCAGAGAATAATCCTGATACTTTTTAAATGGCACAAACAAAATCTCAGCGTTGTGAGTTTTTGCTACCATCGCATGCAAATCTAAAATAGAAATACCATTAAAAAGCGAGATATGTTGTTAAATTTGCCTCTATCGATAAGAAGCAATGATATCAAGCAATTTTTTATTTATTTTTTTATGGAAAAGGACAAGGCAAACGAGCGTTCGGGTCACCTGATGGTAAGTGATTGCCGCCGCCCACGGCCCCGTGCAACACCAGAGGAGCTACAGGTGCGTTGCCGGCCTTTAAGGTGGAGATAGACGCGCTTTTTGAAGGTACCCGTGTCATATCGACCTGGAAACACTGCCGCGGGTAGGCCATTCCACAGTTCCGTGGCGCGTGGAAGGAAGTTCCTACGAAACCGCACAGTAGTGGATTGCCACGTATCCAGGTGGTGTGGATGATATTTTAGCCGATGACGTACGGTGCGGTTAGAAAATTCGGCGGCCGGTAACAGGTCAAACAGTTCTTCAGAACACTCCCCATGGTAAATGCGATAGAGAACGCAAAGCGAGGAGACGTCTCTACGCAAAGCCAAAGTATCAAGCCTTTCACAGATCATTGGGTCCCCAATGATTCGAGTGGCTCTACGTTGTATGCGATCAAATGGTTCAAGCTGATACTGGGGTGCACCAGCCCAGAGGTGAGAACAGTACTCCATATGAGGCCGAACCTGGGCCCTATATAGGGCCAAACGGTGTTTTGGCGTGAAGTACCGTCTCGCTCTGTTGATGACCCCCAGTTTCTTGGAGGCCAACTTGACCTTGCTTTCCAGATGATCGCGATACTGGCAGTCACTCGAAACATTAAGGCCCAATATACTGATACTGGGCGCGGCTGTAAGAGGAGTGTTTTGAAAGACTGGCGATATGATAAATGGGATTTTTTTTGTGGTTAACGCGCAAACTTGTGTCTTCAGGGGGTTGAACTGAACTAAGTTCCTTTCACCCCATGAGGAGACATTGTTGAGGGATGCCTCAATAGAAGACACAAGTTTATTTCGGCACTGTTCAGCGTTTTCCCGAGAAAGACTTGCTCGGCCGGAGTAAACAGCGTCCACTGTGCTATCATCTGCATAGCAATGAATGCTAGAATCCTCTAACATGTCATTGATATGCAAAAGAAACAGCGTAGGGGACAGCACGCAGCCTTGGGGAACGCCAGCGTTCAGGGGCATATGTTTAGAGCAAAAACCGTCGACAGCTTGATGCTGCACCCAGTGAGAAAGCTGGCGATCCATTTGCATAAATTCTCGGAAAGCCCATAGGATGGAAGTTTAGCCAGGAGCGCCTTATGCCAAACTCGATCAAAGGCCTTCGCCATGTCCAAACCAACTACCAGGCCCTCTCCCTTGCTTTCAATAGCCGCTGCCCAGCGGTGGGTAAGGTAAACCAGAAGATCACCGGTTGAGCGACCATGGCGGAAGCCATATTGTCGGTCATTAATCAATCGGTGATCCTCTAGATAAACCAAGAGCTGGCTATTGATGATGCTCTCCATGACTTTTGAGAGCAGGGAGGTGATGGCAATAGGCCTGTAGTTAGATGGATCGGACCCATCGCCTTTCTTTGGGATCGGGTGGATAAGAGCGCTCTTCCATGAATCTGGGACTACGCCGACTGAGTAAGAGTGCCGAAACAAACGCGTTAGCACCGGTGTCAGCTCAGGAGCACAAGAACGGAGCACTAAGGGAGAAATGCCATCTAGCCCGCTCGACTTGTGGATGTCCAAAGAGGACAGAGCTCGCCTAACAGCTGTTTGGTTAAACTTAACCTAAGGCATTGAGCTGTGGCACCGCGTGATGGTCGGCGGCGTTGATCCTTGGTCATCCAAAGTCGAGTTTGAGGCAAAGAGAGCGCCCAGGAGATCGGCTTTCTCTTTTGCCGTGTGGACCAAGATGTCATTTCCCGTGCGTAATGGCGGAAGCGTAGGCTGGCTAAAGTTGCCAAGTGCCGCCTTTGAGAGCGCCCAGAACTGTTACCGATATAGATAGATACCTATATAAATAAAATACCAACTCCAGGGGCATCGTGCTGTACGCGGCGTTCGGCCCCACGCTGGCGACGCTGCTGCTGTTCCTGTACTTGGCGTGGGCGGGCGGCGACTCGGGCGCGGACAGCTGCTCCCAGCCCGGACAGGTGGGGCATACGAGTTATTATACTATTGTACTAGTAACGATAGAGGCCGTCGTGGTCCAGGGGCGAAACGACGAGGGGCGACGGTTGTGGGTTCCATCGCCACTCGAAGAAATTAATTGTTATTCGTTAATATTTTCATTCCTTCCTTTTGGTACCAAGGCAAAAGTCCGACGTTGAGTACCGCCTCTCAACACACGCACACACTTCATGTCTCGAAAATTCGGCGGAAAATAGTAAACTTATTGTAATAACATTGGGTTCCTTCTGTATCCCTCTACATCATGAAGCTGATAAAAAAAAATGTGTTAATACCGCCAAAAAAACGTGTCGCTAAGAACCTTCTACAACCAATTTTTAATCTATAAAAAATATTATAGATACATTTAGTAAACAAATTGTACTGTATTTTCCAGGTGGTGGCCAACAACTGCTACATAAGACTGACCATGTTTGTTGTATCTGTTATTCTAATAAGCTCCTGCGCTGTTATTAATTTGGTAAGATGTTTAGTGAACAATGAAAAAAAAATAATAACCGATTTCAAAACAATTTCCGTTCATACAAACTTTAGTAAAAAGTAAAAAATAATAATAATAATAAATCATCTTTATACTGTACGTCGCATATATCAGAGTAGGCCGAGGGAAACTAGAGTTAAGTAATTTATAAAATTTAACAAGTAAAAACTGTTGAAAAGTAAATAAAGCAATGTGGCGTTCAATTATATTTTTGCCTACATTACTAAATGTGGAACGAATTTTATATATATATGTACATTGGGACAGTGTCTCACTGTAAAAACGATGGATGCAGGTTTGGTTATTTTTTTTATATAATATTTTTTTACTTGATGGGACCGCTCCCCATTTTTGGCAAACGCCACGTTTTGCCTCGACGTCAGAGCAAAGAAATCAAAATATTAAATTTTTCATTTTGCCGAAGGAAATCGAATTCACAACTGTCACGTTTACACTCGCACACTTTTGCCTCTGGGCCACTACTGGCCTCACAGGTACTATTTTCACAATTATAAGATAATATAATTAAATAATAGAGGCCAGTCGTGGCGCAGCGGCACAAAGTGTGACTGTAAACCGACTGGTTGTGGGTTCGATCCCCACTCGAGGAGATGAAATATTTACTTAAATTTATATTTCCATTTCTTCGCTCTGGTGTCGAGGTAAAGCGCGGCGTTGAGTTCTGCCACTCAACACGCAATGCTTCCAGAATTTGGCGGAAAGTGGGGAACGGAGTGTCTAAAAACACTAGGTTCCCTCTGCCTACCCTGCTGTGTGCGGGATACAGCGTGAAGCTTAAAAAAAAATAATTAAATAATTATATTTCAGTTTCAAGCTTACATCGTACAAGAGACACCTCCCGCTTTGCCCGAAAATAGTACTTGGAACGAAACTTTCATTGAAACCATACACTTAGACGTCGACGCGGCCCCTGTGAGTTTAAATTTGTTTATTAAAATATTTTTTGTTTATGTCGCAGCGGTTACAGGTTTGAATCACGTTCGTTAGAAATATGTTTAATTATTACAATATTTACTTTCATCTAACATTTTTATTGTAAAAGTTATGGTTTCTTTTTTAGATCATAACTTTCTAATTTATTATTGAATATAATTCAGTAAACATTAACAAACGGTTGTGCAGAGCTACCTGTACAGCTCGGTGCTGACGCTGGCCTCCATCTCGGTGTTCCTGCGTCTCGGCTTCGTGCTGAAGCTGTTCCTCATGACGACAGCTCTGACCGCGCACATCGCGCTGTTCGCCTCCGCCGAGTTGTTCTTCCAGTACCAGAATCAAAATTTGGATAACGAGTAAGCGATATATCATTAGCTTGTTGTATTTTCCCTATATTTTCATCATATTTTCCCGGTGTCCATAGTAGGGTAGGCAGAGGAAATTTGGGAACCTAATTATTTGTTTTTGTATAAAATGAGAACTCCGAGGCCGGTCGGGGCGCAGAGGCACGAGAGTGCGACTGTAATCGTGGCAGGTTGTTAGTTCGATTATCACTGCATCAAATGAAATATTTAACATTTTTATTTCCTTGCTTTGGTAACAAAACAAAGCGCGGCACAACACGCAATGCCTCCAGAATTCGGTAACAAGGGGGGAAAAAGAATGGTAAACTAAGTATCTTAACACTAGATATATAGGTTTCTTCTGCTTTCCCTGCTATGAGCGTGAAACTAAAATAATAATAAATATTGTATTGTATATATATTTGCAGGTTTTCCTCGTTGCCCTACGCCGCCAAAGCGGGGCTGGTGCTGGTGTTCCTGGCGGGGCTGCTGCACGTGCTGGACAGGCAGATCGAGTTCACGTCGCGGACCGACTTCCTTTGGAAGGACAAGCTGAAGTTCGAGCAGGAGGAGGTGGAGACCATGAGGGGTATTAATAAGGTTAGCCGTTTGGTAAATATACTGTATTTAAGCCATATTTTTTTTAGTTCATGTTAAAATATAGTGTTTTGAAACATATTTTTTGTATAAAATAAAATTACATAGGTGTACATTTTTCGCAGATTCTCCTTGAGAACATCCTGCCAGCGCACGTCGCGCAGCACTTCTTGACGTCGGTCGCTTCCAAGGTAGAGCTTTCGAACAACTCTCATATAATTATATCTGCCATATTTAGTACTACACGCAAGAGAAGATGGCATTATAAATATTTTTTAAAAGTATTTTTTCTCATTTAGAAAACAAAAGCACTTTTTGAAAACATTAATAGAAATTTAACTCTTTGGTTCTAGAATAAAATAAATTTAATTTGATAGGTCTTATTTTCAGTGACATCCTTTATAAGTAAATTTGATTTATTGACTTCAGAAAAACAAAAAGTTTAAGTTAGTTAATACTAACGGTACTCATTATGTTGTTCGGGTGCAGGTTCAAGTCCTTTCTCATCAAAATTACTTATCATCTTGACTTAATCTCTTTGTATACAATTCTCCAGGAGGAATTGTACCACGAAAGGTATTCGAGTATCGCGGTTATGTTCGCTTCGATTCCGAACTATAAGGAGTTTTACGACGAAACCGACGTCAATAAGCAAGGCTTGGAGTGCTTGCGGCTACTCAATGAGATTATATGCGACTTCGATAAGGTACCTACTCTTACATAGTATACCGCTTATAGCAGGATTGGCAGAAGGAACCTAGTGATAAGACATTCCGTGACCCATATACTGCCGATTTTTCGAGACATTGTATGTTGAGTGGCGGAACAAATAACAAAACAAAGCGTGTTTTGTTATTAAAATGAGGAAATAGAAAAATTATGAAAATGAGTGGAAATCGCACCTACAACTGTCGCGCTGCGCTACGACGGCCTCTTCGGTTTTCATACATTTACTTTAGCGATTAGTATTTTATCTCTGTAGTGTATTTTTTGTAGTAAAAATATGTTTTCTAATGTAAAATATTTTTTATTTTTCTTTTAAACTCATAATCAACTGTAAAAATATTTATTTCAGTTATTACTAAAGCCAAAATTCAGTTGCATAGAGAAAATTAAGACTATCGGCAGCACGTACATGATCGCGTCCGGGCTCCGTCCCGGGAAGGAGGAGCAGAATATTGTGAGTCTTTTGCTGTTGTCTCAATTTTAATTTAAGTATTTAAGGATTTACTTGATACAAAGCTATAGGCGTATAAAAATAAAAAAAAATCTGATAATAAAAGTATGTAATATTGTAATATAATGTGTTCAGGACGGCAACAGTAAGGAGGAGCACACGATAGCCATCTTGGTGGAGTTCGCGATCGCCCTCATGAGCATCCTGGACCAGATAAACAGGGAGTCCTTTCAACGGTTCAAGCTGAGGATAGGTGATTATGATCACTTTCTTTTTACTATATCGGTCAATCTGTAACTTTTAATAAAATCGTAAAACTGATCGGCGTTTGTACGTAGAAGGTATACCCAAAAAAATATGACTGGGGGAATTTATTGATATAATTTTTGAGTTCTCCAAAAGCATGAGTTTTTTTAATTGTTATCTTGGGTGCCGTTAGTTGTATATTAAATTGATATTTTTTTAATAGATGCAGATTTACATCTAACTATGAGTAATATTGGTGCTATAAATTCTATGTGCCTTTTTCCGTTTTGCCTTCATAATAGACAATAAAAAGACATGAAAGGACAGACAGGCGGCGTTGAGTTTCGCTTGAGCTCTTAAAAATCAAGCGGTGTGTGAAGAACCGAGTGTCTATATT
Source organism: Heliconius charithonia (assembly GCA_030704555.1). Classification (NCBI taxonomy): domain Eukaryota; kingdom Metazoa; phylum Arthropoda; class Insecta; order Lepidoptera; family Nymphalidae; genus Heliconius; species Heliconius charithonia. Next base: position 15,810,975 of record CM060815.1, read on the forward strand.
GAGTTCCGTATTACTTGGGCTAATAAAAACGTAAAGCTGGTTTATTCTAAATAAAAAAAAAACACATTATACATTATTATACAACGTTAAACGCATTTCATAATTAATGTAATAGATACAATTTAAAATTTGAAGGTCTGAACCACGGCCCCGTGATAGCGGGTGTGGTGGGGGCGCAGAAGCCCCAGTACGACATTTGGGGGAACACCGTGAACGTGGCGTCCCGAATGGACTCCACGGGGCTGATGGGCAGGATACACGTCACTGAGGACACCGCTAAGTAAGGGTTCGTTGTATCTGTATGCGACAGGTTGAGGGTTCGATTCCTGTTTTAGTCGATAACAGCTGCTAGCGGTTTCGCTAGATTTAACTATTACTTAAATATTTCCCTTTCCTTTTAATAGAGAACAAAATGTTAAAATAATGTATACTTATTATTTTAATTTTTTTTAAGTGTTGTAAAACAAAGGGTAGGATGTTTTTCCCTGGAGTGGGTTTTTTATTCACAACCATTGCGTTTACACGCTACGTCATGGTCCTACAATTCTATATTTATGTACTTTTTGGTAACATTATTTTTTATCGCCTGCGATTATTTTATAGCAATACAAATTATCACAGCCATTGCCTTAAAAACAAAAAAACTTTACAATCATTTTATTAATTATTGTATATTTTATTATTATTATATATATTTATTTATGAATGATACATAATAATAATAAAATATGAGAACTACGAGGTCAGTCGTGGCGCAGTGGCACAAAGTGAGACTGTAAAACCGACTGGTTGTGGGTTCGATCCCCACTAGAGGAGATGAAATATTTACTTAAATTTATATTTTCATTTCTTCGCTCTGGTGTTGAGGCAAAGCGCGGCGTTGAGTTCTGCCACTCAACATGCAATACCTCTAGAATTCGGCAGAAAGTGTGGAACGTGTGTTAACACTAAGTTCCCTCTGCCTACCCTGCTGTGTGCGGGATACAGCGTAAAGCTGATTTATTGATTTTTTATGTTATTTATTAATTATTGTTTAGGTATTGCCACCTACAACGCGTACAAATACATATAATAATACGTAGTTTTAAAGTAATAGAATACAATAACTAAAAATATAAACAGGCACCTGTTTGAAAGTAAAAACTATTACACAGAGAAACATTGCTACAATTTTAAATCGGGCGTTACATAAACCAAGCTAATATTATTATTTAACAATCAACATTATTGTACTTATCATCATTAATCATTGTAAGTTATATAATGATCATTAATCATTACATTGTTTCAGAGTCCTAATGAACGCGGGCTACACTTGCGAGTGTCGCGGCCCCACGTACGTGAAAGGGAAAGGTACTTTAGTCACGTATTTTGTGAAAACGCCTAACGTGGGTGGCTTATAATCTAATGACAATGATAAAAATTAAATAAATCTATTATTAGTAATAACTTTCTGGAATTAGTGATTTTAATTAATATTATTGGGTTAAGAAATTATTTTGTAAAATTAATTTAATATTGTTCATTATTGTTATTTTAAATGTTATTTAAGTATTTATATTTTTTAAAGTTTTTTTTTGTAATATTCGGTTGTGGGATTGTAAATGGTTGACTATTTTATAATATAGTATTTTGTAAATATATATTCCGAAAGTTATTTTAATTATTTAGTTAATACTATTTGGGGGAAAATGGCTTATTAAAATAAAAATAAAACATTAAATATGCAATATTTTGATTATAGTTATGTTTGTCTTAAAATTTTATTAATATATTTTTATGAATTATTGAATTAACAAAAGAGATTTTTTTAATAATATTGTTTTTAAAACTAAGGCCTAGTAGTTTTATAATGTAGAACATAGTAAATTATACACAATTATATTATAAATGACTAATGTGTTAGACAATATTGTATATTTATATAATTTTATTTAGAATATAATGTTTTAAAAATATTAGATAAATAATATAATAAACCAAAAAACGTAAATTAAATTTATTTCATTTTAGTATTTTCTATATAGAACTTTTTAATAGAAAATGTATTACATTCATATCAAATATCTTAATAGATCGCAAAGAAACATAAAATATAAAAAATATAAATATTAGGTAGTTAAAACGATTTCTTGTTGCGTATTTATTGATTAAATTTCATTAAATAGTAATAACAAATGATATAAAATGAAAATACTCAATACAAAAATCTCAGACGAAAGTAACTGCTTAGTAAACATATATATATATATATATATATATATATATATATATATACAAATTTTCATTTTAGTAAGTATAAAAAATAAATAATTTATTAACTACGATAAAATAGTATGTATTATATTTTTACAGCTTTTTCATATAGTTTAAATGTTTATTTTTGTTATATCTTTTAGAAGAATTATTATATTTGCATCCAGAATGCGGCGGAGAGAAAGGAGAGTAGTGTCTTAATGCTTGACTCTCGCTGCCTTCTATATTCGGGGTTTCATACAATATATTATAATTAAGGCCTAACTTATAGTTTCATAACTTTCATAATAAACTGCACTGTGATTATCATTTTTTACATAATATTGTTAGTAAAAATAATACGGGTTTGGGTTCATATTTTAGGGTATTTTTTTGTATCAAAATAATGTAAATAGACTTTACAATTTATTTGACTTGCTCTGTTAGTATGTATCCAGTCTTGAAAGCACAATTTGGCCCACTTTCGAGGTGACACTGAAATCAATATCATTATATTGTAAATACAAAATGGCCGCCGCAACAAAATGGCGGATAACAAATTTTTACACAACCCAACTAACATGGGTAACATAAAAGAGTTTCATTTTTAAAATACAATACTCAATGAAAAATTTTAAAAAGCTAATTTTCAAAGAGATTTGTTTATTTATTCTTAATATAATCAATATATTAACTATAATTACTGAAAAATATACTGAAATTGTAAATATAGATGATATTTATATCACATTTGTATTATAAAACTTATTTTTGAAAATATTTTAGAATATTTTGAGGTCGTCGTGGTGCAACGTATCACTGTAAGTTGCTGTAGATTCGATTCACACTCATGAAAACATACATATTTAAAGAAGAAAGTAAGTCGACTCTCACTAGACGTAAGTAAGGTTTATATTCAAGAAGATTTTTGTTTCTTTATTTAGGGTTTTCGAAATATATTATTTAGTTGTAATATTTAGCACACAATGGCTCTAATATAGGTAAATAAAAAAATGTAAATTAGATTATTTACTTTTAATAATATTATAAAATTGCATTTAACACTGGTATGTTTATAAAACAATGGTAATTAAGAATAATTTTTATTATTATGTAATTTATTAAGAATGTATGCAAATATTTTCTATGAAAGATCTATTAATAATATTTGATTCTTTTTGATTAATTAATAATTAGATATTATTTAATTTTTATTTTAGAAAATATTATGTTCATTTTAAAATTTATATACTGCTCACAGATAAGTTTAATGTAAATAGAAACATAATAATATATTATAATCTTAACATGATGTATATAAAGTTTTAATAAAATACCTTTAGAATTATGTGAGTTGTTTCATTTCCTATCAAAACTTAATAGCAAATTTTTGAATTTACAAAATTGCTATGTTATTTATCCCTAGTCATTGCTCGCAATCAATGAAATCCTCTCAACTTGGCTCTCCTGCACTTCCTAACTTGCCTACATGATACATTTTAACATACTAAGCCCAGTAATTCCGTTTGTGCGTTGTCCCTCATCTGTCAGTCACTTAGCAGCAGAAGAGGTTTATCTTTATATATTTAACTTAAAAAACAATTTAAAAAACCTAAAGCCGAAAAGAACAAAAGTAGTATTTGTATACGATATACAAATTGAGTAGTTGTATTGCAGTTGAGATGGTAGACGATCGACTTCAAATCATGAGTTTACTTAAATTATTTTTAATTTAATTTAATTAATATGATTAAATTAATTTTGCTCTACTGAAAGGAGAATCGAAAAAGGAAATGTATTTTTCCTTAAATTTTTAAAAATTGGTTTACTGATTCATTTCCGTTTAAAGCTTTAAGATCTCGATGTCCCACAAAATGATTGATTAATTAATTATAGATTTATTAAAAAAACATAAAAATTTAAACTGTCGTCATTATTTTAAAAAGGCAGTATCATAAATAAAAACCGATGCTTATTAATTCTTATTAAAAATCGATTAAAATGCTAATTTTATACATAGGTATTGAGTATAATTTATCAAATTTCACGCTACCATTTTGGACGTGCGTCTCATACGAACGAATTTGAATTTTTGCCTTTTGGTATTTTCAACGAATACAAGGCGTTTAATTGATAATTGTTGGTCCCGACCACCTACGCGGTACTTTGATTTATGTGTTATCACCGCCGTACTGTGAGGGGTGTCGAAATAAATAAGTAAAATTTTATAAATTTTGATATGAATTTTGGAAAAAATAAAAGATTTTACAGTTTCCCTGATAGCAGAGTAGACGAAGCGGACCTAATGTTACAACACTCTGTAATTCAAATAAAAAAAAGTTATTCAACTATTTAACTCGTCGCGTTTTGATACGATAGCTAGAGAAAATCATTTTTTTTATGATAGATAGAGAAAAAATATTTTTAAGTAAGTAAGTAAGTTTGCGGACGCTTTCAAGACTGCGTGTTAAGTTGGCGGCACGCTGTAACCCGCATATACCAGGCTATGCAGAACCCAGTATTAAGACACTCCGTTCCCTGCTTGTAGCCGAATATTCAAGACAAGTGTCTGGAGATTGTGTCGTGTCGCACTTAGCTTCGTCACCAGAGCAAAGATTTTTTTTTTTCATCCTGCCGAGTAGACATCGATCCCACAACTATCGCGTCTACAGTCGTACCTTAGCGCCACGATTGCCTAGTGGAAATATAACAATTAATAAAAAAATATATATCTTAATCTATAATATTTAATATTTTAAAAAGCGGCCCCTAAAATGAAGTTGCGTATTGTTTATCTATACAATATCATATAAGCTGACCTCTATACAATATTCATTCGCGTAATTGAATTGCATCCATATGGATATACCTTAAGAGACGTTTATTAAAATACTTATATACGAGTACATAATGTATGGAAAAAAATCCTTTTAGTTTTTGTTAATAATTAACAATTTTTCATTTTAACGAAACATTTTATTAATTTTTATAGTGTAATAATTCAAATTTATATACATTTTTATTTTTGATATTGATCGATGATCTTGATTGATTGTTTAAAATTGTATTTTATTGTTTCCTATATAATATTTAGACCAATATTTTTGCTTTACTTATTTAACTTGACCGTCGTGGCTCAGTGGCACGAGGGTAATTGTAACGCGACGGTTGCGAGTTTGATCTCGAGGAAATAAATTATGTTTACCTATTAATATTTCCGTTATTCGGCGGAAATTTGGGAATGTAGTATTTTAACACTAGGTTCCCTCTGCCTATCCAACTATGAGCCGGATACAACGTGAAGCTGTATCTTATTTAACTTAATAAATTGGCGTGAACTACACTAGGTTCCCATGTTCCTTCTGCCTACCTGCTGTGAGCAGGAATAAATTGGGAAGCTAAAAAAAAATATTTATTCTTCGAACGCACATCATTTCATCGCACTAAAACATCTCTAATAATACAGATACAAGTTACATCGTTTGAACTTGTCAAAATGTAGATTCATTACCACACTAGTTAAGCTGGGAACGTTTTTCATATAATTATATATTTAACTGTTATCTAGAACTGTTTTTTTTAAGTTAAATAACGGTTAATTTAATCAATTATAGTATGGATATGTGATCGTGATGTTATAAATAAATATCGTGATATAAGTAATAATTAATTTAGATCGAATTACGTACGTTTCTTAGATCGGCCTGAGAAAATATGTTTGGTGTATGTTCTAAATTTGATTGTATTGTGTTTTACATTCGTTTTGATTTTTTACAAAGAATATTTTGTTTTAGTCTTATGTAAACGTATTATTTACATGGGGCCATCGTGGCGTAGAGCGGCTGACTGTAAGGTTGTGAGTCCGATTCCCCCAATAAAAACGTGGCGTTGAGTTCAACCACTGAACACCCAGCGTTTCCCTTTACCTAACCTGCGGGATATGCGAGAAACAGCGTGAAACTACAAATATATTCAAATCCTTAAGTGAAGTAAGTACGTAACCAGATTTTAATATAATAAAATCTCACACCAGACCACAGAAAGCCAGTATAAAATAAATTCCTTATAATAAACTCAGAGTAATATCTCAAATTCAATGATAAAGTATAGCACGCAAGTACCGAGCTTATGGCCGGAAGTCAGTACACAACACAAAGCGTTATTATATATAGCCCGCCGCATTCGGTTATGACGAATCATTTCATATATATTATTAGCATAATAATCGTCATAGAAGATTTCTAGGGATTTTGTGATTTTTTTGCTTTTTTTGGTTTTATTTTGTTTTATCTTGTATAGCGCGCGACGTGTTAAGACATTCCGTTCTCCATTTATCGCTTGAATTAGAGGTATTGCGTGTTGGGTAGCTCAAAAGAGAGCTTTCTAGAGAGTAGTGTCTAAAACATGATAAAAAAAAAAACCAACATAATAAAATATTTTTTCTTTTTATCAACAAATTCTTTGTGTTTTAATACACTTATTTGTTAAAATTTTGGTTATTAGACTTTTAAATAAAACTTGTGATAAAAAAGTTTTTTCTTTCTGTAATGTAAAAACCATAGTACACTAAGTACTACCACATAAAACAAAGATGTATAAAAAACTGTCTCTCAGAGAAAATTACAAATAGGCAAAAAAATCATCAAAACTTATAGTAATCTCTGATTTCCACCGGGGGTCTAACACAATGCCGTCATTGCAGGCAATCCAAGATCACAGCCCCCACCGTCCTCTAGCTACCGGTGTTACTTAGCTTGACTAATTGAAAGATAAGTTTATAGCGGCTTGGTCATATATTTTCTGTACTAAATCAATTTAAATTGTGTAAGATATCTTGGGAGTAATCGGAAAAAATACTGTTGCTATTTAAAATTTCAATGAATTCCGACACTCAATATGTGACGCGTTGAAGATTCTGCGGAATGTGTCGAAAACGAAGTGTTTCATTACTACCTTACCTTCCCTGCTGTATTGTAAAAGATACCTGTTCTCCCGATTTGAATATAATATGGTATTACAAATATGAAGTTAAAGAGGATCGAGGCTGAATCTGAGGCCGTCGTGGCGCAGGGGCACAAATGTGCGAATGAAATCGCGATGGTTGTAAATTCGATTCCCACTTGAGGAATGAAAAATGGAAAAAAATTATTGAAAACTTTACATGAAATATATCTCAAATTCTAATTTGAATTTGAAACCATCAGACAGACGAACACCCATCTGCATTCCAACACAACCACTAAGTACTTAATCTCGTTACGTATATTTCACCGGGACAGACAGACGAACATAAATAACGCGAAACCGCAATTAATATCGAGATCTGTGCCACAAAAAGGGCAGCATCAACCTGTAGAGAAAATGAAATATCGCCCCCTTCGCCGCGTAAACGTGGAATTATGCACCATCAATACAACAATCGTTCGCGGTAATCTGTTTCCGTTTCGAGCATCGATTGAGTTTGTTAAAATACTTATACTTAAGGGGCTACTTTAAAGATGTTGTCTACTTGAAATTTTAATACACACTTAAATGCCGTGGTGGCGCAGCGGTACACTCTCTAGCTACGGTAGTGGGTTTGATTCGCATTCGGGGCTTCATTTATTCGCTCTGTTAACAATATAAAGAACGGCGTTTAGTTCCGTTAATCAACATGCAAGGACTCAAGCATTGGCTAAAGAAAGATGAATTATCTCTGTTTGCATTTTTATAAAATGTGGAATATATCGTGAAGTATTTTTTTTACGTAACATCACAATTTGTATATGAATACTAAGAGATATAAGTAATTGCATGTTGTATAAATATGTAATAAAACATTTGAGGCCGTCGTTGTCCGGGAGCAAAAACGTGCTTCTTTAAATGTAACGATTGTGGGTTCGATTCCCATTTAATGGAGTGAAATATTTAATATTTTCATTTATACTATCTCAATGAAAAGGAGTGTCTTTACATTAGATTCAAAGGTTCCATCTGCCTACCCCTATATCTGCGTGATACAACGTGAACCTAAAAAATACAAACAGTTTCCATATAACTGTAAACACGAACGTCATTGGGTCGATATCCTTTCGAATAAATTATTTTCAATTCCTCTCTATTAAAAAAAACGAAAGCGCGTTGAGTTCTTTTTTAATAGTAGCCTAAGATTAAAAACTTTAGTGTATCTCCACCTTTACAAAATTACATTTTGACAACGTATTGTGTGCTAATTTTACCTTTTGAACGCAATAAATAAATTAATACTTTCAATCTAGATGACCTATATGTATGTATGTATGTACCATTACGCGATACATATCAGTCGATAATGTTTTTGAATGCAAATTTACATACATTTCAATATACTTATATTTTCTCCCATCTCTCCTTTCTTCACTTTATGCCTAATTAGAGATGTTCAAATCCACTGTAATGTATAAATTAAATATAGTTTTTTTAATGTTATAGGTGAAGGCTATATTTTTAATTTGACTTTGATTTTGAATTGGCTCTTTTTAATATGCATGTACCTATTGTGTAATATTATCATTCTTATGAAGGCGTCGTGTCGTAGAGGTACAAGAAGTGAATGTAACGCGCCGATTGTGGGTTTGATCCCTACTCAAGTTAATAAATTATTATTTCTTAATATTTTCCTCTCTGGCACCAAGACAAAAACCGGCGTTGAGTTCCGCCACTCAATACACAATGCCTTAAAAGTATCCTAACGGATACTCCCTTCCCCACATTCTGCCGACTGTAACGTATGTAGGACATAGAGCAGAGCTGATTATTATCATCTCCTTTTTAATATACAACCTCTTCTTGAAGAAGGTGAGGTGATTAGTGCTCAACTGGCTATGGCTCGTTTGGAGCGCCATAAACAACGAACAAAAAGAGATATTGCATTTAAAATAGCGGAAGTCAACGCCGCAGGTTAACTGAGGAAATATAATTAATTTCTGCATCATTATTTCGAGAACGAAACGAAAGCACTAATGATATACTGAAGGAAAGTTTTGTAAATAACATGAGGACTCTCCGGAGGGCATGTATGAAGAGGTTCACGATCATAGCGTTTTCGAACTCTCTGGCCACTCCGCTAAGGATAAAGCGTGAACCTAATAAAATAATTTCGTTGAGTGGGAATCGAACCTACAGCCAACGTGCTTATAGTCAGATATTGCTCTACAGCAACACAGTGGCGAATGCATATACGTTGTAAGTAGATAATAAGCTTTAACACTCGAGTTTATGACGCCACTTTATATAAATAACTATTTAAATTTGTAATAAAAGTAAATTTTGTGATGCAGCGAAAGTTATAAGTTGAATGTCATGGATATGATATCGATTTTGGTAGCAGAAAATATTGTAAATGGATATTGTATGTTGATTTTAGTAGGTATTACAGCATAATATAGAGATTTTTTTGTGTTTTTGGCTAAAAACGCGTAATTCCGTATAATTTTTCGCGTAAAATATAATTAACACTTTTTTATATAAGCGGAAATATAATATATAAGAGGCCGTCATAGCGCATACAACACAAAATATAAACGCGACAGTTGTGGGTTCAGTTCGGACTTGCGGGACTAAATTACTTTCATTTCCTAGTTCTGACATCAAATCACAAAGCGCATCGTTTCCCTACCGCTCCTTCAAATCTTTATACTTTTTCAAAAAAAAACCTACCTAGGCAACAGTTTTCATTTTATTTTATACCGCAAATTTATCCCAAAAACTGGTTTAATTCAAACATCAAAAGGTCACTTGGAAAGAACCCGCTATATACTTAAATGTACTCTGATTTTACAAAAAAGGGTCTCAATTGTTTTTTAAAATTATTGTCACCTGTACACATTTTTCAGCATTGAAATAAGGTTATTATCTTATTGTAGCCGAGTTAAGTGAATTTATACGTTCATTCAGTTATAAAGTACTTACACCGTGTTCTTTTTCTCTCTCTTTTTCGTACTGTAATATATTGTTACGATAACTGTAAGTATATTACTGTAACTTCATAAAGGAGAAATGGAGAAATGTTGAAAAAAAAATGAAATGTTTTTTTTAAATTATTTTTTGGGTAATTAGAGTGTCTGTAGTGATTAAGATATTGTCTCTGATTTCACACTACAGCTTCATGCTTTCGAATCCTAGGAGGTAAATTTTTGATTGATAATGGAGTGGTGTTTGATAGCTATCCCATTCGAGGCGCGTCCTACAAAATTACTTAAGATGCTATTAGCTATAGGAATAGAGTGTTTTATAATTATATATGTTTATTATTAATTAAAAGCTTTGCTTTTGTCAAATGATGTATGTATATATTTGAAAAAAAAAAAACGTGCACGTCATCTGCAAAAAAATCTTCGTTTACAGTTACGCACTGTGCCATAATTGCCTCAAACTTTGTCTTTTTCTTTATGCCATTAGGACCGTTCCGTTCCGTTCCGTTTCCCACTTTTCGCTATATTCTCGTTAGCAGAGTGAAGAAACAAAAATATTTCGTCAAATTTAAATAAATATATGAATTTTTCTTCTTTTTTTTCATTCTAATTAGAAAACAAAAGTAAAACGTATAAAAAAGTTTTGTTACATTTAGAAAAGTCAAAAGTAGAACGTAAAAAAAAGCTATCTGTAATCTCCCCCAAATAAATCAGTAGCGTAAATCGGATTTAAGCCTGTAATATGTTACGACTCAAAGCGATTGTAGTCAAATAAAATATACTGCCATGCGCTGGATCAAGATACGTCTTTAGGCCAATATGAATTGGCTAGTCTAAGAGGCAGTTGGCTAAAAAGTTTTTTTTACATTATATTATTACATTACGATAAAATTTTGAAATTATAATTTTTTACTCCAGTAATAAAAAAAAACATTATAAATTTATCTTATAATAATGTCGAGTACTCAGATGTTATTCACTTAACGGGGCCGAAGGAACCTGTTGTTAAGATATTTCGCCCCCCACTATTGGTTGTGTACCAAAGCTCAACGCTTAGCGCATAGGTGATGTCTAAGTAGTGCTTACGGAGAGATGCCTCACCTTAAATTTATAAGTATTTCATTTTAAGACATGTCATATTTTAAGATGTCATACGGACATTAAGAAATGGTAAATTTAAGTATAGTTTCATTGAACCTGCGCCTTTTTTGTTACCGTCCAACCACTGTATCCCATCACTCCATAAAGTTAACACAACTATGTCGAAGCTTTTAGACTCCGGCAGTCATAATATACAGCCCAGTCACTCCCTGGCCTATAATCCTGCATTGGCATGCCACATTGGCCAAAGCTTTAAAGTCAAGATTATATCACGCTAACTTAATCTAACGTATAAACATGCCGATTTCAACTTCGCAGCGGTGGTTTATTTGAATCGCGTATTAATCAATGAGTAAAGTAAACAGAAAGCTATTATTTTCAGGATTTGTATTACAAGATGGTCATGGCACATCATCTGATGGTAAAAACGATAGTTCTGGGTTTGATTCCTCTTAGAGATTGAATATGTTCATTATTCCTTGTTCTGGTAATGAGTGACTTTAAAATTAGCAAAAGCTAAAACACTAAATTCTCTTTGTGTTGTTCGTTAAATGGAGATGGAAGCAATAATAAAATGAGTATACTTGTACGAATTGTAATATAAATTGCTTTTTTTTGCATTACAGAGTAGGCAGACGGAACTTAGTGTTAAGACACTCCGTTGCTTTGCCCATTATCCACCCAATTTTGAGATTTAAGTAGCGTTACATGTACGCGTGTAATTTTAATTTAAAATATACTTAGCTCTGAGTGGGTTTCAAACCCACATCCATCGCATTTACAGCCAGAAGCTCTCTCATTCCACCATGACAGCCTCAATGTTTAATACCGTAAGTTTAAAAATACTCAGCTAGGTATTTCCAATAGCGATAGAAGTTACAGCCTCTAAGTTTTACATTGTTGAGACAACATTATAATATGTTTAAAATGTTCTAAGTGCAAATTAATGTTTAAGTGTTATTTTTTAATCTTTTGTGGTTTTTGAATGTACAGAATTTAGAGTTTGTGGATACGATTCTCATTCTTGGGAACTCTGTTTTTTTTTTAGCTCGATTGCACGTGTTACAACGTGCATAGTAGAGGCAGAGGGATCCTGGGAATCTAGTTTTAAAAAGTCGGTTTAATGAGTATTAAAATACTTTTTGTTCCCCAATTTCCGCCCAATTCTTAGGGCACTGCGTGTTGTGGTGGTTGGACTCAACACCGCGCTTAGCTTACCAGAGGGAAAAAATGAAAATATTTAATATTTCATCTCTCGATTGGGATTAGTCACTTCGCATTTATCAGTCGGCGTACCTAGTGTTAAAACACTCCGTTCCCGACTTTCTGCCGAATTTATATATTATTATTATTATGTAGTTTATAATATATATATAAATAAATAAATATATATACATACATATATTATATACAACATTATAAAAACATAAAAAAATAATAATAAAAGAGTAGATAGATAAAAGTGATATAATTAGGAGTTTATGAAAAAGGATTCTTTTACCCGGCGTTTGAATATTTCACGAAAGGGGAGCTCACTTTCGTGAAATATTCATACCCGAGGCTCGGGCAATTCATTCCAGAGTCGAACTGCGAAGGAGTCTGACATGTACCCAGAAGTATGGTGTTGTGTTGACAGTAGAAGGTTGTGACTAATTTTAACATTCAATAATAAAATTACCTTTTAAGAAACCAGACATGCCGCAGGGGCAGAGAGCGTGTCCTACTTTTAAAACAATTCAGTTCCCTATTTTTTAACTCCCAAATCTGAATATATCGTCATAATCAAAAAATATCCAATTTCAAAAATATCACATACATACTAGTAGCTGATTAAAAACGAGGTTTTCAGCCGAAACCGAAATCAACGTTGAATTTGGTCTGAGTTTCGCCTGAAACCAAAAAACCAAAGCGATCGGTCACTACGCTACACATCAAAATGTCAAAATAATAAATTCCTTTTTTGAACTCGCTTAAAACTACATATTTACTGAAACCCACAAAATGTTTAGCAAAATAGTAATTTCCATACAATCCATAAAGGTGTAATAAAATCATAGTAAATGCCTTCAAGAACCAGATTTTCAACAAAATGTGTCCATTGACAGACAACGATTGACCTCCCCGTTTGACGCCGAATGGAATTCACAAAACGCAATAACGTGTGCGCGTTTCCATTGTAATACTTTTGTTACATTTTAGGAAAATTATAAATTAAATAATTAAAAAAAAAATACTGAGATCATTCGTGGCGCAGGGGTACAAAGTGTGACTGTAAAACCGACTGGTTGTGGGTTCGACCCTCACTCGAGGAAATCAAATATTTACTTAAATATATATTTCCATTCAAAGCTCGGCGTTGATTTCTGCCACTCAACACGCAATGCCTCCAGAATTCGGCAAAAAATGGGGAATGGCACTCCATTCTTAACATTAGGTTCCCTCTGTGTGCGGGATACAGCGTGAAGCTAAAAAAAACATTTTTTTTTCAGTAGGACAACGTAAATGCGAAGGTTATGGGTTCGATTTCCTCTTAGTGGACTGACTTATTTTCATTTTCTCGTTCTTGTGAAAATATAAAGCGCGGTGTTGGGTTTCACCCTTCAATATTTCGAAAATAAGAAGAAAAGTAGAAAACGGAGAATTTTAACATTAGGTTGCCGCTACTTAACCTACTATATGCGGGTTACTAATGTCTAAAAATAAAAGAAAAAAAAAAGAATATATTTCTAAAATTTTTAAACGCATTGCTTTGACATATTACAAATATTCCTGTCAAATACAAATAAATTTATTTACAAAAGCCACATCTAGTTTGCTTAACCCACCAAGTTTTCTTAACGCACCTGTTAACTTTACTAAAATAAAAAGCGGAACGTTGAAAACAAAATTTGTCATAAATATCCCAAAACTTATATTTTGTATGGTTTGCGTTTATTTCCCAATTCAAGAGAATGAACAGTCTTAATTTTCTCATGCCAATATCAAAACAAATCACGCCGTTTCCTTTGGGCATCCCTGCCGCGTGAGACACCGCGTGATACAATTTTTAAAAGAATCCTAATAGCAACATACAAAAAAAGCAATGCGAATAAACCCCAACTCGATACATCCAAGCAACGAGTGAACGAATCGATTCTACTTGTTACATAAACAACATTTAGTGGGTAGCGACCGTGAGAAGCGCCTGAACGCTACTATAGCATTACGAGTACCTATTGTCGGTTTGTACGACAGGTTGTTACAGTTACGGAGTATTTGCATATACTGTATGTACGTATGTGTACGCGTAATCGGATTTGGTAAAGCTTTTGGTTTTATATTTCTTTAGACGTATAAAAATTTTAACGTGGCGGTATTTGAATGCGCACCTGTTGGAAATGTTTCAAGTTGCTCTGATTACAAAGCTACAACTTTTTATAAAAGTAAAGTGAAGTTTTTATTTGCTTGTTGAAACACTGGGTTTTATTAGTTACCACCTGGGAAACCACAGTGTTAAGACACTTCGTTCCCATTAAGAAAATGACTTCCCCACTTTCTCCAAAATTCTGTAGATATTGCCAGGTGAGTAGCAGAACTAAACGCCGCTAAAGGAGAGCCCTTCATCACCAGAGCGACGAAAATAAAAATATGAAACCATTGGGAATTGAATACACAACCAGTCGCGTTTACAGTCACACTCTGTGCCCCCGCGCCACGACTGGTCTCAACTCAGACTACTTACTACTCACTTAACTTTAAAATATGTTTATAAATACAATAAAACAACGAATCGTTTGTATTTTCTATGAATTTCTAAGAATCATCTCATTTCTGCCAGCAACGTTTACATCAAGGGTTTGACAAATGATTGAAAGATTGATCTTATCATTCCGCGCTCGATATGTGGTGCGTTTCTAATGTCGACGGGTACTTTAATCTCACATGCATTTTTATTTTAATAATAAAATTGATAAATTGCTTACATATATTTTTTATTGTAATAGTATAATAAATGTTTTTACAATATAATTAACGGTTGTAGGTTCGATTTCCATTTGAGGAAATGATATTTCTAATTTCCTTACTCGTTGAGTCACAGAAATTGGGCGTAAAGTGTTTAACCTAGTGCTACTTTGCTGCCTAAAATTATATTTTAAATATTTTTATTTTCCTCGCTCTCGTAACGAGGTAAATCGTGGAGTTGAGTTCCGCCACTTAACACGCAGTGCCTCCATAATTCGGTGGACAGTAGTTTTAAACGGAGTGTCTTAAAACTAAATAACCAGGTTTCCTTTGCTTACCCTGTCTATGTATTATTATATAACAGTAGAAGCTAAAAACTATAATTCCTCCTTTACACAGATATCATAAGGGCATTAGTAACTCAGATTTCCTAGTACCAATCTATCAATGGTTGATAGATTTATGTCTATCTGACAAATGATTGAGCGATAGATGTTATCTTATCTTATCTTATCTATTTATTTGCTCGACATCTGATGCGTTTCGCACTTTGATTGGTATGCGTTCTCACATAAATCTGAAAACTTACAAGTTGTACTATATATGTATATATCTTTTAATGTTCTTTTTTTATCTCTTATATAATTATTTTAATGATGATATCCAATGTCTTGAAAATCGGGCGGAGAGTTAGGGACCGGGTTTGGGAGACAATAATAATGTAATTAATATATATGTAGATTATAAGGAAATAAGATATAACAAAAAGATAAAAAAATAAAGACCAATTATCTATAGTGGTATTAATAAAAAAATATTAGATTGTCTCCGTTGTTTCCGGAATGCAGCATAAAGCTAAAAAAAGTTTAGGAAATTTAAAAATTTCGTTTATGTTTTCACATACAAATGTATTTTCTGAGTAAAAATTGAAGTATAGAGAAAGATACTCTAATCAAAATCCCTAAATTAAAAATTTTATAGAGGATGTCAGAATTTCGCGGTCTGGCTGTAAACGCAACTGTTATGGGTTCGATTCCCACTCAGAGAATAAATAAATGTAACTACTACCTTCTGATAAAAAGTTAGCTCTGATAACAAGACAACAGACGTAAAATGTGGAACGAGTGTCTAGACACTAGGTTTCCTCTGCCTTCCTGGCTACGTTGAAAGAAGCGAGAAGCTATTTTTATTTTCATTTAATTTTAAATGAAAACTTTCAAATAAAAGTCCACATACTTCCCCCAACATAGCGTACCACTTTCGCTTCGCACTTTAATAACATGATTATGAAAAAAAGTTCTAATTGTATCCTGTAGAATGCACGACTCATAATTATATCCACAATGCAATGCTAGTTAGTTCAAATACCGACTTTCTAGTTGAAGGTTCCTAGAAAAAGGTTAATTAAAAAAAGTATCTGTATCGATTGCGTCCAACTCGAAATAGCGTCACGGGAGGCTCGAGCTTTGGTGTAAAAGCAGTATACACTGACTGACATTTTAAAAGGCTTAAAGTTTTTATATCTATCGCGGTTGAAAATTAATTAAACAGTAATATATCTTCAATATGTTATATAATTGCTATTCTAGTGCAGGAGCAGAAGAGTTCGACTGTAAACGCGACAGTTATTTGTTCGATTCCCACTAAAACGCAACGTTGAGTTTCGCCATACAAGCCCCCACGAAAGTGGGAAACAGACTTTCTCTTAATGGGAATGGATTGGGTCTATCCTTCTATGTGCATGTAATAAAATAACGTTGTGTCTAGCTTCACACTTCCCGCCTATCAGACATTTCCATCTCTATTCCGAGATATTGTGTTAAGTGGCGCAGCTCAGCACCGTGTTTTGTCTAATTTTGAACTGGGAAAATTAAAATTTATTCCCTCAAATGGATTCAAGCCTACAGCCGTCATCTTAATATTCATGCCCTAACCCATTATGCCACGATAGCCTCAAATTTTAAAGGAAACATTAAGTTCTTACAGTTAACCAATCGTCTGTATACACCTTTATGCAATTCATACATACATTGATAATGTAAAACGGTAACTCAGCACTTACTAATGAAGCTGCAAGAGGAATCCCGAGTTCGATTTATATTTTCTTTTAATTGTTTTAAGTGAAGGAAATTGATTATTACATAGATTAAGGAATGTTGATACTGTTAGTATTGAAAGTTCATTAATAATGCTTAGATTAGAGGTCATGGCTCAGTAGCATACCGTCTGCCTGTCAACGAGACGGTGGTGGATTCGATTCTCACTCGGGGAAATTATTATTTTCATTTTATGGCTCTGCTAATAAAACCATTGATTTCGGGCAGCGTTACTGCCTACCACAATGAGAACATATAAAAAAACTAAAAGTATTCTGGAGCTTTATGAAAAACAATTTTTGGCGTCGATTTTTGCATTAAATGAAATATATGGACCAGACCCCCCACTAGATGCCTGTAGCGCATCACACATCGGCGTAGAGATCCTTGAAGGTAGGCCTATGTTCAACAGTAGGCGTCAAAAAGCTGACATTATGATGATGATGATGATGACGATAAATATACTATTCGCCTGTGTGAAGATTGAATCCACAACCATGACGCTTACTACCGGATCCTGTGTCGCTGCGCCATGTTGGCCTTTTTAATAGTCTTGGTCTTTTTAATATGAGTTATTATTTAAAGTTTCGAAAGCAATTAACATTTTGGTTTATATTGAACCATTAACTTATACAGACGACAGATTACTGTAATTACGTGTTTGGTCTTTAATCCGAACGGCCGTGACTTTAATACATGATATAATTAAAATTATGTAAATTTTTAAATCATATAATTTTTTTGTAGTTTGAATTTTTTCCTCCATTTAGTAGGATAGGCAAAGAAAACCCAGTTTCAATATAATGCGTTTACCGCGTTTCATATGAATTTAAAACATTGAATTTTGAATGGCGGTACTCAACTCCACGAATTGAAAGGATTACTTGATTATTTATTGGAATAATAATAGGTGTACTAATTAAGAAAACGTATAAAAAAACAACGTAATGGGATTTGAATACGCACCTCTTTGGAAACCGTCCGAGCGCTCTGACTCACTAAGCCATACGTTCACATCGAGCTATGTCGGAATTTTTATACGCTTGTTACAACTTATTTATGTAGTTTAGCATCTCTAAGGGGAGATTTAAAAAAAATAAATAACAAATAGTAATAAGCAATAATACAATTCTCTGTTCTCAAGCAAGCAAGAATAATTTTATAACTACAACTCATGGAGTCCTTATAAACTTTCAGTATAAAAAGGTCCTACTTTAAGTTCCTGTTTACTATTTTAAGTTTCCGAGATTACAGCGTTCAACTAAGCAAATTCTTCAGCTTTATAATATTTCTATTACATATTTTATGTATGTATATAAAAGCGTATTTCCATACATGGTTCACGCGAGTGAGGATGAGTTGACCCATGATATATATCCTTATTTACATTCACCGCGACAGGGTGCTCGCCGCTACAATATATGGATTTGAACTTACGACTCTACATTTGCAAGTTATGGTATAATACCTATGTGTGTTCCTAATATATGTATATAATATATAATATAATATATGTATATATTTTTTAATAATAACTTAATGAGAACGGAATGTCTTGACACTAGGTTCCCAGGTTCCTGCCAAACGAACTCTGCTATGTGCGGGATACAAGAGGAAGCTAAAGAAAAAGGAAACTTGTATAAAGATACTTAATTTTCCACCTGTTTTGCATATTTCACGGAAGGCAAAAAATGCCTTAAGTAAAACAAAATGTTCCTATAGAAAACACCGAGAGCGACTCGTGAATGTTGTAGACGATGTTAACAATTATTTTTTAAGCATTTCAACGACTACAATAATTTTTTATCACTCTCAAAACAAACACAATCGTTTAAATTTTACCAAATTGGTGTATTTAAGGTTTCTGAGAAAGTTTAAATTGCTTTTATAAGTATAATATATTATATTGCACTGGCATTTTGTATGTGTTATGTATTTTTTAAGGTTCACATGCTGTGTTCCGACTATCACAGATTAGACAGAGGGAACCTGTGAACCTAGTGTACAATGCATATCTCATCCCATTTTCCTCCGAATTCTGGAGGCATTGCGTGTAGAATGGTGGAATTCAATGCTACGGTTTGCCTTACGGTTTACTTACGGTTTTGCTTACGGTTGGTTTTCGTTACCAAAGAGATGAAATAAAAAATATTAAATAATTAATTTATAAATCGAACCCACAACCTGTCGCTATTACAGTCACACGCTTGTGCTCCTGCGCCACAACAGGTTTCTCGGTTTACTCGTACATTCACTATGCACGAGTATTTCGACACTACGTGTTGAATGGCGCAACTCAACTCCAACGCGTGAGAATTAAATTAATTCACTCCCCTGGGTGGAAATCCAACCCGCAACTATTGCGTTTACAGTGACTGACACTAGCTTTGTGCTACGACGATTGCGTCTGCGATGTGGTTTTTATGGAAAAGGCTTTATTCTCCACTTAAACGGTAAAATAAAAAAGAATGAGAATAAAATATATCAGTATAAAATTAGTTATTCCATCACACACACTGTTATAAAATATATTATTTTGGTTTCATGTTGTATTGATTATATATCTATATTTAATTTATTTTTATTTTCCCGCATCTGGTAGACGAAGCAACAGAGAATCATTTCCTCTGTTTCTTTTTATTTTTCATTTCTATTTATATATATTAATTCAATAAGCAAAGCAATGTATTAACACTAGTATATTGTAATAACACACTCCCTAAACGGCTTTTTTCTTGTATAATTCGATTGGCGCGTTCAAAATACGCTGTGACCTGCTTCAGAGTCATCTTCAAGAGCAAAAAATAATTTTACTTGTAAAAAATCAACTTATGCTGGTTTTTAGTATTTTTTGTTAGATAACCGTTATACGTTGATATGTCGTTATTTTTAAAAGTTACTTAACTCAAAGCTATACTTCATTAAACTGGTTAATTTAGCTTTAGTTTTAAATAGTAACTGTCAAGATGTTCTCGTATAACAGGAGAAGAGAAATAGAGGAATCTAGTGCTAAGACATTCCTCCATTTTTCGCTAACTAAACGCCATACTTAGTCTACTAAAGCGAAAAAATGAAAATGAGTTAAATATTATTTGAATGGGAAACGAGCCTATCCGCTTACGCTATAACGCTTACTTGAAAGCTATAATAGTTCAAAGTAATCTTTTTATTTTATGCTAAGTAATTATATTAGTTCAAAATCGTTTGAATCAGTCCTCTTCCAATCAGTGTAGAAAATTTTAATAATATGTTTTAACTTATTGAGTGGTATACGCCTTTTTTATTGTTTACTAGCTCTTGTATGTGACTTCGGTCCCGTGGTCGAATGGGATGCGGAATACCGTTGTATGTGACACTTATCACATTATAGTATATGACACAAGTTAAATTACTATGACACACACATGAGATTGTTGACAAAATAAATTTGATGTACAATACACAATATTATTTTATTTTCAAACTAGTAGTTCCTGAAACTAGCGTCTTCAATCAAAAAAAAGCTTTTTGAATGTACTTGAAAAAAACATTATTAAAAAATCCCTCCAGACAATCGACGTAAAAACTGTTCAGTACCAGCTATGTTGATTATTTATTACTTCTACTAATATCCTAATAACTAATATTATAAATTTAATTACAAAATTATAAATATTAGTTTTTCTTTTACGCAAGGACATATTAATTTACAGTAGCTAATGAAACACAGATCCGGAACCCCTTAGCAACGTGGAACTGTAGCAATATTTATTTTTGTTTCCCTGCATTGATAGACACGTCGTCTCTTTAAGTTTCGCCGTATAGTGATGCATTTTCACACAAATTTTGTAAAAAGTGTGGAACAGTGTGTTAACTCTAGGTTCCCTATTCCCGCTGTGCGGGTAAAAGTGAGAAACTGTTTTTTATTTTGCTTTCTCTCTCATAAAATTTCAACTATAAACAGGTAGCTTTACTATAAAAATTTTATATACATGTTTTCGGGTTGTAAACGCTGTCATTTCTCATAAACTTTTATTTCCATACACATCTAATGCTGAGTTAATATGACATTAGTGATGGTTTATATATTTGATACAACTTTAGCATTTTATAACGGATTAGCATATAATTATTTCTCGATGCTACTACAGCAGAGTTGGTATGTGTGATAATACGCGACGTCTATAGGTTAAAAAAAATATTTATTCTGCTTCTTGCACACAGCAGAGTAGGCAGAGGGAACCTAGTGTTAAGAAACTCCGTTTCCAGTCTGTTTCGAAGTACCATTGTCAGAAACGTTAACATTTGATTTTGTATAATTAATTTAAAAAAAAATAAGTCCCGCTGAGTTTCTTGCGCCGGTTCTTCTCAGCTCTGAGCAATAACTTTAGTGAACTGATGGTAAATAATTTAACGTTCAAAAAATTAAGCCTGTAACTTTTTATTTTAAATAAATTTAATTGACTTTGATTATGACTTTGATATTAAATAAACAGAAAATTGTAAAATATGCTGACTTATGATAAAATTTTAAGTAATAATCGTATAGCTTCATAGAATTATTGATACATAAAGTAATCAAGGTATATCAGCTTCACGCTGTATCCCGCACACTGCAGGGTAGGCAGAGGGAACCTAGTGTTAAGACACTCCGTTCCCCACTTTCTGCCGAATTCTGGAGGCATTGCGTGTTGAGTGGCAGAACTCAACGCCGCGATCAAGGTATATCTTTAAGAATTTAACCACTCAATACGCAATGCCTCGTGAATTTGGCTGCGAGTGGGGAACGGAGTGTCTTATCATAAGATCCCATCTGCCTACTCTGCTCGATACTGGATAGAACGTGACGCTAAAAGAAATTTTCATTGTTTTTTACTGAATCTTTATTTATTCAGATGGATTGATACAAATCAGCTTGTGTTCTTAACCCAAGTCGCTTCAGTTATATTTTAACTTAACGCGGCATTTCCCTACTTTTCGTCTGAGTATGAAATATAAAATTCGAAAAATCTAAATCAATATTTTTTATTCTCAAAAGGTATCAAGGTGTTATGAGTTAAAAAATAATTTACACAAATATCACCTTTATGGGTAGACGCTGTCCCACTGTACATCAATGACCTCTTAACTAAATAATCTCTACATACATAATTATGTATTATTGCAGAATTTAGTTGGTTGAACACGTTTTTCTCAAGAACTACTGAAACTAAAAAATGTGAAACAGTAAGTAAATAATAAAATATAATAACATACAGATCTCACTTCTACTATAATATGATGCAACAAGACACATGAAGATGTAAACGCTATAAAATTTCGCGACACGACACGAAGACGACGCCTGCAATAAAATTATTTACTTAACTTAATAATTACAACTTTAATCGTTCTAGCAATCCTCTAAATACTTAACATTCGCTTGGTATGGATGAAATTGGTCGCGCCCATGTAAATGTTGCCATCCATCTTCGTTTCAATTCGCTTACTTGATTTTGTATTTAAAATCTTATTTCTAAAGTAGCAAGGAGCACCCTGTACAGTCTATATATTACGAGTCGTTACGTTTCGGGTGCTATAACCGTTATGGTTTAAAATTATGACTTAATGGCGGTGTGCTAATTTCGTGTAGTTTTAGGATTCCGCGTGTTTTTTTTGTGTTTGTGTCTTTGGTGTGTTTTTTTAGTTTTTTTTTATCTTGGTTGAAGTTAACTGTGAAACATCTTTCGTTTTTATGGTTACATCGTAAAATAAAATATTTACCTAATTCCATTAGAATGGATTTAGTCCAACGATCTAATCGATTCGATTTCTAGCTGTGTCAAACTTTTTAATTATGTAAGGATATCAAAAAAATATTTTATAATGACTGTCTCTGTCTAATTTTAAAAAACCTATACTATACTTACTATAGTTACTTATTATGTATAGTTATTTGGAAGCTTCTCAAGCCACCACCACTACTCAGGACTTGGCTGCATTATCGGACCTGCCAGATGAATTCACATTTTTTTAAGTATATAATTTATTTAAATATATTTTTTACTTTAACTTAATTTCCCACACAAAACGACGTCAATGACAGTTTAACATACATTAAAGTAACTTCAAAATAAGCAAAACAAAATAAATAATCTACAGAACCCAATAGTAAAAAAATAATTTAGCCTAATTCTTCACCCTACTTTACCTGTCCATCTGATGAGATGAGAGAAAATGTTCCAAGATTAATGCACCATTCTCATGAATGACCAAAATGACTCGATTGATGATTTTCATAAGTCATGTAAAATTTAAGGTTTAAAGTTTAAGTATGCGCAGTTTGAGTTTATGTTCATGTTTATATATTTTTCGTAACTTCTGCAATAGGTTGACGGAATTTTATGAAAGGAATTTGTAAAAAGAGTAATTCTTAGACTAACCTTAATTAGTGAAATTAAAAAAAGAAAATAGATAACGAATTCCTCCAAATAGGATATGAACACAAAATCAACGCATTTGTAGCCAGTTACTAATTCACTGCGTCATGAGCATTAAACTTTTCGTTTATTGAATAATCTAACAAATTCCAACAACAATAGAGAAAAATGAAATTTAAAATATGTTCTATATGTTTAATTTTTATTTCTTTTCGAAAATATTAAATCTGCGCAGCCGTCTTTAGCTTACTTTAAAGCAGTCACAACTTGTTGACCCTGCTGTAACAAAAGTTTATTTGGAATAAAGGATATTTAGAAATTTAAATTTATGTCAATCACCTATTTGTTTTTGTAACATAGATATTGCTTCGAATAGAAATGTCATCCAAATCATTGATATTGAGTTATTCTCTTTGAAGTTACATTAGAATGGCATTAGTAATGTTTGTCAATCTTTTCCTTCACTTAGCTAGACAATAAGCGAGATTCCTGTGTCAAGACACTCTGTTCTCCGCTTCCCTTCCGAGTCAAAACTCTAAATATTCCGTGTTCAGTGATGACTCTCCACAGTATTATTTAATTAACAAGGTGCACGATTATTTGATTAGATACTTACCTAATTGGATTTACGTATTTTATTTCTGAGATAACATATCTAGTTAAACCTAAATTGTTATATCCATTTTGCTAAGTATGTCGTATAGCTTTCTTTTGGTGGTCAAATGGATGCAATAGTTCCAACCAACAATTCCTGATGTTAGAGTGTTCAAACAAAGAAACTTATCAGAGTTTAAAATAATTAAAATAATTTCTTTATTCGGCCATCAAACCAGCTACCCTCGCAGCCAACGGTCTACCAGTCAAGAAATTTAATTTTAAAACGTCCAAACCAAATATGTTTTAGTGAGATATAATTTATTTTCAATTAGAGTCCATCAGGATGAGTTATTGCTCTTGTGTCGAACAAAAACGCGTTTACACTCTGTCGCGTCAGTTTTTGTATTATGATTTAATATAAACGGTGTTTTCTTGCTGGAGTTCGTGTAATGGAATTTTAGTTCTGCATGTAGATACCGTTGGCGCAGTGAGACACCATCTGACGGTAAAAACAGTGGTTGTCAGCTCAATCCTTGAGGTTCACAAATATCCCGCACACATCCAGGTAGGCAAAGGTAACCTGGGAATCTAGTGCACACCATTCCCAACAAAATACTTCCGTTACTCACTTTCCGTCGAATTCTCGTTGCGAGAAAGGAGAAAATGAAAATATTTAATAATTCGGGGGATTATTTTGTTTAGGGGGATCAAAAGTGAGTGCGATTCCTACTCGAGGGAACGCCTGCGCCGACGAAGATGAAAAAGAAGTGCGAGGTTAAGTTTCACCGCCAGTAGAGAACGGACTGTCTTAACATTAAGCTCTCACACTCTACGTGTACGCTTGCTCGCTATATTCAAATTTTTATTGAGCTGAGCGAAACGGAGCTCTTAATGGTCAAAAGTGTGATTCGTTATAATCATACTCCTTCTAGATCGTTAAACCTTCAGCTCTAAAATTGAAAATTGTAGGCACGTTGTGGACGACAACGACGCGGTGAGCCCAGCGAAATAGTTTGGTGATAATTGTGCTTGTAGTTTTTGAGAAAATAGTCAAAATGTGTCCCATAGAGTTAAGCTGTGGAACGTTTTGAAATTCACGTGCACAGATTGAACTTTGAATAACCTAACACAACGCGTGCGGACAAAATAGAAAATTTCGCTAAATTTTGCGCAACATAGCTTCACTCAACTCCACCTACCGTGCGTGCATGCACAGCATGCAGTCCGGAAACACGGACCCTAGTCAGTTTACTCTAGAAATGTAAAAAACATTGGCTACTTACAGTCCAAAAGACGCTATCATACAAATACGATTTTTAACTTACTAAAGTCGTTTATTATATATTTAATAAAATTTATTATAAATAAACATTAAAGAAACCTTTTTTCATAGACAAACAAATGATGATTGATTACGCTATTGAACTGAATCGGAGTCGGAGTCGGTCAGTTCGTGTAATGACGTCTTATCAATTTGCACACTTTTTACTTTATACTCAGGCACGTGTTGATTGCGTTTCCCGTGTGAAATATATATACATACAAACTTTTTTTATTCTATATATTTATGTATATGTAAAATAAATTAATAGTTGAAAAAATTATGTATAATAACATTAATGAAGCTAGTCGTGGCGCAGGCGCACAAGTGTTCGATTGTGGATGCGACAAGACACGCCATGGCACCTGATATCGGCGGAAAGTGGGGAATGGGGGGGTCTTAATGGGAACGGAGAGTCTTAGCACTAGGTTCCTAGGTTCGCTCTGCTTACTATGACTACGTTATATAAGATTAATGTAATGAGCACAAACTATACGAGTAGGTATGTTTACTGGTTGGCAGTCCAAGGTTACATCAGACATCTTCCAATTCCGTCATCAGACCAGCTTCAGGGTAGTATAATAACAATGTATTTAATTTGTATCTAATCTTCATATAATTGACAAGTTTCATGATGATACAACAAATTTTTTATATAGTTTACTTCCAGCAAGGTATTTATAATCGCACACTAGAACTCAGAACATACATTTTAATTCCCATAGATAGATTTTACAAAAACATAATTTACACGAAACATAAACATTTCTTGCAAGTTTGTATCTAGAATTGGCATAATATGTTTTAAACGAGTTTGTAAAGTGTGAATGTCATGGTAAATAACGATTGGGTGAACAGCGAGAGACCCCACGGGTGTTCGCTAGTGGCTAAAGGTACTTGTACAAAATATGGTAGACTAGTTGACGCCTGCTTCTTCTTCAGTTCGATTCCGTCTGGAGGGAATAATTTATTTTCATTTTCCTGCTCCGGTCAATGACAAAGAGGCCTTGGGTTCCACCAGAGGACACGGAGTGTCTCGGGAATTTCTGGTGTAACAACGGAGTATCTTAATATTAGGTTCTCTGTGACTACTCTGCTATATATGGGACACAGCCTGAAGCTAAATTTAAATCATTTGTCCTACCCAAATGAGTGAAATAATTATAATTACATATGTTTATAGTGAAAAAAATATACTTAAATATATATCTATATATTTTAGTTTGCCAAAGTTACATATAGATTCCGTCGGTCTGGATTCAAGGGGTTGGACAGTATTAAGGAATCTATCTCTCTGCTCACCTCGGAAAATAAATAAAAGAAATGGAAGTGTATATTAAAAAAATATTTTTTACCCCAGCAGGGGAGAGAAGGAAGTAACAGAGAGCCATATGCTACGGTCGTACATGTCCTCTGCGCAATCCTTATGCATTTTACATGACCCTCCTGAGTATCATAGATACTATGTTGTCGAAGGTCAACTGAGGTTTTGCCTCTCTTACCACTCGTTCTTGCTTTATAAATCAAAAAATATATTTATTCAAATAGTAAAACGTTATGTATGTATAAGCTCCCTAAGTAATAAATAAAATCTAATAAATTCAGATGTTCCCTGTGAAGGCAGCAAGTACACAATAGTAGTAACTCAGTATCGACATTTTCATACACGAGCTTGGATTTAGTTTTCAATATTTTAGGAGGTTATCAAAATTTTGAACGTAACAGGATTCGAATTTAGTTTTTTAATTAAAGCATGGGACATAACAAATTAGGCACAAGTATGGCACTGTATACGCGACGTGTTGTGACTTCGATTCCTGCTCTAAGAAATAAAATAAAATGAAATGAAATGTTAAAGCAACGGAATTGTCCTAATCGAAGGCAGTTGCATGTAGACAACGTCCCTTATTGAAAGGAAACTCGTGTGAAGTATTGTTATCGGGTGATACATATCACTTATTGCAATTACATAGATTCGCGTTCCAAATAATTTAGACAAATATAGACTTGTTTTAACGTTTTTATCTTGGTTTAACGTTAACTGATTCCGATTTTTAACAATTTTTAATATTTTAATTTCTTCGCTCTGGTGTCGAGGCAAAGCGCAGGTTTTAAGTTCCGCCTCTCATAACGCAATATCTCCACAATTTGGTGAAAATTGGCGAACGAAGTGTCTTAGCACAAACCTCCCGTTGCCTACTCTGTTACATTTGAGATACAGCGTAAAGCTGAAAAAAGAAAAACCTAATTTTTAGCACTGAATACATGGTCTCAGTTTGAAAGTAAAATATTGTATTTAAAAATAAAATTTTAAACTTAAGTGATCGCAATTATTATTATAAAATATATATTTGAGGTCGTCGTGGCGCAGTGGAATAGTGTCAAACTTTAATGACGATACTTATGCCTTCAATGTTTACCTGAAATAATGTATTATTTCCATTTCCTCACTGCAATAAATCTCGCTTTTGTATAAGCAAAATCTCGAATATTAGGTAGAAAATGAAGAACATGATATCTGTTAGGACTAGGTTCCCTCCGCCGTCTAAAAACAAGTTTAAAAAACATCAAATATAAACTTAGTGCTACAAAGATTTTTGTTAGCAAAAAATCTCGGTATAAATATTTATGTCGACTTATACCGACATTTTACACCTTTTTATGGTAACTAACTATTTATTATGAGAAAAAAACTACAATTTATTGATCTAAATACTATTTCTCACCTTTACGTTCCATCGTTATGTACGTAAGTGTTCATAGGAAAAAAACTGTGCAACTCGGTGAAATACGATAGAAAATATTGGATATGGTTTTGTGAATCAAGAAATTTAGGAGGATTTGGATTTAATTTTTTTAAGTATATTTTATTATAGTTAATGAACTAGTTGCGGCGTTGAGTTCTGCCACTCAACATGCAGTGCCTCCAGAATACGGCAGAAAAGAAGAAAGAAGTGGGGAACGGAATGTCTTAACACTAGGTTCCCAGCGTGAAGCTGAGTTATTTTATTTATTTTTCATAAATTAGTTTTTTTAGATATAAGCTGTATCCCGCATGTAGCAGGGAATGCAGAGGGAGCCGCGTTAAAATACTTGTTGTGTGATAAGTAAAAAACTCAATGCTGCGCTTTATCATTATCCCAATGGGAATCTAACCCATGACCGTCGCGATTACTGCACCACGATCACCTTGACGACCACGGTATTTCGTCAACAAGAATAATAATAAAATAAATCCATATATTCAAACACTTTTATCTGCAAGCGGATATGGCTATTGCGTTTTGTAGACTATTTAGAGAAATAACTTACATAAGTTTATGTAAGATCGTCGTGGCGCAGTGGTGAAAAAGCGACACTTAGAGGATTAGGGTTGGAGTTTCTTAACATTAGGTTCCCAGGTTCCCTCTGTCTACACTATGCGGGATCATCGTGTATGTGTGGGAAAATAAAAAAAGTAAGTAGATTATCTATAATATACCTACAGATTATTGTTTCACTGTTATTCATCTTATATAAATTTTGTATTTGCCTCATGATATTGTAACAGTATGTACCTCGGATATAAGGTAAAAATAAATAAACAAATAAAATAAAATATGCATGGTAATACAGATAAATAACATAGTTAATTATGAATAATACAAACTATATATGTTTGATACCATATTAATCGAGACGAGTTCGTGTATTGTCGTCCCGAATGTCGCGACCGTCGTTCTGTCTATATAGGTGGTGGTGATGCTGGAAGGCAGCGGTCGAGTCGAACTCTAAAGTACTACGGTACTAATAAATATGATGCACATAAAGACTCGTACCAAATGTATAATGAATATAATATGATAATTCGAAGTCTATGATGGCACGATCTTTTAGGATCGAATTCCTTATAAAGGAAATATATGTGTAGGAGCGACACATATTATGGATTAAAGTTATCTTTGACCAATGTTATAATATTGAATGTTGCTTGACGTCGCGGAAGCTGACGTGATGGGCTTATGCGAACTGTTGCAGTGACATTAACTATGTCTTGGCTGATGCCGTCTCGCAGTACGCTCGCGGTACGTAAGCTGTGCTTGCATGGCGTTAGCCATTGATATATTGATATACCATTTCTACGACTTGGTATACGACTAGTAGGTGTGTGGTGCTATTTTATGTCCCAGCTCCGGTGTATGTAGTAGTGTCCGCCTGTCTCATACGTGTGTGTGGTGCTATTTTATGTCCTGGAACTCTGGTGTATGTAGTAGTGTCCGCCTACGGTTCGAGACACGACTGTGGGGTGTGTGCCGTGCGTTTATTTAACATATCGGCCGCCTTGTGGCAGTGCGTTCGTTCCAACGACTTATATTGATCTCACAAATCAATAAACATCACGAATCACAATTCTAATATAATAATCTTAATATAAATAAGCGTAACAAGTACCTTCAGACTGATCACACACAAACGTCCCGGAGAGTTCAATAAGACTGTTGCAGCCGCAGTCTGGTAGGAATTCACGGTGTAGGGCGGGGAGGTGCCCGTACTCTTTCTTCCTTTTATTATAACTAGTTCGCTGTTATAGTGGAGAGGAAGATAGGACGCGCTCTTGGCTTTTCTTCGGACGAGCTTCGAGTTATGACAATGTCATATTGTCGAGTTTCCAGTTATGTAAATAACTGACACAAGAACAACTTCTGATGGCAAATATATTATTAAAGCGATACCTTCTAATGGTATAACATAAAATTCTAAATACTGTTACCTCTGAATCTCTAAAAGATTTTGGGTTCTTCACGATCACAACTATAGACGGTTCTAACCACTAGACACATCACGAGCCAAGGCATTATTTATTAAATAATATTCTTAAAGGAGTTTGAGATAACAGTTACAATATGCAGGCATATACAAAGCAGGGACGTTGTGGATATAACATTTTGAAAATGGATACGGAACTAGATATAAAAAAATACTAAATTCGTTACGATTTTGTGTATGGATATTAAATTATTACCTATTATTCGCTAATTTCGGAAAAATCGATTACAGATGTTAAAGAAGTAAAGAGGATTTATTTAAAAAAAAATCTGTTGTTGACAGTTTCTGATATTTAGTGTTCTTTCTTCTCTTCCAGGAATATTTTTTATGCCTATTAATAATACGTTATAAGAGCTAGTGTGTCAGCTCGACTAGACAAAATTAAAAATATCGCATAACACGTCTTATTAAAACTCCTCTCATATTCGAAATTATTTGAAACTATAAATAAATATACTTGAAACTATAAATAAATCGAATATAAATTCGATTCCGATTCCGATGGGTACGGTACGGTATGGTGGTCCATATAATATATTCTTACAAAATACACTGACCATTTCTGTTACTAATGAAATAACATCAGAAAAGTAATTTCTGGTACTACTTTATACAATAATTCAACAAAATAATATTTATATGAACAATAAAACAAATCATCCCGATTAATACAATAAATCGTAGTGACGTTATTGCGTCCGTACAAAAATTAATATCGATTATTTGCGAATGCAATTTAAATCGATTACACACAGTAACATATTTATTGGTTTTAATTTAAGTATGACGCCATCGTGGCACATTTCATAAATTTGATTGTACACAAAAGCATTGTGGGTTTGATTTTTTACAATTAAATGTAAAATATATTTTTTGTTTCCACGCGGAGGTCAGACAAAGCGTGACATTGGTTCTGCTATCGGTAAGGGTAGCAGGATAAGTATATGAAGTAAAATCAAACCGCCCGCGGCTTTGCCCGTCTGAACTTAAAATTATTATATTATATCCAAGTTATATATTTTTTACATAAATTGTAGCCGTAAATCCGTTAAGTTAGTTTTTGCGTAAATGTGGAACCAACATGCATCCTCACAAACTTACACATAATATTAGTGAGATGCTCAATTTTATTATAGTTTAAGTACAGCTCTGGTATAAAATAATTTATAATTTAATAAAATAGTTAAGGTAGTATTATTTTGTTAGGTAGTAATTCATAAACCGATATTCAAAAGCGCCTTAATAACATTCTAAAAACGTAAACTATATTTAAAAACGAGCTTATGAATTATAATTGGGAATAAAAAAAATATTTCTCGATTCTACATACATATGTACATACAAAATGTTTTGTTAAGTTTTACCACTTATATTTAACAAGACGTAACTTTTTTGCACTGTGCTGTCTCGACTAAAACAATAAAAAAATTGTATAGCCATATAAAATTTAGTGCACACAAAATTTATTTAACACGAAAAGTAAGTTATAAAATTTCTTAAATGTTCTCAAATTGAAGTGCAAATTTTATCTTATTAAGGCACTAATAAGACACTCAATACGAGTTCCTTGTAAAAATACGCTTTGATATCTTTAAAATCATCAAAAAATTGCCTATAAATATACACATTTATATCACAATATCGGATAAAAATCAAAAAACTGTTGCGGTTATGTTCGAATTAAGCAATAACACTTTTCGGTGACGGTTAATTCGATCTCTTTCGTATTGCACATAAAATTTTATATTTTTAGTCAAAGTGGTGTAAGGTAAAAACGAATCGCTTTTTTAACAAACTTTAATTAGTTTTAAGTACATTAAATTAGTTGTAAGTTTGTCTTGCAGAAGTGAGCTATTCTTGTA
Source organism: Heliconius charithonia (assembly GCA_030704555.1). Classification (NCBI taxonomy): domain Eukaryota; kingdom Metazoa; phylum Arthropoda; class Insecta; order Lepidoptera; family Nymphalidae; genus Heliconius; species Heliconius charithonia. The sequence continues at coordinate 15,843,264 of CM060815.1, forward strand.
ATCTATAATTTAGGTCCCAAAGAATTCTTAAGGAAAAAGTTTAACGAAATTAATATATTGACAGTTGCATCTATATATATATATTTGAAAATTGGTAATGTTCATAATATCTAGAATAGACACTAGAAATATGCTTAATCTTGGTGCACCTCTAACTCGGTTGCATCAAATCCGTAATTCTTGTATGGGATAATGTGCACGCTCTTACAATAGGATCCCTGAAAAAAAAATAATTGAATTTGAATTCAGTATCATACATTATTTTAAAGTAGAATACGTGAGGCCGTTTTGGTGCAGCAGCACAGTTTATGATTTGGTTCACACTCGGGGAAATTAATTATTTTCATATCTTGGTAACAAAACAAAGTGCGGCGGTAAATTAAACCACTTACTACGCAATACCTCAAAATTTGGGCAGTACATAGTGCTTCAGATTGTCTTAATACAAGGCTTTCTTCTACCTATCCTTTTATATGCAGATGTATTAAAGAAGTAGCCACATATGTTAAAGATAAATCTATCGTCATATTTTTCAGTATTTTTTTTTCTTAATTTCATACCCAATTTACTTTTAATAATATTTTCAATCGCACATTTTTTGGTTAAGTAAATAATAAGAATGTTTTGCAAAAGTTTGACGAATCGTACAGAATACCAGTACCAATTTTTTTACCAGAGCAAGGAAATGAATATAATACATTTCTTCGTGTGGGTATCGAACTCACAGTTATCACTGCATTACAACACAACACAACACGTTTTCTGTGACTATTTACAGAAATTTAGCCATATCCAATAGATAAAATCATTATGATAAACTAATACTGTCTACTCACAATATGTAAATCGCAGTCTTCTTACACTTGGGCCACACACTGTACAGCCTAAAGCTCGACTCTCTTGCCATTACCGAGCTACTGGAGATCTTGAACAAATTATGAGCTATCAATATTAAGGATCGTGCCATAAAGAAAATACACAAAAAACTTATTTTTAATATATTTACATATATTGACGCGATTGTAGCGCAGACCGTACATACTTAATTAAATGATTGAGTTAAATTTTCACGAATTTATATGTAGTTTTCCTAATACTTTTGACATTTTAAAGTCCTTCCTAAGATGGAAAGGTGTTTTTAGAAAACATTTTTTTTACATAATTTTCCTAGTGTTAGTTACGAGCCAAAGTGCGGCGTTAAGTTCCATATTCAACATGAAATGCCTCCAGAAGTCGGCGGAATGGAAAACGAAGTGTCTTATACTAGATTCCCAGGTTACCTCTGTCTTCACTGCCGTACATGCAGAATGCCGCGTGAAGCTAAAAGAAATCTATTCATGATATATTTAAATTTATAAAAATATGTTTGCCTAATATTGTGTTATTGAATATCACGTTCGTGATCTAAATAATGCATTATTGACTTACAAGTCTACACAATTTTTCTTCCTAGTGTCAAAACACTCCATATTCCATTTCATACAAAAAAACCATTTAAACCATAATCAATTGAATTCCCATACAATTTGAACCAATTCCATCACGATTATACTTTGGAGCGTGCAAAATTTCGAGATAAGAAAATAAAACGGTGTTCTTGAAGTAATAAATCAAGGGATGGCAGAAGTATCGGATGATTGCAAAGCGACTAGATAGCGCCTTACACGATGCGATACTTCGTAGTTTCCCACGGGGACGTGGATGTTGGAAAATACCTATTTTTTTAAGTTTTATTCTATACTAAGGATAGTTTTTTTAGCTTCACGCTGTATCCCGCATATAGTAGAATAAGCAAAGGGAAGAGTGAGTGCCTAATGTTAAGACACTGCTTTCTCATTAAGATACTTACGTTTTCCAAATTCTGGAGGCATTGCGTGTGGAGTATTGGAAATGAACGCTGCGCTTTGCGTCGTTCGAAGAATCGAACCCACAACCGTCGAGTTTACTTAGTTTAATCACACGTTTGAAACCCTGTATCACGACGCCGTCTCAAAGTACGACGCCGACGACGGTCAAAAAAAAATGGCATATACAATTTTCACAACGGAATCCAAATATACCATATCCAAAATAATTTTCCCCATCGTACTGCCGGTCGTGACCGCCATAATATCCATTTTAAATCGCTGTAAGGTTAAAGTCAAATGCTCTATTTATTATAGTACCGCGATCTGACCCACATTTAAGGTTTATTCAGTAAAGACTGAAAACATTGGGAAGTACCTACAGCAAGGGGAAAATATCATGTGAATCGCCTTATATTTATAATTTTCATTTTTTTCTGGCGTCGCAATGGGTCTCGCATCAAAGAACAGGGACAACGTAGTGTTAGGACACTCCGTCCATCACGCCCCATTTTACGCCCAATTTTGGAGACATTGCAAGTTGAATGGCGAAACTCAACTCAAAAGAAAAAGTAAACTCAAATGCCGTGACGCTGCGGCACTGCTGCTGCTACGACACGGTAATAGTATCAGTACTCTATTACCGTGACTACGATGGTCTCGAAGGTACCTTTGGATACCTGCTCGTCGATCGCTATAGTTATCCATTTATTACTTTAAATAGATATTCCTCAAGGAATGTCTCGTTCCGTATTAATTAATATATACATTAAATAAGCAAATTAACAAGGATTTTATATAAGTGTATAACGAGATAATATATTTTTTTATATTTTCTACTTTCATATAATATAATTATTTATAATTACTTCATTTATATATACCAAATATAAATTCTGTTTGTTGTTTTTTTTAAAATACATTCAAAACTGACACAATCAAATTACTACTGTAATTACTTTCATTTTTGTTTTATCATTTATCATTAAATTTGTTTCTGTCATTAATCATTAAATGGAGCGTTACGGAAGCTCTTTCATATACGTTCCGTATATTTTTTTAAAATGTTTTTAAGTATTCCGCGTAACAGAGTACGCAGGGAGAACCTAGTGTTTGTGTAATTCAAGAGACAGACGTAACTTAACGCCGCACTTTGTTTTATTAGTGTGCGGAAATGCCTTTGGTTGTGGGTTCCATTCTCGATGGAGGAAATAAAATATTAATTTAAATTTATATTTCCATTTCTTCGCTCTGGTTTAGAGTGAAAGCGCGGCGTTGAGGTTCGCCACTCAACATGTTGAGAACGAAGTGTCTTTAGTCTTGCTAGGTTCCCCTTACCTACTCTGCTGGGTGCGGTTTTGTTTTGATTTATGGAAATAATAACATATATTTTTAATATAATTATGTCGATTAACCATCCCGCAACCAGGGGGAAACCTAATGAAATATTCTATATTTTCTACTTCTCGTTCTCTGAACAAAGCGAAGCGTGGCGTTGAGTTCCGCTACTCAACGCGCAATGAATCAGAAAATTGACAAAAATGAGGAACGGAGTGCCTGAATGGAAAACGTTGTATCTTAACACTTATGAACGAGATACAGCATAAAGTTAAAAAAAAAGAATCCTTAACCATCGCGTTAACAGTCAGACTCAGTCCCTCTAAGCCACAACGGCCTTACGTTTTTATATTATCATTTAATTTGTCTCCTTCATCAATCACCAAATGGAGCGAAACAGAAGCACTTTTATAAATGTACACACGTTTTGTATGAACTATTCATTATTATTTCAACTAATTATATTTTAATGATAACCATTTTTAATGACAGAATTGGTAACATGCTAATGATTAGGAAAGTAATATCATTTATATACTAAACAGTTAATATAAATGCTAATGATAGCAATTAAAAGCTATTAAATGATATACTTATAGACTTATGAAATGTATGAATCAATTTTATTAATTCACTATAGGAAAAATTATATATATAATTCTTAAAACATATTTTTATAGCTATTAATTTATGTGGTAGGTTTGTCTAATAGCCAGAACTAGGAAATACATTGTTACGAGCGAGAACCGAACCCACAACCGCCGCAGTGATTTTTTAGAGATCCTTTAATTGTCAAAAGAAATTAAGTGTACATCTAACAATTGCTTATCGGTCATTTAGTATAGTAGTAAAAGTTATATAATATGCCAAGATTAGACGATCCGTATTTTAAGACGTAAAATGGAAAATCTCATTCGATTTCCTTTAAGAATTTCAAAAATTCCTTTTTCTGCTTCCTCCACTCCCTAACCTGCGTAATGTTAAATTTCAATTTTGTAACTCCATTCGTTTCGTTTGTTTATTGTTTGTCAGTTACTTAGAGGCCAGTCGTGGCTCAGCGGCACAAAGTGTGACTGTAAGCCGACTGGTTGTGGGTTCGATCCCCACTCGAGGAGATGAAATATTTACTTAAATTTATATTTCCATTTCTTCGCTCTGGTGTCGAGGCTAAGCGCGGCGTTGAGTTCTGCCACTCAACACGCAATGCCTCCAGAATTCGGCAGAAAGTGGGGAACGGAGTGTCTAAAAACACTAGGTTCCCTCTGCCTACCCTGCTGTGTGCGGGATACAGCGTGAAGCTGATTTTTTTTTTTTTTTTTTTTGTCAGTTACTCAATAAGTAAAATTCAGAGGCAGAGTTTTACCAAATTAATAAAATAGCTTTAATTCTGGAGGCATTGCATCTTGAGTGCAGAACTTAACTCCACGCTTACCCTCGACACCAGAGTGAGGAAATAAAAATATAAATAATAACAATAAATATTTCATATCCTCCAACACGGATTGTACCCACAACCAGTCGCGTTTATACATACATACATACTTGTGTCACTGCGCCACGGATGAACTCGCATAATTATATAGATAGAAAAATATAGCAACACTAACAAATATACCATATTAAGTACTGAGCCATCTAATTTATTACCTAAATGGTTCATATATATTGCTTCTAATTATCGTACGTTTAATAATATTTACATATTATTAATTAAAGTATGTAATTGCTTCTTTTCAAAACCACAGCCAATTTGTAACGTTCGCCATCTTAAAGACTTTAATAAATCCTATGTGTTAATAGAAATTGTGACAGTTAAGATATTATAACTTATCTTTTAAGATTTAGTTATTGATAACAGTATATTGAGCTTTTTTTTAACTTCTATTTCTTTTTCAGCCTACAGCAGGATAGTCACAGGGAACCTATTCTTAAAACACTCTATTCCCAACTTTCCGCCGAATTTTTTGAGGCATTATGTGTTGAGTGGCGAAACTCAAAGCCCGGCTTTTTGTCTTGGTGCCAGAACAAAAAAAAATAATAAATAATAATTAAGTCGAGAGAAATATTAATAAATAATAATTAAAGGGATCGAACTCACAACCCTCGTGTTACACTCACACGCTAGTGCCACTGCGCCACGACGTTCTCAAATGGGCCTTAGTTTCTATTTAGTTTTCTTTAATTCCAGTTACACTATAGTATTTTCTCTTATTTTTATTATTTTAAATTAATACGGATATATTTCCGTGCGCATTTCTGTTCTTTAGAACCTAGTGTTAAGACACTCTATTCTAAACTTTTCCTCTGAATTTGACAACTTGCGTGTTGGTAACAAATTTGAAGCCTTACCAGAGTGGACAAGCAAAAATAGCTCCACTAAGTTGGAATTGAACCCACCATCGTCGGGTATACAGTCAAACGTTCCACTGCGCCACGACGGCCTCAGTATAGGCATAGAATTATTAATTTTAGTACGCTCAAAGTACTAACTAAGATTAAATGAACATAAAACGGAAGGGGCTAGTAGTTCTAGTAGTAAATTAGATGCCGATGATATCAGCAGGATATGTTGTGTATTACACTGTATCTGCAATTGATTATTTATTGAAAAAATTGTTTGATTTTTTTTAGTTTGACGTTGTATCCTGCATTTAGCAAGGTTGAGAGAATTTAGTAGACCTGCGTGGCGTTAAGCTCCGCTATTTATCTCGCCATGTAACAAAAGCTGGACGTAGAAGAAACTCAGTATCTTAACATTACGGCCCGCTTACACTGTCGCCTGTGACATCGTTGTAATATTTTAAATAAAAAAAATCTACGAATAAGAATCAAACCCACAACCATTGCCCTTTTTTATCATTGAAACATTCCGATTCCACGATTGCATTTTAATATCGATTCATAATTGACGTGTTTCGTCTTAACATACATTGTAACTCGAGTTTCGGTGCCTACCGTTTAAAATTTCTTTTTACACTGTGCAATCAGAGCATTGCGAATCGTCTTTTAAAAACTTATAAGCTATAAATTAAACGTGCATAAACACCGCCCGAGGGGCACGTAATGTGTCGTAATCGGAACTTTCATCGATATATAAATCGATTTTCGCTCAAACCTCTAAATTAACCTTAATGATTCTTGATGACCGTTGGTAGGTAGGTATACGCCGGTCTCGGTGTTTTGGTTGATAGAATATATTTTTTGTTCTTTTTTTTTGCTATGTTTTATTTTGTGTTTAGTAACATCACTATATTTTATAAAAATAAAAAATGGTGACTTTATTATTCTTTTTTACTATAAAAAAAATTACCATCTTAATCTAATATTTTTTATACGTTTTCTAAATAAGTACCATCTTAATCGCTTATTTTTATAAATTTTCGAGTTTAAATGCATTTAAATTAATATTTATAATCTGTACAGGGAGCACCGTGAATGTACGAGCCTATTAGGTTATAAAGTCTTGGTAAGACAAAGTTTAGCGTTAAGATCCGCCACTTAACCGCAATGACTCGAAAAAAACAGCAGCAATGTCTTAATACAGACACCAATGCTTACACTGTTATATAAGAGATACAGCGTGAACCAGAACAAAAATGAGCTTGCCATAGAAATTTTCTGTGTTGTTACATACAATTATTACATCGTATATTTTATTTCTAATGACATTTGAATTCACAATAACTGCCTGTACAGCTTTTACCTGTTTAGAAGTCATTTCGTTTCCCATTTTCCGACCAATTTTTGAGTTGTCAATATGGCATAAGTGTTTCAATATGGCATAACTCAACGCCGCTCTTTATTTTGTTAGTAGAGAGAGAAAATAAAAATAATCCATTTCACTGCGTAAGAAAGGAACCCACAACCGTCGCGTTTATAGACACAGTGTCGCTCATATATATAACATAAACCTTATATATAATAAAAAAATAATTCATAAGAAAGTTATAGATACGCACCTACCTACCGATAAAAAAATTACCCAAACTTAAAATTCCAACACAAATCTATACTGGTCATGATTCACGTGAAATTATAAAGAATTACCCAAAAAGCTTCGATGTTGTATGCTCATTTACTATAATATTGTCGGTTCGGTGCTCTTTAATTTCAATTATACTTCATGTAAATGCCAATGTACAGTTTTATTATTTTGAGGGTACCCCCTATTTATATGTTAACTGAGTGAACTACTTATATGTTAACTGGCGGTTTTGCTCGATTTTGTTTAAAAAAAAGATTTTTGCATACGCAAGGGTTGTAGGTTCGATTTCTGGCAGCTTTCTTGCTCTAGCAGCAAGGACAATAAGCGGCGTTGAGTTCCTTCAAAAAGCAATGTTTTGTAATCGAGAATGAAGTGATATAGCACTAGCTTCCGTTTCCTTAGTGTCGGTGGAGGAGGACCACCGTGAGGATTTAGTGGGTATTATGGTGTGGTATGGTGGGGTTCGTCATATTTTGAATATTATTACATAATACGAGTGGCCACCCACCCGCAAATTCGTCCGTCAAATACGGTACGTGAAATCTTTAATGGGAAACGGAAATCGTTTATTGTCGTTCTCAAAGAAATTTCGAAAAATCTTCTTTTAGAAGTCTTCATGTGTCCATTTCGTAGTTTCGGCTGTGCATTGACTGACAGTCAATAATTGTATTTTTTATTTTTACACTATACCCAGCACGTAGCAGGGTAGAAAGAGCAAACACGGGAACCTAGAGTTAAGACATTCCTTACCCAGTAAGTCACGTTTCTCACTTTCCGCCGAATCCCGGCGGCATTGACTTACAAATATTATAGGCCGTAAGTTGAACCCACAACCGTCGCGTTCACAGTCGCACACTGGCACGGCTGCGCCACGCCACTGGCCTCAGCTTCCAGCTTCACGCTGTATCCCGCACACAGCAGGGTAGGCAGAGGGAACTAGTGTTTTTAGACACTCCGTTCCCCACTTTCTGCCGAATTCTGGAGGCATTGCGTGTTGAGTGGCAGAACTCAACGCCGCGCTTTAGCCTCGACACCAGAGCGAAGAAATGGAAATATAAATTTAAGTAAATATTTCATCTCCTCGAGTGGGGATCGAACCCACAACCAGTCGGTTTACAGTCACACTTTGTGCCGCTGCGCCACGACTGGCCTCAATTATACATTATATACTTAGGTATATTAAAAAAAATCACGTACCAAGTAAGTGTCGGAATCACGTTTTGAAATTACATTACATTACGTTAAAATTATAAAGAAGGTAAGTGAAAACCTCTCTGAAACAGCGGCGTGTTTAATGACAGTATCGAAGACGACACTCCCGCGTGAATCATAACATCGTAACCGCCCTTTAATACTGGTTATTAGAACTAATATTAAAATGAGCCTACAGTTTATAGCGTAATAACGTTTTGTAAAGTAGATCGGACGTGACTTAGTGTTATTTTTTAATTGAATTTCGATTTCCAGGAGTGTTTAAATAGAAGGTTTTTTCGTTACTTTGTCTTCATTCGAGGCTTGATCGATATAAAATTTATATGAATGTGTAAAGAGGTAAAGAGACGTTTGTGGCCCAGTGGTAGAAGTGTCACTCATAGAAAAAAATACAGTAATTTGCTAGCTCTAGTAACGAGGCGAAGCGCGGCGTTGCGCATCAACACACTGCCTCCAGAAAAAAAATCTTATAATTCTTTTTTTTATTATTTTAATGAATATAGTTTAAATGTCATAGTTATGTTAATAAGGTATGTTGAGTAGGAATTGGCAGTCGCCGTGGTGCAGCGCCACTTTTTACGTGTTCGACGAAATGCGACTCGATCAATCATTTCCATTTTTCTCACTCTTGTAACAACAAAAAACGTTGCAATGAGTTCCGCCACTCAGCACGTAATGCTTTGAAAATTGGGCGGATAATAGGGAATGATAATCCTAAGACTTTCCACTGTTTACCTTTACTAAATGCGGGATGCTGCGTGAAACCAAAAAAAATACTAAGACAGTGTCATGTGCTTTTTAATAGACGTGTGAGTTCTTTTTATCTATCCAATACTTTTTGACCTTTGACCTCGAAACTTCACTCTATTAACCACTCAAGTCTAAGTAGAAATCAATGTTTTTAGATACGTTAACTGGAGCGAGAACGCTAGGAAGTTGTTCAGAACCGTTCAAAGCAATATATTTTACAAGTAAACTTAAATGTGTTTACGTAAATGGGATTGCTTTGAGTTGACTTTTGTCTTTTTTTTCTATTTTTTGCTGCACCTCTTAAATAAGAAGATAGGTATAGGAAACCTAGTACTGAGACACTCCGTTTCCCCTTTTCTGTGTGGTGGAAATTAACGTGGAGGGATAGCTTAATTCAAGCGGGACAATTAAAATAAGCTATTCCTCCCATTGAGAATCGAATCCTCATACGTCGCGTCTACAGTCTGATGCTGGTTCCCAAGATCTCTATGAAAAAATACAACATTGATAGTTAGCTAATGAATATTTTTAACCAACTTGTATAAAGGAAGGAGATTATCAATTCGATTGTATTTTTTTATGTTTAAAACCTCAGAACTTTTGACTGGATGAACCGAATTTGATGATACTTTTTTCATTTAAATACTAGCGCTTCACCTGAGGTCCCATTTGGTCTAATTCTGACAACGATATCCATGAGAAAATCACATAAGTCTTAAATTTGCATTAAGTGTATGTGCCATAAATGGACGAATAACCCAATATCCCGTTCACCGATTTCGATGATTCTTTTCTGGATCCGGTTGAAATTGAAGGAAATGGTTTTTTTTTGTTAAAAATTATAATTATATAGATATGTGTTGAATTTACGCGATGAAACTATAACTAGAACTAGCGATATTGTACTCTGGATGCGTTTCGTTTAAAATTTTCCACGGCAAACTATCTAATGACCGATTCGGAATCGAATCCTTAACCATTACTTTAAGCAAGCAACTAAAGTCATCAAATTACTAATTTATAAGAAAATTTTAATATAATATTTTTTGTGTTATGTAAACAAATCGTGTGGGAGACTAAGATCTCCTCGAACCCATATTAGTCGAATCCATTATCATTTGATCAAGCAAACTGGAATATCTGAACAATACTCTCGAAATTTAAAGATTTCATTTCCAAATAAATACGGACGCATGTAACGGATCGAAGATTATAATACATTTTATTTACAACAAAAAAAAACGACATTGGGTATCTTATCACAATCTTGCCTTTACCAACGGAAATTTCACCTTAACCCTTATCGCTTAGGCAGAAGGTTCAGAGTTCCATTACCGATGAAGGCAATAAATTTGTTTCTCTATATTTATACGACTTTATAGCCGTATCGAGTGCTCGATAATACTCAATGAGTATAAGTTATTTTGTTAAAGATAAAAAAGGATCAACGGATGGCACTTTTGTTTCATTAACCGTAAAAGGCATGGGTGATTTAATCGGTCATAACTCGCTTTGCAGCGCGTAGCTAATTTTCAAAAGTTGGTAAAAAATTTTTGGACACACGGACAAATTTATTATTTTTTTTGTCCTTGTACGTAATTAATGGGATATTATGTATATATCTTTGCATTTCAATCTTTTGAAGGGTATGTGTAGGTCGTTTGGTGCTTGTTTTACAAGAGTACAAACAAAAAATTCAATAAGTGCAGAATCGAATCCTACTACGTTTTAATTTTAATACGATATCAAAAAAACAAAAAAAAACTCACTTAAATACCACTATTATGTTCTGTTTCACTTTTTTACATTACGGCTGTACTATTTCCGATTAATTGTTGTAAATTAGGCAGTGTTGAATTGGTAAAAAATTCTATAAACTCTGAGACCATTCTAATAACATAGGTACTGACGTACCAAATCAGATATCAGCATATAAAATATAATCAACATTAAACCCTATAAATAGACAATAGGATAACACTCCTAAATGTAAAACTGAACAAGTAAAGGATCGGAATGCTTTTGAAGACAAGATAGCATCAAAAGCACATACTTAGCGTCCTAAGTATTCAAGTAGATTGACATAAAAGTGGGTGAATCTGGGCAGTTTAGGTGCGTGATTGACGTTGGGTGTTAATGGTTATATTAGACTAGCGACCTAAGCGCGGCTTCGCCCGCTTGAACTTGTTGTTACATTATAGTCAACTTACTTAAAAAAAAAACATAATTTAGTTGCCTATATTATATTCTGTTGCTATATTGCTGTAAAGTTATGTCGAAATCTGCTCAGCAGTTCTTGCTTGGAGGTGGAACAAATATCCCTCCTCATAAATTTTTATATTTATAATATTAAATATAGTAAGATTTGTATTTTTGATATGTATGGCTTGGAAGGTAAAGAGAATAGGTGAAAAAGGAACGAAATGATACATATCTCTGCATAAGATACTAGTTTTTATCTGCGGTTTTACCTTTGTGTTGAATGAAAATATTTTAACATATTTAATATATAAGTGTTATTCTCCATATTTTAAAAATATTTTAAAATATTTTTTAGAAAACGTGCAAAAATTTCAATGTGCAGACAAGTAGAATGCGCATCCGCGTCTCTTAGATCATTTCTAAGTTACATGGGTTCAAACCCCCCCTTCGCAAATGAAAATAAATTAAAGTTGTGTATGAGAAATTATACATTCTAAGTGCCCGAGGAAACTTACGAGGTGACTGCAGATTGATTAGATTTAAAATTCCGCCACTCTACTGCAAATCGCAATGAAAGAAAGAAAGTATCCACCAGAATTTACTGGAATGTGAGGAACGGAAGTGTTTTAATGGAAACGGAGTGTCCTAATACTTGATCCCCACTGCCCGTGCGCGCTCACTATATGTGCGCGATACAACGTGAAGCTATAAAAAAAAGAAAAAAAATATATAAGAGAAAAGTATAATATAATTATTAAACATATGTCCCAGTACCGTTGGCACACAAGAAATGAATCAGCACCATCTCATCTCCAATTCCGAATGCCACTTAAAAGGCAATATTTATTCCATCTCGATAGTCTCGTAAGGCAGTTAGTGTTGTAAACGTAAACCCTAAAAATGTGGGGAACCGAGTAAATAATTAATGGCGTTGTTACCAGTAGTACCTACTCTGTGATGAAGCTATAACATTATTTATCTGTTGTTTATTAGTTAATTCTTCCTGTTTAAGAGGTAAAGTCTTGTGTGCACTGTCGATTTTTATTTCTACTACAAAATTTTATACATTTCTTACAACATTTTGTTCTTTCTTAAGTATTTAATAATAATACTATAGTATTATTAAATACTTAAGAAAGAACAAAATGTTGTAAGAAATGTATAAAATTTTGAATGGATTTCAAGTCACGCTTTTTGGCTGTGTGCTCTGTCCACTAAACCATAGCCGTTAACTGTTATCATTACGAGATAAACTATCTTTATAAACTAGTTTTTTTTTTAATATTTTTAAAGTATTATTCCACATTTAAAAAAGAAAATTACTTAAGAAAACGTGTGGAATAACACTTTATAAATGTAAAAAAAAAATAGTATACTCTCTTGCCAAATGATAATTCTAAATAATTAATTATCTTTGAGTGACGGAAATTTGTAAAAATTTCCTTACAGAGATACTTACAACATAAATTAGTTGTAACGGATAAGAATTTTAACGTAGGAAAGAACGTATGGCTTAGTTAGTCAGAGCGCTTGGACGGTTTCCCGTTCAAATCCCGCTATTTTCAAATTTTAATACGTTTTCTCAATAAGTATTAAACTAGCTTTTACCTACGGCATTGTACCCGTACTCGTCGCAGTAGAAATAACTTAAGAGTTGACAGTGTGACATATGAACGTTCTAAGTCCCCAAGGTAACTATGGCCGTAGGTACAGTGAGTAATAAAGATATTAGTTAAAATGATGTAATAAATAAATCCTTCCTATATGAACGAATATTGAACACAATGTTTATGAATCTGAACCAGTAGTTCCTGAGATTAGTGCATTCAACCAGTTCTATTCAAAAAATTCTTTAGCTTTATAATTTTCAAGAGAATGCAGGTTATAACAATATGTCTACAGCTTTACAAAACAGTTGAATAGCGTACTGGTAATACTATTAATATTTATATAACATTTAACATGTGCTTTACGTCCGGTAGCGTTGTAATTTATTTATTATAAAACCAGAACTTTTGTTTTCAGTTTGTAAACGTCAATGTGGGATTTGTACATCAATATAACTTTAAGGTTTTTGCAGATTCTTCTCATTTTCCCCATATAAGTGTTGAAACACTCCACCACAGCCTCAAATTCCGATGAATTTTTGAGATTTTCCATTTTCCAGAACTAGGAAAATGAAAATAATGAATTCCTCCAAGTTAAAATGAAACTAGCAACTATCGCGTCTATGGTCAGACGCTTCCTTAAATTACATATAAATAATTCTGCTCCAAATAATATAATTGAGCCCATCGTAGCGCAATACAGAAATAAATATTCAAACAACGAACCAATTTAGAAAGATCCGCATTTGAATGGATCACAAATCAGATGACGGTTCAATAATTTCTGAACTTACGACGTCACTGGCCGTTTATAATTGAAACAATCATATCATTAAATTGCAATTTATATAAGATTTCTCATCCAGCAAAATTATTGTACCATTTAAATGACAACAATCCATTATAGTTACTTCAAATGAATACTATTTTACTTATAATAAAACGAGGTCTGAGCAGCTGTCTATATGTACATGTATATATTGTATGTAATATAATAGTCTTCTCCAGTATAACTATAGAATCCAAATTTCAGTTTTTTTTTTTGGGAATTTTACATTTGGAATTTCCACTGAATTTTAGACTAAAAATTAGGTAAGACAAATCACGGTCTTTGATACGTATCTATTTATTTAAGAGATCTTAATATCATACTATGAAAAAGTATTGTAAGAATATTTTAAACTTGAATTTATCTTCCCGTAATTATGTATAGTAGTAAATATTATAAAACTGAAGTGTTCGTGTAGTTAAATCATAGTATGTAACTAATAGGAAGTACTATAGAATATAAAAAAATCGTCTTGTAGTGGATAGTCCATTTATCGAGGAAGGCTAATATAGGCTTTATTAAATTATATTAATAGTTTCGATGTAACTCACTTTATACAGAATCTTGAGTTTTTGTAATTTTATTTAATTTCCACGAAACGATGGAAACAAACCTACAACCATTGCACCTACAGTCAAACGCCACGCCATTAAGCCACGATGGCCTCAAATATGCCTTGTATTTTGATCTGGAACGCAAATTTCATGCGAATTTCGATCGAATCTCATCAATAATTATGTCCTGTTCAACACTACTTATTTTTTTCAACCATTATTCTCTTTTATTACACCACAACTGTATTTATATCGGGATATTTGGTAAATGTTTCCGTGAAGCCATGAAACGTACACAAATTGCTCTTTAGAATCAATTTTCTTGTTTACACTGAATTATGGAAGTGGGTATTGACTACCCATTACTTAGATTATGTAGGGTTGTTCGTGTAATGTAATCTTTTTTTATTTATCTCTTTTGCTAAAGTAAGGAAAAAGAAACTTGATAAGTACATCTAACATACTGTATTTTCTAGTTTAGAGATATTATAGATTGGACTACGTATTGCATAGTATAAATAACTATGTTATATCTCGTATTTAACAAAGTAGGGAGAAGGCACCTAGTACAAAGACTTTTTTTCTCCCCTTCACCTCAATTTTTGATACATTGCGTGCTCAGTGGCTTTCTTTTTTTCCTATGTTTTATCTTAATCAAAACCGTAACAGAAGTATTTACGGTTAGATGCTGTGCCGCTGCGCCACGACGGTGTTATTCCTTTTTTTTAGATTTTAAACTTAAACAAAACCTATCAAATATAACGGCTATATGATTCATATCTCACTATTGTTAATCATTTTTTTAAGCACTTTTTATTTTTGTGACAACAAAGCGCGGAGCCACAACCCATCGCTTAACTAAATTGCAGTCCCAGTTTCCAGTCGCGGCGCAGGGTCAGCACACACGTGCTATAAAATTAACAGGATCTGGATTCGATTCCCACTCAAAAAGAAACTACGATGCAATTGCTTAAAGTGGAGGACGGAGTGTCCTGAACCCCTTGGTTATCTCTGCCTACCCTGGTCCATATATTCAATGAGAACTGTCAACCCTACACGAAAAAAAAATTCTACGAAAATTATACAAAAATCACGATAACCAAGTTTTCAATTAAGTGTTGTATTTTTTGTAATTTATTATTTCGCTCAACAATTTCGTGCGTACGTGAAATTCACGTTTTAAATTGATTTAATGAGAGTATAAAAATGATATGGTGCCATCTTTTAATGTGTGTACAAGTACATACATACACCATGTTTGATTGATAGTTGTGATCATTTTTATATTGTAGATTGTAGTTCAATTTCTTTGAAATATTTTCTTCTAAATTGTATATTAGATTATGTTTCTAAGTATGTTCGTAACTGAACTTATTGCTAGATTTCTTTTAAATTCATTTTAATGCTACCGTTACTGAGTAACTAGTAGATTTACAGTATAGATGAGTACTGAGCGAGAGATTTTATGACTCAAATTTTTAAAATGTCGTTGGTGACGATTATCACAGTACAATTATATCAAATAATATTTAATTTACGTTTTCTTTCAGCTTCACATTGGCTTATAGCAGGGTAAGCGGAGGGAATCTAGCTTTAGGACACTCCGTTCCGTACTATTCGAGGCACGGCTTGCTGAGTAAACATTTAGCACATTAAGTTTAAATTTCTTTGATATACAGAAAAAGATGTAAAGCTGCACTTTTAGTGTTTCATACGTCAAAAGAAAATAACAAGTCCCTTATAAAATCACTTTTTTGCCCATCCGTGTATATTTATTTGTGGAGAATATATACAGATCTAGAGTCCCTCTAAAAGTAGAAAATTGGGCTCAAAATAATATCTTGTTTAAGCAAAAGCAACGTGTTTGACGCATTTTGTATGAAATTCGAACCAAAACCGATAAGGCGAGCACTTCCCGCCGAACTACAACTGAAATTAATACGGAACCCTCGGTGGGAGAGTCTAACTGGCTCTTGACGTTTTTATTACTCAGACTTCCAAATAATTGAAAAATTGTGAAGAACATCCGTATAAAAAATCACGTAGCCGCCATTACGACAAAAAATTTAATTAAGAAATTATAATTTATTTACTCATTAACATTGAAAACGTGATTATCTTTTTACGTTTATTATTGTTAAAAGTATGAAATTCGACATATTTTACGAATTTTAGCACTTTTAACAAGAATTTTAAGGGTTATATTATTATATACAATGAAGTCTGGACAACACTTACACCGTACTTATATTTATTCATTTTTGTGTCATTTTTCTTCCGTTTTTCATCAAAATTGTGAATACAATAAAGTTTTGGTAATTTAAGAAATTATATTAATAATATGTTTGGTAATTAAACTTAAAATTTATTCAAATCTTAAATTGGAACTATACAAATAATAATTTGCTCACAAAAAAATTAAAAAATGTAGCGCGTCGTGGCGCAGTGGCTTAAGAGTGATGATGACTGCTAATGCAACGATTGTGTGTTACTGGGTAAAGTTACGTTAGGGAATCGAACCCACTACCTGTCGCGTTTACTTGTCGTGTGCTCCTGCACCACGACTGGCCGCTGTACCAACATTCACATTTACATAAACTTTTATAAAATGTATAAAAACAAAGACTTTTTTTTATATTAGCTGTCTCAAGCAAACCCGAGACGGAACTGTAGTATATATTCTACATCTTGTTTACATCGCATCTTCGTCAATTTGCCTATAATTATCTTGATAAGGCACCACATAAAATATTTTGATTAAAACACCATTTTCAGTGACGGGACACAGATTAACTAAATTTTTAAAAGTGATACATACTTTGAGGTAAGGACGTAAGAACATCAGCGTGCGACTACAAGCGCGACGGATGTTGGTTTAATTTCAACTTGGAGGAATGCCTTTTAATCTGCTCTGCGCTAAGACGTTTCTGTTCCCCATTTTTCAAATTTTACAAATTTAAAGGATATTGCGCATTAAATGACGGAGTTCAACGCCGTGTTTGACATTTTTACCAGGATGAAGAAATAAAAATAATTCATTTTTACGAGTGGAAGTCGAACCTACAACCATAGATTTTGACAGTTAGTTTTCCTGCTGTTTTATATGGTTTATACCATTTCCACAACACTAAAGTGTTGACACACTCGTTTCCTCAATAACAAGTAATTATGAATGAATTATTTATCAAGTTAGCAACATTTTAGTAGAAGATTGTCGATTTCCTTTATATGCTCTTATCGATGTGCGATACGAAACTTAATTATTGATTATGGACGGAGAGTATGAATTTTTACACTTTATTGAGTTAATATTATTAAAAAAAACTCCAACAATGTATGCAAATTATTGATGTAAAAGTTTTTACCAGTTAACTTTTACACTTAAATTTTCGTTTTGCGATGAAGATGTAATTGTGTTGTTTTGTAAGGAAACAATGGGTTTTTAACACAACACCCTTTTATTTGGTTGAGCTGTAACTATGTAATAAAATCTAAAAATCTGAATTTGAACCACTTATAGACAAATGTATCCTCATGACACTTGGCAGTTATAAGTAACTTAGGTGAAAATACAATATAATGGTATCAATAACCTGGTGTGACGATGGAGTCAAGACCTGAATATTGGCACACATCAGATGTTACTAGTAAGCTATTCGAGCTCAGGGCCATACAATTTATAGCCCCCAGCATGTTCTACAGTAGTTGTGTCATTTTGTATGAAAAGTGTGTTTTTTAGTTTTTCTTAAACTTTGACTATGTATATATGTGATAAATACATATAATTATACTTTATTTTCAGCTTAAAATCGCCTACTGCTAAACATAGGCTTCTCTTAAAGAGTTAACCATCCCGATCTTGTTGCTGTTCATATCTATCTACTGCCTATATCTATTTTAAATAAAAAATGTGGAAATAAATGATAATAATCTTATAAGTGATGTGTTGGTTCCATTTTCACTTGGAAGGATGATTTATTTTTTATCCTACACACCGTTATGCAAGCTCTTGAGTTCCGCTATTAATACGTAGTGCTAATGGCTAATTCAAGATTAGGGCAAAAAGTTAGACTTTTCGCTCCCAAAAAGATTTTTATACAAAATTTCGTTATAATTTCTTTATTTGTTTTATTAGGGTGATTGGCGCAGGGCAATGCAATGCGCTAATAAACGCTTCGGTTGTGGGTTGGATTCTCATGCGGAATGAAATATTTAATATTTTCATTTTCTCACTCTGGTAACAACTTGAGAATTTGGTGGAAAGTGGGGAACAGAGAGTTGGTTCACAAGGTCCCTCCGCCTACCCTGCTACCTCACGTGATACAAAATAATATAAATATGATAAATTAAAAAAATACTCAAATCAACCCATAGATCCTTCTACAAACATATGTAAGTAATAATTAAAAGTTCAACATAACATATTAATATGATTAAAACCGGGCGCATGTCGTCACGTACTCTACACGACGCGACGCTTATTTATATTAATATCAAATTACAATTTATTGCTTTGTCCGTACGTTCGTGTTACAAGGGGCTCGTTCCCATTCTGTTATACGGCACGGATAGTTTAGTAGTTGTGGATTAATGGTTCTAGGTTTCGCCTAGGTTAGGTCTTTTTGAGGTCAGTCAAGGTTTAACGGGTTTGATTACCACTCGAGAAAATTATTTTTTTGAATATTTTTATTTCTCGCTCTAGTGATGAGACAAATAGTGGCGATGAGTTCCGCCAATGGTTACACAATGCTTTCAGAAATCGATAGAAAAAAATTAAAACGGAAGAATCTTGAATGGTACCAAGTTACTTAATACTAGGTTCCTAGGTTTCCTGGCCGCTTATAAATAGAAGGTTGCTTTTGATGGGGCTGCGTCTCACAGTAAATACAAATGTTGTGGGTTCGATTACCACAAAAGGGAAAGATTACATTTAAATAACTTTCCATCTCTGGTAACAACATAAAGCACTGCGTTTCAAAAATTGGGCGGAAAGTGTGGAAAAAAATACACAGTTAACACTACTACTTCTGCTATCCCTATACACGTCATACAACGTGAAACTAAGAAAAAAAACGTTCGGGCTAGAGGCAAGAGTTTTATAAAGATAAATGTAACATTTTTTTCACAAAAAACCCTCAGATTCAAAATTATGATTAAAGTTGTATGTATGTATATGTTGTTGTTTGGTTTTCTTATTTTTAAGTAAACGTTTGCTCCGGTATATTGTAAAAGAGTTTAACGTCGCCAAATAAAATAAACAACAAAAAAAATGACTTATCATAGGTTGCACAAGGGTGACACTCGAACAGCGACCATTTGAGGTTCGATTCTCTTTCGGTGTAATAAAATATTTATCGAGGCAAAATGCGGTCTTGAGTTGTGCTACTCAACACGCAATGATTCTATGATTTTTAGGAAAGACGGGAACGGAAGTGTCTTTGAAAAGGAACGTTTCCGTTGTGATTATTCCGTGATTATTTTTATATGTACAAAGTGATATTGTTTTTGTGTACCTATATGATTTTGTATGTTTTGTAAAAGCGATGGTACTAGGTTGATTCGCACTCAAAGATTTTATTTTTCATTTGTTCGCTCTTGTAAAAAATCTGAAGAAGCTGCCACACGAAACACATGGAAATTGGGGAACGGAGTGTGTTAATAGGAACCTACGTTCCTTCTGCTTAACTTTCTATGCGAAAAAAAGGTGTGAAGCTTTTGTTTATTACGTGTACTGTATAATACTCAAAATTTAAAAAATATTTGGTATCAGTACAGAACATTTCTATGTACAGTTGTTGATCAAATTAATACATAATATTAATGTCTCTCTTTCATACTTTAGTAATAAAAACCGTGACTATCGGTTTCGAAATTCAACATTTTTTTTTTGCGTGACAATATTTTTTTAAAGTTATATTAAAATATTAAAATAAGGCTCCTTTTAAGAACTTAGATTACGTTTTGAACAATAAATACTTCAAAAATTTTAATTACGTCTTTAAAAAAAACATTATATATTAATATAATATAATAAAACATTTGTAATATAATAAAACTATATTTTAATATGTTTGATAATATTGAAATTGGATAATACTCTAGTATGGTAAATGGTATTTGAGTTAGTGACGTACTATTCAGTTAGAAAATTTGGCGTCAGGTAAAGGTCAAACATGCCAAACTCTGCATAACGTCCCCAGCGATTCGAACGGTTCTACGTTGTACCAGCGTAGAGATGAGAACAGTACTCCATATGAGGCCGAATCTTGACCCTATATAGGGTTTATCGGTGTTTAGACGTGTAGTACTGTCTCGCTCTTTCCAGGTGACCGCGATTCTGGCAGTCACTCTAAGGAACGAGGCACGAGAGTACTTGAGGTTCCCTCTTTATAAAGCTGTTTGAACTTAGTTTAATTATTTCAAATCACTTTAAAAACCAGTAAGCCTTATGGTTTTTGTTATAGTAAATGATATAACGATCCGAACGTGTCAATGAAGCCACACTTATGTTATCTCCCAGAGTTATTACACTAACAGCTAAGGTGAGAATAATATATATAAATTGCAAGATAAATACAGGCAGGACTAATTTCGATCGATGTGTTTTATGACGCTGATAGCGGGTTCAATTTTATTTGAATACATAAATACATCTTGTTAAAATTTTATTTAAGGAAAATTTATTTGGTGTTAATTTTTTGTATTTGGATAACTTCTGTATTTGTTTTTGTTATGTTGGCGGTAAGAGTAATTGGTATATTATGATTTTTAATGAAGATTTTTAGAAATATTGTTGCATTGTAAAAAAAAATACCTTTATTTTACTATAACCGTTATTGGTGTATTATATTTTTTTATGCTATTATAATTAATATAAAGTATTCATTAATATTATATTATATAGTAATTTTAATAGCGTGGAATAAAAACGTAAAATATCAAATTCGAGGCCATCGTTATTCTACATATAGGAAATAAAAATACTTTTTGAAAAACGTATAAAAAATAAGATTTCAACCTACCCCTTATAAAAATCGTCCAAGTGCTCTAACTACCAAACTATACGTTCTCATCAACCGTTAAACGATTCGTATACGCTTGTTATAACTTACTCATATTGTCAGCATCTCCGTAGGGATATTATATAATTCTTCGTCAATGTATTCTGGAGATATATTAAGGAAGGCGACGACGAAAATACTTTTATTTTCATCCCTTCAGATGAATTGAACCCAAAACCACAGTATGGACTAACACTTTTTAACTACGCCACACTGAAGTTATATTTTAATAATGTAAGACAAAATGTAAACCAATATAAGGGAGCGTGAGATAAAGCGTAAAGTCGCGGGAACGTATGCTATTAGATGAGTAATAACTAAACCAATTGCTTTACTCATAAATTATTATTGCCAAAGAATATTATAGCGAAAAACAGATAATAAATTATTTAACATTTTAAATGAAACTATTTTAACCCGATTAATCGCGTATATTTTGTAATTTTATACATTTTTGGAAACCCGACGTTTGGAACACTTTACAGTAGTCCGTGGTCACGGGTATACTGGTAGAGTCTACTCGTGAAATGAAAACATATTTGTATAAAAAAAGTGTTTGTATTTTTATACATTTTTGTATAAAAATACAAAATATACGCGATTCATCCGGTTAAAATAGTTTCATTAAAAATGTATAATAATCGTGAAATCTTTCCGATTTTAAGATATTGCTTCTTCTGTGGGGCTATTTAAACCTGGATTTTGAGTTACCAGTTAGGTTCGTCCGTAGAGGAAGTGGTGGCGCTGTGGCACAAGCGTGTCACTTTTAACGCTATGGTTGTGGATTCAATTCCCACTAAGGGAAATTATTTATTAATATTTTAATTTCTTCGTTCTGGTAACATGGCACATCGCGACGGATCGCTCTGTATTACTATTTTTTTTGTTTTGTACTGCATGAGCTTTCACCACAATGATGTAGGTACTCAGTATTTGTTATGTCACACCTACAGTTTCATCATAATTGTAGAGTTTCTGCCTAACAGCATTTCTATTTCTTATTGAGTCTTTGCCTAGATTATTATTATATGCACAAATTGATTCTTGCGTCCGTGTTATTGATATTCAGGTGGGAGGTGCCAATTTATTCACTTTTAATTGGAAGTAAATAGTTTCTACATGCTCCTTACTTCATTTTTTTTGTTTTGCATTTAGTGGAGACAGCAAGTAGAAAGGATTTAATACTGCCGTGGAGTATTAGCAGGACGTCTGACGTAGGTTTGTAGGCGTGACGGTTGTGGGTTCGATTTCACTCAATGGAATGAACTGTTTTCATTTCAACGAGTTTGGATCTCTAACCAGATTAAGTACGGCGTTAAGTTTCTCTACATAATATGCAATGACCCATATAGTAAAACAACTAAGTCGGTTTCCAGGAGGCGCAAGTTCGAATTCCGCCACGTTTCAAAATTTTTATACGGTTTTCTAAATAAGTATTTTAGGAAACGAAGTGTCTCAACGTTAAGTGTGTATGATAAGGAAATTAGATATAATTATAACATACGAAGGGTACAGACCAAGTGTCCGTAGTGGTATAGTACTAAAAAAAAAATATTCAGCTCCTTCGTTACATGATATATATGAAGCCAGGTATAGTATGAAGCTTTGAAAAATGTAAAGAATATGGGGTGAACAGTTGTGTTTCATAAGGTTTTATTTAAAACAAAACGAAACGAAACTGAAGTGATACACTATTTATACTAACTAATATTATAAAATTGTAAATTGTATTGGTAATCTCAGGAAGTACTGATTTGAACCGAAAAATGTTAAAGTTCGATTGTCCATTAATCTAAATAATAAGCTATAGGCTATATTATATGCAACTAATATTTTCTATGTAACCCACAATTGTGAAATGCCCTACCTGCGGCAGTGTTTCCAGGTCAATATGACCTGGGTACCTTCAAAAAGCGCATCTATCTCCACTTTTACGGCCGTCAACGCACCTATGGCTCCTCTGGTGTTAGACGGGATCGTGGTCGGTGGTAAACACGACCCGTACACGATTAGTTGACCCGTACACTCGTTTGCCTATCTTTTTCCATAAAAAACCTGGTCAGAATTACCTCAGGCACAAAGAAGACGTCATGTTCATAACTCTTTGTTATTTTTATTTGACCACGCGGACCGACGCCGCATGTAAAAGCTAGTTTATAATATTTCTCAATACATTTTGAATATTTATTTAAAATTATAGAACATCCGTAGGCATGTTATATTATTTAAGTTGATGTTAATTCGTTATCGCCCAAAGGTAAAGTTAAAATGCCTAATTAATTATTTATTGGGCCTCCATGGAAAATCAAATTTTTCACATTCGATACATTATGTTAGGAGATTATTGAATATACCGATGCGTAAATTATGTTTTTAATTTATATATTTATATTTTGTTTGATTTATGACTGCTATACATATATATATATATATATATATATATATATATATATATATATATCGATGGTGTAGTGGTAATCTTAGACGGTTGTAGTTAGTCAGTCATATATCCAAATAAAACACATAAGTTTAATCTAAAATCATTATGATAAAATTGTGCTAAACTATGCAGTTTTGGTACCTACTCTGTTATACGGCAGCGAAAAGCGAAAAGATGAATGCTGAGATGCAATCTCTTTGTAGGATATGCGGAGTCAGCTTAGCTGATCGAATCTGCAATGAAGAGGCACACAGAATGGCAGGTACTAGCGAGGATGTCACGGGGAGAATGAAGAAGAACGTGCTCAGCTGGTTTGGGCACGTCGAACGAATGAGTGATGAAAGAATGGCATAAAAAATTTTCGATGGAAAAGTGAGTCGTTAGGGAGGTAGGGAGAGACCTCGGTTGACCTTTGAAAACACAGTATCAAAGATACTGGAGGAAGGTCACGTAATATTGACGAAAGTGTTGCATTTATCGAAGCGATATGGGTGTATTTTGCAAGCTCCGATAGTCAACAGTGTTGTCAAGAAAAGATTCGATGTAGGTTATCTAGGTTTAATGTTCTTTCTAGAACTCGAAATTATGTAGATACATGTTTTTCCTACAAAATAAATACTTTGAAAGAAAAAAATCTTAGAACAAGAACATCTATAATACCTATTAAAGTAAACAGCTTCCCTTTACATCACATAGTTCGATATCAATCAGTCGTTTGAAGTCAGTCTGTGGTCGTAGATACAAATCTACGAAAGATAACTGCAAGTGCAAACTATGAATGAATGGTAAATGAAAATATTTCACACCACTTTATTCTTGAAAAAGATAAGTCTTGTGTCATAATGATGTATTATATTGAATTATTGATGAATATAGTCAATATATAAGAGGTAGCGACTTAACAAAACGTCTTTCATGTAAAAATATATTTTGTATTTTAACATAAATAGGAAACTAGGATATATATCTTATATTTACTTTTATCTATATTTTAATCATTATATACATATTAATAACTTGCCATTACTCACAATTTTATCTGCAAAATTCTTTTTTTCCTATTCTCGCAAATTTCTAGAAATCCTATCACTCTCTTACTAATTTATATGCCAAGTTTTATCAGTCTGCTCAGTAACGAATTGACTCCATATGCATATAGATTAATATCTAAATAACTAGAGCAAAAAAATATATATGGGCTAATTTAATTTAAACTTTTCATGAAAAACATAATATATAATATGCTGGTTTAATGTTAGTATTTCTTACTAATTACAAAAATACTAGCAATATATACAGATTTATATCGCTCCCTCGCTCCCTCACAATTTGAACCACACTTACCATCCTTAGATCAATAGCATACCAGTTTAGAATTCTTTTTCTGTCTTCGCCAAGAACACGTTCCTATAAAAACTTCTCTAATTAAAAAGATACAGTGTGACGTTACAAGATAAAGTTGATGTGGTATCATTCGAATCATAAGTCACGTATACTTTAGTTAATGTTTTTACTATTGTATAGTTGACGATAGTCACTGTCGAGTCCGTTTTTTTTGTGTTCGGCTCCTTTGGTTGATAAAGTTTTTCAAAAAATTCTTCTTCTATTCTCTTTCTATTCTATTTAATAATATATTTTTTTTTTGCTGTAATATGTATGTATATAATGTGAATTGTTGTTATGAAATATTTACAAAAATAAATAACACTAAAGGAATATAAAATAGAAACTTGGAAACCTCTTTAAGCGTCATACGAAAATTAAATCGGTTCACGCTGTTTCCCGCACACGAAACGGTATGCAGAGAAAACTTAGTGTTAAGGTAGTTAGGTAGTAATAGTAAGTAATCTATAACCACCATAGTACGACGTTAGTAAGAAACACCATGAACTTCACGCTATCTAGAGCTATAAAAGTCAATTTATCCCAACATTTCTATACCAAGAATGCCAATATTTTATAGCCAATTTGTTCAAATGTTCATAATAAAAGGTATGTAGTGTTCATGTTCCTGAGATTATTACCTCAGATCTAATGTTAGGCTATAAAATGATAAGTGAAACAAGAAACTGAAAATATTTTTAATTAATTTACTTTTATTTTATTGTTATTGACTGTGTGACGTGAATGTCGCATGTTGTATATGAGGGAATATAAGTTAAGACAAGTTCTTCACGCTGTGTGTGGTAGCTAGGGAAATTTGGGAACCTCGTGTAAAGACTTCTTTCACTTCCGTTTTCCACTTTCAGCCTTAATTTTTGGCGCCAAGCATTGCGTGTTGAGTGACGGAACTCATCGCTGTGTCTTGCCTCGTAACCATAGTGAGGAAATGAAAATATTAATTATTTATTTCCTCCGAGTAAAGATCGACCCCACAACTATCGTTAATGATACTTTATTAACTTCTGTATTTAAATGATGACTGGGAATGAAATCACTCTTATTTCATACGATGTTTTTTCAAACGTGAGGTTAATGCACTTAATCATATTGGCGTATCAGCGCCAATGGGTGAGGAAGGAAGAGGTACTTTGTCTCTGAAAAGTCCCAAGCACTGCCTGGCTGTTGTAGGTCTCGAACCCGGGTTTTACAAGAGTCAGAACTACAAAAAATAGAAGTCTCGAGCTTTATCTAAAATTGAAGCTTAGCTTAGCCAGAGCCGTTTCATCTGATACCTCACTTTCACACTAGCGGATTTAATACCAAATTTTGCTCCCTTTTAAGACTACTATTTTTTTTGATTTGACTACAATTGTATTGTTTTCTTTTTTCGTTAAAAAGTATGGAACCCTAAAAAGCGACTTCCACATTTTTACTACCGGTACTTATAACAAGTTAACACTACATAAGTAGGTACTTGTCTCAAAACTTTAATTCCAACAGTACTTTTGACACAAATCAAAGCTGCTACCTTTTTTCAACGAACAAAATTAAAATCAATACTTATAAGTATCATACACGTACATAAAAATATATTAGTACCATAAAAAAACGCACGAAGGACTGAAACTCTTGCTATAATAAATCATGGTTCACATACAAAAACATTACTCATACATATTTACGATTATTTAATTGGTATCTTATAAGATATTAATTATAATTTACTATCGTTTACGTGAAAGCCGGTTACGTACAAACAAAATAAACACATAAATCTTAATATGTTATTAAAAAAAATTAAACATAGATATGATTTATTCTAGATAGTTGCAAGAATGTAGAAATAAACAAATATTATGATTTCTTTTATGTCTTTAATGTAGAACTACATTAGGCAAGACGGGCAGAGAAAACATTGAGTTAAGACACTCCAGTTTTGTCTTCCGCAATATTGAATAAGCACATCAGGGCAGCAATTTCCATGGAGGCCAATAGTGGCGCATGGGCACAAGTCTAAGACTTTAAACACTACAGGCTATGCGTTCGATTCCCACCCAAGGAAATAATATATTTAATATTTTCATTTCCTGACTCTGGTAACGAGGCAAAGCGAGGCGTAAAGGGAAGTTATTTTCATCATCGCGTTGCAGTGAGGTGCTCACAGCAATTTCCGCCAGCAGGCCCCCTAACACTCGTCTCCATTGCCCATTCCCCTGTCCAGACCTGATTAAATTTGAAACGACCTTGACAGTGCTCTTTTAATAATAAAACCAGAAATCAATTTCAATATCAACAAAATGATAGTCCCAAGACTTCATATTTTAGCAAGATTAAAATATAATTCACCTTAGCTGTAACTCTAAAGCTATTCTGGATCAGTTAGTTTCTGTGCTTAAATTATTTTAATAATTATTTATCAAGTGAAAATCGAACCCACAAGGATCACGTCTACATTAAGACCCTCTAACTTTACCATAACAGCGTCAACTTTAATTATATTCTATATTAGTATATATAAAAACTACATATCTAATGCCCTTTAAGTAAATAATTTATATCATTAAATAGGCATATATCACTCGAGACTAATGTGTACGGTACTTGGGAGACAGTTAAATTACTCTTTTTGTGCAAATACCCTTTGAAGTTCTCTATACATTTTCGACGTTTATCGTTATATATATATTTAACTTTAGCTTCCCGCTACAGCGGGCGGGCGATACATCGCACATATAAAAAAAATGATTTCGTGTAAAAAGTAGACATTTTACTATTCTTTTGTCACTCGTTAGTGTCGACTTGTACAAACTACCTGAGCCATGGTCGAAATCATATCATATCTGTATAATATAATTAATTTTCTACA
Source organism: Heliconius charithonia (assembly GCA_030704555.1). Lineage (NCBI taxonomy): Eukaryota > Metazoa > Arthropoda > Insecta > Lepidoptera > Nymphalidae > Heliconius > Heliconius charithonia. The sequence continues at coordinate 15,871,335 of CM060815.1, forward strand.
TTAACTAAACACCTAGTTAGCTTGAATTAAGCATAACATTACATTTTTCTACATATATAATACATCCTTACTTTCACATTAAAAAGGATATCAACAACTTAATTAAAAAACCTACATCATAGACATTTTAATTAAAGTTAAAGAAACCCTTAATTGAATATATCACATCCGCAGTTCAATAAGCGGCCATCTCATTTCGTTTCCAATTTGGCAAATGTCAATACTTAAGTGCCATAATAAAATCATTTTTAAACGGTACCAATATACACTATGTCATGATTTTAATATGATACTTTTATGGAAATGCCAATCAATGAATGTATATTCTGATATCTGCCATAATATCGATATGTATGATTAAGGTTAAAATATTGTAAATTGTACTCAGAGAGGTTAGTTAATTGTTAATTGTGTTTATCTTGGAACAAATAAGCCGATATGTATACTGTGTTTATTTAGATTTGTTTATATAATATATGCCGGTCGTGGCGCAGGGGCACAAGTGTGTGACTGTAAACGCGACTGGTTTTAGGTTCATTCTCCAGTCGAGGAAATGAAATATTTAAATTAACATTTTAATTTGTTTGCTCTGGTCCAGGTAGAGAGCGGCATTGAGTTCCGCTACTCAATACTGCCTCCATGTTTCCTCTGCCTGCAGCGTGAATCTGATTTTTATCTACATAATATTATTATATGAAACTCATTCGTTACTGAATGATTGACGGACAATTTATAGCTGAAATACAAAGATGAACGGGCTCATAAGTTTTATTGTTATTGAAAGCAAAATGGTCGGCGGTTTTTGATATTATATAATTTTGTAGGAATGAAAAAGCTAGTGTCAACACACTCAGTCCATATTAAAGACATTGCGTGTTCAGTGACGAAACTCTACGCTTTGTAGGAAAATGAAAATTATTCATTCCCTCCAGCGAGGCTCGAAGCCACAATAGCGTTAGTATTACCCATTGTTCTGTATTTAGACGTTTGTTCACTTGCGTTGCCAAGAAAACTGTAAAAAAAGTTAATAAGATTTTGGACATCATTCACTTTAAATAATATATTATCAGAGGCCTTCGTATGCCTGCACGAGTTCTGACTGTAAACGCAACGGTCATGAGTTCGGTTTCCGTTCGAGGAAGTGAATTATTATTATATATCCTCGCTTTGGTTAATAGACAAAGTGCGACGTTGATTCTGTTATCGCATTGTCTCGAAAGTAGGGCGGTGCGTGGGGAACGAAGTATCATATAACCATCAGGTTCCCTTCACATACCCTTAATATATTTTAATATCTACAAATATGACTTTTATTTGGGCAAAGAAATGAGTCGCTCTGTTGCCCATTATTGAATTTATTTGCCGATTATTGGATATTTTAGAAACTTTAAAGATTTTTTTTTATTGAACTTAAATAAAATCATTAATATGTATGCATGATCATTTTAAGAATTGTCATGACAGATTTTACGATTTTGCATCGCGATTTTTATAACTTAAAATATTTATGTATCTGTTACGGTTATTACAATTGAAAGTGATGATTTTATTATGATTATAAAAAAAAATATAGCATTTTAATGTGGTTCAATAAAAAAACCTTTTACACTTAGCGTTACTTTGTGTTTTATTATATTATAAATTGGTGATAATATATTTGTTAAAATATCTTTTTTATTCTCTCAAATACAGGTGATATTGTGATGACTAAATTTTGTTTGTATTTTTTTTATTTTGGAATTGTAACGCGCCATTTGGTAGGGTTAATAAATTTTAATTAATTTTAATTTTCGGCTTTGGTAGATCAAGCGTGTTTTCTTTTGTAGGCTAGGCAGAGAGAACCTAAGAACCTCTTGTTAAGATACTACGTTCCCATTAAAATACTTCCGTTCCTCAATTCCGCCGAATTCTGAAGGCATTAGGTGTTGAGTAGCGGAACTTAACGCCGCCCTTTGCCTCGCATCACAGAGAAGAAATGGAAATATACAATACCACAATTGATAAACAGAAAATTTATTCTCTTGAGAATATCGATCCTACAAACATAGTGTATACAGTTTTTTTTTCAATCAGATTCAATTTTTTTATTCATATATTAAACCGAATCTGTAGCTTTATATAAAACTCTCCCGTTACTGACTGACAGATTGAGTTAAAAGATTAAAATTTGATATGTAAATTACGTAGTGTAGGAGAGCACTATTAGGGATATTCTCGATATTCCTGTAAGAAGGAACGAGAAAACGTAATTTTTTAATTTTACGTGCTAAAATCCATACAAACACAAACTGGATGACTACTAGTATTTCATATAAGCTCTATATTTCCCATACAAATGAAAATGAACGCAAATACCCAGCTAATTCCAAGCCCATTCATCTTAGGCATAACTAACCTAGCAAGGCTGTGTTCGCCCAAAAGACTTGAAGATAATATCACCGCTTTACACAAGACTTGCCGACTGTAATCTGCCAGTTGTATGTGATTTATACGTAATATTAACGAAAACTTGTTATACATTTGAATAGAGGAACTTTGGGTTGAATAGACGTGAATGGGTGAAATTTCTTAAAGATATCCGAGGGATGTGGGTTCGATGCTTGGTTAGTAATATTGTCGCTATTAATTTCTAACGCTTAGGAAGTTTTGGGACTTTAAATAGAAATAGGCCGTTATGGTGCAATGGGCACAGTGACTATGTGTAACAAAGAGTATCAGTGTTAACGTAACGAATGCGAGTTGTGCCACTCAACACGCAATGCCTCCAGAATTTAGTAGAAAGTGGGGAACGGAGTGTCACTAGGTTTCCTCTGCCTACCCTGCTGTGTGCGGGATACAGCGTGAAGCTGATTTATGATGATGTAGATCGAGCGGGCGAAGCCGTCAGCGGGTCATTTCTATATGAATAAATAACTATATATCAGTCATCAACTCTCCGCAGGACGTCAGTGGCACGTTTCACTTACATCTAATATACTACATCCACTATTCAAAGTTAAAATCTTTATAAGCTGATCAATAAAACCATACAAGAATTACTTCTTGCTTGCAATTCTAATGTATTTGAATGAATTTCTCTCGTCTCATTGGAATTGAATCGGCATTTAAGTTTTAAGTTTCTTATTTATTAGCTGTGAAAACGTCTAATCCAAATACAGGTGGTTTTTAGGATTCCGTAACGAAAAAGAGAAAACGGAACTTCATAGGATAATTTTGTAGTTAGTTTGTCAAGATCCTTTTTCTAAAGAATGTCAAATGGTACTGTCAAACTGAAATTAATATTAAATATTGAAGTTCAACTATTTATCAGAATAATAATTAATTATAAGAATCATTTAAAGCAAAGCAAGCCATGGAAACATATTTTTATACTGTTTAAATATTTTAAAAGAATACAAGAATTGTAATTTTAAAGCGTAACAAGCAGACATACAGAGTAGAGTACAGAAAAAGGAATATTAACCTATTATTAGTACTTCTTTTCATACAAAATGTACGAAAGTCCGCAAAACTAGATTTATCAATTTTTATTAGTTGTCATTCTTACTGATTTGAATCATGAAATTGATATGGAATCTTCGATATATAAATTCGACTCGCTCTTGACCAGTTTTTTATATTTCGACCATATATCGGTTATTTGCTCTGTTGAATTATGTATAATGCCACTTTGTAAGGCAAAAAGTTACGCTAAGTTTACTAAGAAATGAGCTTTTTGCTTCCAAGTATGATATTATGTATTGAGTGCTGTTTGTATCTGATGTTACAATACCAAAACTAAAATAGCTTCACGCTGTATCCCGCAGACAGTAGGTTAGTCACAAGGAACTTACTTTTAAGACACCGTTCTCCACTTTCTGCTGAATTCTGTAGGCATTGCGTGTTGAGTAGCGGAACTTAACGCCACCGTTTGCCTCGACACCCCAGAGAAGAAATGGAAATATGAATTTAAATTTAATTAAGTATTTCATTTTCTCAGTAACAGTTTGTGTTACAATATCAAATGTTATGATATTTTAATTTATTATATTTTTATCGTTGCGTTTAGTTTCACCGTAGCGTTTGGCGCTCCGTTCTCTCTGACTACCCCGCTAGGGATAAAGCGTGAAGTTAGTTTAGTTTAGTTTAGTTTAGATGTATAAATGTTGCGTACCAATCTAAAAACCCGATTAAGCGCGAATTGGCTTGGTTCACTGAGATGTCCTTCTAAAAGTTGACTCATATCCGGTCACTCATTTTGATGAAATGCAAACTACAAATATAAGTTTGTATTAACTTTTTTTCTACAAAATACTTATACTTTTCGGAATTTTTCCTTTATTTCTGTTGTAGTTCGTGGTGAATTTCATGAAATCTTTCGAGGGGCTTTTAACGATGAATGGGCATTTTTTCCGCAATTTTAATTACTACTACTATTGAAAGCACTTTAGTTTTGTTTGGACTAAGTGATAATTTAGAGCGATATGTTTGTAAAAATATAATAATTATGTATACTTTTTTAAGTTCGCCGTGGTTCAGGAGTACAAACGTATGACTGTAATCGCGACGGTTGTGGGTTGGGTTATCGCTCGGGTAAATTAAATGTTTCATATTTTTATTTCCTCATTTTGGTAACTTGGCAAAGTGCGGCGTTGAGTTCTGCCACTCAATACGCAATACCTCAGGAATTCTGCGGAAAATGGGGAAAGGAAGTGGAACTTACACCCCTAGTTTCTGTTCCCATGTTCCATCAGTCTACTCTACCATATTCGTGATACATATTGCTCAGGAGTTGAACTCGCGCAGTGCTTTGTTCTATTAGAGTAGGGAAATATAAATCCATTAGCAACCTACATAAAAAGTACAACTTTTCTAGTCGGTGAAAACCCATTACAAGAATATCAAATTAAATTTCTTAAATTGTATTACGTAAATGTAATAAAAAGAATCACATAAATCGATTCCGACGTCCACAATCCATAACCGATTGAGAGCCCTACTCCCTTTTTGAAATCGAATAAAAAGAAGAGCAAATTTCCAACAAAACGCCACATCTTCCTCCTTTAGCCCACATTAACTCTAGATAAACTGACATAGAAATTGCTAAATTGTAACGTCAGCATAGTTCATTTGATTTATATTCAGGATTCATTGATTTACTATCCGCCTTATAGTCGATCATTAAAACATTTCAAACATATTATAGGGTAATTTAAAAGAAAATTCACTCGAGTTGAATTCAAAAGGGTGGAACGACGTTATTTATGTGAATATTTTAAATTATGCAGTGGTATTGTTATTTGCTTAAATATGTAAATTAAGTTAATAATATTAGTGTAATTGTGGAGTACACTTTTTTATTATTTTATGTTGAAACGTAATGGTGCGTGGGCACAAACGAGTAACGCGACGCTTGTGGGTTTGATTTCCACTCGAAGGAATAACTTTATTATTATTTATCAATATTTTCATTTTTTCGCTCTGGTACCGAAGCGGCGTTGAGTTTCGGTACTCAACACGCGATGCATCGTAAATTCGGTGGAAAGTGGAGAACGGAGTATTTTAACACTCCCATTGCCTATATTGCTATCTGCGGGATACAGCGTGAAACTAAAAAAAACGTGTTTATTCAAACCACTGATGCCCTCGATTGTATAAGAAAATTGTAGTAATTGTACGGGTTAGTTTCTGTTGTGGTTAATTTTGCCTCGAGATTTTATATCTATACTGATTTACTTATATATACCTACTTGACTTTCAGTTTTCGAGTAAATTATGATAAAAATATACGAACTTACATACACTTCTTCACATACGTAATTTAGCACATATTTTTAGAAGTCTAAACAGATAGATCATCAATAAAAAACTGAGAATCAAATAGAGATGATTCTCCTCTGAACAAGTATATCAAATATTATTCAGTTCAACAATAGTACATATATAACAATTGTCTATATATACAACCTCTTAAAAATTATATCCATAGATTTGCTTTTTCTTTTCTCCAAAAATTGGCACAGCAGAAGGAATCTAGTGTTGAGACACTCTGTCTTTCACATTTCGCCATAATTTCTATACTTTTCATGTTGAGTGTCGGAACTCAACGCCACACTTCGGCTACCAGAGGCTAAACAGGAAAGTAATTTAACACAATCATTCTATAAAGAATAAATTGAATCTACAACCACTGTGTTCATGTGATCATCAGTCAGACGCTTTTCCATCAAACTGCACCAAACACCATAATATTCACTCAATCTTCCTATTTACCAGCATTTAAAGATCATCTTGCATAGATTACACACCTTAATCTCACTTAAGGACATAGAACAAGTAACATTTTGCTCATATCCTACTCGTATGTAAATCTTGGACTTACTTATATGGGCCAAATTAATTGTCGTCGTAAGCAAATAATTTGCGTAATCTATACTAATGCTATAAAGTTGAAGAGTTTGTTTGGTTGTACGCACTAATCTCAGGAAGTATTAGGTTGAATTGTTTTTTTTTTGTTTTGGATAGTCTATTTACTAAACCTTTTCAGATGTGACCTTGATAAAATAGAAGCGTTATAGATAAATATTGCAAAAACAATATATATAATATTTATTTATTTTAAATTACAAGTAAATGAGAAAAGAAACAACATATTATAACAACAATAATCGCATTAGTTTAAAAATGTGTTCTAGTTATGTAAACGTGATAGTTGTCATTGCGTTGTGGTGCCAGATCTCCAATCGGCAAATGACTCACTTGCGTTTCTCCGCTACGGTATAAAGACAAAGCGCAGCGTTAAATACCGCCGCGCACGCAACGTCGCCAAATTGTTTGTAAAGTACGGAACGGAATATCTTAACACTAAGTTGTCTATGCCTATTTTGTTGTAACAGCACGCAGGATATCCTGTGTAAAGATATACTAAATAAATTATAGAAAATATAGGTGAACCACAGAAAAAAGTCCACGAGAAATTTATATTTTTCGTTTATTTTGCACAAAAATGAGAGCATGTACCCTTTACTAGAGTTGGTCAACTTTTATAAGTCACGTTCCTGTTGACCTACAATCATGAAGTCGGTACGGAGCCCTTTTTGGGTGACCGACTCGCACTTGACCAACTTTTTTTACATATACCTATGGACTAAATTAATTGTCCTCATATGCAATCAATTTACGTAATCTATGATATTTTATGTTTGCACCAATCGCTAATAGGTGTATCGCTCACAATAGCAATGCAAAGACAGGTAAGTTCAAAGGTTATCTCTTCGGATGCGCCTACTTTCACCTTACGGGCCAGTTTAATGACAATATTCGGATAAACATACATACACTTGAATTTCCACCTTAACACCAAAGAAGTAAGGTAGTTCAAAACGTAAATATAATATTGTAATTGTATTTCTACTTTATGATGTTCCAGTGTAGCGATGATTATTTTGTAATAAGACGATAAAGTCAACGCGTTCCGTTGTAAAATGTGAAAAGGTACATGTTGGAACCAGTTCCAATTTCTATGGATATGTTGTAAATGGATGAAAAGTTAAGCTATTGATTTTATATGTAACTAGCTTTTGCTTGCGGCTTCCCCGTGTGCCTAAATAGAGGGAAAGCTTATGATGGAGTTATATATACATTGAAGTTTCACACTGTATCCGGGGAAAGCAGAGAGAATTTGGGTACCTAGTATTAAAAAACTCTGTTCATATTAAGACACTTCCGTTTCTTCTGCCTCTTCTAAAGGTTATTCACAAAAGACTACGCCGTGCTTTACCTCGTCACCAGGGAGAGGACATGAAAATTTCAAATATTTCATTCCCTCGACTAGGTATCGAACCCAAAACCTACGCTACGTCCTACGCTGGTGCTCAACGATAGGACTCATTAACCTTGTAGCTTTTTTCGATATACGAAAAAATATATTTTCGATCCGTACCAATAGTTCCTGAGATCAACACATTTAACCAAATAAATGATTCAAGCATTTTAACCCTTCTAACTGGGTGATATATTAAATTTATTAAAACCTATTTTTTTAATCTGCTTGTTATTGATACTGCCCAAATGTATTTATTGTACCAGATCAATATTGTTGACTTAAAGTTGACTCTCTTATTGCGCAAGTCATGTTAGATAAAATAAAGAATATATTAATGCAAAGGTAATATTATTATTATACGTTTCAATTTGAAATTCATATTTTTTATTTTTTTCTTATCAAATTCGCAATTTTTTACTTTGATATTTTAAAGTATTTATTACAAAATTAATATAGCAATCTATGTAATATAATTTCATTTAACCAAAATCTCCATTATTTCAGAACTATAAAGATCTACATTATGAACTGATACAAAATACTTATATACATACTCTTAAGCCCATATAATATATAACTAAAAGTGAAACGACCGAACAATCGAGGAGAAATGCTCCTCCACCGATATGCGTCGTAAATAACAAATTTATCGCGCACCGCGAAGAAACCAAACCTGTCGGGATTGTTAAGTAATGGTCGGTAATTAAATACTTTTGGGCTTCTGTTCAAGTCGCATTCCGTTCACTTGTCGGTTGTGAGGGCAATGTTTAGTCTTATTTAAATTAGGCTGATAAAGATCTAAGTGAGGGTATATTGGAAATCGATTTTGTTCAGTAATTTGTTGTTTTTAATTCTTGTTACAAGTGTAAGATGGTACTGGAAGCAATGGAACTTCCATATTTATTTATTTATTTAATTCTTGGAAGATTGATATAAATATTTTTTTATCCAGGGTCTGGGTTTTAAGTCTTCTAACAGGTAAAGTCTGAAAAAATAGGCAGATTGTGGTGACTGATTGAATGTATCGTCACGCTCAAGAGTGACTCCAAACTCAACGTTGTACATTTGATTGTCACCGCAGGGCAAAATAATTAAATAATAATAATAAAGCCTAAGGAAATATAGATAAGCAGATAGATAATTAAAAATTAATTTTTACTTATGGGTACAACTGGGTTACAAAAAATTCTAAAAGTCACACTGTTAACTGTACTTGTACAATTCATGGCGACCAACAAAAATATAATAAGTACAATTTATATATACAAATATGCACTTGGACGACATTTCGTATTTCGTTAAAATAGTTTCTCCAAGACATCTTTAAAATTTTATCACCAAAAAAAAATTGCATTCATTATTTAAAGGCCGATTTCCTGATGTCGTTTTAAAAGTAATTAAAAATTTAAATAGGTAATTATTTTATATAATTTATATTATAGGTATAAAAAATAGTAACTGATATTGTCTTTATATACTGGCTTTCGTATAACTGACTACATATCCATGATCGACTTATAAATTCTTTAAATCTGTTTTAATATTATAAAGCTGAAGACTTTGTTTGTTTGAATACGCTTATCTCAGGAACTAGTGTAATCGAAAATTAATTTTAGACTCCGATAGTCCGATAGACTTTCAAATTACAGTACAATTGCATATTAAATATTTCATTTGGACAATGGACTCAAAATTTGGTAGACTTTTATGGAAGCCATTTAAATGTATGGCCTCGACACGACAGAATTAAGATTCGTATCAGAGATAAAAAAGAGAAAATATTATCTATCACTGCGGAGGGTGCACCTTGAACGGGCGAAACAGTTAATTAACAAAATTCGCTTTGTTCGAGACACATAAAATTTTATGAGGATCAAGATCTCCGTATGGTGGCTTGGATCGTTTTAATCGTAAGTACTAGATGTGACTGGGGAACTTCAAAATGTTTTATTTTATTATTTTTACAATTTTAACTTTCATATTTTGTTTTGGAAGTATTTGTGAGATAATACAACTGAATTTTAATATCCTTTGTCTGAAATTGATCAATGAGACCATGAAACATTGAAATGACTTTCAAAAAATACGACATGTTGGTCAAATCGCTCGAGGAAATGTATTATTTTCATTTACCCGGGTTGGCAAGACAGAGCCCGGCGTTGAATTCCGCCAACTAGCACATAATGGCTTAAATTCGTACAGAAAGTAGAGAACGGTGAATCTTGATAGCATGTTCATACTCCTTATCTAAATTTTATTATTTGGCAAACCTTAGTTTAATCTACCTTGATACATACGGAGCGGTAAAAAAAACTTGATTATATATCTTGAAAATTGCTATTGTTGTCCATTCCACATCTTTACTTCCACGTTAACAGAATTAAACATGCTGGGCACAAAAAAAATTGGAGCAGGACAAGTATGGAAAACACTCATAAAATTTAATAGGTTTTCCGTCAAAAACTACTTACGTGAGTCGCCTTCTGATAAACATTTCAATTTTTTATTCTCATGCATGTTAATAACCAGTAAAATGAAACTAAATTGAGGTTTGCTACAACTGATTGCGACAGTATATCATTTTTTGCCGGTTTTTTTAAACAATTTTATTTCAACTTGCATTTTGTTAAGATTTATGATGTATTTTTGGAAATGTATTCAGGTTCGTGGGTACTTAATGTATTATAGTGGTCGCTCCAATTCTACGATTGGTTTTATAAGTGCATACTTTGTATTACCAGACCGGATTCGAAGAGTCGAACCCACAATCATGTTTACAAGCAGATGCTGTCCCAATACGCCACGATGGCTTACATTTTAGGTATGCTAGAATAAAATTTATAGAGAGAGATAATAATTATAGACCTAGCGCAAATAAAAACTAATATGAAATATTTGAGAATTTAAATATTGTAAATATTGATTCAGCTCAGTGAAATTACCTATCTGCAGGAAAATGATTTGGCATTATAGGCAGAGAGAACCTAATGTTAAGACTCTATTTTCCGCTGAATTTTAGGCAGAGCTCAACGCGGCGTTGAGCCTCGACACAACGGTGAAGATATAAAACTATTAAATATTTCATTTCCTGCAGTGGGAAGCGAACTCACAACTTTTCTCGTTTACAGTCACAGTTTGTGCCCCTGCGCCACGACTGGTTTAACATAATTCAACTACTAAACTACTAGTGATTTAACTACTAAAGAATATTGTAATTTGAACTCTGATATCCATTTCTTATTCTCATATATTTGAATGTCAAAATCCAATAGATATTATATTGTCCATACTGATTTTAGATATTGGACTGATGAACTGGAATGAACGTTTAACATGTCGTCCTAAAGAGGAGGTCATCTCCACACCCATCTTACATTTAACCTGGTTTACACTTTTTGTAATGCTAATTAAGATTTGGTATATTAAATTAATTCGTTAATTATACTAAATTGATTTAGCACTATTGATATTCAATGCTTTTGGGCTCTTATCTTACAATTGGAAATACTTTTTATTTTCTTCAGTTTTACTGTTTTATCCTAATACAACAAGATAGGCTTCATCTCTATGTAAGGTTCCCTTACTAGGTTCTCTAGTGCTTTTGTCTAGTCGCCGATAACTTTGCGCCGATTTTACAAGACACAACATGTTGAACACTCTGTTATGCAGGTATTTTTTTATTTAAAATTAAAAAGATTATTCAGATATTTGGTCAGTGCTTCATATTTAGGTATATTATTTATCAATTGAGTTTTCTCTTTAATTCTATTTGCCTACAACATAAAGTACCAGAGATGAGTTAAGACAAAAAAAAAGTTTTAGTTACGGGCTCTGTATTTCTTTTTCGGCTCGTCCACTGTCTTCAACCTCTTGCTGCATGAGCACCTGGGGTACTCGTGCCTTTTATATGACCTTCCTTCAGTATCATTGACACTGTGTAATATATATATTTGTATATTTTTTCTATATGTTAAAAAAAAGAACTAGCGTTAATTTTATCAGAAAAATATTTTCCATTTATATAGAATATTTAAATATTGTGAAGTTATACGAGATTTATCTCGTGTTGTGTTATTGGTTCCGTTATACGTGCGCGTAGGTTGTCATAAATCAAACGAGGGAGACCTTTTGGACTCGTCGCGTCGCGAACTTCGAAAGTTGATCGCATATTGAAAATAATAATACATGTGATGAAACTTTTGAGTTATTTCTTTTGAAAATCGTTTTTTTAATATTACAGTTTTATACTGTAGTTTGTATGTCTGTTGTGTGCCTGCCCATTCTCAATATTCACTTAAACGTATTTGCATAAGGTTGTAAGTTCGATTCCCACTCGAGGAAAGGAAATGTTTGATGACAAGGCAAAGTATCGAGTACTGCGCCAGCGCAACGCAACGTACACGCCTCCAGAATTCGATGAAAAGGGAGATACGAACTTAAAGGAAACCGTGTGTATCTGAGTAATGAAAAAAGTAAAGAAAAAATATAATTTAAATATATATTCACATTTTAACTACCAGTTAAAATTAACTTCAAAACAATTAAAACGAGTAGCCACAACCATGCGTTAGTAAGACATAGTACTGTACGTACATTGACAACGGTATTTCACATTCCCATATTAAGAAAGTTATTTAATTGTGGAGCTTCTAGCCGCACGCGATCTTAGCATAGTTCAGACGGTATGACTTTAAGTATATTTTATTTTATTAATTTTCTTCTCTTATTAATTAAAAGAATACTCTATTTATGTTTATTTATTTGGCGGAAAATAGGAAACGGAAATGTCTTAATGGGGTACAAAGGGCTAAATCTCGGGTTCCCACTGCCTACCGTGCTATGTGCGGAATATAATGTGTTTTATAAGTTACCCAATTCAATCCAGAATTTCAATTTACCTAAAAAATAATTAATCATGACAATAACAGAATTTCAGGTCAAAGTCGTTCAGCTGTACATCGTCTTATTAAAAAAATACCGCGACGGTTGTTAATTTGATTCCAACTTGGAAAAACGATCTATTTTTTTTTTCCTGTTTTGATAACAAAAAGTTGCATTTAACGCTGTATCTAGCGTACAGCAGAAAAGGTAGAGAGAACCCCGTGTTAAGACACTCCGTCTGACCAATACAAAATGCGGCGTAAAGTCCCGCCACTCAACATGTCGTCTCGAAAGTCGGTAATGCGTGAGAAACGAATTGTCTTATCACTAGATTTTCTCTATCTCTCCTGCTCTATGTGGGATACAGTATGTACTTAAAATATGTATGAATATTTTATATATTCACCCCATGCCCGTCTGACTAGCTCTAACCTATAGCTGGTCTGAACCAAAAGTGGTTATCATTTAAATCACCACAGCCGTGCCTTACGCGCACCTCATTAATTAGACGCCGCCATTAACAACATAATAAATAGGTTTTGTTCTATGTTTTTGTTATGTTTATTATGTTTTCTATTATTATTGTTAGATTAGGTAGTCATGGGTTTCAATCCTGAAATAGGTAATGGTGTTTTTTTAACACGAGAGAGAACCGAAAGTTCACTTACATTAAATTTTAAAATAATGGATAATTTAGCTATATTTGAGATATAGAATTTTCTTTATATATTCCATATCCTTGACCAATTTAATTTTAAACATATTTTCATACAAAAAAGAATAAATATATATAATATTATTAAATAAAACAGTAACTATGTAATGTATTATATTATATAACTTCAAAAGTAACTTTAAGTATGTACTAAATCAATTTTCATATATATTTCTGTACGAAAAAAACGAAACAATAAATAATTATTATTATCAATTCAAAATTTACAATGAAACTTCATACAAATATATGACCGTGTGTCACAATCAATTAAACACCGTGCGATATTTTACTCATAACTTTAAAACTACCAATAAATCAAAGGTCACGTACAAAACAAAATTATTGAATCATTATCGATATGGATTGCCATACAATATGTTATTCTTAATTTATTCCATTATAGTACGAGAGCGGTATCGACTCAAAACACAGTGTTGTAAATGATTAAGTGGATGTATGACTTCCTGTCGCGTATGAAGGTTTTTTTTTGTGTGTGGAGTGACTTTTTTTTACAGTTTTACACTCTACCACGTAAATGATAGAGCAACAGGGTAAATCTAGTGTCAAAATAATAGTAATTCTCGTAATTCTCCGCTTTTCGCTTGAATTCGAAGCGTTGAGTGCCGGAAGCGGCGGAATTTAACGCCGCGCGTTTGTCGAGGAATTCATTTCCTCGAGTAGGAATCAAACCCACCCATCTTAGCCTGCAGTATTGGAAGAAGCTTTATGAACACATTTATATATGCACAGTATTAATGATTATGTAGCACTTATATGTACGATGACACACGACCTGGCTGACTAACACTGCTAATGAAGAAATAGGGAAATGGGTGATCTTTTGCGAGATTCTTTCCTGAAAGATGGTAAAAAGACGACGACACGGCCAGTGATGGACAAAGTTTGAATTACAGATTTGTACTCAATTTTTATTGACAATAAAATATGAAATTAAAAGAATTGAACACCTAAGCAGTAAAAGTAAAAAAAAATACATTTAAAATACAAATCCACTCAAAATGAAACAGACAATAATATATTATTTATATATTTAAATAAGCCACACAGAAAGCTGCCATTTAAAACAGGAAGGTTCTACTCACCTTCTAAACTTTACTTGAGCTTTCATTCCTTATTCGGGTTAAGTAAACGTGCGGTTTCACTTTCATCAAACGTTTGTTCAATACTTGACACGCGAGGACAAACAGATGGACTGTTTCCTCAATGTGTACAAGTACATATATGTATATATATATTAAAAAGTCAGCAGCGCCGGGGCACAAGATTGTCGGTTCGATTCCTCGTCGGAGAAAAGATTTTTTATTTAATCATATTTTCATTTCTTCTCTCTTTTTCTAAGATAAAGCGCAACGTTGAGTTCCTTCACTTAACGCGCAACATCTTTGGAATTCGACAGAAAGTGAACGGAAAGGAAGTGTCTTAACCTAATGGGAAGGGAGTTAATAAAAACTAAATCAGCTTCACGCTGTATCCCGCGCACAGCAGGGTAGGCCTAACCTAGTGTTAAGACACTCCGTTCCCCATTTTCTGCCGGATTCTGGAGTCATTGCGTGTTGAGTGGCAGAACTCAACGCCGCGCTTTGCCTCTACACCAGAGCGAAGAAATGAAAATATACATTTTAATAAATATATTATCTCCTCGAGGATAATAGGGATCGACCCCACGACAAGGTGGTTTTATAGACACGCTTTGAGCCCCTGCGCCATAACTGGCCTCATTGCTGGAATGGAGTATACAAAATCTCTACCTAAAAATTATATAAAAGTGCAAGTATGTACGTGCATAAGTATTGTGTTTAAGTGATATCTTGAAAATTAAACTGTGCTTGGTTACAGTTAGTTACTCAATGGATTATCTTAACACCAGGTGTCCACTGCTGTGACTATATGCGGATTATGACGTTAAGTAAAACAAATAATAATTAATAAAGCAGTTGTCTACCGTCATATTTACTCCACATTTATGATTAAAAAAAATATAGAGAGAATTTTATAATATGTATTGCATGTTGAGCGGTGGAACTCAACGCCGAGTTTTGCCTTGTTACCAGAACGTGGAAATGAAAATAATTAATCACTTAGTGTGGAAATGGAACATACAATAGTCGTATCGCAAATCTGAGCCAGGATTGCGCATCAATTCAAGTATATTAACTTACATTCTGTCTAGTCGGGCAATTCAGAAAAGTTCATATACATATAATAAAAAAAATAAAATAATATATTAGTTAGTGAGTTTTGCCTTTATAAGATTCTTGATATAAGTTAATTAATTTCAAGTACCTAATAACGTTTGCCAAAAACGGGATCGATCAATTTCAATCAGGACACCGCTATCGTTAACTTGTCGAGATATTGAAAAAATGAGCCCTAAGAATAATAACGTATGATAAATGAACGCGCGGGCGAAAGTTTTTTGCGTATTAATTGATTTCGAGTTCGTTGTACCTACGGGATGTATGGGTTTAGGGATCTTTGAAGAAAATAATTATTTTTGAATTGATTTTTCATTTTTTTTCTAGATTCACTCTCTTATATAGATATTTTATAATTTTATAACGCTTAGTTGTCTTTATCGTTATTTAATTGATTAATTTGAGACAGAGATAGAGATTTGAGGCCAGTCGTGGCGCAGTGGTACAAAGTGTGACGGTAAAACTGACTGGTTGTGGGTTCGATCCCCACTCGAGGAGATGAAATATTTACTTAAATTCATATTTTCATTTCTTCGCTCTGGTGTCGACGCTAAGCGCGGCGTTGAGTTCTGCCACTCAACACCCAATGCCTCCAAAATTCGGCAGAAAGTGGGGAACGGAGTGTCTTAACACTAGGTTCCCTCTGCCTACCCTGCTGTGTGCGGGTAGGCGCGTAAAGCTGATTTATTTATTTTATTAATTTGAAACATTCACTAATAGCACTAGTTTCTCTCTGACTGTAAGCGCGATGGTAGCGGATTTGAAGGTATGAATTATTTTCATTATTTCGTTATTCACTTAACGTGCAGCGTCTCGGATTCGGGTTTCCCCCAATAGAGAATTGTGTATAGACAGTACAGACACTGATTTCTCTTTGCCTTAATAATAAAAAAAGCGCGCTAAACAATAATATTAAATTTTAATTATTTGCAGCTCACTCTTGACCAGTTCTGATTATTAATGACTTAGTGTTACATATACCTCGGCTTTATTTTAAATCGATTTTATTTAACATAAAAAAGCTTTAAAGCAAGAAGCTGTAGTAATTACCTTTAAAATGCTAACACATTTAGTATTTCTGAGTGAAAAATCACTCTATTTTTTTTTATTTTAGTGTGTAACACTTATTTACCATAAGTCCATATACAATAAGAGCAAGTGTCTATAAACGCCGACGCCGTCTGTTCAAACCTATAAGATCAATTTCCACTAAGAAAAGTGAAATAATTTTTAGGGTTCCGCATCCAAATGACTATATTATTAAGACTCCGCTGTCCATCTGTCCGTAAGTTATCTCATTAGGCTGTCTCATGCTCATGAACCTTTATGTGATAATTCAACAGTTGAAATTTATATAGATGTATATCGGTTGCCGCTATAACAAATAAAATATTAGTATTTCGTTTTTTTGTGTTTTTTAGAAAACAGAATAAATATTTATTAAAAGGGGCTCTCAAAAAATAATGTGAACGATGACATTATTTTTTGTAAGAATTTATATTCCCTGACATTAAGAAATTTAAAATCTCTCTCTTCTTCATACGTCACACACTACTTCGAATGTTTATATAAAATTTCACTTTTCTTGAAAAAGCCAGTCGTGATGTGTGACTATAAATGTGACAAGTTATGGGTTCGATATCCACTGAAAATAAGAAAATATTTCATTTTTTCACTTCCGTATTTTGGTAACGAAGCAAAGCAAAGAAAAACAAGTATATAAAAAAAGTTGAATACTATTTAAGCTAGATTTAACCTTTAATAGACCGGACGCGTCTTTGAGTGACAGAATTTATATAGTTCTCAATAATTTAAAGGCAATTGTTTCGTCCTCGATCACAGGTCTTGCCTTATTTGAAAGCTATATATTTATAGTCAAGTTTAATTAAATATATTATTTTGTACGATTATTTCTATATGATATTTTATTCTTCATATATATAGTGGAGTTAGGTTCAAGTCAGTGAGAGGTCACTCCATTTTTGTCTTGTTTAAATAGAAATAATTGTTGTTAATTACAATGAAAATAATGTCAGCAACACCAAACAATGTAACAAAAATTAAATTTATAACATGATAGGTCTATGCAACCTGTTGCTTCGATTACCAATCTCGAGTCGGTTCACTTGTTGTAATAATTGAAAAATATATATATTAGACATTTTTTAAATCTAGTGTTAAGACACTTCATTCCCATTAAGACATTTCGTGTTGAGTGTTAGAATTGAACGCCGTGTTTTGTCTCTACCAAAGTGAAGAAATAAAAATATTAAATATTTAATTCCCCCGAATGTCACTTTCAGTGTCACCCCTAAAGATATGTATGCATGTATGTAATCTTTACATTATATTTTCTTTACCTACTCTTTTATAAGAGGGGTAAAGGATGAAAATAAAACTGATAGAAACCGGTCAAATGTGAGTCGAACTCGTATACCGAGGATTCTATAAAAATTTCTGCATTATATATCAACGGGAAGCATAACTTATAAAAGTGAACAAACTTAATTTTGCGGTTCTGTATTAGAATATGTACACTAAGTCCTTTCATCTGATACCTCACTTGAAGTAGCCGCTTTGATACCAAATTTTGCCCCCTTTTAAGATTATTACTTTAACCACAAATGTACATTTATTTATTTATTTTTTTGTTTTTAGATTTTGTTCTGAACTAGTACTACTTGTAGATGGTAACTACCAAATTTCACAATTTTAGGTCAGCCGGAAGTACTCTATTAATTTTGATTCCCTGTTACAGTTCCCTGTTACAGTACAAGAAAGAGAGAATTACAATTTTTTTAGCTGTATAACATATGAAATTATTTTAAAATAAATTACCTACCTAATGTACTTTCCATAGGTATTTAGTAATATTTTAACACTAAAGACCTAAGAAAACTTACATTTAAAATAACTCAATCGCTATAGATGTTTGTTCTATTGGCGCTTGACATGTTAATTTGCTGCATACAGCTTAAATGGAATTTTTATGGTGTTGTTGGGAATGTTATAGGAAATTCAAAACAGTAATTATTGCAAAGGTCACACGTTCAATTACCGTAATATTTATATAGCGTACATGCTTATTACCCGACTGCGGCGAAGCCCATAAGAAGTAGTATGTTTTTAGCGCGTATTCATGTAAGTATGTATGCCCATTCCGTTGTTTCCTTGTAACTGTTAAACCATTCTTGATAAATGATACGTGGTTGGATTTGTCCTAATAGCGGATAGTGGATATATTAATTTAGTCTATGGAGTCAGGTTTTTGTTTTGTTTATAATTCGCTTGTGTAAGATTCCATTTGGGATAATGTTAAAATTATGTTTATCAAGTATCATCAATATTTACTTAAATTTATATGTTCATTTCTTTGCTCTGGTGTTGAGGTAATATCTCCAGAATTCGGCAGAAAGTGGGAATGGAGTGTCTTAACACTAGGTTCCCTCTGCCTACCCTGCTGTGTGCGGGATACAGCGTAAAGCTGATTTTTTTTAAGTATCATCCACACCATCTGAATAAGTGGCACTGTTCCACGCGCCACTTAACAATTTCTAGGTCGATAGATCGATAGGTACCATAAAAAAACACGTCTATCTCGTCCTTAAAGGCCGGTAACGCACCTGCAGCTCCTCTGGTGTTGCACGTGGTCATGGGAGGCGGATATAGATGTCCCTATGATAAGCCAGAGTGCAATGTTAAGTTTCTCCGTGACACGCAATGACACAAATAAGGACAAAAATTGGAAAATTCGGTAGCTTGATACTATGTTCTACAAAAAATACAAGAAATAGTTATAATTATTAACTCTATATTTCTTAGAGTAATTTGAAATCAGTAAAAAACAATAAAAATAATAAATATTATTAATTTTGTTTATAATATTTACAAAGTAAACAAGTTAATTTAAAGTAAATTCAATTTAATATGCTAATTGATATATCCATACGGCCCGAAATGTTTAAAAGATAAAATTTAGCTTCTTATTTTTAGTTTAAATACGTTTAAAATTACCTTTAAGGTTTTTATCTACCGCAAATAGAATATACGAGACTTTAAACTAATTAATGATCCAAACGAAGATCTAAGCGGCAAAAAATGTATGAATTTTGTATTGTTGTCCACTGAATAGGGTGAACTTTTTTCAAATTTTTTTTCTTATACGATACTTATTATTGTAAGTTCTTCTTTTGTTCTTTTATGTCCACGGGAAGTACTCTTTTGATTTTGATTATTCAGCAAATTTCCCACATAATGTAACAGAAACGATGCATAAATGGTTCTACTTTTTGATTGCTTTGACTTAGATGCTTGATTTTTTTTATGCTCCAAGAAACCTGAATGTTGGATATTAATTTCAAATTGATCCTCAAAGCAATTCAGCTACTCAAGACATACAGTCTTGACTGACGAACAGACAAAAAAGTGATGCTATAAGGGCTCCGTTTTCTATTTTGATGAGCGGAATCCTAAAAATAAATATAATTATTCCCTCCCTGTTTCTCAAACCCAAAATCTAATCTCTTCCCGCTTACCTTCAGATGACTGTTCCACTATGTCACAATAGCATGAGCTAAACTACAATTATGTATAAAAAAGAGTTCCATTTAATAGTTTCAATATATCTTTAAACATTATCACAATGCTATGTCCAACGAACCTTATATAAGTTAACAGAAAGTCGGCAAATAGGCGACAAATTAAAGGCAAGCAAAAACACCGTATCCGGAGCGTAAACTGAATGAAATATACGGCGCTGAGTTAACTTTATGTATCTTAGTGTGTTTAGATTTGTCGAGTTGAATGGTTTAAGAAGTTATATTGGACGTTGTTTCTTAGTAACTTTAAAAGCGATGTAAGTATATAGTAGGGTAGGCAGAGGGAATGTAGTGTTATGACACTCCTCACTTTCCGTCCAATTGTGGAGACGTTGCGTATTGAGTGAGTTGACACAGCATCGCATCTTTGTCTTGCTTTGTAAGGAGAGAGAAAAAAATTATTCCTTTGAGTGGTAATCCAACCTATAATTGTCGCGTTTATACAGATGCTGTGTCGCTGCGTCAGGACGGCCTCAAACATTTTATTTTTTGTTACTACCATTGTTTATTAAGAATTTTAATTTAAAATTGCATGTCGAATTGTATTCTGTACTTTTTTAGCTAAACACTGTATCCTGCACCTAGTGTTAAGGCATTCCGTTGCCATTAAGACACTTTTGTTCCCTACCTTCCACCTAATTCTGGAGGCATTTTGTATTAAATAGCGGAACTTATAGCCGCGCGATAATATATTCTTACCCTATATGAAAATCAAATTGATCCTTATCTTCATGATAATTATTTAGATGGGAACAAAACCCTGGACTTAACTATAATGATCACTAACCACTGTACCCATAATAAGTAACTTTATTTACTTGAACTAGGAATTCAGTTCAAAATATCACATTCTCCATGAATGACGAATTGACAAATAAAACTAGTCTTTACACCTCTCCCTTTACAATATTAAATCAAACATTGCATTCTAAAGTCGAGTGTACACTTACAGTCGAGTGTATAGTTTTTATTTCATGCCTAACATGATAGTTTGCAGGGTAGGCAAAGGGAACCTGGGAACCTAATGTTAAGAGACTTCATTCTCATTAAGACACTTCCGTTTCTCACTTTCCGCCGAATTCTGGGCGCATTGTTGAATTGTGGAACTCAACGCCACCCCTTGCCTCATTAAAAGGGTGAAATAAAAATATTAAAAAAACAATTTATATATTTCATTTAAAGTTATAAATATTGTTAGAAGCGGACGTCACAAAGGGTTTAACAATAATTTTTTACAACCAAAAACGTGCGTAGTTTTAGAGGAAAACTCAATTAGATGAGTTAATTTCATAGACATGCAAGATAATTTATATAAGTACAAAAAAGAAAAAACAATTTATTATCATCGTATTCACATAATACTACATAAGTATACAACATCAAACACATTTTTTTTTAAATTCCTGTATCACTATCTCACCCCCATGTTTCTCTTCATTGCCCGTTCACTTCGTGCTTGATTGACTTCTAATGGGTTAACGAACAGACTCATATAGTTTATTTTTTTAATAAAATGAATGAATTAAAAAAAATATATATAATTTAGTTTACTTAATAATATTTGCAACTACAATAGATATGCTCCATTTTTTTAACTAATTTATTAATTGCTTATTGGAAGCCTTTCAGCCAGCATTATACCTTTTCCTGTCCAAAAACACATATTATTTACTTTATTTATATTGTACAAAATTTTTTGTAACAAAACCTCATCCGAGAACCAAATCCACAACCTTTTCTAAAATATATTAGTAAACACTAGTGTATTCAAGCCTTACATCGCCCGAAATGCCACCGCTACTGTGGACACAAACATAGTATGTACATGCAATATAAACAATGTAATTTTCTATATAGACCACAGTATATAGGACCACAGTATATGGTTTTTACTCTACACGGACCCCACACGACGATCATTAGCGTAATAACAGCAGTATCGGTTTTATGTAGATGACTAATGATCTGTTTAATGTCACCAAGTTAATAGATTTATATGTTGTTCTCACATTTATGTAGGTACTTGCTGTGGTTGTTTAATCTGTTTTAGATATAATTCTTATATGTGGGATGTGAACTATTTTTTTATTTTATTTTTTTCGCTCTGTTTCTCTGGTTCTGGCTCTAGACACAGCGGCGTTGAGTTCCGCAATTCAACACTATTTGCAGCACTATATGCAGGATACACTATATTATTGAAATTGTACTAACCAGTTTGAAGTTGTACTAATATCGTCTTATAAAATTTATGAACCGTTGTTGCGCAGCGGCACAAGGGCGTCACTATATAACCGCTACAAGTCCGATTTGTATCGGGAAAATAAATTATTTTTAACTTCGCTCTAATTATAAGACAAAATGCAATGTTGAGTTCCGCCGCTTAACACACTGTATCTCGAAAATGGGACGGAGCGTAGTTTATTGTTTATCAACTACTACATACTATCCCATAAAATGTATTGAACCAGTATCTTATACATTCCACTGCTTCTAAAGAAAAATTTATAGTACATTCCAAGAATTCTTGTCCCCAGATCTTAAATGATAACGGAAATAAAAACACATCGCTTTCGCGAGCATCACGTTTTTTCTTTCGAGCTAACCGACCCAAATAGGAATTTGAGAAAAAAATCGCGACAAATTTATGTAGGTATAGGATTCCACGACTCGAAATCAAGCAAAAGTCGTGTAAAAATAAGAACAATATTACAATAAGTTAAAAAAGAGCGTTGGTATATTTGGCCATCTTATTTTTTATGATAATATGTTGATTATAAAAGCTTGAATTTTTTTTGCTTCAGCATGTATCACAGGGTAGGCACAAGGAATCTAGCGTTGAGACACTCCGTTCCCTATAAGACATTATAGGGGAAAATATTGTAAGAACCCACAACTGTTGCGTTTACAATTAGACATTGTGCCACTGCTTCACGGCGACAAACTTCTGTATCATTAGACCGAAAACAATATTATTAAAATAAATTGGTGACTATTTACTCCGTTCTCTCTTGTCGTTACTAAATTGTTTCTTAATATTATAAACAATATTTTTATAATTTTAAAATATTATCGAGGCCAGTCGTGGCGCAGCGGCACGAAGTGTGACTGTAAACCGACTGGTTGTGGGTTCGATCCCCACTCGAGGAGATGAAATATTTACTTAAATGTATATTTTCCATTTCTTCGCTCTGGTGTCGAGGCTAAGAGCGGCGTTGAGTTCTGCCACTCAACACGCAATGCCTCCAAAAATCGGCAGAAAGTGGGGAACGGAGTGTCTTAACATTAGGTTCCCTCTGCCTACCCTGCTGTGTGCGGGATATAGCGTGAAGCTATATAAAATATTATTCTTCTTTTATGAAAGCAAACTTGTATTTTTCGAAAAAATAAAAAAATAACGTATCAGGATCTGAATTGGCTATTCCAGAAAACCAATCAATCGCTGCCAATTGTAATATGTACCGTACGGTTACGTTTTTTTTAAAGTTATCTAAACCATATACTTTGATCTTTTATCTGGCTATAGATAGGTACAGTACAAGGAAACAAGTGGGAACTAAATCAAACGAGTGCCCGCTAACCGCTGTAAGCATCCCGTATGATTTGTGACACTACCGTACGTGACCATGTGCTCAGGTTTGGTTTATTGTAATATTTTCTATTTTTATAAGATTATATATCAGAATAAAACATTTTTCAGGGACTATAATTATTTTTGACTAACTTGAAACGTAAGTAGAATCGGACACTGTAGTCGGTTGTGGGTTCAATTCCCAATAGAATAGCAAGGACATAATCATCTATAGGTATTAAATTCCTAGGAGAGTATAATAACTCGGATTACCTTTTGCAACATAATTTAATTAATGTTATTCCGTAATTGCAAGCTAAGAGGTGGAACTGAACTCTGCGCTTTGTTCGACACCAAAGCGAAGAAACTAAAACGTTAAATAATTTCATATCCTCGAGTGGGAATCCTTGCATTCCTGTGCCACAACTGGCCTCGCATAGTTAAGTAAAAATTTATAAAAACGTACAATTTTCCCCAGTTATAACTATATAATAATAAGCTGGACCCCCCGGAAGCCCAAGGAAGCGCTGGCTGGAGAGCCAATGGTCTAACCACCCCACGTCCCACACCAACGAGCAAAGTGGAGTAGATTAAGCAGGAAGGCAGGCCCTGGCAATATACACCAGGATTAATTCCAGGAGGAAGAAGAGATATCTATATAATAATAAATAACTAAGAAGTCCGAAGCACACAAAACTATAACCGCTTATCGCTCGCCCAAGCACTATAAACCAATAGTCCTATGTCATCGGATGTCCCAGGTCGTGTACGTGCTCGTGCCCCCATTGGATTCGAACAGGTGTACCGTTGTGAACGTGATCAGTATCGCCTTTGTTTTGTAAACAATAGCCCACTAGTGCGTAAATTTATGTGTTGGCTAGTTTTCAATTTTATATCGTGTTTTCGTATTTTCCTTCTTTTATATTATGTAGGTGTTTGATATTTTTGATACAAATTGAGAGTAGGCAGAGTTAATCTAATATTAAAACACTGTCCAGTTATCGAGACATTGCATATTGGGTAGCGGAACTCAACGCTGTGCTTTGTCTTGTGACTAGAAAGGGTAAATTCATTATTATACAAATAACTGTAAAATGGTAGAGATAGTAATATTAAATCACTATCCCTACGCTCCGATGGTCTCTTGTTTAATTATATAAATTTACTTGTAATATTTTTCGTATAAGATTAACAACTTTTTTTACCTTCAAGCATTTTATTCCGCAAAAGGTAAGGTGGGTAGAGGAAGCCTAGTGTTAAGACACTCTATTTCCCACTTTTTGACGAATTCGTGACGAGTGAGTGAAAGAAATATTAATTATTTCGTTCCCTGAGTGAGAGTTGAACTCATAACCGTCACGTCTACAGACACATGCTTGAGTTACTGCACCATCACAGCCTCACAGCTATTAACATTTTTTCTCAGCTTCACGTTGTATACTACGGTATGAATGGTATGTAGCTGAGTGTGCAACAACCTAGTGTTAAGACATTCCCTATCCCACTTTTCGTCGAATTTTTCAAGGAATTACGTGTTGATTTGCGGAGCTCAATGCCGCGATTTGCCTTGTTACCAGAGCGAAGAAATGAAAATATTAATAAATAATAATTCATTTCGCCGAGTATCAAACCCACAACTAGTCGTGTTTACTCGTGCCAATGTGTCATAACTGGCCTCAACCAGATGCTTACATTTATTATTCGCTACCCTATACTAACTTACTAAATCTTATTGTTCATATAAAAAAATTGGGACAATCCAGAAAGAAAATTGTCAAAAAAATTAAGAAAGCATACTTTATCCCATAGAATGTGTCACCCAATCCGTCGTTGTATTTGAATGTATAACGTCAACCATTTAGTGTTTCGCGAAATTTAAAATGTCTAGTATATATCAAGTTTATCTCGTCATCTGGTGTTGTTCACAGAATCTGCTTTAAGAGGCTGAGCACGTCGAATTTTGAAAGTGGGAAAATTATGTACGCGTTTTTGCCGCTACGGCGGCATACTCATATGTCATACGTCTTTCCGGTCCATTTTTGTGATATTTATGTATATATGTGTATGAACAAAATGAAAATGGTCGTCGTTTCATATAAGTTATAAATATTCTATATAAGTTAAGAAATTATAGTGTCCAAAAGTCTGAAAAGTTAGCTTGATAGCTTAGCTTATCCAATTTAAAATGGTAATAGCTGTTGTAACAACTCTACAGGTTCACTTAGAGAGTTTTGTTTATTTCTCCGCTTTGACAATTGGCGGAGTTGAATTCCAATACTCCGTATGAAATGTCTTAACACTAGATTCCATATAACTTATATAATATTGCCATACGAGAACAAGCGTGAATGATTTTAGACATAAAACTGTACGATCCATACATTTTTTTTTAGAAAAACCTTCAGCTCTACATTAATATTACATCGCATCCCATAACCATTTACCAAGACACGTGTCAACGGCTCCAAGCAGCTATTTCCTTCTTTTTGCTCCCAACTTATCCGATCAAATAGCTATTTTAGCTTATAAATAGTTTATTCTATACGCGTAACATTTGGTCGCCCTATAAGGTCCTGGACCTTATTAGGTTACTTCTGATATATTGGTTGCGGGTGATCTGGATGTGTGGAATATGTATCACTTTATGTGTATATGTTTCAAATGGTTGTTTTCTGCTTGGTGCTTTTAAGGTGTTTTTTTTTTGGGGGATTTTTTTGACAGTGATAAATTATTAACGGAATTACCGCAATAGAATCCCAATTTATTGAGGAGTTGCAAAAACGTAAATTCTTATTTTAGGTATCTTATTTCTTTTTTTTAGCCATCGTTGTTCCTATGCAAGTAGTTTTAATGTATAATCTTGATAAGACTAATTATCAATCACATACAATAAACATGTATAAAAACCAGCCTATTATTATTGCGACTTCATCTAATACACCCACAAGAAGAATTGTGCATTATTTAGATTCACTCGAGGAAAATGTCAAAAAAATGTCACAAATGAGATATGAACCCACGGCGATGTTATTACACGGTATTCACATTAAAATAAAAAACTTTTTTAGATTCACAATGTATCCTACGTTTTGAAAGGTAGCCTGAGGCAGCCTAGTGTTAACACATGCCTAATTCTATAACCTAACGGAACACAACACCGCTTGTTGACTTCTTACCAGAGCGATAAAAAGAAAACAATTTATTAAACATTCACCCAAGACCTCCAAAATAAACAAATAATTTATTCTTCTTATTTCAAATAAACAAATGACAACAACAACTAACAAGTTCTAATTAGAAGGCAACTATTTGCCTCAGTTTGGACGCGGTTTTTCCAGCCAATATTATGTTACCCTGATAAGGAGCAATCGATCGCATTTAGATCATACTTTGACCATAAATTTAAATGTAATTGAATCATGTATCTAAGATCAGTTCTGCACTGTGCGTTTGGATTTTAATTTTATCTATATTTCTATACTAATATTATAAAGCTGAAAGGTTCGTTTGGTTGAACGATATAATCTTGGGTAATATTGGTTTAAATTGAAAACATATTTTTGTGTTGGATCTTTAATTTATGGAAGAAAGCTATAGGGTTTATAATATTTTTATTTATTTCGATATAACCCACAGTACACGCAGTCCGAGTTACATCGGGCTCTTAAAATGGGTAATACGTCTCTTAATGATTTCAATTTAAAACTGCAAGAATCCTAGCGTTTTGAGTAGTTAAACTCAATGTTTCGCTTAGTCTTATCATCAGATAAAGAAAATAAATATAATTCATTCCTCTGAGTGGGATTTAAACCCAAAACTGTTCGGTTTTTAGGCAGACATTGTGCAGTGTGAATATCTCTAAATGTACATTTGAATTTGTAAATCAAAGAACTTCTTTGATGGACTTAATTACTATTTTCTTCACGCTTTTAGCTTCACTCTGTAAAGCAAAGTAGGCACAGAGAACCTCTTATCCGTTATTCCAATTCCATCACATACTTCAAGTATAGCGAATCGGACGGCGGAGGTAAACGCCGACATTATTATTATAACCTCCTACGATTATTTGATAAATAACATAAAAAATATGTGTTTACAACCTAAGGGCGTTGACTGCTAACAAGGTGTGGTCATTTGAATATCAACAAGTCGAAGTAGTCTTACAATTTGTTCTAGTAATTAAAAAGTGATTCTTACTAAAGGCCTATAACGTAATTGAATTGAGGTGATTTAAGTTAGTTTCGAATAATATACTTTATAAGGTGGTAGTGAGAAATCGATACGGTTTTTGCTTTTTAAAGCCAGTGAATATGTATGAAAAATTTAAAATTTATAAATTATTAATGGATCTGTCTGTATGGATATGTTTTCATTAATGTAAAGCAAATTGTAGGCTTACGTAAATTTTTTCGTGGGAACGATTTGAGAGGTGGTTGTGGGTTTGATTCTTATGTTGGAGTATATCTCAGTAATATGACTTTCACTGTATATGACAATATATGATATAATAATAGTGGGTAGGTTCTACTTGTATAAAGATTTATTTTCATTTACCCGCACTAATAAAACCAAATGCGATGTTGAGTTCTACATCTAAACACACCATATCTAGAATTTGAGCGGAAAACGTAGGACGAAGTGTCTTGATGTTAGATTATGTGTCTACCCAACAATGGGAATAAGTTGCAGTTTTTTACCAGATTAAAATTGTTATATTATTATAGCCAAATACAATTTTAAATATATTTCTGTTAAGAACTTCAGTTAATTTGTTCAGTAGTTTTTACGTGAAAAGTGAAATAAACATGTGTCCATCCTCACAAACTTCCACATTTATAATACTACTAGCGCCTCCGCGCGGCTTCGCCAGCTTGAAAAATATGAACTTATTTTATATTCTTTAAGTGCACTTAGGGAAAATTATTTGATTATTTTATGTATGTATGATTAACTATTTACACTTAAAAATTGTAATTTAAATATTTAGGGATTTTCTTGATTTTTTGCGCACAAAAAATCAAATATTTTTTTCATCGTAATTTCGGTATAAGCAGTAACCTATTGTTGCCCACAACCCTGTCATCATCATCTTTCAGTGAAAGTACCGTGTAAGTCGATCTAGTTTTTCTGTATATTAGGCCGAAACCACAGAAATAAAGTCAGATAAAAATTTCATAATTGTTTGTGTGTGTATATAAACATGTAGACAGAATTACAGCATATTTCCTTGAGAAGAAATATTTAGAATTTACGGAATAGATTTGAGGCGACATTAGCAAATAATCAACGATATTAGTTCAACAGATCTAGATTCTATACGTAATTTACAACTACGACTAAAACTCGTGTCGAAACTAGCATTGCGACAAGGTGTTAATATAAATAACTTTATCTAATCAACACTTCACTTAGTTATTTGTATAGATTTTTTTAACCTTACGATTTATAGTGGCAGAGAGGGAGAGAGAATTTGGGGTGCGAAGTCGGATAACCTCCACGTGTGTGCGCCTGCTGTTGGCCCTTTTCGAATGCTTGTCATTCGGGGAGGACGAGCAGCATAGTGTACCGGTGCATCCTGGGCGACGTGTAATTATTACCCACAGGATCCGTCCTTGGATAATGATTGCTCGTCGGCGAATAATCCGACGCGATGGCGTTCTTCCGCGTGTTCCTCTGACTAGCAGAGGACACAGTGTGAGGAACTGGGAGGGTGCGCGTGGTTTGTACTCACACTACCACCACGCAGGTGCAGTATTGTGCCAGCGCCGATAAGATCGGAACTCCACTCGTGGTTGCGGTCATGTCTCGTAATCATGAGTGGAACCGAGGGTCTTGCCTTTACCGGCCGGGCTGCGAGGAAGAAAACCTCTATAAAAAATTACCCCAACCCAAGCGGCGAAGCAGCGTGAGGGGTGCGTGGCTGATGGGATGATCAGTCGCTACTGCTGGCCCCGCCAGGGTACCGGCCGAAACCCGTGGCGTAACGTAGGCTTATCCAAGTACAGGGGGCACTGCTTGGATGGACGGATTTTCCCCCATACTCGTGGGATCAAGATGGAGAACTTAAATTTAAAAAACAAAAATAATGACGTGGGAGAGGGAGTAAGGGAGTCCAACTCGGACTCGGGAGCAGTGCAGCGCACGAGGCGCAAGCGGCCTTTGGCCGATAAATTTAGAAGAAGTGGAAATGACTCAGCCTCAGACAATGAGGCAGCACACGGCAGAAAGTGCCATACAGCAAGGAGGGGTAGGCCCCCGAAAACTCGTGGTGCTGGACTAACGCGCACTCGTAAGGAGCAGAGTCAGCGGGAAGCAGATGCGCGAGGTGAAGATTTTGAGCGGGATTTGTCCGACTGGGCATGTCAGGGGGATAGGTCTACTCAAACAACGGACGCAGAGAGCGTAACAGCTGCGGAAGAGAGGAGGGACACCTCACGATATTCAGCCGAGGAGCTACGTACATACGCTGGACAAAGTGCTGCCGCCGTACTGGAAGTCGCCACTAAATCCAGTCATCTTAAGGGCACGTACGTGCGCAAACTGAAAGATGCAGCAGCAGCCCTGACCGATGTTGTAAACTTGCTCGCCACTCGTACAGAGAGTGATGAAGTAAAACGGTTGCAGGAGGAGAACCGGCGTCTTGAAGAGGTGGTTAAAAAACTTCGCGAAGAGTTAAGTTGCTATTGCAAAGACATGCAGGGTCTAAGAGCGTCTCATGCGGCCACTAATAAAGTGCCTCAGATTGACCCATCGCCGGCTATTAGTGAAGGGATGCTTGAGCAGTTGAAAAGATCTATAATTAGTTCTATGAAGACTATGATTGACGCCCGTTTTGCCGGTATTGAAGAACGTCTTCTGCCGGCAAGGAACATGCGTCCGCCTCTGGCTGCAGACGCAATGAGGACGTCTTGTGAGAGAACAGTAAGGGTTGCTCCTCCATTAAATTCGGAGACAGCAGAAACGGAGGACAAGTCTAGACGCAGACCGAATCGTAAAAAGGTTGCAGTTCGCACTCAAGCCGTAGTAGTAAAGGAGAGTACAGCACAAGTGACGGGTGTAGAGAAACCCTCCGCGACTTCCAATGCAGCAGAAGAAGAAGGTGGAACTTGGGTCACAGTTGTAAAGAGAGGGAAAAAGAAGAGCAATACCATAGCTCCCAAGAGGCCACAACGACCTAAGCCTAAACTGGCTAAACCACCTCGAACTAAGGCGGTTATAGTCTCATTGACGCCGGAAGCTATAAGTAAGGGTGTGTCTTATGCTCAGGTTCTACAGCGTGCACAACAGAGTGTGGATCTAGTACAACTGGGTATTTCCGAGGGCCTGGCTATACGCCAATCAGTTTCGGGTGCCCGCTTGCTAGAGCTATCCACTGTGCATTCCTCGGAGCAGGCGGACAAGCTCGCGGAACGCTTAAGAGTAGTATTAGAGGGAGTGGCTGTCATTACTAGACCCCACAAAAATTGCACCCTGAAGTTAGTGGGCCTTGATGACTCGGTCACTAAGGACAAGATAGCAAATGCTGTGGTTAGTGCAAGTGGTTGTGCTGCCGATGCTGTGACGGTATCAGAAGTGACCCTAGGGTCTAGAAGAATGATGTCGGCAATAGTACGATGTCCATGTGAAGCAGGCAAGGTGATTGTGGACAAAGGTCGTCTCTTAGTTGGATGGAGTGCTGCCAAGGTCCAGGTTCTAGAAGAGCGCCCTTTGCGCTGTTTTCGATGTCTGGCATTAGGGCATTCCAGGTTGCGGTGTCCGTCTGAAGTTTCTCGGGAGAATCTCTGTTTCCGTTGCGGTTGTGAGGGACACAAGGCACGTGCATGCCAGGCCGAGCCTAGGTGCATGTTGTGCACGGACGCAAAGAGACCGGCTGGTCATGTAATGGGTAGCGCAGAATGCAATCCTCCGCCTGTCAAGGGAGCAGAGACTCTAAGAGTCGAAGTCTTTCATGAAGCCGGGATCCATGGGGATCAAGAGGAAGGTATCATGTCCCCATAATGGATAGACATCAAGCTCGTTTCCTCCAGACTAATATTAATCACTCTGCTGCTGCGCAGGATCTTTTGACACAATCCATGGCAGAGTGGGGTATTGATATTGGCGTGATATGTGAACCATACTTTGTTCCCAATCACTCACGGTGGATAGGCGACTTAGATGGATCAGTCGTGTTAGTGTCTGGCAGCAGTACTACCCCATCTCTTTCACCACTAGAGAGAGGCTCTGGGTATATCGTGGCAGGGTGGGGGGAGTATATACTCGTTGGTATCTACTTCTCCCCTAATCGTAGCTTAGCAGAATTCGAAATTTTCCTCGATTCTGTAAGAGCTGCGATTACTCGTCAATCACCGAGTAAAGTATTGGCCCTTGGCGATTTCAATGCCAAGTCCCGAGCTTGGGGAAACTCAACATCGGACGCTAAAGGAAATGCTGTCCAGGTGTGGGCATTGCTTTCTGGGCTTTCTCTGTTGAACGTGGGATCGGTATTCACCTGTGTACGACATAACGGTGGATCTATAGTGGACTTGTCGTTTGCCAGTTCATCTGTCGCTTCTAATGTGTCACGCTGGAGAGTGGAAAAAGAAGTGGAGACTTTGTCGGACCATCTTTATATCAGGTTCGAGGTATCCACTCAGCCGGTGTCAATGGTTCACCCGAGAGGCCCATCTCGCAGGTTTCCAAGGTGGGTTTTGACCCAGCTTAACATTGAGCTGGTCAAGGAGGCAGCCATTGTCGCAAATTGGTGCCAAGGTAGATCGATGGGTGCAAGTTTCAGCGTTGAAGAGCGGGCAAATCGAATGTGCGACGATCTAACGAGGTTGTGCGACGCGTCAATGCCGAGAGCTCGGCGTCGGCGACGATGCCGACAAGTACATTGGTGGACAAAGCAGTTAACCGAGCTGCGAAACTCCTGTAACCGGGCTCGGCGGGCTTACACAAGATGTAGAAGGCGAAATGGCCTTGATCCTATACTCGAGGACCAGCTGCGGAGTGACTACAAAGATAATAAAAAGGCTCTTCAGCTCGCTATTAGGTTGGCAAAGGATCAGGGCCATCAGGAGCTTCTAGCAAGCCTAAACAGGGATCCTTGGGGTCGCCCTTACCTTGCTGCCAGGAATAAACTACATGTGCAGTCCGCTCCACTGATAGAAACCCTCTCGACGGATTTCCTGCAGCGTCTCTTAACTGAATTGTTTCCAGAGTCACCTAGACATGTTCCCCCTAGTATGGCCACTTCCTCAGTGCAAGAGGAAGAGTTGGTGGTACCCCCCATAACTGAAGGGGAGATGGATATGGCGTTCAGGAGACTGCGGGCCAAGAAGACGGCTCCGGGACCAGACGGTATTCCAGGAAGGGTTTTAAGTCTCGCCCTGGAATACCTAGGCGGTGAACTTCGGGGACTGTTTGATCAGTGCCTTGTAACTGGACAATACCCGAGGATTTGGAAAGAAGGACGTCTGTGCCTGCTGCGCAAGCAGGGTCGTCCTCTGGACTCTCCTACAGCATACAGGCCAATAGTGCTGCTGAATGAGACGGGTAAACTTTTGGAGAAGATCATTGCTTCCCGTCTTATTCAGCACCTAGAGGAGGTAGGGCCGGGTCTTTCAGAGGCTCAGTTCGGGTTTAGGGCCAATCGGTCAACCATCGATGCCCTGAACGCCCTGAAGACTCGGTCGTTGGCCGCGACAACAGACGGAGATGTTCTTCTCGCTGTCTCGTTGGATGTGGTCAATGCCTTTAACAGTCTGCCGTTTGAGACGTTAAAAAACGCACTCCGGTACCATGGAGTGCCTCTCTATCTCCGGCGACTGTTAGACGACTACCTCCAAGACAGAGTAGTCTTATGGATTGGGAAAAATGGTCAGATCGGTCGACGAAGCGTTGGTTGCGGTGTTCCACAGGGATCGGTGTTGGGCCCGTTACTGTGGAACATCGGTTATGACTGGCTCCTCCGGGGTCGTCTTCCTAATGGGATGAGTATCATCTGTTATGCTGATGACACTCTGGTTACGGCCCGAGGACGGTCATATCAAGAGGTGGCACGCTTGGCAGAAGTAGGAACCCGCCTTGTCGTTGACCGCATCAAAGCGCTGGGTCTGAGGGTCTCGATGCCCAAAACTGAGGCCCTCCTTATCCATGGCCTTCGCAGGGGTAGGGCTACTCTGCACATCCAGGGTCAGGAGGTGGAGGTACGGACCCAGATGAAGTATCTGGGTCTGACCCTGGACGGTCGATGGTCGTTCAAATCGCACTTCGCTCTGCTTGCACCAAAGCTTATGAACGCCGCCGGAGCCCTTGGCAGGTTATTGCCGAATATCGGAGGGCCGGGTTCTCCATGCCGACGGCTTTATGTCGGTGTGTTGAGGTCCATGGCACTGTACGGTGCACCAGTGTGGGCTGACTCTCTCACCGCTCACAATAAAACCCACTTGCGGAAAGCGCAGCGGGTTATAGCGGTGAGAGCAATTCGAGGATACCGTACAGTATCGTGGACGGCGGCTACACTCTTGGCAGGTGATCCGCCATGGGAGTTGCAGGCGGAAGTGCTTGCAAAAGTTTACGCTTTTCGTGCAAGTGAGCGGTCGCGAGGTGAGCAACCATCGACAGAGGTTATCGCGCGGATCAGGAGAAGAGCGGACGAAGCCCTGATCCGGCGATGGAGAGAGGACCTGGTTTCACCGGCGGCAGGCCTAGTGACGGTGGAGGCAGTCCGTCCCCACCTTGAGCGCTGGGTTAGAAGAGGCTTTGGGGTTCTGACGTTCAGGCTGGTGCAGGTACTGACGGGGCACGGTTGCTTCGGCAAATACCTGCACCAGATTGCACGTCGGGAGATGTCGCCGGTGTGCCATGAGTGTGATGCCTCTGTCGATTCGGCGCATCACACTCTGGCTGAATGTCCCGCTTGGGCCCCACAACGCCATGCCTTGATGGCTGTAGTGGGTAGGGACCTCTCACTGACCAGTGTGGTAGGGGCTATGCTGGACTGCGAGAGGAACTGGTCTGCAATGGTCTCCTTCTGCGAATCGGTTATCGCACTGAAGGAGACCGCGGAGCGGGTGCGTGAGTCCAGCGCTAATGCAGACTCGCTCCGCCGCCGTAGACCAGGGGGTCGAAGAAGGCGGTATGCGCATCTGCAACTCCCCCTACCTTAGAGGAGCTACTGTGGGAGGGTCATGGTGATCCTCCTGCAAGTCATCGAGGCTGCGGGTGCCCTAGGAGAAACCCCAGGGCACCCTGAAGGCGACGGTGGCCCGCAATTAGGCGGGCCTTCCACCGAGGCGTCGCAGTAGTATGCGCGAGCGATCCTGCGGCGTTTCATCTTGGTGGAGAGGGTTTCCGCTGGGTTTTAGTGGGTAGGAACGGTTTCACACCGTTGAGTCCCACAGTACCGCTCATCGGTAAGGCACGCCTTCCGTATGAGCAGTCTGCGTAAATGCATTTCCCAGCGACAAAAAAAAAAAAAAAAAAAAAAAAAAAAAAAGGGAGAGAGAGTTTATATTTATATTGTTAAGATAGAAGAAGACACTTTCGTTTCTCATTTTACCTAAGATTGGAGTTACTACATATTTCCATTTTATAAAGGGAGACAATAAACAGCAGATTAAGGCTAGTAAATATATACGTATATGAAATTTATGCCAGTTTAAGTTCAGTCGAGGGGGGAAGTGTTTGACTGTGGATTCGATCCCCACTCGGGGAAATTTACCACCCTCCTATGTGCGGGATACAGCATAAAAACAATTTGACAAGGCTAATCACAGCTTTGCCTTCTGACGTTTAAAATTACGTCTAAAAAATGCAAGTTATGTGCAAAGATAATAAAAAAGTTTTAAACAACGTAAAATTTCCACCAAATGTGTTTCTTTTTATTATAATTTTCGTATTTAAAGCTCATTTTATTAGCAGGTTGTTATAAAAATCAGTTTACGAGGTACTTGATGTGATGTCTTAAGTTAAGGACGTACTTAATTAAGGTGGAGACCGTTTTTAGGAAAAATGTTCTTTTTATTTCTTATAAATGTATTGTGAATTACTTACGACAAGAGGTATCTATTTCAAACTCAGCCACTAGTTTCAGGTTTATTAAAATTAAAATTAAAAATTAAATATTAGTTTTAAAACTACTGCCAGGTTTATATAACTTGATAACTTTAAAATGATTGTAATGATATTGTAAGGACCTATTTAAATAGACAGACGACTTCACGATATATTCCGCACATAAAATGGTAGGCAGAGGGAACCTGAGAACCTAGTTTCAAGATACTCTGTTCCCAATAAGACACTTCAGTTGCCTAATTTGCACCGAATTCTGGAGACATTGCGTGTTGGTGGTACTCAACGCCGCACTTTGCTTCGTTTCGAAAGCGAGAAAATATTAAAATGAAGAACTTGCACCTCAAGAAAAAATAAATAAAGTATCATAAAACACTACAACATACATCATAAACGTTTAGTTTTACATCCTGTTTATAATATTATCTTTATTAAGTGCTTCTGTCGTAAAGTCCCCACTGAATTTTAATGATTTTTTGTATGACACATTAAAAATGATTGTCGATCTTGAGTTATTATTTGCCGGATATGGAGAAGTTATGTTTTTTTTTATTACAAAAAAGGATTTCGTCAATAAGCTTTTTAGCTTCGCGCATAGCAGGGTATGCAGAGGTAATCTGAGAACCGTTTAGACACTCCGTTCCTGTTAAAACACTTTCGATCACCAATTTCCATCGAATTCTAAAGGCTTGATCTTGTTACCAGAGCCAGGTAACGAAAATATGTTTTTGGCCCAATTTTCCAAAATGAACCCGCACTCCTCGAGTTCGCAGTCTAATACGACGACTTAAATAAAACCAGTGTTATGTTTTTCAATGTAAAATTCAAATACATATTTTGGAATTCCATTATGTATACATGTCAATTCTATTCTCCATTTTAATCTGCAAAAATGTCAGAAAACACTTGGAATGTTAAAAATAAAAAAAGAAAAACTAAATCTTGTTTTTATTGACTCATTAGCTTCTAAATATGAGTTTTACTACTAGTTTAGAGTAGTAAAATTAAGATTTCATTTTTTAATAAAGGTAAATCGTCGTTTGATTACCATTCCTCTTGTAGCAAGACAAAGCGGAGCGTTAAACTCTGCGAGATTTAATTTACAATGTTCGAGAATTTAACACAGCGCTTTGTTTGTCTTTCTTTGCCGTCCACGGATAATAGAGAACAAAGTGTCTTAACAATAGGT
Source organism: Heliconius charithonia (assembly GCA_030704555.1). NCBI lineage: Eukaryota > Metazoa > Arthropoda > Insecta > Lepidoptera > Nymphalidae > Heliconius > Heliconius charithonia. The sequence goes on from CM060815.1 coordinate 15,908,366, forward strand.
TCTGTCTACTGTCTACCCGAATTTTAATTTTTTTAAACTTTTTAAAAAAAATATTATATTGAACCATAATAATAAGATCATTCTATCCCATTTTGAGTGAAAGAGATAAATTTAATATATGAAATATTCTATATCGAAGCCTCCATAAATTGTGAGTCGATCGTATCACGGAGTCATGACATGACCACACTTGCTACGGCTATGGATCAATTTAAATTCTCCCCTACTAGTTTAAATAGGTAATAAATATTAAAAGTTTTAATTTTTTTTCTTAAATAGTGAATTTTTAAAAGAATAGCCTGTGTAACCTCGATTGTTGTGGGTTCGATTACCATGGGAGGAAAATAAATGGTTAATATTTTCATTTCCTCGCACTGGTAACGAGAAAAAGCGGGGCATTGAGTTCCACCACACAGTAGTAGTTTCGTCGATGTGTTGTCTGTCAGCCACTCAGAAATGGAAAGATTTAAATAAAATGTAAATATATAGATCACTCATTTTGATAAATTGTAGCGTTGTGATCCGTTATATAAGACAATGCATTTAGACATTCGGAACATATACAACGATATGACATATCCAATAAGTACCTTTTTACAAATTTGTAAAATCTTGGAAGCTCAATTTGGCCCACTTCCCAGTATCCGTTTGAGTAAAAATTTTAATTATGCCTTTAATTCTTCTCTTTAGATAAAGGCTTTAATTCAGATGACAGTGAAATCACATATAATTAATATTGTAGTTAATCCAAAATGGCCGTCACAATAAAATGGCGGATTATATTTTTTATAATTCAGGCAGCCCACCTAATGGGTATCAAATGAAAGGGCTTGACTTATAAAATACATTCAATCAATATATAAAAATTGAAAAATCTTCTAACAATGTTTAAAGATTTTTTAATTAATATTTTATTCTCTTGCAAAATAAACGTTCACTTTCAATCCGAAAATTAGCAAAAGAAAAACTCATACTTCCAAAAAAAAAAATTAGAGTTTCCACCTCAAGTAAAAGCAATATCCCAGTTTTCCCACGATCCATACACTCAGCTATTAACCATTCGTACAGTAGTCACGAAGGCGGCCGCACGCCATGCCTTTAATTGATGTACCACCGATAGTTCCACGTCAGTTCCGAGTGTATTGCTTATGAATCAACCTTCTGGGTCAGTTTGAGATGTAACGATACATTGTATTCTCATTATACGGTTATGGTCTTTTAATATTGAGCCTGAATTGTTATAGAATTGGTTTGGATAGGTTATATCTGATGCATGTATATAATACTAGTGGTTGCTTGCGTTTTTGTTTGTGTTGAATTAAGATGGAAAATGTCGGGTTTTCAGGTTCACATAACAATATCGAGAAATCATCTCTTAACTACTTTTTCTAAAAAAAAATTATTTAATTATATTAAATAACCTAATTAACTTAGCCTGTCGTCGGTAGGCTAAGCCTAAGTTTCGTTCGTGGCGCAGTAGAGCAGGGAATGACTGTAAACAATAGTCGTGTATTGATGCATGCAGATGGTGAGGTATGATTATTTTCATTTGTTCACTTTGGAAAATTGAGAGAATTGTACGGAAAGTTATGAACAGAGTGTCTAATCACTAGGCTTTTCTCTCCTATCCGTTTATGCGGAAAAGACGTTAAGCTGCTAAATATATTCTCCAGCGCAAATTACTAATTAAATAGAAACTATTTGTTAGCGACGTCTTACACGACACGTAACTCTCACAAAGTGTTCAAATCAGAGATGAGAATCTTCTAGACCCTCAATCCCGTTTGGAAGTCACGTTTTATAACGATTTTAGTATTTCCAGATCGATGCGGAACAGTTGATGTTTATTCTTACCTGGACGATGTTTGGTGGTTCATATGCTAGAGGAATATAGCATTTACAAGGTTTTAGAATAAAATGAATTAGCGATAAGATTTATTTTTTCAAGTTTTATATAAGTCTTTATAAATGTTAAAAATTGTTTTAATCCAACTAATTGGATATCATTTCCTAATTTAATGTTGTGAAGTATCTAAATTGGGCAAAAGAAACCGAAAAAATACTTCTTATTTCTCCGTTAAAGTTTCTGCTTTAAATAAAAAAGAGGCCATCATCACACAACGGAACAGTGTCGCGAATTGCGGCAAAAACAAGAGAGCAGAGAATCTAAACACAAAATTACCTCTTCCTACTTAGTTATATGAGGCGTGAAACTCAATAAAAAAACGAAATCCATACAACCCAGCAGTTAAGCACGATATCATTGCAACGGTCAATTTAATTATGGATGCGATACAATCATTTCTCATCGAAATACGTTTGTTATTTACAAGGCATACTTTTTCTTCTGCTGTCACCATATAAAGTTGGAAGGTACGCCGTCTTCACCTGTTCAGATGAATTGTTTCCTTTTTGCTACCGAATATATTTGTATTATAGCGATTTGTAACTGTACCTGGATTTTTTTATTTTGGGTTCCTTTGTCACTCGAAATGATGATATCTTGTTATTTTTTTTATATTCACCTTCTTAAATAGAGACAATAGTGCTAAAGTACTACTTTCTCTTAATTCTGGCCAGTTTCAAGACATTTAGCTTTGATTGGCGTAACTACGCACGGCGTTTGTTACGTTTTGATGTCGTATAATAATATAAATATACTCATATGATGGGGAATTGAGTGTGTTAGTAGTCAAAACACGTAAAAAAAATATGCATATGAAAAACCCAATAATCAATTTATCGACTCTTACTTGACTTGAAATGTTAATTGTTTTTACAATTTCTGGTTTGCGCGACGCAGCTCCGTACATACAAATATATTATATTAACGGTATGAAATTTCTCAAATTTTATTTCAACCTTACTTACTTACAGTTGAAGATATATGATAGACAAGGGGTTCAATTCCCACTTACAATTTTTCCTCAAGTCGACATATTGGCTTTTATACATTTTTCTAGGGTTATTACCCTAGATAGATAATCATATTTCACTGTACATTAAAGACAACCATAAGTCGGCTGGATGATTATTAATATATGTATTATTAGACTATATAATTGAACAACACCTTGTAGCATTACAAATGCCATTACATACCACACAAAATTTAAAAATCTATACTCAATAAAAATATACGACACTTCGACGAAATATTTTTCTATGGAAATACTGATAAAAGATAAACAAACCCATAAACCCATATTACTCTCCACCCACGAAATAAACCCATATTACTAATATAGGTTTATTTTGTAAGCTCCGATGGTCAACTGAGTTGGCATGAACAATCTACTTGGTTACGTAAAAAACTATTGAATTATAAAGATTTTTTAAAATCGATACTTATCTATCTACAGTTAAAAGACAATTCACTATTTTAAAGGCCTTTAAAAAGGTAGTGGCGCATTGTGATATCACCTGAGTGTAAGCGCGACGGTGGTGGGTTCAATCTTACCTCATCTAATCGGGAAATGGTAATATTTGATTATGTTTTTATGTCCCCGCTTTTAAAGAAGCGAGGTGTTGAATTCCGTTACTCCACAAGTAATATCTTGAAAATCTCATGAAAAGTGGGAAATAGAGTGTCTTAACGTAATATAGTAGCGGAAATCAATACCGTGGTTTGTCTGCTTACCAGAACGAGGAGGTGGAAATATATTACATTCTCCGGGCGGCGAATCCACAACTGTCGCGCTTACAGCCGCACATTTACGCCTTTGCACCACGGCGGCATGGAATTGATTTAATCTACATTAAACATTAATTGACGTCTTTAATTGGAAAATTAAGAAATAATTAAAGTAAGAACACGATCATACACTTCCCAAGAAGAGAATATGCAAATAGATCGGCTATTAATAATTTTATTAATAAACGCATTGAGCTGTCATCACAGTAATCGTTGCAGTTCATCATATCCAACTAAACGTGATATTTTTTTCGCTCCATTGTACTCTAGTAATGGTTTTGTAATTGATTACTTGATATATTACTCGTGGTACAGTCGGATATAATTTATTGTATATAAAATTTTATATTGTAACTTCTTTTCAACGTTATAAAAGATTGCTTCAATATCCAAATTACCAACTTTTTGGCAATTTTTAAGGTAAAATATTTTAGAAATCAATCAAATAACCTGTTTCAAAAATATTTCGTTTCAATTTTGGTATAATAATTTTGAATGCATAATAACTGTCGTGTCCGTCTGTACATTATGTTGATAAATGCCCACAATTATATACGGATACGTAACAATACGAATCGTGTAACATTAATTTGACATACTTAGTTATAAAAAAGTTGTGAAATATGATTGTTTTATTGTCCTATTAGACGTAACTTTCTGTTTCTTTTGAGGCGTCTTCGTGAGAAATTTTGGTTATTTTTAATATTATAATTTGAAAGCAGGATTCGAACCTCTTGGAAGCGGTCCAAGGGCTGGGCGTTGAAGTCCTGTTATCATCAGGTGACCCGGCTTGTTTCTTTTGTATTTTTATAAAAAAAAAAAAAATAATCCTTAATATGGAATAACACGAGGCCAGTCGTGGCGCAGCGGCACGAAGTGTGACTGTAAAATCGACTGGTTGTGGGTTCGATCCCCACTCGAGAAGATGAAATATTTACTTAAATTTATATTTCCATTTTCTTCGCTCTGGTGTCGAGGTTAAGCGCGGCGTTGAGTTCTGCCACTCAACACGCAATGCCTCCAGAATTCGGCAGAAAGTGGGGAACAGAGTGTCTTAACACTAGGTTCCCTCTGCCTCCTTCCCCTGCTGTGTGCGGGATACAGCGTGAAGCTGATTAATTTTTTTATTTTATTTTTATGGAATAACACTTTAGGTGTGTTATATTGTATGTAGTTTTAATTATGCTTCTTCATAAAATGGCTTTAACTTTATTGATAGGCTCGCATCTACACCGTTTTAAGTAATATGTAGAAGAAGAAAAAATACTTTCCCCACTCTCAGCCCATTTAAAACTATTCAGGTAAGACTTATTTTTCTCAAAACCTAAAATAGCATTTTTCTTCTTAACTCTTCTTTTTTATTAGGAAGAAGACAATTATCAGCCAATTTTCTGATAAAATTTGCTTTCTCACTCAAACCAATAAGGCTGGCTGACAAAAAATCAAGATAAAAACAGTAATTGCTCCAAGTTGCCATGTCGAATCAGCCATCGCCGTTGTGTCGCAGTTGAAATTAATTTAACTATACGAGGTAGTTGTTAATTCGATTTAAGTTTATGTAAAAGTGTTTGTGATATTTTTACAAATTTACATTAAGCACAGTACCGAACCACTCATAGTGCAGTGCTATGGGAACCCGCACATTGAATCCATGGAATGTTAAGTGATTTTTTTAAGCTTCACGCTTCTTCCCATAGCAAGGGTGAAGTAGCCTAGTGTTAAGACGTTCCGTTCATCACTTTCCGCCAAATACTTCTTTCAAGACTTCTTCTTCTTCAGTGCATGTTAAGCGGCGGAATCCAAATAGGCAATAGATAGTTTTTGTCTAGAATAGACAAATTGGCCCTTTTAAAGACACCTCTCCACAAGTGTTAACGACATAGAAGCATAGAATAAAACCTAGCGATTTAAAGTAGGTTATTTCTATACAAACTCTTAAAACAAGGGTATAAGCCTTACGACACAAAAATCCATAATTATGATACCATATCGAGTCAAAAATTTGAATCGATTGACGAAAACGTCAATGGCATTTATTACAACCGAGATAAACATCTGTATGTATGTATGTACGTGTTACCTATATTAAAAACACTATCTGAGCATCTAGAACAGTTTAAATTGAAAACGGCAAGAAAAAAAAGAACCCACAAAATCTCCACAACTTTCAAAAGATTCTACAAAAATTACATCGACATTTTTGGATGTTTGGAGTAATGAATCGCCAATCGATTCGTTTAAGCGACTCGAATGATTTATTGTGGTGACACGTTGTTTTTGTGGGGACAAGTATTATATATGTAGCTTTTGGTTGGTAGGTTTTGGAAACAATTTCGTGACTTTTACGCTTGCCGACCGCACCAAATATGGGATTCGGGTTCTTGCCGCCTTTTTATTTTGAACGATTTTTGGACTTGCGATTATGATATCGGGGCGATGACGTAACTGTGGTGTTGATTTTCTTATGAAATCTGTGTAATTTTAAAGGGATTCAGGGCTTAAATCTTTAGGTAATAGAACAAAAATGAAAATACGATTTTCTCTTTAATTTTAAGCAGTAGTTGCTGAGATTTACGCTTTCAATCCAACTAACTCTTTAATTGTTTAGATGTATAATAATAATAATATGAATGATAAAAAAAACATTTCGCTTTATCGTTTTTTTTTCTGAATTCGTGTGAAATTGTCAAAACAGTATTAAACTTTCTTAAAAGCTGAGTTTTAAACACATATTAAATTTTTATTACAAATTTAACAATTAATTCGGATAATGATACTAACCTAAATGTTCAAATAGATGTTTATATTATTTTATTCAACCTCCTTAACGCCATTAATTGCCACCTTCGGTCTCCATCATCAAATCAGTTCGATGATACCATATCATTCACGATGATGCAGTTATGAGAAGTAGATCAATTTCAGTTTCTTAGATTTTATTACATATTTTATTATCAGTACTTATCATTCAGTAGTTGCTTCAAGTGTAAAAATACGGGAAACTGGTATAAAAAAACACTCTATTTACATATTAAGAAAAAAAAGCCATGAAATAACACAGTACACGTGTGACTGCAAATGCGTCAGTTGTTAAAGTGAGGAACAGAGTGTCTTAGCACTAGGTTCCCGATATATGCGAGATACAGCGTGAAGCTATAAAAAAACAAAAAAAATATATAAAATATAAAATAAACCGTTATATTAAAACAAAGGCCTCGCATCCACGATTGGTATCGAGACCGGACAAATTGCTTACAGAAATTTCGTTGATCGTAAAAGCCGACAGAGAGCTTCACGAGAAACTATAAATTTTCATGACTGCGCTGTACTCGTATGCTCTAATTTTTTGTACCACCAAACTGGTATACGCAATGGGTAGCAAGTTTGATTCCCATAAAAGTTTATGAGCCAAGAAATATTCAGTTCCGCTTATGCCCTGATATGTGGAATGACTTGTAATTAAATTATTATTATTATTATTTCATTCTTTTACATTATTTTGTTTTGTACGATGAGCTTGAACATATTACTCTATTTTAATGGATGCATATAAATAATTTTGTGGTACTCTTTTTTAAGCTTCTTGTTGTACCTCACATGTCTTAGGGTAGCTAGAAGGGGCCTAGTGTTTAGACACTCTGCTCTCCACTTTCCGCCGATTTCTGGCCGCATTGTTAAGTTTCGGTACTCACCAATTAATGTGTCTAGTTTAGCTTTACGTTTTTTATAACAGAACAGGTGGAGGAAGCTTAGTGTTGTCTTAATATAGCATTCTCATTTACCGTCCATTTTTAGCTCGCTTTAACAAATTAAATATATCATAAAATAAAAATATAATCTAAGAATCTGAATTACACGCACGTTTTATTATAATATCGCCATGAAATTTGACAACTATATTATGTAGATTATACTACTATATTATGGTACCATCTAGCTGATCTGATAGAATTGGAAGATGGCTGTTGGAACTTTGGACTGCCTACTAATAAGCATATCGATTCTTTTATTGGAATAATTATTAAAATTAATAAAATTGAGTGGGAATCCAACTCAAAACCGCGTTAATATTTATTTATTTATATATACTTTATTGCACATAATAACTAAAAAAATGTACAAAATACGACCTCAACAGTAAGCCTAAGCATTATAAAAAAGCATAGCATTTACTTCAATTTTACCTACTCAAATACTTAATTTTACTTAACTAGAACGAAATATTTACAATAAAAAATGACTTCCTATAATATGATATCGAACCCACACTTACATACGGACCCAAGATCGCGTCAGTCACGTCCTAATTGCTTTGACGACACTTTCAAGCCTGATTAAAAACTTAATGTACTGAAAAATCGATAACGATCAATCAATGTTGCGTACAATATTAATACTTGATGCGTACGCTCAAAACAATTATCTCTGTATTAAATAATGCAAAAAAATGCTGTATTATAAATTTATATATACATAAATATTTTTTTTTTAACTTCACGCGTTAACTTCAAGTGTCTAGGCACTCTGTTCTATATTTTCCAGCGAATTCTGGAAATATTGCTGAGTACTACTAGAGAGAATTAAAATATTTAATATTTAGTTTCCTCGAGTGAGAATCGAACACATAACACATATACTCGCCACGGCCTCATTTAAATACTTATGGCGATTTATTTAAGAAATATGTATTTACTGATAAATATTCAGCATCATACTCTATCCAGTAAATAAAAATAGACAGAGGGAATCATAGAATTGATGTACTTAACTTCGCTCTTCCCACTCTAATTCGAGACATTGCGTGTTGCATGGCGGAGCACAACGCCGCCGTTATTTCTTATAACTTAAACCATTATAACCGTTATACAAAATCTTTCGCTGTAAAAACTGGCTCAGGTACTCCAACTGCAATGTCGACAACAGGTACAATTAATTAAACAATTAATTAGCTAATTGCCAGATGATTTACTTTTTTACAAAAGCGACAATTTACAAGCGATTCGTCCAAATCGGGGCGCTTGAACTGGTTCAGATTGTTTTTTTTTTTTTCTTGAGTGCACGTATATTTTTGGGTACTAGCGATTTATTCTGACTTTTCGCCTGATAATTATTAGAAAGAAATAAATAAGTTTTTATTGCTGTTTTTTTATTTTTTTATATGTTATAATATATACTGTACTACGTCTGAAAGATCGATATCTGCTTTATCCTTTGAATATTATATATATATATATATAAATTGTATTTTTATCAGTTATAAATTAGTCTATATTGAGTGAGCTTTCATATATCTCATCTCTATGCATAGTATTCAGTATTAGGTACCTTTTTTCTTTGTTTCACAACATGCAAGATAAGCAGAGGAAAACTGGAAGCCAATGTTAAAAAACTTCCACGTTCTGTCAAATTCGGAAACGTAGATCATTATGCCACACTTCAGTCAGAACACCCTGGCCTGTTGAAGTGAGTTGGAAGCAGCTTAACGCCCCCATGATGCACGGTAGGCAGAGAGAACCGCAAGTGTGTGAGAGTGTCAAGACACCACGTTCTCAACTAAACTTCCTGATTTGAGACACCCTCACGGAACGGACGGAACTGAATCTTTATGACCATTAATTTGCCTATATAATAGGTAATATTTTTGATAATTCAATTACAACAACTTAGTGCACCATGATAATGACTATAAATGGGCGAAAAGCGAACTCTAGAAAATACGAAAGGAATATAAATAATTAACAAAAGTAACTTAAAAAAATACTGGCTGGAATTTCTCATAAACAAGTAAATCCAAAGTTTTACTTTGTCGGTTTTATTAATTAGATATATCCATATTACTTTTTATAACATACTCTTTCGAAATTTAGTACCCGCGTCTGCAACCCTAAATGGAACATTATACTAAAATATTATCCAATTCCAATAATATCACAAACATACAAGTTACCTATACCTTCTTTCTTTGAACTCGGTTAACCAGCCCCTTACATAACAGTTTCGGTAAACAAAATTAGGCACAGTGACTCGCAACATTCCGCTGACCGCAAAACGCACCCAAAGCTAAGGTATGCGATAAAATTTAGCAATATGCTATATGGAACACGCTAAAATATGTTTTATTACGATTTGGCAAGTACCAAAACTGTATCAGGATATAAAATATATTATGAGATATGAAGTAGTTACTTCGGTGCCATATCTCACGTATAAATCAACTACTGCTTGTTAGTGCTATCTGATGACTGTGGGTCATCAATTTCACTTGATTCGCAAGAAAAAATGACAAGATATATCTCTGATGATGATGATGATGGTCCCTTTTGAGTTGTCCTTCGTGTTCACATATGTTATGTATCCTGACTTTGGTTAAATCCTGTTTAAATCACAGCTGTAGAAACCTTATCCTGAACTGGCTATAATCAATTGAGCTAACAATAGTACGAATAATATTTAAAGAAACTGTATAGAAATGATAAATGTTCATTAACTTTGACATAGCTTAGTTTTTGAACGGTTTTCAAGAGGCGCAGGTTCAAGTTCCACTACATTAAAGATTTTTCTTAAAATATTTGTCTATGCATCTTATCTTAGCATGTACTAAATTTAAGATTGTTAAAAAATAGGAATAAATTTTAATTTATAATCATATTTTCATTTATTATATGCTGTAATCATAAAATAATATATCAAAAAATGCTGATATTATTACTTTCATAAAATAAAATGTAACTAATATGTTTATAGCTTGATTAATATATTGCTTGCTTCCCATTACTTATATTTTAAGATATAAGTAATAGGAAGCAAGCAATATATTACAAATGCAATAGTTATGAATTTCATTCTCACTCGGAGGCTAGGTTATAAGTCAAATTTAATTTATTTTACCACCCCTGATAGACAAAGCTCACTCCGAGCTTAGCAGGATTCGCCATCTCAACAAGACAAGCTTTAAGAACATTGTCCTTTAAATTTCAAGAAAGTTGTGTCTGCCTACTCTGATATACGGGAAGAAATCAAAGATGTTTTTTTTATTTCTTTGGAGCCTACATATATATTCAATAACATAATACTATAGAAAAACTAACAAACCAACAAATAAACGTTAAGACTAAGCAAAAGATTAAATCATATTTAAAATTGCTTTATTTGATGAAGTCATGAAGTCTGCTATAACTGTATAGGAAACGTTTCTAACAATAAAGTGATGTAAACCTGTTAATAGTGATAGAACTTCAGCTACCGTATTGCGTGTTCATCGTGAATCGTGGAAATTTAGTTGGCGCTCACGAACTCTTGTGTTGGGAACATTTTTTTAATATATTTTTTATATTTTTGTGCTTTTGGGAAAATCTTTACATAATATAATAGTAGATAGGAATATATTAAGAGAAACTATGTAAATTGTATTATAGCCGAATATATATATTTATTTTTATTAGACTAGTTATGCCCACCAATTCGTTTAAAGATAATTTTATGATGTAAATTGTAAAATCTCTATTTTATCATATCCTAATTTTGTGAACCCATGTCTTAGTGTTCCCCTACACTCTTCAATGACCATATTTCAGCGTTCAGCACTTTTGACTTGTATTTTTAAACAAAAAACAAACCGACTTCAAACAATAAACTAAAAAGTATAAAATAAATTTACTTTACAAAACGGACTTAGATTTGATTATGACCCTAAAACATTAGACCCCAAAAAAAATTCTACATAAATAAAATATAACATTAAAAACATTTTTACAATTTTATGTATTTATTATATATTTTATAAATAGAAAAGCTTACGCAAAAGTCCTCAGAGGGTAGATATGACACGGTTAATAACGGAGGACGAGCCGAAAGAGGTATGCAGATACCGTAGCGCTTGACACTCCGTTCTTTCTAAATTACCTTTCAGTTGATTGTTTTGTGATTATTGTAAATAGACAAAAACAATTATAAAAAAAATATGAAAACAATTTGACTCCATATTCCTTTAAGCTATGTCTAATAATCAATAATGTCATTAAAAAATACAATAAAATTATTACCGAAAGTTGACAGCACCTGACAAAAGCAGCGGCGCTCAAAAAGGGCAAGTTATCGTATTAAGAAATATTCACAAGCTATGTTTTGTTTATATTAAATTACAGGCAATAAACGTGATTCCTTATTGAAATACGCGAATAAGAATAAGATTTTCATACTTTAATGTTAATAATTTATAAGTTTTATTCAAAGGAAAGCTCCTATAGCAGGTATCGTAAACATTTTATTTAATGACATGTTTTTTGGAAATTAAACGGACAAACACAAGAAAGTTTCGTATTTCAAGGTAAAATCATTTGTCAGGTAAAGAAGTGTCGCTTGTTACAAATTTTATAGCGTATCTTAATTTTTGGGCAAAATTATTATTTATAATATATTTTTTGGTGATTATTAACATGTGTAGCAGTGCATTATCGATAATATTTGTTTGATTGAACTGAAACCTGCTTGCTATATTATATATGTTTTATTATATTAGAGGTCATCGTGGACGGGACGGGACACCGTTTGACTGCAAAAACGAAGGTTGTGAGTTTGATTCCCACTTATTAAACTACACTATACAAATTAGTCCCATTTCCCTGCGTTCGTAACTATTTAACCCTATTAGTCACATATATTTAGTTTTATATATTTTTATAAACCCGAACGCACGAGGTGGTAACATATTTGTTTTATGCTTAATTTTAAAAAATGAAATGGAATATTCCCCGAATTATTTGAATTTGTATTGTGTAAGAGTTGTACTTACAACTTTTTTACTTACCTACATACAAATGCAGCTTATTTCGTCAGTGTGTTATCACTTAGTAATCTAAATATAAAGCACTAGGTTTTAAATGAAACTATTTTAACCGGATTAATCGCGTATATTTCGTTTTTTTGTACATTTTTGGAAACCCGACGTTTCGAACACTTTGCAGTAGTCCGTGGTCACGGGTAGACGGGGTTTAGTTGAGAACTTATTATAAAGCTCTAGGCTTTGACATTCTATTCTCCACTTTCCATTTCTCTTTCCCTTCTCTCTTTCCTGAGTTCGGAACATTTCATGATGAGTGACGAAACGCAACCTTTTAGTTTGTGTTACCTAATCCATTGCCCCGATCGGATATTGAAGAAGATCACGATAGTGTTTTTTCTTTAAAGTATCAATTTAGTAGCATCTACATATTTGACATTATGTCAGCGTAGTAAAAGTTATTTAATTAACAGTAGTTATTATAAGAAAATCATCCACAGATTTTATTATATATTATGACAAATCTATATCAATCGTCCGGAGAAAACGCTATTCTCACTTATAAAATGATGTTTAGTTTTCCCACGCATTATTGCGGTTCAGTAAATGGCATAGCGCATTAGTCCATTCAAAGCCCTTCCTATAATCCTAAGATTGTACGTGGAAATAGCATCGAGTAATTTAAAATCTAACTAAAATTCTTGAGACCATCGGGGCGTAGTCAGACGGTGAGTAGAATGAAAGGCAAAGTATGGCCTTGAGTTCTGGCACTCATCACGTCCGGAATTGAACTTCTTCTTCTTCTCGGCAACTGCTAGATGTATTCAGCAAAGAACCGATTGACTTAGATATTTTTGGACAGGCATCCACATCCAGTGGAGGTCAGAAGTTGGTGAAGTATTAAATGAGACTGACATTTTTTTTCAATAATGACATTCTACCATATAAGAAATGTGTGTGTGTAAATGATAAGAAATATCAAAATTCCATTTTGAAAAGTCTACATTTTCATAACAAACTCTTTTAAACAGTATACAAAGTATGTAATTTTCTAAGTTCTCTAAGTTGTTTTGGCAAATATTCGCACATGCTATTTCTATTCGAACGAACCGATCCGAATCCGGTCCAATGGCAACGGCACATCAAAGTACAGTCATCAGTCAACTTAAGGTAATGAAGATATAAGAGTGTCGACAGTATTGTAATTAGCTGCCTTTATTGAGCTTAGATAGCTGTGATTGGTTATGCATAGATTATGTCTAAAGTTGGTGTTAAAATGCCTATCATTAATTTGTCTCTCTGAGTGATATGTTGATTACGGAAATTCTATAAAGTTTAGTGTTACTGAATAATTTTCAGTAACTTAGTTTTTAAATTTATGATTCTATAGCGCATCAATCGTACATTCGACCTTGAAAGATACGGCAGTTGTGGGTTTGATTTTCGCTTGTGGTAATGAAATGCTTAATGCTTTCATGTCTTAGTTCTGATAATTAACTTAGGCGTAAAGTTCCGTTAAAATGTCGGAGGAAAACGGAAAAAGAAGTACCTTAATGGGGAACAGAGGGTTTCAATATTACATTCCTAGGTTCCCCCAGCTTTTATTTGCCGAATACAACATGAATCAAAAAAATCTAATTATTTATTTTTACATATTATATAATATGCATATTATAGTACTATAGACAGTGTATAAATATATTAATCAAATTATAATATTAAGTATTTTTTACAGCTCACAGCAAGGATTTTCCCGCATAGCAGGATAAGTAGAGCTATGTAAAAAAATTATACGTTTTCTTAATAATTATATTTCTTTCCTAAGTGTTGTATTGAATAACCCTTTATAAATGTTAAAGATAGAACCTACAACCGACATGATTACAGTCAGATCTACCGCGACGATGAAATCTTCTATTTGAATATAATTTTAAACGGCAACTATGTTAAATATAGACATAAATTCTTTTATTTTCTGACATTTAAAATAAATTTAATTCTAACAAGATGCGTTATGTATTTCAGTTAAATGAGCAACCATCTACACAGATGCTCTTTCCACCGACAAAAGATAAACTTTATTATGAGAACGACAATAACATTTAAATGTTAGTTGCCGTATCTGTTATCTAACTAATCTGTGTCGTATAATTAATCGTTATGCTACGGTCTACACTTCCGCAACTTGGAACTGGTTACAGTTTGAGATCTAGAATATTTTGTGCCTATTATTGCCAGCTTGTATATACTTATATATAAACGGGACTTAACCGCGTAGTACTTGTGAAAAAAAATTATGATATCAGATATTCTGTAAAGGGTTCGAATTAAAACATGTCTCGTATGTAGCAGAAGGGTGCAGGGTAGGCAGAAGGAGCCAAGTGCTAAGACACTCCGCTCCTCAGTTTTAGCCAAATTTTGGAAGCCCTGCATGTTGAGTAGTGGAACTCAACGTTGCGCATTGCCTTGGCACCATAGCGAAGACATAAAAATAATGAAGACTGCATTTTCTCGAGCGGAAATCGAACCCACAACTTGTTTTGTTTACAGTCACACGTTTGTGCCCTTGCGCCATGACTGGCTTCAATATTCTATATTTTCACAGGAAAAATATTTAAATGTGATATAATTTAAAATTCACAGGATGTTTCACATGGTTGTGATATGTTTTTTTCGTTCAATTTTAGAGAGATTGTTGTATTAAATTCGCTTCGTACTTCGTCTTGTTACCAGAGCATGCAAATAGGTATAATTTGTCACTTCGAATGGGTATCGAACCCATAACTGTCACGTTTAATTAGCCTTGGTGTGCTTAATAGTTTGATATGATATTCAAAAACAGTTACATATTGTTGTACATGAAAGTAATCCATAATACGGTTAATTTATCATTTTATACACGACAACTTACTTGTTTAACTTCACCACATAATAGATGAAAAGAGGAAGAAATTGAGTTCCTCGATTCTTGGTAAAATCTTTGTACAAAATTATAAGCTGATTTTCCTTATTGGTGTAGCTGTTAATGCTACATTCTTCTTTGCCATCACAAATTTCCCCTATTTTGTGGGAGACATGGGGAACATAATGATTTATGATTTTAGTTTGTAGTCTTCGTCAAATAAAACACTTTCAGTGTTGAATGGCTGATTGTCTGATATTTCCTAGAGAATTTACTATAAGCAATACTTAAAGCCATCTCTAGTAAAAAGTCGTAGGGTGTAGTCACCCCATTAAATATCCTAAGAAAAATTGACGTTTAGTGGAGAATGGATACACTACATTTTATCAATCAAGTATAAATTAAAATATTACAAGAATTCTTCATGAATAGGATACAAAGGATATATTAAAGGAATATGTTTGGAGTAAACTCGTAAGTATATAAAATTTATCAAAATGCTTTTGTAGAGTTAAAATAAGAAATGTATCATTATGAAGACCACTTACACTAATTTTAAGGTTATGGATTAGTTTCTACACTGCATCCTAACCGATATAGTTTATCAAATATTTTCATAGTGATTTTCTCAGCTTCACGCTCTATCACGCACACAGTAGAGTAGGCAAAAAGACCCAGGAAATCCCTCGCCAATTTGATCATGAATTTGAGACATTCTCATTGAGTGGTGGAACTCAACGCTGCGTTTCACATTCCCAAAGGTTTTATCAGATATGTGTCAAAATAAAACATTTAGAATATAATATTATCGCCATCAAACATCAGTTTTATAAGTGAAAATAACGTTAAATCAAACAATATTTTGTAGTTACAAAACGACGCTTCAGGTACAGATTGTTGATAAGCATAACTAAAGTCCCAGCAGAGATAACCTCTAAGGGCGTATCAAGATCCCGACGCCACCTCTCGCTATCGGGTGCACGCAATGAAAAATATTTTATCATTGGATGGTGTAGGCGGATGCGGCCTTTAATTTTGATTAGAGTTTTTGATTTCAAACTTTATATATATTTGTATATTTTAATGTCTTATTAATATATTATCTAGATTGAAAAATATCAAGAAAACAGTAACAAAAAGGCCGTCTTTACGCAGTGGCACAAGCACAAGCGACTTGTATTGCGACACAACGCGACAGGCTTTAGATTCGATTTCGACTCGAATAATGAAGTATTTAATACTTTCATTTCTTCACTTCGATAACGAAGCATAAGCGGGGCTACGAATTCCAACACTCGACACGCAGAATTCAGCGGGAATATATGAAAAAAGCCAGAGAAAATCTAATATTAAGACACTCCCACTATCTCCTTGATTTTTGAAATTTCACTCCAAATGGCGGAGCTTAACGCTGTAATGTCTACCAAAACGGGAAATGAAAATATTTAATTCTCCACAAAGAAACTCAAAGCATTTACGACGTTCGGAACACAATTTTTCGACAAACACGTGTAAAATGTCGAAAAAATATGGAGTATATCATGTATAATAGTGACAAAATTAAAATATATTAACGTGAACGTGCTAAATCCACACAAAGGCTACATTTTATTGTGACATAAATAATGTTTTGACAAATGATAATAGATGCAGTTATCGTTTTTTATGTCGCGAATATCATTCAATCACCAATCAGGGTCGAAGTCCACTAAATACCTAAAGATAGGTTGTAATAAATTATTTTTATAGCACAGCCTCCATTTTGCTAATTTTCATGTTTTATTCATGTTTTTAATTTTGTAACTATCGTAGCTCAGTTTTACATTAGATTGTACAGGTCATGTTAGTGAGTTTAATTCTATTATTTATTTTTTATCTCTGCATACTCTCTTTTTCGTCCACTATCACCTTTTCATATATATATATATACATGTATATATATATATATATATATATATATATATATATATATATATGATATATGTATATATACAAATGATATATGTATATATATATATATATATATACATATATCATTTGGGAATGAATCATCATGCCTTATACGTCAACTGTTCTAGAACTATTCTAGACGGTCAATTTCAAACAAATGTTTTAAATATTATTTTTTTTATTAAACACACCTCTAGTACTATGCCCCGTTGGTATATTTGGAAAGCATCTCATAATAAAAATAAATATATTCTTTATTTCTCTAGAGCGAGGAATTGATAATACCGCTCTGGCTCTTATGGGTTCAATTCCCACTTGTGAGCTCAAGTGGGATTGGAACCCATAACCATTGTAACGTATAACCGTTTGCAGTAAAATACTATGTTTTACTACTACAGCCTAAATTATTCAATATTCATTCGGGGTAGTCTTGGAGTTTGTGACGTAGTGGATAAATTCCAAAAGAATCGATCCAGATTATGCCCCTCGGAACCATGTCGAGAGGAAGTGGCTTCCTATGTTAGGTCCCCCCAAGAAAATAAAAAAATATAGAAAAAGAAGAAAATAAAGTAACTCATCAATCTTCTATATTATCAAAATTTGCACTTCTAGAAATATTATAAAATAATGAAAGGAATTTAAAAAATAAATAAAATATCAAATTTAGATCGTAAATTTCAAATGACTTTATTAGTCTGACCTTCTCTTAATTTGATTATAATGTGTGATTTGGTTGTTTAATTCTATAGCCTGTGGCGTGTTTATGTATACATGTTGAACCGTCAGGTAACAGTGGAAGTATGTAACGACGGTTGTGGGTTTAATTCCTGTAGGTACACGTTGAATATTTTCGTTTTACCCATGTATTAAGAAAAAGGGCAGTACTGAGGTTATAAATAATAATAGTAATATAAGAACGAAGTATCCTGACACTATATTCTTTCTGCCTACCCTGGCCCTAGCTCTATGCGAGAGATTGAACTATATTTTATACAGTATGAGCATGTGTATATGCATTTTTTACCTTCACACTTTTCTTTGAATTTTCGGGTAATTTTTGTGTTGAATGTCGAATCGCTGTATTTGTCTTGTTACCAGAGCGATAAATAAATAATAACCCCGAGTAGGAGTCGAACCTATAACCGACACCGTTGCGCTATGAGGCCTACAGGAGGGATTAGAGCAAGAGAGCAATTGCGAAGATCCTTCCTGGTTTCTCTCCGCCAATGCAATGGTAGCTTTATATTTAACGACTCAAAAATGAATGCAAAACATCTATTCCAATAAAATATTTATTTTTTTTAAAAATTGATATATATATATGTATGTGTGTGTGTATGCATGTATGTAGTTAATATGTGTTATTGAAACCACAATAATGACCCCCCGGGGATGTTATAACTTAACCTTTTAATAATAATATGTATAACAGAATTATGTTTATTATGAATTATTGAGTAGAAAAATTTATAGAAGAGGCATGCTTGATGATATATAGAAAATGATAATTACATAAATAGTAATGTGTAGTTTGACCGTAAATACGACGGTTATAAGTTCGATTATCATTCGGTGAATGAATTTTCATATTCTCTCTCTGATAGTAAGATAAAGCTCGGTGTTATCATTGACTGCCACTAAACACGCACTGTCTTGAAAATTGAGCAGATAACGGGGACCAAAGTGCTTTAACACTAGGTTCACTTTAAAGCTGGGTTGGCCTCTGCTATGTGCGGGAGAAGATGTGGAGGTAAAAAAATATTATACTTAAAAAAAGAGTAATGAATCCTATACTTTTTGATGGTTTTGATTTATTAAATTATTTGTTTTTGTTCAAAAGTCACGTGTGTTATTGTAGAAAATATGTTATTTACATACTTTACAAGGAATCGACATAAGACTTACATATATACTAGGCACACTGACTTGATTCTTTAATTGTTAAATCTTGATTTCCGTATTAAAATTGTATTTCAATACAAACAACCGGATATTTGTTCTGTTCTGTTATTTAATTGCGGTTACGGTTACGACATTGCTATTTGAGTACTAATGATTTCAGCAATGCAAATTTGCAGGAAGAACACACGAAGGAGGTTGTACAGTAAAAAAAATATAGTAATAAGGTCATCGTAAAGCGGGGGCACAAGCGTGCGACTGGAAGGTCGGGGTTCGGTTTTGATTCGAGGAATGAAATATTTCCTAGGTCTTGAAACAAAACAAGCCGTTGCATTGAGTTCCGCCACTCAACATGCAATACTTCAAAAATTCGTTGGAAAATGGAGAATGGAAAGGGTTTAATTATAGCGGAATGTCTTAATGCTATATTAGGTTATCAAGATACCTCTGCCTACCCGGATATATGCGGGATTTAGCGTGAAGTAAGAAAAAAGTAAAGCTACAAAATTGGAATAGGTATTGATTATGCTACCAATATCGTTGCCCGCATCCACTGTGCCATATGACGTCATTAAGCACACCCACAGTACGATTAATGATTAAATTTAAGTAAAATCATGATTTAGCATGACTGTCAGTTATATATTACAACTCAATCTATCAATCGCCATTGATAGATTGTATTTTCAAGGTTCTTACTCAAATATGTATATGTATGTATGTACGTTTGAATTGAGATCGTTACGCTTTCAATTTGATTGGTAGCCTTGTGGTATACTGAACTATATTCAACATTATTTTGTTTAGAATTACATAATATAGAAGTGGTAGTTGCTTCACTTTTTGTCCAGAGATTTTCTTGTATCAGGGTAGGAAGACGATAATTTAGTGTCAAGACACTCCATTCTCAACGCAAAGCATTTCATTATATTGAATCATCGAATAATGAGTGTTAGTGGTAACTTATGTCCGTGCGTGTTGATGTGATGGCTACAATAAAGACGTCATTGACATAGCCAAACTGCCGTACCACCAACCACGTACTTCCATTTTCTCTAGTACAGAGTATCCCTTTCCCTTATTGTGAATTTTAATATGGCTTTTTGCCAATGAACAGCATTGAAATTAAGAAGACAAAATATGGCTTAAAAATTAAACGAAAAGTCAGATGTCATGTCTCATGTCTCATCTTCAGGATCGTGGTCAGCATCAGGGTTGCATCTGGAGCAGATGATCTGCCTCCATTGGTATCTATGAAGTGCATCTTTCATAACCATATAGAACTTGACGATGAAACTGGAAAATGACGATTCCCTAACTTGATCGATCTATAGTGATAGTGAGCGACTGCGCAATGATTTGCCTTCAGTGGGTGAAGTAAGCAATCGTGATTTTCCTACGCTCGTAGAACAATAATATTTTTTTTAACTGTTTAAACTGATAAAGAAACCTTGTATGAAAGAGTAAATATATGTAAATAAATATGTATATAAAGAAATCATGTAGATAGAATGATACTTTTGTGTGAGTCCAACTCGCACTTAGCCGCTATATAAGTATTGATAAAAAAAAAATAAATGAAACTCGTACTTAAAAGCTAGATCTGGCCTATGTACATTTTTGTTTAGTATGTAATACGTTTCTTGAACATTGTGTTTTATATAATGAATAAAGTATTAGTAGTATATATAATATTCTAGTATTATGTATAGATGCTAGAAAGCTCGCACTCAAAGTAGATAACTAAACTAAAATATATATCTTGTAAAAACACGATTTTTAATATGTCATTTTTATAGTAAAGTTCTCATGTAAATATATAATATAAATGAAAATGAACACAATTTAATAAATTCTTATTAAGCAATTTTAATAAATATCTAATTAATTAATAATATATTTGACGTTTGAGTATCAATTATTTCCATATAACATTTTATCATGTTCCCATATTATTGTGTTGATATCCGGGTATTGGTATGTTATTAAGAAGAACAGTCTTTTTTTAAATAAGAAAAAAAATATCGTGGCGCAGGGACATATGCGTACGATTGTAGACGACAGTTTGTGAGTTCGATCCCTATTCGAGGAAATGAAATAATTTAATATTTTTATTTCTCCGCTCTGGAAACGAGGCAACGCGCTGCGTTGAGTTCTGCCTCTGAACAGAGGTGTCTAAATGTGTACAGAGTATAAAGATACTCCGTATTAAGTGTAAAGACACTACGTTACCGGGTAAAGGGAATCCGGCGAACTATCCCGAGAAGCCAAAAATAAAAAATAATATATATTTTTGTTACAGTCGGACGCATACATATGACGATTGACGATTGTGAGTTTGATTCCCACTTAAGAAAACGATTGTTTTAAATTTATTTTCGTTGACGTCGTAGACACCGTTGAGTTTCCCCACTTAACACAATATCTCGCAACTTCGATGAAAGGTGGGAAGCGTCCTTACACTAGGCTCTTCTGTATACTGTACATGCGGGATTCAGCGTGAAAGGTGAAAAAAATATTTTAGGTATATTAGAAAATTTTCCAACTAACCTGACCCAACTACTGTGTATACATAAATACATTATGTCCTTCGATAAATTTGAATATAATAAAAATGGTAATCTTTAACAATATTAGGTTATAAAACCACACGACAGTCAGAGAAGGAAGTCGAAAGACCCGTGTTGACTTTAAAGTTGATAGCACACTTAGTATAAAAATTATAAAAACTTATTTTTGTATATTATTATATCTGTCTCTCTGTCCATAAGCGCGCCGGTGTGTTCGATTCTTACTTGACGGAAGGAAGAGAGTTTCACTATCGCATTATAGAAAAAGATTAAGATGTGTGGACATTAAGTTCTCTTTGTCTACTCTACGAAATAACTTAAAAAATAGTTAAGTGTGACTCGGTCTCGCCTACCGATTCCAGAATTGAAGGTAAATGGGACATACGACTTATAAAAGCTTAAATTTTCGGCCACATGCACTCATTTTTTTGAAATGAACTATAATTATTATCATGATTTTTCTATAAATAGTAACTTTTCAGAATTTCATTTATTTGTTTTACAAATTCTCAGTTTGTGCAAAATTTTTAAAAATTCATAACATTTGATTTGAGGCCAGTCGTGGCGCAGTGGCACGAAGTGTGACTGTAAAACCGACTGGTTGTGGGTTCGATCCCCACTCGAGGAGATGAAATATTTACTTAAATTTATATTTCCATTTCTTCGCTCTGGTGTCGAGGCAAAGCGCGGCGTTGAGCTCTGCCACTCAACACGCAATGCCTCCAAAATTCGGCAGAAAGTGGGGAACGGAGTGTCTTACACTAGGTTCCCTCTGCCTACCCTGTTGTGTGCGGGATATAGCGTGAAGCTAATTTAATTTTTTCATAACATTTGATTAGCTTGCTTGTTCTTTGGAATGGCTTTTTTTTTTGCTTCTCAAGGAACCATAGACCTGAAAAGGTTGTATTAATTTCAGGGCGATGCTTCCGCCGCTACCGCCTAATATGTAAGACATTTTATGTTGAGTGGAAATGAAAATATTAATTAAGCCGAATTCAGTGGAAAGCGGAGTGTTACAGCACTAAATTTTCTCTGCCTACCCTGCTATGTGCTGCAGCATAAAGCTACAAAAAAACTTACAAATTTTCCATTTGCTATACATATGAGTATGTATATTTAATATACATATAAATTGGTAGTAAAAATTAATTATATACAGTTTTGTAGTACAAATTTAATCACGCATAATTTCATAACGCCCTCGTTATATTGTGCTGTTCATTATAATTTTACTGCGATGAATATTTATTAAAGTTATTGTTTTTAAAGAAAACAATGTTTCTTATACATATTTTTGTGTAAAACTAAACTAAACATACAATACAGTAATCAAAGTAGGTAGCTGGAGAAAAAAACACTACGTTGTTTTTGGTCCTTAGACTTTTTATTGGCTGATGGAATTCAACCCCGAATTTTGTTTTAGAAAAATTAAGAAAAGATTATTATATTTTTGTTCTTTCTCTTACGCGTTATGCGAGGGTTGTGTTCAATTCTCACTATACTAGGGGGAATGAGAAATATTACATTTTCTTTTTTTTAAGCGTTTAGTTATTGCGTTAAGTTCCCTCTTAATTGTTGAGGCATTGAGAGGGGCTCAATGCCTCAACAATTAAGAGGGAAACGAAGTATCCTAATGAGAGACAAAAGGTCAGACAAAAGGTCATACATACACTAGTTTCCCAGATTCTTTTTTGAACCTAAGAAAAATAAAATATGGAAGGAAAGTGCATGCAAAGAGTATTCTACTTCTTGATTCCCTCTCCACCTCAGCTAAATATAACAATTTTTTCAGCTTCAACCTTCATTATAATAACTATGTTATATGCGAGTGTGAAGATAGAGAGAAAATAGTGATAAAACACTTCATTTTATACTTATATAACGAGAAAGTTGATTAAAAATAAAAGATGTTGTTCTTGTTTTTAGCTTCCTAAATTGAAACTCCATAACTTAACCAGAACTCAATACCAAAGCTCATCCTTACTTAAAACACATTTAGCACAGAAATTCGATTATCCTTATATAATTTTGATGGAAATAATTATATTCGTATGGTTTAAAACGTCCATGTCATATAAAATACTTGAATAACTGTTTATGTGTCGTACAACGTTTATAATATTGTAACGTGTTGCGATCGGTTTTAAATTAAAAAAAAAACGATTAAGTGCGAGTCGGATTTGCTCATTGAGGCTTCCGTACCAATTTCAGGATGTGTGACTGAACTTACAGAAATTGACATAGTTAAGTTTGCGGCCCTGTACACTCAATTCGTATAAAATGAACTACAAATATAAGATTGTAATAAATTTTCACTTTTCGGCTTTTTTCCTTTATTTGTATTGTAAGTTTTCACTTCGTGTCGAATTTCATAACGTTAAATAATCTTTTGATTGAATTTTCTCAGAGTTACGGAACCCTAAAATTGTGATTGCGAAAGAATGTAATCGAGTTGACCCCTTAATGTGCAATTATAATATTGTTTAGATTGACAGGTTTCTTGTTTTGACTTCCTTTTATATTTTTCTGTCTTTTTTTTTGCTTTTTTGATATGATACTCGTCCTACTACCTACTTACTCGTCGTACTAATGTACAAGCCAGTCATATCTCGAGATTGTAAACAGTTTTTGGATTCGATTCCCATTCGAGAAAATGATGTATTTAATTTTCTTTGCTCTCGTAATGACGCAACGAGAGGCGTTGAATTTTACCACTCAACAGGCAACGCCTCCAAAATTCGGCGGAAAGTGGGGAACGGAAATATCGTAATGGGTACACAGCGTTTTAACAGGGGTTCCTCCTAGGTTCCCTCTGCCATATGCATGATACAGCGTGTTGCTAAAAAAAGAATAAAAAAAATATCAGTGTTCCGCTCGTGTGCTTGCAACCTTCTGTCTTGGGTGAGCGATAACAAGATGTTTTTTTACACCGTAGCATAACAAATGTATAATATTCTCGTACTATGTACATATAAGGGGTTTAATGTGAAATCTTCATCCTGGCTTCATCCTGGTCAAATTACCGGGGTGCTTTTCAATTTAATCTCCTCCACTACGCACGGTCTTCAACACCCATTCTATCAGTCCATTGGGCTCTCATGTCCTGCATTATATTCACTGCCCCCTGTAAAAAGAACATTATGTGTACAGTTATATGTATTCCAGAGTACTACGAGGACGTCATCAAAATTCCTTACATGTTATCTCTATCGCTTTTTTCTCTCATAGTAGAGTAGGCAAAGGGTGACTAGTGTTAAGAGACTCCGCTCCCAATTTTCCACTTATTTTTCAAAATAAAATGTGTTGAGTAGCTGAACTTAACGTCACGCTTTGTCTACCAGAGATTTTTAATTATTTTTTTTTGCTTCATGCCCCACGCAAAATAAACCTAGGAACCTAGTGTTAAGATACTTCGTCCATTAAGACACTTCCGTTTCCCACTTTCCGCCTAATCCGAAGAGGTGATCGAATTAACAACTATTGCGTTTACATTTAGGCAGTTTTTGACTTCGCCTCGACATCTTTTAAGTCGAACCAATCAAGAAAAGGCAGAGAGTTACATCACTAAATCTTCTATAGAAATGGATATATAACGCAAAAGCCGTCTTTAATTACGTGATGCAAGTATTTTTTTTAAATCAAACATGGTAATCTCAAACTACTTTGAAATCCTGATTTGTGCTTGTCGTAAAATATTATGACTTAGTTAAGATATTTTAATTATGAGAGTAATTAACGCAGTGTTTAACTCGCTTCCCTTATATAGGGACAATGTTATGTTACTTAGTTCAGGTCATGATGGTACAGTGGGATGGTGTTTTAGACTCGCGATGGTTGTGAGTTCGATTCTGATTTTGTGAAATATTTGTATTTAAAAATATTTTACGGCAGTTTCTTTTTTCTAAACTAATACAGTTATATATTAAAAGCAAGACCACTGAAGTATTAGCAAACGAGTTTATTACTACAGTAACATTATAAATTAAAGTTAAATTATTCGTTCCCATTAAGATACCTAGTTCCCCACTTCCCACCGAGGTGAGTGACGGAACTCAACAGGAAAATGAAAATTTGAAATATTTTTTATGAAAATATGAAATATTTCATCATTTCCTAGAGTAGGAATCGAACCGTGCTTACAGTCGCACTTTGCGCCACGACTGTTGTCACACTCCCACATACACAATCGATCGACGGGTAAATTTTCTTTATAGTGTAAACTATCTCAATTACTACTAACGATGCCTAATTGAATCTTTATATGCTTGTTATTTCTTATCTCTGATCGTATCTCGATGTAAAGCTCTACTTTTTATCGTAAAAGAGTAATTAAGTAAATAGTATTGACTTTAATACATGTAAATTGTAGTACCGCAAAAAATATTTTATATTTAAAGCAGCAGTGTGGCGTTGAGTTCCGTCCTTTAACTCGCAATGCCTCAAGAATTGGCGGAAAATTGGGAATGGCAGTTTCTTATTGGGGAATGGAGTGTCTTAGCACTATAATCACGGGTCCTCTCTGCCTACTCTTCAGTGTTTAAATACGACGTGAAGCCAAATAAATGGTGGTACAATTGAAAGTTCGTCTGAAACGCAAATGTACCGTAAGACAAGAAGTGGCCTCGAGTTTCATCATTCAATGTACAATGTCTCAAATTCAGGCATAATGCACAGAACAGTGTCTAGACATTACGTTCTTTCTTATTACTCTCTTATATGTGAAATGAGACGTGAATCTGACAAAAAAAACACACCGTTTATTCAGCATATTTTTTTTTATTTTAGTTCGTATAAAAACATATCGATGTCATTACTTCTCCTCGTCTATTAAGTCAACTACAAAATGTATTTAAACATAAAATAGTCATATATAATTAAAAAGATCGAAAGATCTATAGATCATTTACGTTCCAAGATGTTATCTTACGACAAAGAAATTAACTTTTAATTAAACTCCGTATACGTCATGTTTGGTATTTGTTTAATATACATCATCTACTTTTTCCCTTTTAGCAAATCATGGAGTCCAGGGCTCGCATTCCTAGTTACGTTTAAGTTTTTGGTTCTCGGTTCATTGTTGGTAGTGATGGTCTAATCTAATGTGTTTGGATACTTGGAAAATATTAAGTATATTTGTATGTAGGTTTATTATTATTATTATCATAATATCTAAATACCGCACCCGAATCATTTCTTTTAACATCTCCTACATTCAAGGGTTTCTGGTAGAGATCTCTATTAGAGATAAGTTATCCTTTGTACACATTCTTTCCGTTGTTATATGATTTCTGTACTTTCTTTCATGTGTGGTACATAAATAAATGAAAAAAAAAAAATGAAATTTAATTTTTTTATACCTTTATACTTTTCCCATATAAAAGCAGGAAAGGTTCACCTCAACATACTCAGATTGCTTGTTATGAGCAGAACTAAAAACAAAGGAAACATAAAAAACTAAAATATATAATCTTTCCCCCAATTGAGATTTTATTTGTATAAAATTTTCGAAGACTGTTTTCAGCCACTCTTTATGGAAAAAAAATAGAAATCTATTTTTCTCAAAAAAATAATCTGAATGGATAATATTATTTATTTTTATTAAGAGAATACAAGGTCAATCTAATCACTTACTTTCTGTCCATATTCATGTAGTTCTCTCTGTGGTGGGTTATAATAAGTGTGTGTTACATATAATTTCCCTGCAAATAAGCTTTATCATATACGTGACAGAGTAGGCAGAAGACACCTGGTATCAAGACACTTTGAAATTCAAGACATTGCTTTGAGTGGCGCAGCTAAATGTCGCAATTCGTCTACTGGAAAGGGAAAACAATAATTAACTCCCCGAACGATGATTGAACCCATAACTATCGCATTTCTGGACGCTGTACCACTACGCCGCATTACAGTTATTAATTGATATTTTTGTACCAAAATTTTGTTTTTTAATTTAACAAAAGCCATTATCTTGTTAATTATGTCTTGCTATGTTCAATTTAAAAAAGAAGCATTACATACGTTGCTCCAATTTTACAAGATTATTTGTAGATGTAGATGTATTAATAAATCATTACCATATAAGGGCAAAATGGCATGATTTTTTCCCAACATATATGAAGGTGTAATCTCAATTAAGACGATATATTTCCTCGTTAAAATGCGTATGAGTTGCGCCTGCGCATGATATCATCGTGCGAGAAATTCGATATGCGATACTTTTAATTTTTATTTATAAGTAAATATTTTGGTTTTGGTTTTTGAATATATTTTATCAATAATATTATGCTTAACATATCTGATAGTATCCAATATTTGTCACTTTGGCGGTGTGATTAGTACATACGTATTTAATTCAAGCAACATTTTGGGGCACATTTATATATGTATATGCTAATATTATGAAGTTTAAGGTATTAGGTTAAACGCAGTAATCTTAGGAACTACTGGTTCAAATTGATAATTTTTTTTTCAGTTGAATAGTCAACTTATTGAAGAATGGCTATAACATCACGATAATCTTCCCTATGTAACCCACTGTTCTCGTAGGTACCGTCAAAGTTACAACCCGCACTCAGAATATGGCTTATGTCACACATAAATGTTATTTATTTTCTTTTGCCATACGAGTTTTGCCATTAAGTCAGAGAAAAAACCTAGTTGAAAATAGACGTGATTCTCCGATTTAATTAGACGAAATCTTTTTTTTTAATTTTTTTGTATTAATACGACAAAATAATGAGTTATAATTGTTGTTAGGTTTTTAGTTTAATATTTTTTATTCAATTTATACATTATATAAACTTTTTAAAATTCCGAGATAATTACGAAAAAAGCATTTGTCACTATATTCCTAGAAGGACACCAGCTTCCTCGGTCTCAGCGGGTAATTGAAAACATCCTCAACCGGTTACCAGCCAATAGTAAAAAGCTAATCACGTACAAAGATCGCGACTTTTTTGATCCCATATTCAGTATTTAGAAATGCGTAACGGCTTCGATAACCTATTGATCAAGTCGAACACGCTTCGGTATGTCTCTTATAGCACTTTTATTCACGTCTGTGCCAAAGCACCCATTATTACTAACGAGGTGCAATTCTTTTCGCGAGGTCTGTACCAGGGAATGACCGACCGCCGGGCATTCCGAAAAAATGATGATTTGTTACTTCGCCCCGTTCCGTGGCTTCGCGTGAATTGAGTGACAAAAATGCTGTCGAGAAGTTTATTGTTCAGTTCTGGTTCTTGTTTCTGGTTGTGTAGCTTACACCGTTGGTTTAAAGATCGTTTTGTACCATCAGGTGTCAGATTGGGGACGGAAAGAGTTAATAGTATCAATTAAATCTGTGAAGGCTTCATTGTTGCCATATTAGGATACCAACAGTTATGTACTAACAAATGGGAGCATGTTCGGCGCCTTTGATGTGCCCACTCGGTCGTGAGCACGGTTAATTATAATTTTTCATAACTATATTTCTGTGGTGCAAGATCAAAAGACTTAAAATATGTATTTGTATTGAGAAAAATATAGTTGTATAAATTGAGACTATACTAAATTGGTTAAAGCTAGAGGAGATTATATCGCTAATAGCTTCCTTTTTTTTTATGTAAAACATCATCTACAAAAATATTTATTTTCACTTCCGCGCTATGATAACAAGACAAAGCACGGCGTTCAGTTGTGCCTCTTAATATGCAATATGTTGAAAATTTCAAAGAACGGAAGAACTGAGTGTCATAACACTAGGTTTCATCTGCCTTCGCTGCTATATTCAGGATACAAAAATTCCTCTACATTTGGATAATGGTGTAACACCTACGTTTAATTCAATATGCAATGACTCCAGAATTCGGCGGAATGTTGAGGTGGGGGACAGAAGTGTATCAATAGGAACGAAGTGTCTTAACACTAGGTTCCCAGGTTCCCTCTTTATATCCTGTATTGTGCGGTATACTAAAAATAAACATCCAATAAACGTAATGTGAGAT
This sequence comes from Heliconius charithonia, assembly GCA_030704555.1. NCBI lineage: Eukaryota > Metazoa > Arthropoda > Insecta > Lepidoptera > Nymphalidae > Heliconius > Heliconius charithonia. The sequence continues at coordinate 15,938,145 of CM060815.1, forward strand.
TCGAAGTCAAATAAATATATTGACCTTTGCGTGCCCTTTGGCACCTTTAAAAGGAATTTAGAAAGCTCTAATAGTTTTTCATTATTGGCAAGTGGAAAATTTAATTATATCTCATAATGGCGTCTAAATAATGAGAAATAATATATCATGAAGGTTAGTCTTTATGTTAGCTTTCACGTGACGAATGGTTCGTTGGAGGAAGGTTTTGCGAACTGGTGTTTCATAAGTTCGTTTCTATTTCCGGTTATCTCGTGGCCTTTCTAACATTAGCTAAAATATTAGACGTCACTTTCATTATCATACTTACGTGTTTGACAAATTTAGTATATATATTGTATACATTTTTAATTTTATAAAAATCGCATATTATTTTATGATAATTGTGATTGTTTGTCTTTTTTTGTGTTTTGTTTTTCTTTTTAAATTAAAAAGGTGTTGGATGCAATGGAAACAAATTTGGAAAAATATTTAAAAATGTAACAAAAAAACTGAACGTAACGCAACAAACGAGTTCTGTAATAGAACCCGCGTCTCTTGTCAACCGTCCAAGCGCTCGCTGCCGTTTAAGCCATACATTCTTGTTGCAAATTATCTTTGTTGTTAGCATCTCTTTAGATAGTTTCACAAAAATTTCAGCTACCCAAAGAACATTCCTAAGACAGAATGCTATTTATGAATTTCATATTTATACATTTTTAATTTAACGTTAATAGTTTAATAGCTAGCAGCAGATTTTGAGGTCACAAGCGTTTGACTGTGAGCTCGGCAGGTGGTTGGATCGATTCCAATTCGTAGACAAAAATATTCAATATTTTCATTTCTTACACATGGTGTCATGGCAAAGTGCGGCGTTAAATTTCGTCGGAACGGATTTTATCTGAATACCAGGATAGGAACCCATTGTTAAGGTTAAAAAGGCCATAAATAACCTCTACTTCTATATATATATATAGTAAGATACTTTCTAAATGACTTATAGTTCTTATATAAAGTAACATAATTATGTAAAGTAAGAATAAGAGTAGGTTTTCGAATATTTTGAAGCTAAAGCTCTCTTAGTTAATATTCTTAAGTAGAATTCTCATCTAAAACAAACACCTACCGTTGAAATCGAATTCAAATTTTTGTTTACATACAATTTTTTTACAGTAGTTTACAGTAGCTGTATAAATTAGATATGATGTGAAATGTTTACTCTTCCACGTACAAGTAGCCCTTTTCTGAGTATACAATACTAATTTGAAATGGTAATCATTATGGGAAATAGTTACCCTGATGTTAGTGGTCATGATCCCATAGGATATTTATATTTGTTTTCAATTAACATAAACGTTTATCTTCAGTGAAACACCTATTTAAGTGAATGATGCCAGTTGTGGTACAGGGGTTTGGGCCCCGACTGGACGTGCGACTGTAAAATAAGCTTGTAGGTTCGAATAAATTGAGTTCCGCCGCTCAGCACGCAGTGCGTCCAGAATTTGGCGGAAAGTGAAGAACGAAAATGCCTTAATAAGAACCGAATGTCACCAGATTCTCAGGTTCCCAAGTTCACGCTGTATGTTGCATTTAGCAAGGTATGTTGGGACCTTCGGCTCAATTATTGAGACATTGTTCGTGTCGAGCGGCGGTTAAGTTAAGTTACCAGTGCGACGAAAGGAAAATAATTGATTCCCCCGAGTGAGAATCGAACTCACAGCCGTCGCGACTACAGTCAGATACTGTATCGCTGTGCTAGTCATAAGCACTATAGTTAATAAAATTTATATAGATGTAATATGTTTCTATGTTCACGCTTGAGATCATTACAAGGGGTGTCCTATCAACAAATCGCATTGTCTACCAAAGCGAATAATAGAAATTTTGTTTAATAATTTTATCTCAGTCATGAAACTTTTAAATAATACGCAGTTTAAGTTAAAGCATAATAAAATAATAACATTGAAATCGTCTGATGATGGAGCCACAACCTTTGTAATGGGAACTCCTCAAAAGGTACTAGTGTACTTGAGTAGTACACTTGTAGTACTTAATTTAGACTTTTAAAGCACGTTAAAAGAGTATTTTTTTACTAATCAATTCTTTCTATCATTCTATATTTAAGAGATATATAAAATTATTTTTGTTTTTTCTAAAAATACTAACAATTATCTACTGCTTTCACATATAAAAATATTATAAGGAAACAAATCAAGTGTCGTATAATAATATATTATACTTTTCTAATATGAACTAAAATTGCAAGTAATTAGTCCTTGCAATACCTGTGGTATAGATTTATTTCATATCAATATAATAATATCCGAAAATAGATTTCATATAAGCGTCTATACTAAAATTATTTTATAAAAATGCAATAGAAAAGGTACAATTTTATTCACATTAAAAAACGGTTAAGAAATAAAACATAATATTCAAGGCACTCACATTTTATTCTTCTTCAATATATTAAGATTTTATAAACGTAAAAAAAATATAAACACGTAGATAAAAATTGTATCACACTGATAACAAATAACCATAGTTCATAACTTACGTATTTCATTCATAGGAATTTACAATTATACTAACTAAGAAATATATTAATTACAAGTAAAAGATTAGATAGCTGAGAAAGATGAAAAAAAGTTATTTTTTTTTTACAAAAAAATCGTCTATTTTGATACTAAGGTACTTGTTTCTTCTAGAAATTGAAGACAAGCTTAAATCAAACGACTTTCGTGAAAATAGTACAAATGTTAAAGCCCAAGGAAAGGAATGTATAATTGACATAAGGAATGTAAAATTGTAAAAATCTTCAACAAAACTAAACAAACAACGATATATTAAACGATGCAAATTATAAATTATATATTACAAATTATTCTAAACCTTCCTATTTTATGACTCAATTAACTGGCCTAACTAAAATAAATACTTAGACAATTTTCTGTTTCAGCAAATCATCTATCATACATATAATTTTTTAAACCATTTGTACAATTTAGATATCTTGACTGGCCGCTATCCCACTACATAAAACTAATATGGTAATACACTTAAAACTGGCGAAGTTCCTCAACTGGCACATAATATTGTTTTACTAAAAACAATAAAGCGAGAAATTATTATAAAATAAGATTATGTATGTCACGAAAATTAAATATCTTAAAAAATCAATCAAAATCAAAATTTCTGTAATAAATTAGAACTTTTTCGATACAAATCAATGTTTTTTGTGTGATTAATTATCTTATACAATACCTAGTTACAATTGGACGGACGTATGAACGCATGAAATAAAAATTAAATAAAAAAATGTTTTCTCGCTTTTAAAAATATGATATATAATCGTATATCATTTGACCTAAAAACTTGATCAAATAATAATTATAATCTATTTAACTATCTACAAGAGCATCAATCTAAAAGAAGGAATGATCAGAAATACTTAAATACTGTACGGTAGAGTATTTTCTTCAAAGTACTCGAAACCTTCAAAATTAGGAATAACAACCAAAACACATACACAAATGTGTATTTACATATAAATAGCAATTCGAGATATGGCGGTGAAGATTCACGACAAAATAACGCTAAATAGTGTTCATCCGGTCATAGAAACTTTTTCAGCTCGTTTTGATACAATACTAAGATCGAGCGGATTTTTCATAATATCTTTGCTGTTGTCATTGTTTAAATCAATACTGAGTTCAGGCTCAGAATCGCTTATTTCTTCATTTTTCGGACTTCTAAATAGGACAGCTGTGGATTTTATTGAGAGATCTATAGGTTGATCTTGCTCAACTGCTATTCCTGCTACTGCGGGCGAATGGAGTAGTAAATCTCCTCCATTGTAAGTTGGCCAAGCCATACCTGGAGGTATAGGTCTGAGACTCTGTATAGGAGTAGGCAAAAATTGAGCTGATCTCGGAGAATAACTGGGTGAAGCAGTCGCACTAAATGACGGCGACATTGTTACAGGCTTTTTTCTTCTCACATCTTTGTTGTGGTTCCTTATTGCATGAAGCCGTATATCTTTTTCACTGCTAGGAGAAGAGGCTGGTCTGAATATACTTAATCCACTGGTACTCCGGGAACTATTATCATCTTCTGGGTCTGCTGACGATGCACCAGAATCTGACGGAGATACGCTTTGACGAGTTACCTCCTCCGTAAATGTATTTTTTTCAGTATTCTTATAATATTCTGCTAAAGCTGCAGCTGGTAATAGATTAGTAGGTAAGAAAGAAGGGTTAAGAGAAGAGTTATAGTTTGGAGATGATTTACTCGTCTGCATCTGTTGCATATGCTGTTGCTGCTGTTCTTGTAATAGACAGTGTATTTTGAACCAGTTCGATCTTCTTCCATATCTTGATCCTGATTTGGACATACCAACTAATAAGCACTTTCGTAGTCTACATGCTTTACATGCTGTTCTGTTTTTCTTGTTGATGACACATTCACCATTGTTCTTGCATTCAGATATTGAGGACAGGTTGTTATACGTCCGGCCGAAGAAAGACTGCAACAAAAGAGAATTGCCACATTAATAATAAAATTAAAAAGAGCATTCAATTTAGTTAAAAAAATGACAACGCCGATTTTGTAAGCGGGCTGCATTAATTTGATGTAAAATATCGACAGACTTCCGCAGGCGGCGCATAAAAAATAGCAATTTATATATTTTACAGTTAAAAAGTCGCATGTGGGACCGCCCAATCGCGACCATCTCTGCCCGAAATTAAAAACTACATTTTTCAAAAAGTCATCATAAAGAGCACTGCTCGGATCGAAATCTGGGTCAGCAGAAAAGGTTATATATTAAACTTAATATTGCAGATGCACTTTTATGTCCTGTTGCGTCTTGACTTAAATAAGATGAGGGGTTCTCGTGTATTTTTGGTCAGATTCGTACGTTTCCCCGCTGAGAGCGGCCTCGACTCATTTCTTGCCCAATTAAACTCGTACAAAAGCGTAAAATATGTAATTGTGTTACAGTTTCGATGATTCCCGGTGTGATCGGTGCATTTTTTCAACAAAATTATGACCTGTCACATTATTTTGGATTATAACAATATTTTTGATTACGTATTGCACGACCGGAACCTTTTTTGTATCATCTTCTTGCGTTCAGATTTTTGAATTTGCATATTATTTTTAACTTCTAAAATTACTTTTCTGTTCATACCCATTAACGTGACGCAAATTATGTTAAATATTAATTATTTTATCTTGCAAATTAAAATTTACCATAATGTTATTTTGCATGATATTTATAGTAGTTATGAAGTAATAAGATGCTTAAAATATTTATACTAAAATTGTGGTAATAACTAACCTTCACAGTTAGTGCTTAATCAGTAGTTTGAAAAACAGACAATGCTTCATGCTTTGTATTTTGTTACAATTATAAATACTGTATATTTATGTATTATAAAATTGACTTTCCCTGAAATTTAAAGATCTAAGATAAATTTATCAACAAAATATCTAAATTTATAGATCTAACATAACTTTTTTAAAACCTGAACATCACTTTTGTAGTTTTATTCCAGAAGCAGCATAGGCAGAGGGAAATTAATGTTAATAGATGCTATTTCTCAATCTCATTCCAATTATCTAGGATCTTGCATGCTAAGTGGTGGGGCTTAACACCGCGCTAACTTGGTCTATTGCAGCGAGAAAATAAAAATAATTTAAATATAATCATTCCCCCGAGTGGAGACCGAACTCACAACCGTATACAGTCATTCTCTGTCCCGCTGTTCCAAGACGACCTCCCATAAAAGTAAAAACAAATTAGTATTCTCCTTTTAAAATTATCTAACAAGGCTAATGTTGCAATCCTATGTCCAGTTAACTTGTAATTTCGCGAATATGTATATAATATGAGTTAGATTAGAAATTTTAGATAAGTCCGCCTTCGTTATGGGCGTGGATCTAGCGTTACAGATACCCTCTAATTGAGGCTTTGTACGTGAGATGATTCACTTCTGTTGTTACACGTGTTTTGGATCAGTTTAAGATATACCATAAATATATAGATATAGTTTTTGCTCTATCGTTAATAAGGAACTGATAAGGCACAAATAAAATTAGTGGATTATGACAAAACACATTTTTTTCTCACATCCAGATTGTTAGTAAAGTGAGTGGTTATCAAAAACCTTTGGTATATCCCTCGAAATTCAGGAGTGACAAACTACATTTATGTTGTTTGGTTAAATTCATTCAGAAGATGCAAACAAATGATTATACACACTATTTTGAAAATTGTAGGAAGCACGGAACGAACGAAGCAGGAGAATGGAGTGTACCTCAAAATACAGATACGTACCTAAAAATAATCTTTTTCATTTCCATTTCTTAAGACTAAGTGTCAACTAAAATAAAAGCAATTCGAAGCTTCACCACTGTGTCCAACAGTACTAAAATAGGATACAAAAGTAGACTACAGTCGTGATACATTATAATAATGCTTAGAATTATAATACAGATTTTGAATTATTATCAACGAAATATGAATAATGGAAGACTGTCACGTCTCGTTACTTAAGGTGTTATTCCTAAAATAGAGTAGCTCGAATTTATATATCGATATCGATCTGGCCGATATAATGAACGCTGAATATGAAATCGATTTTGTGGTACAGTGGTGTGTGTACGATTGAAAGTCATACGTTCATATTTTAGACGAGTGTTATATAATGTAGGCATATTCTAATAATGAATTCCATCAGAGAAGCTAGGGGGACTTGGTGTTGAGACACATCTCCCAATTATCAATACTCAAAACCACGCTTTGTCCGTCGGCTTGAGGCATAGATACTCCGTTTTACAATTATTGACGCATTGCGTATTAAATGATGGAACTCAACGCCGCAATCTGCGTCGTTACCAGAGCGAGGAATTGAATATATTAAATATTTAATTTTACTGAATGGGATTCGAACTCACAACCGTCGCGTTTACAGTCGCAAGCTTATACTAAAGCACCACGATGCATTCAAATAAAAATAATTTAGATGCAATCATTCCCCAAGTAGGGATAGAAACCACAACCATCACACGTTTACGATCAAACCGCGTCACAACGGCCTCTATTAAGTTAAGTAAAATTTACAAATTGATTCGATGTTTGAAGATAAGTTCAACAGTTATTTATATATCCCATCAAACGCCGCTTCAGACCATTCCAGTATGCAAATGTAAAAAAATAACCATTTCGAGTTAAAAGATTTATGCGTCTGTCCACACTCAAAATGGAAGACGAGAAAATTAGGTAAATTGGTGTTCCCCTGATCTCTTGTTATGTGGTGCTTTGTTAATGATAAGACGAATGTTTTTTTAGAGATCCTCACCCTCAAAAGGTACAAATGACGGAATTCAACGCTGCGTTTTATTTTAATTTTAAAGCTTGAGTCCGAAATGACCGTAGGCTACCCATCTTTTACAACCTCAGGTCAAGATTGCTTAAAGAGGGAAATCGTAAAATTTTCTCAACTAGGCCGCACCACCCAGCAATAACATAAATTCAACTTGCACAAATGCTAGTAAACACACATTTGCTTGTTCATAAAAAGGATACAAGATTAGTGCACAGATTATGTGAAGATTGGAAGTGATATGTGACGGAGGCAAAATCTATTAACCAGTAACTATTATTATGGTATGTTATAAATAAATCAAAATCAGCTTGACGGTGTATCCCGCACACAGCATCCTGCTGTGTGCAGGCAGGGGGAACCTAGTGTTAAGACACTCCGTTCCCCACTTTCTGCCGAATTCTGGAGGCACTGCGAGTTGAGTGGTAGAACTCAACGCCGCACTTTGCTTCGACACCGACACCAGAGAAATGGAAATATAAATTTAAATTAATCTTTCATCTCCTCGAGTGTGGATCGAAACCACAACCAGTTCGGTTTTATAATCACACTTTGTGCCCCTGTTATGATTTCCTTAAATCTCAAACAAGGTTATAGGATAAAGTGCCGGTGTACGCCGTATATAACACAAATAGTCTCTGTTTTTGTTACATGATAATGGTTTTCGTTATTTTTTTGAAAAATATCAAAACGTGTAAGAGAGTTTACGCTGGCTATAGCTATAGCAGGGTAGACAGAGGAAAACTATTGTTAAAACGGTCCGTTCCCCATTTTCCAAGGCTTACTTCTTTCGGTCAAGTGGCGGAGCTAAACACCGTAAAAACATAACGCAGTATAATTTTTCTTTTTATTATTAATGCAGGAGACACGTGAGAATATAATATGTATGTATATTATATGTATAAAAATATGAGCATATTGTTCTTAAGGAAAACAGATGCTTTTAAAGGATGATATTAAGATGGACATAAAAGAGTCACTGCTACCTCGTAATCATATTATCTTATTTTGAAATGGACGATAAGGAAGATATGAAAGTAAAATTATGTTGTTTACAAAAACAATATTTTTAGTGCTGTTATTGGCAAAGTAGTGTGGTAATGGAGTTGGATCGCGTTTGTCTGAAATATTTCTGAGATGAGCTGGTGGTAGCTTTATGTTCATTCGACGTATCAAATGTGATCATAAAAGTTCATTTGAATAAAGAATATTTAAAATTTAAATTTATTATTACTGTTTTAAAAAAGTAATTGTTTTTTTTTGGAAATAGCATGAAAGTAGTGTCAAAACACTCCTTTTCCCTATTTTCCGCGTAATTTTCGAAACATTGTGTGTTGAATAAAGAAATTTAGTGCTATCTACTATTTAAAAATATATATATTTTAGGCCTCACATCTTAATTACGCTAAAACATTGATTGAAATAGCAACTAGGCACTGTGACTGGTCACTATTAACACAGACAAAAAAAATTAAATAGACTACAAATCCACATATTTTAGTTAAATCCTTACTGTTCTATGCGTAGAACAATTTCACCGTCTACAACGAGTTAGTTAGCACTATCTTGATTGAGCCGTACAAGCTGGTCGTGTAATAGGAGCGTTAACTGATGAAAATATTGTTTATCGCGGAGCTTCAGCTTGTGATGAGAGCTTCCTGGTTAAAATTAGCTACGTGTAAAATATAGAATACGGAGAAATTATTTATTTTAGGCATGTTTAAGGTCGAGAAGGAAACTGGACACCTAGTGTTAGGATGTTCCATTCCTATTTTTTTTACTCTTGTTTCTCATTTTCTGCCGAATTCTACAGGCATTGCGTTTTGAGTGGCTAAACTTAACGCCGCGCTTTGCCTCGGTACCGCAACGAAACGAAAATATGTAATATTTAAATTCTTCGCGTGGAAATCGAATTGACCGTCGGCTTCAATGAAGAATAATTAAATTTGAAACAACAACAGGTTACCAAAGGAATGTAATTTGCTAAATTGTAAACAGATTACGGTGATGATATCGCCACCTACACAATTGCTCTAAAAGGAAGAAAAAGTGGAAAAAGATGAAATATTCTTAATTTCCACTACGCGAGAAACGAAAGAAAGGAAAACAATTGTTGCATATCTGAATATACGAGATTTAATGATGACACATTTTTAAAGCCCGATGTATATCAGGTACAGTGAGTCACATGAAAACTATGTAGCGAAAAAGATTTTTCAATTTGTATCTGCAGTTCCTGAGATTAGTGGTTCACTCAAACAAACTTTTAGCTATATAAAATTAAAAGAAGAGAATTTGTATAGATTATTTAGTATAAATTCTTTAAATTCCACTTAAAAGCCAGACAAACAGAATCGTATGTAATTCATTTCCACAAACGCTATAAAATTTGAATTCTATGTCACCTGTCGATAGTGACAAGGCTGTGTCGGACGACGCTGTAATGTAACAGCGTGTTTTAACGGTTGTTTCTATTTATTTCTCTGTAGAAAATAATGTTTACTTGTTTTTCCTGGATATGTAACTTAGGATGGACAGACAGACATAATTGAATGAAATCATGAAATAAGTTTAGTATTTATCTTGTAGTGTGATTGTAAAATATTGTAATATTCAAACTATGTAATTATATAAACTTCTTCCATTATTAAGTGATTGATAGATGGATGGACTGGGTGCATAACTTTATTAAGGAAGTAGAATGGAGCACTAAGATTTTAGCCACTATTACTAAGGATTACCCATTTTCGTTCTATTATTCTGTGAGGACAATGTCACGATGCTACGTCAGGACGAAATTCAGGCCACCGTGGCGCAGGGCCACAAGCGTGCGACTGTAAGCACGTCGGTTTTAGGTTCGATTTTCACTCGTCAATGGAATAATTTATATTTTAAGGGGGCGTTAATGATTACAAGTTTTTGACTAAACTAGCTATTATCAAATTTAAACGTATCATTCTCTTAAGATTCAATAACAAAAACATTGCTTTTATATTTCCAAACTCAGGCAAAGTGGGAAAGCGTGGTAAAATTATACAAGTATTTTCAAATTTCACCTAAATTATTTCACTAAAATGACAGGTAAAATTACATTTATTTATGATTATTTACGCACTATAAATTAACTGTAACAGCTACAGAATCAGATAGTGATTCAGATGTCGCCTATGACTCATCAGTAAACCAAATTAGGATTGTTGTGGAAACGAGAACATTTTCTATACTGTTTATTTATTTTTATATGTCGATCTTGCAAGTCACTGTTGTATTGTCAATAGATTATTATAATAAATAGATAAAAATATATTGTACTGTCTGTAAGCGTAACTGTCTGTAAAGTTGTGAGTTCAATTCTGACACCTCTGATACTGGTCACCTGATGGTAAGTGGTCACCGCCGACCACGACTCCATGTAGCACCAGAGGAACTACAGGTGCGTTGCCGGCCAAAAAGTCAACGTAGAATACATATTTTTTATTAACATAAAATAAATTTAATCCTACCTAAATAAATTTCCTTTCAAAAAAGATTAATAAAGTTACTTAACTTATAGATCATTTGTAAAGTAGCTAACCCTAAGATAACACTTACTTATAACGGGAATTGAACCTATGATCTTTTATCTAACGGTGACTTATGACTGTTCCGCTGCACTTATCACATAACTTAAAAGGATATAATTACACAGCCATTTGATTATTAATGACGTATTATTATATTATAATTTTTTGTATTCACGTTGTTTATATAACAACTGTAACCTGCACATAACAAGGGAGACAGAGAGAACATGGGAACCAAGTGTTAGACACTCCGTTCCTTACTTTCCGCTCAATTCTTTAGGCACTCCTTATTGAGTGACGGAACTCAATGCCGTCTTTTGCCTTATTACCAAGCGAGGAAATGAAAATGTTTAATATTTTACTCCTTCGAGTGGGCATAGAACCCATAACCAGTCGCGTTTATAGTCGCACGCGTATCCATCACGACTGTCCTCAATGCTATTGTATAATACGCCTATATTTGAAAATATGCTATATTAGAGAAAACTATTTACATATATAGAAATATTATGAAAAAAAATATAAAGTAATATTATAATTCAAAGGCCGTGAGAAACTCCGCCACGCCTACGACACGCACAATCGAAATTCTTAGAACATTTATCATAACACGTGAAATATGCGATTCGAAATTGTGGAGACGAGTGAATGTATTATATTATATGTTATTTATTGTATGTCTTCACGCTATCTGTACTATACTTTTATTTATTTAGTAAAGCTTATGAGCTTATAATATAAATGGATAATTTAAAAAATATTGTTTTTTCATGATTACAGAGTAAATTAGACAAATGTGCGGCGTTGATATCCACCATTCAACAGACGATGTCTTAAAAATTCGCGTAGGAAACGGATTTTCCTAACGCTAGGTTCCCTCTGGCTATTCTGCTGTGGGATACAGCGTGAACGTAATAGTCATGGAGTGGAGGCCATCGTAGCATTGGGACGGTATCTGAATGTAATGCAATGAAATCATTATATTTAAATTTTTTTTTAACACACCGTACTAGTAGACAAATTGCGGCGTTGAGTTTTCTATCCTCTAAGATGTGTAACTTCTGCTTTACATCAAACTTTTCTAGCATCGTAAGAAATTCTTCCTGTTAAGGAAAAAGATCTATAAGTAAGATATAATATACGCTACTTTGCATTCAATTTTGTTTACTTGCGTATTAAATGACGGAACTCAACTTCACACTTTGTTTTTTAACAGAGTGTGGAAACGAAAATAATTCAATCCCCCGAACGGTAATTGAACCCATAACATTTTAAATGTATATAACGTACCCACTATACCCATTTTATATGACGCATCTTAAACCGGATATTTGAAATATAAAGATACAAATAATAATTATTGATCAGATAAATTATCTCAACACCTTTAGTACAAACAATGGTTCGTTGATAATAGCGTCGATCTTCTCACGATGATAGGTCATCTGTAGGTTTTTATGCATCGATGACTAGGTATATGACATGTTGATATAGATTGTTAGTTCGTCGTGGTGCTGTGGGAGGTATGATTGTGAGCGCAATCGTTGTGAGTTCGAAATCCACTTAGACGAAAAAATATTTTAATTTTTGAAAGGAGTGTTTTGGGACCTTTTTATTTAAAAAAAAATAAATATTCAAAAGTAGACATGAACTCATACGGATTCAGATCCGTGTACCACGTACGTGTGTATGGTAAAATAATTCATATAAAAAAATTGTTCCCTACAGGGTATTTGAACTTACGACCGTCACATATACCGTAAGACCTGCTGTGAGCTTAAAATTTTGTCATACTTTTTTGAACTTTACGCCGTATTTTGCATATAAAAGAGGAGGTAGAATGAATATACTATTAACATACTCCATTTTGCGCTCTCCGAACTATTTTTGAGACGGTGGCAGCACTCAATACAGCGCTTTGTATTGGTCACTAGAGCGGAAAAATATTTCGTTCTTCCGAGTGAAAATTAAATCTACAATTATCGTGTATAGAGACAGATGCTGTGCCACTACGCCACGAAGAAGTAAGCTTAAAATCATAAATGCTAAGCTATTTCTCAATCAACTATATTTTAAACCAAAATCGTGCCATAAATAAAGTGAGAAAACACAATAAAATGTATATAACGCACTTTGCATATACATCTGTGTGGGCGTGGGTCATGGGTCGTAGAAAACTATTTCTTTAGATTCATCATTTGCATCGAATTTAGGTTTTTTGAATGGGTATATTATTTCAATTTTATAGTTTGGATTGTAAATATGACCTAGTGTTGTGTTATTGTGTTGTATACAAAGGGCGGCGTTGTTATCCACTCAACACGTAATACCTCCAAAAATTAGGCGGAAAATGGAATACGGAGTGTCTTAGCACTAGGTTCACTCTACCTACTCAGCTACGCAGGGAAATTCGGTGAAACGGCTGTTTTACTTTATTATTTAAGCGCACGCGCAGCTTTCGAGACGTACGACACCTGTGCCAAACAAACTCTTACACTCGCAGTATTCCCTTATAAATAAATTGTAAATAAATTGCTTAATCTGTATATCGTATCGCTAGTTGTAAATCTCGCGGCCCTTTGAAGAATTACAGATTTGAGTCAGGTACCACCGGCGCCTTTAGTACGAGCCTTCCTTAAGTATGTTTACTTGGCAGTACTAAACTATACTATATAATTGTTTCCATGAAGTAAAGTTGTAATGTGTAGCGATTTATATACATACGTGACTGATTAATATCTATATGGGCAAGTGAATTTCCAATGACTCAACGGAGGACGGCTGAGGTGATGAATTTTGCTGTTATTCTCTTGTCTAAGAAAACTGAAGGTATTTTTTTTCCTGTTCTGCTTGGTAACTAAATATAACGTAGTGTTAGAACACTCCGTTTCCACTTCTTTCCATCCAAATTTTAAAATATTGCGTGTTGAATGGCGAAAGTGAACGTGGTTCACTTTGTTTTCTTATCAGAGCAATTAAATAAAGAAAAAAAAACTTTCTCACAATGAGAACCCATAACCATTGCTGTGTCGCTGTGCCGCTACACCAAGACGACCTCAACAGATCAGAAAATAAAATTACTTAATATAAAGATAGAGATAACTAATTAAAATACCTAAAATTTAAATATTTATCGATTTAAAAATGGAGCGCATTTTTTAAATAATACTAAAGAAACCGTTTACATATAGCGGCAATAATTAATTAGTAAAATAATCGTAAATAACTTAAGCACATTAACATTACAAACACACAAAATTATATAAATAATTATTCGTGTAAACGTACCATAAAATGTAAAACAAGGGATTTATAACGCATATTCAAATTAATGATTCATTAAATAAAGTCAAGACGAATTTAAACATTTTTATGGTGTCGTAAAGAGTACACGGTTTTGAAAGGCGCATATTGTTACGTATTATAATATAAATCATATGTTTCTGTCCTGTGGTTTCGTGCGCGTACGCTTGTATACCGTATATTGCAGGGTAGTCAGAGGAAATCTAATGCTAAGACACTCCGTACGTAATTTCGATAAACGGAGTGTTGTATGTCGACAGATGGCATTCATTGCCATGACTTGTCTTCCTACCAAAGCGAAAAAATAAAACTTATTCATTTCTTCAAATGGGAATTAAACTTAGAACAGTCGCGGTTACAGTCATACGCTGTGCTGCTGTGCCACGACGCCCTCATATACATACATACTCGTACAAGTATATTCAAGAGTTTCCATTTATTTTAATTTCACGGCTATCTGACCCATAGTCGGTTAGACAGAAGAAACCTAGAGCTCAACGTCGTATAACCACCAGAGCATGGCTATAAAAGTAAATTAAACATAATAATTCCCAAAACTGGAAGCGAATCCACTACCACCACACGTCACAAAAGCGAAAAAATATACAGTAATTAAAATAACCTAGATTCATAACAAAGTTATTTTATATGATGGAATAACACTAACTAATATAGTGATTCACAAACTATTAAAATATTTAATACGTAATTGGTCATACCATAGTCTTATTATATCGTATAATGATATGACCATGTATGTTCGTATGTCATGAGAAATCTACTAAAGCGATTCTTAATGTCGGATAATCATGATTTTTAATTGGTTTTTCCATGATATGATTTAGTTTTATAGTGTTTAGATGTATCTAACTCAATTAAGTTGATGCGGTCATAAGAGATGAATGCTATTTTTTATGGCTTCACGCTGTATCCCACATATAGAAGAGAAGAAAGAAGGAACTTAATGGTAAAACACGCCAATTTTTCACCTAATTCGTAAGACATTGACGGAACTTAGCGTCACGCTTTGTAATGTTGCCAGAGCGTGGAAAAAAGAGAATTGGTTTTTAGACATAGTATATTAACAGCGGATTTTTTTTTCAATATAACAATTTCCTTGAATGTGAACCAAACCCACAACCATTACATAAGCAGTCCGACTCTACTGCGACACTATACTGTACTAAAATATTATTAAAAGATAAAAATATAAAAAAAAACCTTAATTTCAACTTAAGTAATATTCGGTGCCTTACCACGTGCAATATAAATACTAATAAGCATAATGAACGCAAGCATCTAATTTGATAAAGACGCGCGTGGGCCGGGATGATTATATGCAATATGTACAATTCCTATATATATATATATATATATATATATATATATATATATATATATATATATACTTATGGCTCTTCTGCTATATGAGCAGAATGAAGTGATAGGTCACTCTGTTTTCCGTCTGCTTTTTAAGAGATCAGCCATAGAGAAATTAAAATAAAGCTTAAGTATGTGTAGAGTCTGTGTGCCGCATGTCTCCACATCTATATAGTGGCAATCTAATTACGTTTCATACGAGGTGTGTCTTTTTAATAAACTACTTTAATTTCTATTTTGTATCAAGTTTATTATTTCAGACCAGATTATCGTGAAATGATTTTTCTTCTTTACCACGCCACTTATTTTTTTTAATAAGGAAAAACAGCAGAATGAAAATTATTACATAAAACCGTCCAACACACATAAAAAGAATTTGTCGTATGGCAGTGAAATGTCCCGTTCGCGGTCAACATCAAAATTCTGTTAATTAATTCAGCTCCTTCATGCATCTCTTATTTATACAGTTTTTATTTCATGTTGCGCACGAGTCGATAGAAATGCGTTTTTTCTATGGTGTAAGTTATGAGTGTATAGTGATTGGCTGGGTTTTCGTAGGATTTTTTTATGCTCATGCGAAGCCACTTGTAGCGCAGGTACACAAGCGCGCGGCTGTAAATTTGACAGTTCGAGAATATCACATTTATAAAATAATATTTTGATTTTCTTTCTCTGGTAACAATTCAAAGTGCGGCGTTGAGTTCCATCACCACGGCGTCAACACGTAATGCCCCCAGAATTCGGTAGAAATTGGGAAACGGAAGTGTGAATTGGGAACGCTGCGTCTTAACACTAGGTTCCCAGGATCCGTCTGGCTACTCTGCTATGTGCGGGATACAAGTGTGTAGTTAAAAAAATAATAATATCAGATATAGTATGCTAATAACACGCTAATGCATGATAGTTTAGCAGCTTCATGCTTTCTTCCACATAGCAGAGCATACAGAGGGAACCTAATGTTATTACACTCCGTTTCCCACTTCCCGACCAATTCTCAAGATATTATAATATTTTGAATGGCGGAAGATACTACACGTTTTGCCTATCAGAAGGAAAATTGAAAATATATTTTTATATAAGTGATTATATAAAAATATATTTTCAATTTTCCCCCGAGTAGTGTTCAAAAACAAAATCGCTTTAACCTTAAGCTTTGTAACATCCCGTTTTTTTAATCTGAGCTTATGGTGGCTATTTTTTATTGTTAGGGTCATCGGACATCGGACACAGCAGTCACACTGTACTTTTTATAGATTGTCGAGATTTAGTACCCCGTAAGGTGCGGTGATAAATTTATTGTGCCTTATCAAGTGGTAATGGAAAGCGGTAGAATAGCTTTGGAATCTTTATATTGTCTTGACTCGGTCAATGACACTGTGAATCGATCTTGTGTCGATATTAGCAAAATAATCGATAGAACATTCATCATCAGCATCAATTGATCTTATTTTGTTCGTTTATTTTTTTTGTGTTCACGTGAAATATGGGAATATTTTCATTGATTCAATCGAATCAGAGTTTGTGTTTCTATTTTAATAGATTAAGATTAATAGCCATGGATGTTAAATTCAGATTTGACCTAAGGAGTAACACAGATATGTATTACTTCTATTCTTTAGACTCTTATAGTATTAGTTGCATTTACTGTTAGAGATAAAAAAATAAATTTGTCTTTCCGTTTAAAAAGACGAGTTATTTCGTTCCTTAAAACTTTCTAACATATGAAAATATAATTAAAAATGCTTTTTTGATCGTCGAAGTTGCATTGCCAATAAATTATTTTCATTTCTTCAATCTAGAAACAAGATACTCAATGTCAATTTAGCCTCGTCTGCAGCACGCTGAAAGTCGGAAACGTAGTGTCATAATATTAGATACCCTCTACCTACCATTTTATGTATGAAATATAGCGTGAACTAAATAAAAAAATAATTGAAAACTTTCTACAGTTAATTTTGTCCAAACAAAAACTCCAAACAATTTTCTATGAAATAATTCAAGTTAAAATTTATTGCTTCAATTACAGTAAAATAAATATAAAAACAAATTATCCAATTCCCATTAACAGTGATTAATGTTATACATTAGAATCAATCTAAAGGTATATATTTTGAATTTTGTTTCTTGAAAATATCTCACAAAGAAAACGACGACAACTAATTACTTCGAGTATGTAGAGACAATTGTCGGTGTCATAAATTGTTGGTAGAGTAAGGCGTTATCTTAACGTTTAAGGTTATAAAGGTGTGAAGACGTGGCAGTTTTAACTATTTTTTATGTTCCATTTTCTATACATTTTTATCTTTTTTTAGCTTCACACTATATCCCGCGGATAGCACGATAGACAGAGGGTACCTGGGGAACTGGCGAGTGTTAATACTCTACGTTTCCATTAAGATACTTCCATTTCCCATTTCCTCCTGAATTATACAGTCATTCATTGCTAGTTCAGCGGTATTTAATCATAACTTTCTATATTAATGTTTATTTTTGGTAAGTAATGTTGTAGGGTCGCTTTTTACTCGTAGGAATGATTTTATTTATAGATTTTTACCCTACTCTGCAACTGCGTGAATTCGTATTCATATTTTTTCATTTAACCAGCCCTATACAAATATAAAATAAAAATATATTTTTCTAACCTATCATTAAAAATCTTCCTTATACTTGTTGACATATTTATTAAAAAATATATTCCGTTGCATTTGTTTTTTGACAATTTACATGTCAAGATTTAATGAAGCAAGAAGCCTAGCTTTTTTAATTACATGCTGTATTCTGAATATACTATCATTACTAGTTTTAAAACAACAATTTACATATAAAATATAATCCTCAATGTAAACACACTATTATCATTTAAACTAAATGAGTATTTCACCGTTTATCGCTCCGCTTGTCACCAATCTCTATATACCTTTGACCGTCGTTGTAATGGCCGATGCTCTACCACAGATAACTGAAGTATCTGCTTTCTAAGTTTTTAATTAGATTACTTAACTTTAACTAACGAAGCAACAGCATTCTTTCGTTTCTATATCTTTATTATAGTAATAATATCATTTGATATCAAATTGGTAGATATCTTGTCGAATATGTGGATTATTTTTAAATTGGCGGTGATATGTGGGAAATTGTTTTATGTTGTGTTTTTTTTATTTGAACTATATCAAAGTTGTGTGATACTGTTTTTATATAAAAACGAGAATGAGACATGTTTTGATACAATTACAATTTACAATTAGATGATGCTATGAGTTCAAATTTTACTTGAGGGAAAAATAATATTTTATGTCACAAATATAAAATAGCGCGAAACTAAGCAAAAAAGAGAAAGAAAGTATCTTAATGGAAGCTTAGTGTCTGAATACTAGATTCCCAGGTGCCCTCTCACTATCCTTATAGAAATTACGTGCTTCACGATGTACATGTGCAACCTAAATTTTTATTTATTAGAAAAATATATTCATACTGGTTTATTTTTTATTTTGTTATATTTGTTCTTAGTTCCATTTGAATTATACTAGAGAGTAAGCAACACTAACGAACCAAAAACATTTAAATTATAATTTACGATATTAATACAAACGATGGAATACTCCAAATCCGTTACTTCGGGATTAAATCAATTAGAAATAAACTCAACAAGGCATTTATTGCGTTAAAAATTAAAAAATACGTTCACGCAGATAATAATAAAATATATATCAGCCGTCAAGAAAACACTTAAGAATTTTTTACGTTTCCAATTCAAAATCAATCATACGAGTACGAAATGTTAAGGTGGCATCCATTCTCACGAGACCTTCTAAGTTAAGAGTAAAAAGCGTTTTTTTACTACGGCGAGTACGAGCTTCAAGGCTCAGAAGGCATTGAGTATTTTCAACATTTTTAAAATGTTATTCTAAAAAAAACTTTTTAATACAACGTATAAAATTGGAACGTAGCGGGATTAAAATCCGTGTTTTTTCTTAATTGATTTATAGTATTGATTGATATTATATGCGGTTTTATTAATGAAAATCAGCCATTGATTTTCTTTTTTGAGATTAATAAATATAAACTTGCGCTTGCGCACACGCTACCTCTTATAAATCACACCGCACCCAATCACACCTGTAATTGTTTTCACCGTATATAAAATCTAAGACATTTATTATAATATTTCAGCTTGTCAGTCAGTCTATTGAAATTCGAGCGTGTCTTATCGGTAATTGGATATCATTATATGGGATTACTGCTGCCGGTTTGACTTAAGTAATGGATAAAAGTATAGTAGGTTGAATTACAAGGTGTAACAAAACGCTAATGATATTTATTATAGTATAGTTGCCATATAATATAAATTAAATCAATATTTTTTCATATATGCTCTGAAAAAATATATTTTTTTTCTTATATTTACGGTGTTTCAATTGAAAGTACTATGTTTTCTACTTTCTGCCCTAGTGTTAATATTATGCAATCTACGAAGTTTCATCTTTATCCAAAATTAAAACTTATATTTTAGTCCATAATACTTTCTATAGAAAGTAAAATAAATCATGTCTACAGCCTACTAAGCTATTTCAATCTTCAAAAGAATATTCAAATATCAACTGCCAATCTACTTAGAACGGTCACCAATTAAACAATTAATATCAATTAATATAATTACAACGTCAGTACCAATTCAAATCCGAAAGCCTTAATCATGCTTTAAAATACAATTAAATAAAATATATGTTATTAGTATATAAAAGAATCTATATATGGGGACGTTCGGATAATTTATCATTTGTATTTGTACGATACGATCTAAGTCGGTAATAACGGGAGGTAGCGGCTACCGATAATTGTTAGCGCCCGCGGCGTTGCTTGGGATCTCTGGGAAGGGAAAAGAGAAAGCGTTTCTTTTTAATTTTGTCTGTCAATGAGGAGCAGGCCAGTCCAGGGCCAGTGGGGCAGGGGTACAAGCGTGCGTCTGTAAACGTGATTGGTTGTGGGTTTGATTCCCACTCGAAGAAGTGATACATTTAATATCTTCATTTCCTCTCTCTAAGTAAAGAGGGAAAGTAGAACTAAATGTTTCCCCACACAAGACGTACGACTTCAAAATTCGGCGGTAAATGGAATGTGCCCTAATGGCAACTGAGTATCTTAACACTAAATAAAGATACAGCGTTAATTAAAAAAAAATCCTGTATAGTGAGGCTGACAAAGGAAGGTTTTCTTTGTAATTAAATTAGTAAATTAAGTAAAAAATATTTCACGTATCTTTTCTATACTCCAGGCAGGAAATGGAATATTTACGATACCTGTTATGATTCTAATTTTCTTTTCATCAACAATTTTGTTTACGATACTGGTAAAATGTTTAACTATGAAATTTGTTACTGATATTCTAAAGATATTTTTGAAAGCTATACAAGTAAAGAAAAAATTAAAAATAATTTCTTTCTGCATCGACTTGAACCTACAATCATCATGAAATCTGACAATTCTCAAGTTTATCACTGCGCCAATTTTTAAAAAAAAAAATTTTATACTGTACTTTTTTTACGTTTGGTTACTTAAGTTTAACACAAAATGAAATTCGCAGAAAATATGCTTAGCGTGTGCTTATTTTCGAGCAAAGCAAATATTTTGTTAAACAAAATATTGCGTCACGTTTTTTTGAGAGCACGTTAAGTCAAATAACCATTTTCATATTATTATAATTATTATCCTTGTTTTTGAACGCGGTACACGCGACTTTAAGTCCAGTAGCGGATAAACATGAATAAAAAACTATGGCACGTATTATTTAAGTTTATCTATTAGTTTATGGCTTAACATTTTTTTTTCTGCTTTAGGGAATTAAGTATTAAGATACTATGTTATTCATTTTATTTAATTATATATTATTTGTATATCAATTTTTATATTTTTTTCAGCCATTCTCTGCTGAATGTCTTTATTTTTCATTGAGCACCAACCATCCTGTCCTAGGCTGCCCGCTGCTTCTAATGCACATGAGGTGAAAAACATAGAGAGTGATCACCGTTTTCTCCACTTTTTACTTATTTAAATATGTTACATACTAGTATTCTCGTATTAGATAATTTGAAATTTATTAGTGACAATTGAGACCGTCGTGGCGCAGTGGGAGAAGGCATTCGGAGAAATAATTATATTTCTTTCTTCATTCTTATAGATTAAACGCGGCATTAAATTTGCATTTCCGCCCAAACTTTGAAATACCAACATGGAATATGTCCAAATAAGGCGGAAGTTGAAAAAGTGTCCAGACACTTGATTACCCCTACCTACCCTACTATAAGGCAAACAGCTTAAATCTACTTATTTAAAAAAAGTATAAAAATCTGCTAAAAATATCACCTACATTTATAAAAAATCCCATACATAGATTAAAAGATGTATCAGGCATACGGCTCAATCAGTTGGCTAAATTACAAAGTAACGTTTAATGAACGCGTATATTGTAATTACGACGCCGTGTCCCACAACCGGTTGTTGAGCTATTGGAACATGGTGTTGGAATGCTAAAGCTTCGCTATGATAGTTTGTAGTTAATCTTATTTTTTTTCTTTTTGAAGTGTATGGGTGTCATAACAATGTGAATTAAGCGGAAGTCGAACCTGCGCCTCTTGGATATCGTTTAAGCGCTTTGATCTTTCAGCCATACGTTCTTAAAGCTAAAGCTACATCAATTTTTTTTTTAGATTTACATAATATTCTCTACAGGTTAAAGAGAGAAATCTTTCTTTATGTTAACTTAAACTTGAACCTACACTTTCAGTGTAAAATCTTCTTTTGTAAAAAAGCGAAGCCAATTTCTATAAAATTTTCCGTCTGTGAAAGTAACTAGTAGTTTTACCATTGAGTGGGTATTGCCAGTCACACTGTTACACTGCTTCACAAAGTTTACAAAAAAACATATTTCACTGTATTAAAATAGTAACGGTATCCTATCAATTAGGCTATATCTTCAAAATAATATATTGACTAAATTTTTTAATAAAGTTTACAAAACATATAAAAATGAGAATCGAATCCGCGACTCTTGGAATCCGATACTCCGATAACAAAGACTCTTGGACTGAGTAGCATGGGATCATTAGTATGAATATATAGATACTATGAAGTTAAAAACCATATATACATATATATATTTTTGAAATCTATTTATCGCTTATATTATATAGTTTACTGTACAACAGCATCTTCTATACATTAGATATGGGCGTAAGAGTTTTTAAAGATTGCAAAGTAGAAAATAATAATCGCAGGCGTTTAACAACGTATATTTAGATGCAATTGAAACATTATTTATGAACTATATGTGATGATCTAGTTCACACTGCTGGATATAGCCGGCGGCATTTTAATATCGTGTTTTTTTTAACATAAGAATAGATAAATTAATAGCTTAAAAACGCTTTTTTTAACAAATCCCAATTAATAAGGCGAATGTAATGAGCACAGCCTCGATATGTTTACTATATAATATATATAATAGTCGCTTCCGATTCCATCACCAGACCCCGCTCTATGGCACCATAATGTTGTATTTAAGTGTCATTTAATTTTCATGTAATTGCTAAGTTTCATGGTGATACAACTATTAATAGTGCGTGAAATTAAAATTCTTAGATTTTATAATGTAGTCAGACATAGCTTCAAAAATAAAATGTATTTTAATTTTTTTTATGAGATAAGTAAAACACATAGCGGTAGATCTTCCCTTTCCTCACTTTTGACCACTTAGAGCAGTTGTGTGATATGGATATGCAATTTTTCTTTAATGTTTTCTTATGAAGTTATCATGTAAAGTTTATTTTTATTTATTTTGTAATTGAACCAGAAAAATATTACACTCATGCTGGAATAAAAGATATTTTTTTTTCTGAGAATAAATTCTAGAGTTCATAATAATTATTAAATTAATGTCTTTTCTGTCATTATTTTAATTATACGTATTGTAATTATTGTGCTCTTGGAAAAAATGCTCTTAATATGTACGACGTAAACAAGTCATAAAAATTCCATAAAACCATGTAGACTATTTTTTTAATTTCCCACAAGTAGCAGGGTAGTCAGATAGACACACACTGCCCAATTTTCAAGATATTGCGTGTTGAGTAGCGGGTCTCAACGCCTCGCGTCAATCTTACCACAAAGAAATAAAATACCACACCAAATCCATATCACAGAACATTTGAAAATAATAATCTTCCTACAAATCATAATATTTTTTCATAAAAATGTCATGTTATCGCGTAATTCAACGCTGATCTTTCTTTAAATAAATAAAATAAAAATAAATGTCACTGTAAATCAAACCTACGACTATCGACACCACGATGCTCTTATACTTAACATTATCATATTAAATCACTAAAATCGAGTAATAATTAATTTCTGCCATAGTATGTATGAGGGCTTAGAACGCAAACATATGAACAACAAACCTATACAAATAGGATGACCTCACGCACACTGCCATACTAACACCTGCTACATCCACTCGTGCCGACTGTCATTTAAAAAGGTGTGGCCATAGAAAGAAATTTATTGTATTTTTTAAAGGTTTTTTTATTAAATATTTTCATGTGGTTATGATAATTAAACTGGCTTGATTTCGTTAATAACTAGTTTTTCTGCTATTATTAATAGTTATGTTTAATTTTTTGTTTTTGTGTATTTATGTGTCGCATTTTATAAATAATGAGAGATTATAGGGCGAACAACAAAACAATTGCTTTAGTTTAGATTTAGAAGTATACAGGATAAACTTTATAGCGTAAAAATCCCTTTAGCCCTGGTAATAAGATGAAGCACGGTGTTGTATTCCTCGATTCAACGTGTAATGTTTCGATAATTATGGGTGCGTGGGGGATGAGACAGGGAGTGCTCTTAACAATAGGTTCCCTTTGTATCCCATCTACAGTAGGATACAGCATGAAGTTAAGAAAAAACACCTACACCAATAATTTAAGCTTAAGCATCTTATTTACTTGGCTGCGTACGAAATATAATATTACGCTATAGTTATAATAATTTATGATCGAATGTCTGATTTTAGCTTAGGAATAGTTAAAATAAATATTATTATAATAACATGTATATTAAATAATAAAATTAATAACATATTTTTGATTTTGTATAATATAACCCTAAAAGCATTTTCATTACTTTATATGAGTAATAACAGCATAATTATTTTGAAAAATCTTTTTAGTATGAGAATAATTGTAGTTTTGTTTTCAAGAACGAAAGTATCTTAATGGAAACTTAATGGAATTGTCTTAAAATCAAGTTCCCAGGTTCTCTCTGCCTAATCTGCTACATATAGATATATCTATAAAATATAAACCTAAAAAAAAAGTAGGGAATAAATATAATAAATATTAATATTTAATTAATTTCACATACATATATCATTTGTATATAATTTCGAACTTAAGATTCACTTACTTTATTAATGCTCTATTGGTCAATAAGCATACACTCAAATTATATACAACCTAAAACTTACTCTATTTCAACGCACTTAAGATCAAAATAACAATTTTTTCAATACTTTCATACACGCCCGTGTAAAATCACTGTGAATGGTCAACGGATATTTGCTGATAGGATTTTAAACTTTAAAGATAAAAATTTAAAGTTCAATTTTCAATCTACCAGGAAGTAGGATTGGATAAAGCACAGGTTGCAGGGTCGTGGGAAGTCGAGACGGTTTACTATTTTCTGTTATTAGACTGTATTTTTTTTATTCTTTTTGTTCAACAAGTGTTAGTCGGTTATTGGGTATGACATAACGTTCTAACATATTTGTTATTTGCTAACCGACTTTAAATAAAGGTTATGTTATATAAAAAAATAATTGGATGTGTAGATATAATATGTTTGAGTGAACAAATTTTGTGGAGTGTAGATTTGTATAGGTGATTATTATTCCTGCAATTTTAATTAATATTATGTAAATAAAATCTTAATGTTAATAATAAAAAAAAATCGGAATAACTATTGCGGATTTCTATCCCTCTCATATTGGGGTGTATTATCGCTATTTTTAGCTTCACACTGTATACACGTAAATAATATATCGTATTTATACGATGTATTATTTTATAAATAAAAATTTAAAGCTATCAAAAAAATACACCGCCCTGGTGTGCAAATAGAAAGCGGAGCTAAGTTCCGCCATTCATCACGTAAATGGAATGGGAAATAGAGAAGGAAATAGGACTATATTGGCATTAGATTCTGCCTACTTGTAGTTGTTGATAATAAAAATGCTATGCAAGCAACAAGGAAAAAAGAAAAAAAATATATAATTTTGTCTACTTTTCCACACTACAAAACAGCTTAGTCGTGGATATAGAATAACGATGAGAAAGTATAAAATTCTCCTTTAAAAAAATATAGTAAAAAAAAATCTATCGATCATCTAATAATATCGATATATTATAGTATACTATAGTATAAATTATGCAATTAGTACTGACTCGTTAATGATAAGTTTTATGTTCATATGATGATCGGATGGTTAGGTGCGCGTGCGCATTGTTTATAAACGGGAATGTATTCACGTGACGGTGAAAGTAATAAATATTTCTATTAATAAGTTTAAGGTTAAAGATTACACACATGGTGTGGATTTATGGATGGTTGTGAGTTCAATTTCTACTCATGGTAAAAAGAAAAGGAGCGGTGTATAGTTTCGTCACCTAACACACAATATGTTGAAAATTGAGCAAAAAGTAAAAGAACGGAGTGTGCTAACACTAGACGCCTTATACCTACTGTACTATCTGCGGGAGCGCGATAGCGTAAGGCAAAAAAAAAATTCTGAATGTCTCATACAATTTAAACTATCGAAAGAAACAATATATTAAATTGCCATCGAACAACGTGAACGCGATAAAACCGTTTGATCGACCGCCGCCTTTTACTTTACAACAAAATAAAAATTTAATTATTAATTTTTCTTTCATTAACATGCTAATAGAGGCTCTTCAATATCTATCTATCTGCGTATAATAGCGAAATTTAGTTTGGAGCTAATAAATTTTGATTAAGTCATTAAAAAATAATACCCATATTTATATTTTGGATTATCTCGAGATATTTTCAATGGGATTAATACGAGTTTAGTAGATTAATTATTATTATATCGATTTTATTTCTATCGATTTTATTATATAGGGATGTGAACCTGTTTCGTGGGAGTTTTTGTTTTCTATATTATATGTAGCTTGATATTAATTGCCTTTTATTAATTTCTATAATACCGTTTCATATGGGAACTGATTAGTTTTAATGTGATATATGGTATAATTGAAAATAATCATTAATATTTTGATGTTTAGAACAGGTCGTTGAACGGTACGATTGTTGTGGGTTCGAAATACATTTATTATATTTCTGAAAATATAAAAAAAATACTATATTTTGAAACTCTATCATGAAAATACCCGAGGTATTGCAGGATAGACAGAGATTTATATCGTGAAAATACTTCGTCCCTACTTTTCGTCCAATGTTCGAGACATTGCATATTAAGTAGTGGAACTCAATGCCGCGTCAAATCAAACTCACAATCTACGCGTTTACCGTGCCGCTGCGCCTCGACGGCCTTCGATAATATACAAAAATATTTTCGTATGGTTCATACAAAGGAAAATATTTATTTTATAATATGTATGTGCCGTTTTGATAGATGACTTGTTGCCATCTTATGGGTATTGCCATGATCCCATTCCTGTAGAAATTTTGACACTTTTGAATAAAAACATGCTTCGTAAAAAGTTCTGCAATTACCGAAACCGAAAAAGCTTATAGTGGACGATCTCGTTCCAATTCCACTGTACACATAGTATCACTTTGTTCCGAGGCAGGCCTGTCTGTGAGGCTTGTCCATGCTTCAACCATGATCTTTTTCACACATTTTCATCGTAAGTCAGTTAAGAAATTGTTCGGAATTGTTACGTTTCAACAAAGAATCGCAAATGGAAACACGTTGCATTAGGGTTCTCTCAATGAGATCATGTGGTACCCAAATGTCAACTTTTTTCTTGTACCTACAATATGTCGATCTTGCTCCACTTTCTCAAAGATGGCACTGATTTTATCTGTAACATAGTATATATCTGGGCGTCTAGAGCGATCCTCTTGTTTCACACAAAAAATTCCAGACTTGAAACGCTTGAACCACATTTGTGCTACTGTAGGTCCGTAAACCCCACAAATTTTATTCGCGGCGTTCGTCGCATTTTTTCCTTTTTTGAAATAAAACTTTAAAATATATCGAATTTATTTCGAATTTATTAACACAAGGTTCTGTCTACCTACCCTGCTGTATGCGGGATACAGTGTGAAAGTGAGTTTTATTGTTTTCTTATAATATTCACTTAATTACAATATTAAAATCTTTGAAAGTAGGTAACGAGTTTTGATAATTAGACCAAATTTCATTAATCACTAAAAAAAATCACGTGTAATTAATCGATTTTATTTCACGCCAATTATAATAGCTGATTGATTCTATATATTTAATATTAGATGTGCCATTATTTTTTGCATTCACCGGTTTTTGTTGTAGATATCGACGTGCTAGTAAATCATCGAGAGGGCATTTGAGCCGGATCGCATTATATAAGTGTAAAAAGGTCGCAGATTCATATCCTGTTCGCCTTGATTTAATTAGTGTTTCATATTTTTTTTTATTGATTCTTGTAAAGTATTATGTGGTTCTATGTTGTACTTGTTGTTCATAAATTATATCCAAGTCGTTTGAACTATTTTTTACAGTACTTAAGACATACAATTACTTATTTAGTAATATATAATTTTTTTCACATAGTAGGATTTGAACCACGGCATATTAAAAACCAATTAATCCTTCTTCCCTTGGATCAATGGAGAGAAATGAGAGGAAAGAGGTCCCCCTCTTTCTAGTATAGTTTTTTTTTGTGTTTTCATATCAAATGTGACCATAAATAAATCGATACTAATAAATTTAAAAACGTATGTTACTTTTATACGTACTCGTATATTCCGTTTGAAAAGCAAGAAGAAAAAATGGGAACACGTTTCTAGCACGTCCACAGTAAACATTATCTCTCTGGGGCAGTCGCTGGCGGTTTCTTTAAAACATTTTGTTTTGTTAGACATTTCCTCATGTCTATTCAGGCTGGCACCTCCCGCATCGGCGCAAGAAAATCTCAAAACAACATAACGGGTCGCTAAGTGGCCAAAGGCGCAAACAGTATAGTACGGTTTGCATAACCTGTACGTTAACTAGAGTTTAACCTACAGTTAACTGTATTTTTATGTGCTAAGGTTCAAATTTGATTGTTAGTTGGTCAGATTGTTTACTTAACTAATGAACATCTAACTGAGTGGTCGTAATCTGTGGTCACTTGTCATTAAACATTGTATCTAGTTGAGGGGTCACCAAACTTATTTTAGATGTAGCAGTGTTAATTAATTTTGAATGTAAGGTATTTTACCCTAAAGAGGATGCTATTTCTAAATTATCGATTTAATATTTGACAAAGACGTCACGGTAGTCACAACGTGACAGTTATGGATTCGATTCCCAATCGGGGAATTGATAATTTTCATTTACTGGCTCTCATTCTCAATAAAATTATTTTTAATGTTTTTATTATTATTTTATTATATCATGAGTTCATGAATGTTCAAGGTTGTAAAACTTCTATCAACTGCCATTTTCGAGGCATTACATGTTGAGACGCGGCTCTTAACACCGAGCATTGTCTTGTGACGGAAGCAAGGCATAAAAATATTAAACAATGCTTTCCTCCGATGTCTGTCACTTTTACAGTCACACGATATGACACTGCGACACTACAGGCTCACTTTAGTATGTATTTTTTTATCTTTACTTACAAACGCGGTATGAAGAAGGTATGAATTGGTTTAGTTTGGTTTGGTTCTTTGATTATGGCGTTTCGAGCGTGCCAGTAGAGCACATATCACTTCGCCAATGTCAGGTTGTGTGGACAAAACACGATGGAGGTTTGTACGGTAAAAGTATGAATTGATGAGAATTATAAAAACAATGCAAGTCAAGTACAAGTCAGGCTCACCACCGAGGCTTCCGTACCATTACAAAATAATAATTCGACGTGAATAACCACTTATAAAAATTGACAATCTAAAGATCATCATCAGGCGTATGATTTCATTTTATTTGAAATGTACTAGAATTATAAGCTCGTGATAATTTTTATCAAAGAAAAAAACATCCCTTAAGAAAGAGAGATACTTAAAAAGTGGCTCTATAAGGAACCTATGGAGGCAAGGAACCCTAAAACGTTAAAAGATTAACTACAGCTACAGTCTAAATCATCATTAACAAAATTTTTTTGCAAAACAAATTAACACCCGCCGTTACATCAATCACGGACATTCCAAATAGGTCAATCAAAATTAAAACAAAATGAACTTTTATAATATATTTATTATAGGTAATAATAAAGTCTACAGACCAGTTTCATATAATGAAACCAATCAAAATTCAATTTGCCTTCTAAAAGATCCTGGTAATGAAAATCAGTATAAATCACGAGGGCTCATCTAGTGAATGGCGCGTGAGTGTCGTAGGTTGTCTTTGTGATAGGTAATGTAATTTCTATTACTGAGGGAAATGCTTGCTTCACTTTTGTGCGTAAGATTAATTATTTCTGACATAAAATATATGCAATCTATTCTCGCTAAAATATTTCAAGTTTTTTTCTATTTTCTAGGCATTACTAGGATTTTAGATAGCTTTGAGCTTGTCCCCATAATAAGTGGAAATGTAGTGTTTATGTATCACTAGGCTGATAAGAGAAACGGACAAAAAATAATATTTTATTTCGTACTTTTCAATTATTTCATCGATAAATATTATTTTAAATTTCTTAAAAATATTAGTTATCTCAAGATATTTATTAAGAATTTGTGACGTATCTCTCCACTCACCTTTACTCTTTTAACACTAAGCTCCTTCTACTTACCCTACTGGATGCGGGATAAAACGTGAAACCAAAAAATAATAATTTCAATATCACGTGAACACTTCTTATCTTTAGCATTCAACACATTACGTATTTGACCGCGAGTTTTTGCACAACTGACCAAACGAATCGATTTCTATGTAGATCACATAATCTATTGTTTTGCAGCGCCATCTCTTATATATTGATGTGAGTGGCTTATTAGGGAGTCTACACTGATTCGACAATTTACAGACATTTATTTTTTCTATGTTTGTACATATAAATATTTTGTAGGTGCCAACGTAGAAAGTAGTGAATCTAGATATCGATTCATAAAATATAATTTTCTATTTTCAATATTTAGGTTATATCTCTACATTTTCACAGTCAAAAATACTTACAGATGTATTAAGAAATATAAAAAATTTAATATT
Source organism: Heliconius charithonia (assembly GCA_030704555.1). Classification (NCBI taxonomy): domain Eukaryota; kingdom Metazoa; phylum Arthropoda; class Insecta; order Lepidoptera; family Nymphalidae; genus Heliconius; species Heliconius charithonia. The sequence goes on from CM060815.1 coordinate 15,969,188, forward strand.
TGTTATAATAAAGATCAAACCACACCTAAAGAACATGCATATGCATTTTTGTCTTAAGTTTGTAGTAAGCCTAAAGATATCAAACCAATGCCAAATATATGCTAAACTCTACGTAAAACGACTGCTAAGTACAAATGTGATCTGTACATTGATTCCTTTTGTGACATCATATTATAATGCCAAAGATACCGCACCTACTATTTGAATTGTATAACAATTTATATTTATAAAGCTTTCGTGACTGTTATATAAAATATAAATCTTCCCAAATTACCTATTTAATAGACAGACGGGTAGAACTATTTGAAATATTAGCTTATTTTACTTTTAAAGAGGTCTATTGTAAAACTGAATAGCGTTTTGCTACATCTCTGAAAAAAAATAATACTTAAATGATAGTAAATAGACAAACAAAGATAATGAAAATCTATACTTTTTAAGCTTGACATACCGCTATATATATTTTGTTTCTTTTTAGCTTCACGTTGTATGCCAAACATGGCAGGTTAATCAAAAGGAACTTGGGACTTAGTGTTAAGACACTCCATCCCCACTTCCGTTCATCACTTTCCACATAATTCTGGACACATTTCTTGTTGAATGGCGGAACGTCGCCCTTTGTCTCATTACCAGAGCTAAGAAATAAAAATATTAAATATTTCATTTCATCGAGTGGGAATCGAACCCACAGCCTGACGCGCTTGCTTCCCTGCACCACAACTGACCTCTTTTATTTGTATCTTAAGTTTTCATGTTATTAAATTATCTTTAAAAAAAACCACTCAACATTAATGCTGTACAACAAAAAAATTAACATTTTTAAAACAGGTTTAGTTAAATTTACAAGATTATTGTTTGTATTTTCCCCAATCACGTGACTTAGGTGCTCAATACATGTACGTTTCAACACCTACCTTTATTAATAGTCTACTCGCGTCCGATACACATTGATAATTCACACGGCAAATCCTTAGCGCGTTTTAACTGGGCTTTTATAACAAAAGGTTGTACCTCGCCTCCAGTTAAATTAAACCATCCAGTTAAATTATAAGGTTTAAATTTAACTGTGCTTTTTAACTGGATAATTAAGTGATGACGGCAAAGCACGCGAGAAAAATTAATAAATGTTGTTTTATATTCTTTATGCGACACCTTATGTAAGACTAAGTAGTTCATTAGGTCAATGTACTTACTATTCGGTTTAATAGATCGATTGTAATATACTTTTGCATTTTGATCACGTTTTTAATGCACCTCAGCGTACAACATTGTTTGTATGCATTTCCATAGGAATTGTTGTTTCTAAGGCTGTTTTATTTCACAATAGTTTCCAAAATAAATCAATTCGAAGCTTATGCATTGAATAGCTTATTTTTGAGGCTAGTCATGGGTCACAAGACAAGTGCAACTGTAAAAGTGACAGATTGTGGGGTCGATTACCACTCGAGGAAATGAAATTATTATTTTCAGCTTCACTATGTATCCCACATACAGCAGGGTAGGTAGAGGGAACCTAGTGATGAGACACTCCGTTTCCCACTTAGATTCCTTCTGCTTAAATTGTTGAGTGCAGAATAAGGCAAGAAGCTAAAAAAGCTTATTTTTAAGCTTAAATTTTGCTAAAGTATTAAAAAAAATGCATTTTACATCAGTTCTTAATTTTTTTAAATGAAAATTGTATGTCTTTTATTACATAGACATACATACGTTACAATAACACCTTAAGCATATTTAAAAAACCCAAGAATTTTTAAATAATTACGAAACAACTAATTAAAAATCAACGGACTTTCTCCAAACTAAACTTAAGCAAGTAAATCGATATCGCTAACAAATGGTTAGGGCACACCATAAGTTACGAAATGGCAGCTTGAATGAAAAGGCGTTATGGTTATGAATAAAATTATATTAAATATAAAAAAAATAGTCGGTTACAGGTTCGATGTCCACTTAAGGATGCTTATTCACACTGTGTTCACATTTAACAAGGTAGGCAGAGGGAATGTAGTATTAAGACGGAATGTCTTCTACATATTTCGAGATGTTACGTGTTGAGTGGCGGAACTCAACGCCGCACATTGTCATATTAATAGAACAAGACAATTAAAATAAATATTTTCCCCAATTAGATATCGAAAACAATAGTCACACTTACAGTCAAACTATGTGACTGTGTTACGACAGCCTCAGGATTCAATTTAAATTATAAAAAAAATATATTAGTTCGGTAAGATGAAATCTCTAATAATATAAGAGATGGAAAAATGTAGAACGAAGTTTCTTGGCACTATTATTTGACTGTTTATCCTGCTAAATGATAATAGTTATTAAAAGCATCAAGACATGGTGGTCAACTGAATAAATAACCTATCAATAAATCCAATAAAAAGGTATAGTCAAGTCCATTGGAAAGTACCGATCGGATAAAAAACATTTTGAGACATTATTTATTCGACGTAATAAACAGATAATGCTCAATAAAATTGCGTATAAAATATGTTAAAGGTAACACTTTGGATAAAAAAAATCAAGTATGAGTAAATAGATTGAAATCCATTAGGCTTATAATAGACTTGCGACTGTGTTTTATTAAATATTTATTTTAAAAAGTTTTTGTTATATTGTGGCGCAGGAACACAAGTATGCGACTGTTAACGCAATAGTTGTGGGTTCCATCCCAATCGGGGGAATCATTCCCTCGATTGGGAACAGAACCTAATATATATAATAGTTTTTTTTCTGTCTGCTAACGAGCTAAAGCGCGGCATTACATATCCGCCACGCAACACTGTCATACTAATATATAGTTATACATACTAATATACATATACATATAATTTTCTGGAAAGGGAAGGGAAGAGAATTGTCGTAACCGAGAAGGGAGTGTCTTAACACTAATCTGGAAATTTAAGTCTTATTTCATTAAAATCGATAGTGTACACTACACTTTAGTTCAAGAAATCCAGCGGTGAATCCATATCAAAGCTATACAACCTATCAGTGTAGACGTACGGAGTGATTGTTGTAATGACAATTTATGTAATATATGTAAACGAGTACGATAAGTGGTCACTGTCTAATAGGACCACCCGTAAGAGGTAACCGATTTTTGTGTTAATGTTTGGATTTTATTAGAATTATAGTTTTTTTTAATATATATTTGTTACGGCCGTCATGGCATAGTGGTCGGTACGTGACGGTTGTGAATTCGATTTCTACTCGGTAGAACGAATTGTTTTTTTTACTAGATATGGTAACAAAACAAAGCGCGGTGTTGAGTTCAGCCAATCAACACACGTAATGTATAGAGATACTCGCTCTATCTATCGCTCAGAGGAGCGGTGTATGGGAAACTAGACTTAGAACTAGATCTAATTATATCTTAGCATGAAGATCTATTATAATATAATAAAAATGTTAATATGAATCCAAAAATAAAAATGAACACATCAGTCAAATAAGAGGCTTATTTGACTGAGCTGATAGAAAACGAAAGTTAATATGTAATAATGATTTAAAGAGAGAAGAACGCAGATTTATTCATAGACTGTATTAGTCACAATCGAGTGGTTATTTTTTATTATATAACAACATATTTGTTACTTCGAAACGTTAATTGCCCAAGAAATATGGTTAAGTACTTATAGTCAGTTAAAAAGTTTCTTAAAGTTGTAAATATTTTAAATTCTTAAAGTACAACGCAAGTTTAGCTGAAAGCCAACATAGTGCCAAGACTCTGTTTACTTATAATTTTGATGGTTGCCAACGGCACTGCCGGCAACCAAGGTGGGATTTTATGGAAAAAAAATATATATATTTTATGGAAAAAATAAATGGGGATATTCATAATGTCATAAAGGTAGACCCCACTTGCAATGGGAGGATAATATCAGTAAAATGGCTGGTCCTCGGAATTCATATGAATAGCCCAATTTTTTTTTTTATCGATTCCCAAACCTAAATGGAAACCACAACTATCAAGATCATAATCAAATTATCGTCATCCATATTTTTAAGTTGTATAAAACATAATTATTTAACTTATATATTTCAAAGTGAACCTTCATATATAAGTAATGTTTATTTAAACTGACTCTAATACACTCATACGCGCGTACGTTTCATGCTCCGTCGCATTACGGTACTTATGGTGTTCGTACAACATGACTTCAACAAGTATTTATGTCTCTTATCATTAATATGAATTATCATTTTACAATTTTTTGTCTTAGCTGTTTGTTTGAAAATAACCTAAATTCGATTTCTGCCGTTTCTTTATTGATAAATTTTGTGGTTGACTATAACCGCGATGGTTGTGGATTCGATTCCCACTGGAGGTAATTATTATGGAGTCTCGATAGCTGGGGAGCATAATGCTATAATATTTTTGTTATAATACTTATCGTGCTATATGAGAGTAAAATAAAAAAAAATGCAAAGTTTCTGTATATTCCACTCCACTTGGTAGAATGTTATATAAACAGCTTTGTTTGATGGGACTGTCGTGGTGCAGCTGTTTCCAAGTGCGACGGTTGTAGGTTTGATTCCTACTCGAGGAACGAAATATTTAATATTTTTATTTTCGGGCTCTGATAACTCAGTTCTCTACACAATATACAGTGCCTGGACAATTCGATGGAAAGTGAGGAACAGAAGTGTCTTAATGGAAATGGAGTGCTAAGGCACTCCATTCACATTAGGTTCGTAAGTGTCCCCTGCCTGCACTGTTATGTGGAGAATACAGTGTAAAACTAAAAATAGGTTTAAATAGATTTTTTTTACTTACGATTAGTACGTTATTACTGGATTGCATTATTGTCTAAATACTCTCTTTCCTCTGACCTTGTTATACAGAAAAAGCGTAAAGCTCATTACAGCTTGCAACAGGTAGATTTTTGTATCTTTTTTCTAAAAGATCTACCTTTAACTAATACACCATTATCTTTCTAACATTATATCACTCTTAAGAAGTAAGTACACTGCATTAATAAATACAATATTCATAGTATAAATAAGCTAAGTTACAGGCTTTTGACATCGCTATATGTGAATAAAGTAAAGAACACGGTATATTTGTCAACGCACTGTGGACTGTGCATCTAGTACACTTGAATGGCGTTGTTTGTAATGTACTTTCAAATTTAGTACCGTCTAGGAGCGGTGAGAGTTGAACATTTATTATTTTTATATTTTTAGCTTCACGCTGTATCCAGCTCATAGCAGGGTAGGTAGAGAGAATCTGGGCACGTAGTGTTAAGACACCGTTCCCTTTAAGACACTTTCGTTCCCCATTTTCAATCGAATTCTCGAGGCATTGGTTGTTGAGTGGCTCAACTCCGAAAATCAAAGCCGCCATTTGCCTTCTTACCAGAGCAAGGAAATGAAAATATTAAATATTTTTTTCCGAGTGGGAATCGAACCCACAACGTCGTGTTTTGCACCACTGACACAACGGTTTCTACAAATAATCATAAATAAGAAAAGTATTATTTAAATTATTCACGAGCAACCTGCTCTAACCAGATAGTTTGACCTAATATATTTTTTTAATAATTTTATTTCATTTACAACTATGTACCTAAAAATATTTCATGAATATCTATGTAAATAGAAATAATTCTTATACTAGTAACTGTAAGTGGAACGATGGATGCGCACGCGCAGCCACCCGCTGCGCAACTATCGGTGTCTCTGATTTGTGGACTAACGCATTTTGAATTACAATTTCGTACTATTTATGATGAGCTTCAGAATTTACATATTACATATATGCTATAATGGCATCTTCAATTTTTTTTAATGTAGGTGAATATTTGTTTTTTGTATTGATTTTGATCACATATGTCTTACCTTCACATCTATAATAATATTATAAAGCGATTTTACTTGGCTAGTGATAGGGAAGTCAAAAGGATAAAAAAGGAAGAAATCAGGAAGTACTTCCTGAGACCAATTGGAATAGACTTTTTTTTTTAATTTCAATGCTTTTCTATGGACTATGGGCTATTAAATTGTGATAAATACGTCTCATAACTTTATATAAAATAATGTGTTTATATTTGTGACTTTATATAATTCGTGTCATGTACTCGATTATAGTTCTTAGTTATTTCTGTTTGACGACGCGGTGGAAGTCGCAGATAAAACCCTGTGTAAGTATTAAATACGTGTATGTGTTCATATCTATGTTTAATTATAGCACCACTACATTGGGAACTGAGGGAACCTGGAAAGCTATTGTTAAGGCCCCTTACCCTATTGAGACACTCCGTTCCCCACTTTTCATCGATTTTTTAAAGCATTGTATGTTGAGTGGCGTAACTTAAGGTTCCGAGTTAGCAGAGCATGAACAAAAAATCTATCTAGAATGTAAATACAAGGTGAATACTTTTAAGAAAGTCCTAAGAAGTAACCATGGGAAAAAGTATGGATTGCGAACTTTTCTGAAGAAATAGCATCCAAAACTGGTTAGCACACATATAATTAGGCGAAACGAATTATGATACAGCTTTTAATAATTATAATAATCCTTCTTCGTATTAATTAGAATTTTAGTCGAGACCAATTTGAAAGTGAATTGATTTTATTATATATGAACTTAATGACTATATTAATAGATACTGAAATATATATTAATTTAAAAGGTTTTATGATGAATCATAGTACAAAAATAACATAAAATAAAATAATTAAGGCAGCTAGAGGCAGATAAGACTATTTTTTGAATGCAAATGCACAGTACCTGAGATAGGCGCATTCAATTAAACATAATTTTTAGACACTTCCGTTTTACCACCTTAATTCTAGAGATAAAGAGTGAGCGATGGTGAGAACATAACGCCGTTTCTTCCTTGCGTTTCAACATTGTAATATGTACCGGTATAAATTATACAACCATAATAGAACAGTCAAAAACGATTTAAACCACGATTCGTACACAAGACCCCATACCTAACCCAAATTTTAGCCACTCTACACAATCTCGTTAAATCCACACAGCCTTATAAGGTAACTTAATTACACCTACATAAAAATTTTCCATACATAACGAGAAACGCTACTGATTAAGAAACTGAATTCCTACGCCTATTCCGATTAGAGACGGCTCTGAATTTTATATAACGATTCATATTTTTTAAAAAGCAAATTTTTATTTGACGACTATAAAATGGTGATTGCGTTAACTATTGGCAAGAAGAATTGGTTTTGACAAAGTAATAACTAAGTAATCAGTTGTGTTATAGTGGTTTAATTGACTACTGGTCGATTTGATTTTAGCCTGAGGTGTATTTTTTTAAATTATTTTATAGCGAATCTTAACAAGCTGTTATAGGATTTTGTGTTATATCCCACTAGTGACACGAATGCGGCTTCATCTGCTTCATCTTATATTATAGCCAAATTATATATATATTTTTAATATTAATTGAAGGCTATTGAAAGGTCTTACTGTAAAGTTTCATCTAAATCCGTTCAGTAGTTTTTGTGTGAGAGCAAAACAAGTATCATTTTCAGGCTTATAATATTCGAGATATATAAATATTATTTAGGCTATATTATAAGAGAATTAATCGAACCCCGAAACTTCGTCTCCCTTGATTATAACACGTAAAATCCTGTTTATTCCTTTCGCCAAGGAGGGCGTCGAGTGGCGGAACACAACGCTGTGCTTTACTCGTTGTCAGAGCGAGGAAATTAAAATATATAATTATTTTCAATAACGATCTTAACATTATGTAAAAGTAATTTACTAAGAGTACTAAGTAAATTTCTTTGTACATTTTTATCTCTTTAAAATAAATTTCTAATAAAAATGCAACTTCTCTTTATAGAAGGCAGGGTTAACATGCGACCGATGTTAGAGAAAATTTAATTTTCTAATGCAAGATTAAAAAAGCGCATATGAATCGTCTCATCCATTCTTATTAGATAATTAACTTGTAAAAACACTTTAACATGTTGTTTTTAGTTTATAAATTGCAGTAATTTATTAAGAATTCTTGATTGTATTACAAAATAGAGGCTTAATTGAGTGTCGGCTACAAATATATGTATGTACAAATGAATTGCTATTTTTTTTTATTTTTGAAGTGATATTTCACACTTGAGAACCGGGACGAAGGGATTTCAAACCTTGTTTGTTGTTGTGGTTTTAATTTTATAAGAAAAGTATATTTTTCTTAAGCTTTGTCGCTTTTATTTTGATTTTATGGTTTTATTTTGGCAGATTTCATCGTGAGGCGCGGAAGAGTCCAAATAGGGAACGAAGTATCTTAACACTAAGCCCAGGTTCCCTCTACTATAAAAAATACTTCAACGTAGCGTTTTCTCTTATCACAGTGGAGAAGTAAAAATAATTTAATTGGCCCGCGCTGGTTAAACTTAACTTGACAGTTATTGTTATGGGAGCCGAAGAAAATGAAGTGTTTTTAATTTTTTTTCCCAGGTTCCTTCTGCCTCCACGGCTGATGCGGAATACTGCGTGAAGATAAAAAAAAACTATACACATTTAAGGTTAATTTCAGAAAATTGAGTGCCAAGTCCCGATCAAGACACAGCGGTAGGTCGTTATGATTATATACAATTTGATACAATTACCGCTACCGCATATATCATTATTGTTTTCTGAGAAGTTCTTTATAAGATAACTTGGACATTGAATTTTTGATCCAATCTTATAATCAAGAATTTTGTTATAAAGAAATGTTTATTGAGTAAGTCGTCCTAATCTGATAATCCTGTGTTTTTTTTTCAGTTTGTGTTAAAATTTAGATAAGTATGTTCCGTTCTGTGTTGTTCTGTTCTGTTCTGTTCTGTTTTGTTATTTTATGGCTTTAAGGCGTGTCAGTTGAGCAAAGATTATTTTGCCAATATCACGAAGAATGGAGACGGCACAATTAATATATTTTGATAAATCTCCTCTTAGTAGACCCTGATCTAAATACTAGCTAAATTTTAACTGTCAAAATCCGAAAGTTTCTATACGTTGTCTGTCCATCACTCAACAACAAAATAATTTTACATTTATAAATAGATATAGATATTTCACAGTATGCTTAAAAAATAAATAGTGAAAAAATACATATTATATAGTAAAAGAAAAAGGAGCTCATTCTTTTTTAAGTAAGTCAAAAAGACTTTTTTTTCGATGCAAAAAAATAATAATAAGAAAAAACCTAATTTCTTTAAGCTCCATAAAAGTTAACCTAAATAGTAATAATTTCTAAGAAAACATTTATTTCTAGCATGTATATTATGAATCATATTTTTTATTACTATGATTTCATTTCCAACATCCTTTACATATTATATTCGTGATCTACTTTAGTTTCGTTGAAACGATTCTACTACTATTTCCTTGTAGATCTTTTACTTGAAACGATGAGTAATAATGCCTAATAAGATTTTTTTTTTATCATACGGTAGAAGATATTTTTAATCTACAAAAATTTTGTAGGTAATATATATTTTGTGTTAAACTTAAAATAACCTGAATTAATTGCTTAAAATATACTAAAATCTATGTTTTATTCCGTATTAATTTATTCAACAAAATTAATTAATGCTGAATAAAACAGAGGAGAGAGGACACAGTGTTATTACACTTCGTCACCAAATGAAAATCGAACATAAAACCGTTTACAGTCGACTGTGTAACTGCGCCGCTACACCACAACGGTCTCAACTATTTATTATGGTATATTCATCACTTTTCTTGTACTGACCTCGCAATTGATGAAAAATGTATGAACTCGCATATATATGTATATATATTTTTCTCCTACAGTGACTTTCACTGTATATTATATACATTATCAACACAACTATTATATTAAATAGTGAGTAAAAAGTTAGCTAGCGGCGACTTTCGTTTCTTTTGTGACAGGACAGGGCGTCACAATGTCGATCACCATCCATACGTCTATGAATCAAACGGTGATTGTGAAATACAAATTATAATGCAGCTAACGGTAGTGATTCTATATTTTTTCTATCGCTGATTAGGTCCATTGTTGGGTGATAATGGGGTGCTTATTAAATTTTTTCGTATGTTACTTTTTTTAAAGTTTTTGTTGGCTTCAGACATTTTATACATTTGGAAGGGTTAAGCAAAGGGTACCTAAGAGATATTTTTCTCACTTACCGCCGAATTTTAAGCATTGCGTGCTGAGTAGCAGAACTCAGCGCCGCACTTAGCCTGCTAGAGTAAGAAAATAAAAATAATACTACTAATATTCTAAATTTGGGAGTTTGTGTGAATGTATGTTTGTTCACATTCACGCAAAACCAGATACTGTCCTATTGCCCCACAGCGGCCTCTGTTAATTTCGACTAATTAGTTATTAATACCAGAAACTTTTTCTAATCTAGTTCCTTAATATTAGAATATTTTTCATTTTATAATATGTACTATTCAAACTTAAGATTAAAAATGTTTTATTAAAATTAATGAACCCTGTATGTGTCAACCCACGCCTCTTTAAATCCGTGAACTTCTACTATAAAAAAAATCGATTTAAATGTTTTTTTTCTTGATTTCAACCTGCTACTACACAAACAAAGTTACAAATTAAAATGTTCGTGGAGTATATGTTAACAATTTTCTTATATGAGTCTTTGTTAGGTATGAATCTATGTCATAGAGACTATCGTGGCACAGGGGTGCCAAGCGTGCGATTTTAAATGCGGTTGTGGATACGATTCCTACTCAAGGAAATACAATGTTTAATATTTCCATTCCCATGCTCTGGTGACAAAGCAAAGCGCGGCGTTGAGTTCCACTTTTAAAGTTTGAATTTAATGGGAAGTGGGTAACGACGTGTGTTAATACTAGGTTTCCAGGTACCCTCTACCACTCGTAAGAGTGTAAAGAGAACCTAATATTAAAACAGTCTCAGTGCTCCATTTTGGGAGATATTGCTATCTGAGTAGCGGAGCTCAATGCCAAGCTTTGTCTAAGCAGAATGTAGATTTTATAAAATATTTTAATTTTGTATGTAATTTGCTTATTAACTCATAGCTTAATTATTAAAACCCAATGACCTTCACTACAGAGAGCATATCGAACGCACAACCACCGTTTCTAAATTCAAATACCACCGTACAGTACCATAAGGTACAGGTATAAAATAAAACCAAAAAACACTGAAAATTTGCAATTTTTTCAACTCAACATACATAAAACCATATAATTTGTTACAATATAATGACATGCATTATGGGTGCACGCCATGAATAATTCAAATTGTAAATGAGCCCGAATTCCTTCACTTATAGTGTAAGTAATTTGATATTTAGTACTTATATCGTTCGATCTTTATAATAAAAAGAGTGAAATTTTATATAGATAACTAAGTTTGTTTTGAATAAGCTTCCCGCTTGATTTTGCTTACTTAATATACATTAATATAATATAAAATACAATTTAATTTAATATATTTTTTTTATTTCACGTTACACTTACACGTATCCCGCATAAAGTAGTCGTAATCCTACATACGGAATCTGGGAACACTACGTTCTCATTAAGACACTTCCGTTCCCCGTTTGCCGCTGAATTCTGGAGGCATCGCGTATTGGATAGCGGTACTTATCGCCTGCTTTGCCCCGTTACTAATATTAAATATTTTATTTCCTTGAGAGCGAATTGAATCTACTACCTGTTACACGCTTGTGCCTTGAAGAGTAAACAGAAACAAACCAGTAAAGAAAAAAAAAATTTTTTTTGAATATTTAGAATAGATTTGAACTCATTACCATCACTTGCAATGAACCTCTCGAAGGCACCAATAAAAAAATAATTAAAAAACAATTTCTATAAATTTGCTTTATTTATTTATTTTCTATTTTAATCATATTAGCGTCATATTTTAGATATTATCAATATCTTTTAACGCTAATTGGTTTTGTTTTATAAATATGACCTTTTATGAAGATAGCATCGATATTGTGATTCTTATCAGCTTGTAAGAGGTTCATTTACACGTAGAGGTTAATTTGGTCAAAATCAAAAAAATAAATGCTTTATTTTTTTGGAAAGTCAACCAATATACCATAATTTAAGTAATTAAAGTTACTGATCCCACCCGAAAAGAACCGATAGATTCTAGGGTTCCAAGGCACAAAGTGTGAGTATGAAACCGACTGGTTGTGGGTTCAATCCCCACTTGAGGAGATTAAATATTTACTTTAACTTATATTCCATTTCTTCGCTCTTTATGCGGCGATGAGTTCTCTCCACTTCCACTCAACACAAGATGCCTCCAGAACTCGGCAAAAAGGGAAAAATGGAGTGTATTATTGATTAACACATTATTGATTAACACAAGGTTATCTCTGACTACTCTGCTATGTGCAGGATTTGATTATTAACAAGTTCAATTTTTGTAGTATTAGAATTTTTATTTCACAAAAAGAAAACAAAATATATGAGGCCGACGTTTTAAATTTAAACAGTGTCTGACTATAAACGCGATGGTTGAGTGTTGACACTTACTCATAATTACAAATTTAATATGTTTCCATTTTCTCGCACTGACAAGACAACGCGCGGCGTTTAGCACCGCCGTTCTACATTTATTTTGTTGACTCTAGTCACCTACGGCTTTGTCCCCGAGGTCAAATGGACATAGGTTAAAGTTGCATGGTACGTAACGTGATTTAATATAGCCCGTAGCTTATCACGACAAACGCAACACTTAAGTTATTTTTCAATTCAAGACTAGTTCCTGAGGATATCGCTTTCAACTAAATAAATTCTTCAGCTTTATAATATGAATATTAAATAATCTATAAAGCGTAAAGCTGAATATAACAATTTGTATATATAGATAACTTGCATACTAGAAACATTCCCCAAGTCAGATCTCAATCCATATCCATCACTACCAATCAGGCAAATCTCAATAAAGACAGGATATAGCCAATATATTTATATAAACATGTGATATTTCGCTTTAATCACACAAATTCTCATAGAAATGCTTATGAAAGACTAAAATTCTATACATTTCTGCGAACGACAAAACTAGATCATTCATATAAATAATTCATTTATTAATTAGAATTGAAAACACGATTTTGGGCAACTGCGGGAGGTCTTCTAGACAAAATCGTAAAGCACTTAACACACCCACAATGAATAATTAAGTAAATGCTTAGGAAACTACCGTTTTAACTCTGATTTAGTAGTTATTTTGATTTTAATTAGATAAAATATAGCGTTGAGTGTGCGTGTCAGGTCTTGATGTCTGACAGAAAGTGGAGAACGGAGGGCCTTGTGATTTTGTTTTTTGTTAGATACGGGTTAAAAAGTAGAGCTATATTTAAACATCAAGGTATACATACGAATAATATAAGTTACAATTTTGGATGTCTTGTTGGCATTTTTTTATGTTTGATCGGCTATTTAAAATAGTAAAAAAAATATGCTATTTCTTGTGACACATTACAAGTTTTTATTTTTATTCTCACAATATATCTCGCTTATAGCACTAAAGCAGAGATAAGTTCATGCCAAGATATTCCGTTCTCCAGTTTGTGTCCGAAACTGAAATGTCTTGTATGAGAATAATTCATTCCCTTCAGCGGACATCGAATCTACGACGATTTATACAGTCAGACGTCCCAAGGTGCCCTTTCTTTAGCTTCATGCTGTATCCCACTCAGCACAGTAAATCTGGGAACCTAGTGTTGAAACACTCCGTTCTCCATTAACACACTCCACTTCCGTCCCCCACTTCCCAACGCCCGCTCTAAGCCATCAAGGTATAGAGTTGCAGATTCGATTCTCAACCAAAATTTTCTTTGATATAGATCACAAAAATATTTTATGTTAATGTACTTATCTTTATATATTATGTTTTACTGATTTATGTACACGCATTTCTATGTAGATGAGACTTTATAGTTTAAGTATGGTTAAAGGAAAATGGACTTTATTCCGAAGTTGAAATATTCATTTTAATTTAACATTATAATCAAATATTTATCGTTATCTTCTTTTGATATCGGTAATTAGGCAGACGTTTTAACGCAAACCACGTTTAAAATTAACATATACATAAGTAGGGTAGCCTTGTATTCTTAAATATTGTATACAGATTATATACATACACAAAAACAAAGAGTATGAAGTAAATAGAGTTTTTTTTTTTAGTTGATCATTCAATTTTGCGGCTTTTCTCGCAACTTGAGAGTGGTAACATAATATTAAAACACTCCGTTCTCCACTTTCCCACTGTTAGAAGTATTACATATGATACTGGAATCCGAGCCAGAACCAGTAAAGAATATATATATATATATATATATATATTTAGTTTCACGCTTTATCTAACATATTAGGATTGGCAGATAAAACTTAATGTTAAAACACTCCGTTTCAGGTCACTTCGCGCTTTCCCAACGCGCTGTCCAACGATATCCCATTGCGCCAAAATAGTCCAGTCTCAAGTCACCAGAATACTTGCTACCAAAGCGAGGAAGTGCAAATAAGTCGTTTTCCAGAGTGAGAATCGAATCCACACCCGTCGTGTTTACAGTCAGTTGTTGTCCCAAACGGCTGTCCTTATCTAAAGCAAAAGTAACGTGTGGCGACACTACTTAATAGTTCGCCATACGGTCTCTTACTATCCGAATTATAGCTTCAAATACTGATTTTATGTGCATAATTAGATATGTATTTAAATGAACACAAGCAAAAATTTAAAATGGTCTAAATATTTGGTTCATTCTGTTTAAAATATATTTTTTTTAAATCTGTTGACCAGGCATAACTAATATGTACAGATAGCGTCAAATCACTCCGCTCTCCACTTTCCGACTGAAAAATAAAAATATTTTAACACTCCGAGTTATAGTTAAACCAAATAACCATCGCGTTCGTAGTCGGAGGCGGTCCACGATAAATACTAGTACTATTGTTAAATACTTCAACAATCATATTACGTTTCTCTCAAAAACACTTAGAAGTCAAGAACGTCAGTATTAAGAAAATATTTTCCTTATTTTTTAAAAAAAGAAAAATATTCAATGCGTGTTGTATGACGTAACTCAACGCCGCAGTTTCAACATTTCACACTAAAATTTCAATTAATTAGGCACGAATCGAACCAACAGACACGGTGAGTAGAACGCACACTGGCTCACTGCGCTACAGCGGTGTAATTACATATATTTTATATAGATTAATCTTCAATGGTCTTAGCCGAGAATTACTATGAGCAAAACACGGTGGGCGGCACTCCGGTACACTTAACACAAAATTAATTCGAACGACATTACAACGACAAAAAGTGAGCAAATTGATTCAGAGTAGTAAATTACAGGCGCGCCTTGAACGCGATTTACCTGGCTAGATTACTTGTTGTGGGTTTGCTTGGTTTTAAAAAATTATCACGCTGTATACCGTATATAGTAGGGAAGGTACAGGGAACCTAGGGTGTCAAGACACTTCACTATTTGTTATAAGTAGTTTGGTAGTTTTGACTTGTACGAAGTAAGCTCTAGGATATTATTAAGAAAAAAATAATGGACTCATATAACACGTGTTAAAACATATTATTATAAGTAGAAATGTTTTAAAAAGTTTGACTTCGCCTATATAAGTGAACTGCGTGTTGAAAGGCGGATGCCAACTGTTTGAACAAGAAAACTGGAGAAACTATTTTTTTTACATATGAAAAATATATAATATACATCTAATATACTAAACTAGCGTTAACCTGCGGTTTCGTTCGCGTGGTAAAATGGAAATAAGTAACAATAGTGTATGACACATAACACATTCTAAATGCGTGAAGTAACAGACCGCAGCTATAGTGGGTTACATCGACATTATTAACGTGATGCAACATAGCCTATACCCATCCTTGATAAATGGACTATAAAAAAAAAAGCAGCAGTTCCTGAGATTAGGGAGCTCAACCAAACAAATTCTTCCACTTTATAATGTTAGTATAGTAGTATAGATATGATATAAACAGTTGCAATGGTGACACGTAATACCCGCCGTCATTAATCATACGACATTAGTGTGACAAATAATAAAATTGATAATAAATTCTTGGATAGTTCTTAGGCCAGATTTTCTTGTTTGGATCTAGTTGAAATATTGTAATTTAAATATGTTTAAATATATTAACTCATATGTAACTTTTAATACTACTATAGTCTAGTTGTAGTGTGTTTAATATAAACGACATGGTTATGCCCACATAGAGTGTCGGAATTAAACGCCGCGCTTTGTTTTATTATCAGAGTGAGAAAACGAAAATTATGAAGTCCCCGAATGAGAATTGAATCCACAACCGTAGGCAGGTAAATGTTTTTTTATGTATACAAACAATATATATAATATTTAAAATACCTTGCATCCTTCACAGGTAAAAGCTCCGAAGTGAAATCCAGCAGCAGGCTCTCCGCACACTTTACATTGTTGATTCATCTGAAATGAAAGTAATATATGTATTTTTAATATTTTTTAAAGTGTTATTTTACACTTAGGAAAGAAAAAATACTTATTTAAAAAACGTATAAAACTGGTCGGTTTCCAGGAGGTGCGGTTTCGAGTCCCGGTACGTTCAAATTTTTATACGCTTTTTAAAGTATTTTTCCTTCCTAATATACGTAGTATAATGTATGTAATATTTTTTAACTTCATGCTGTATCCTACATACAGCATGAGCAGGGTAGGCAGAGGGAACCTATTGTCATTAAGATACCTACTGATACTTTTGTTCCTCATTTTCCACCGAATTCTGGAGATATTGCGGGTTAAGTGGCGCAGCTTAACATCGCACTTTGCCCCGTTAATAGAAATAGGAAATGAAAATATTAAATACTTCATTTACTCTAGTGGGAATCGAACCCACAACCTGTTGTGTTTACAGTCACACGCTTGTACCTTTTCGCCACGTCTTATTATTTTATTTCCTATTTCTATAATTTCAAATAAACTTCAAGTAAGTGAAGAATGTAAAGCATATCTAATTAAATTGTGTTTCAAATAGATAAACGTGGTTTTATTAAATACACGCAGAATACAGTATAATATACTACCCAAATTTCCAATTTTCTGTCTGATTACAAAAGCCAAGGAAAAGAAATAAAATGTGCTCCAGAGTAGAAATCGAACCCACAACCGATGCGTTTATAGTCACACGCTCTATTGCACCACGATAATAACTTAATATTTGGCCTAAATTCCTCAAAAATACTCGGAATATAAAAAACAACACTTGTACCGAAACCTTAACTCGATGATACTACTAAAGTACTTGAGAATTTTGACATCAAATTCATTCAAAATTAACATCGTTCATATATCTATCTCGTTAGGTAACTTAAATTTTAAGTAGAGTGGGTACTTATGGCGCAACTAAAGTACGAAAAAATACTTTTTTTTATAGTTTCACTCTGTATCCCGCATATAGAAGGATAGAGAGAAGGAACCTCATGTAACTCTGTTGCACTGCTCTACTTTCAAAACTTTGCGTGGTGAGTGACAGTATTGTCTTGTTACCAGATCAAGTGGGAATCAAACCTATTACCAGCGCGGTAACGGTCGCGGTACTCAACCTCAAACATAAAATGTACGTATGAATCATTAAAAAACGTTTCGATTTTTCCTCAAATACATTCGTTTGTTATACAAATATTGTTCCATAAATAAAATCGACTTAAAAGGAAGAATCGATTTTAGCTTCTAAAGCTTTACACTTAAAATATTTTATAACTCGATAAGCACTTCGGGACGAGTGAAGTGTTGATGAAAGGTCAAAATCCGTGTATACATCGAGTTGTAAAGTATGTCATATCTCAATTATCGATATTAGATTTATTTTTGTACGTTTTCCTTATAGGTGAATTATTGTGGCGCGGTGGGACCAGTTCTGGGGGCAAGTGTAATAGTTGTCGATTTGATTCTCACTTAAATGGATAAATAATAAAAGTATCTCGAATTCAGGCAGACAATGGAAAACGGAGTGTTACTACTAGTGTTACTACACTAGGTTCTATCTGCCCTGCTATACGCTGGATAAGGCGTGAAGCTGAAAGAAAGCTACGTTATGACGCTTTTGTAGCCTAGGTGAGATGTACCCGCTTTTCGCCAAATTCTTAAAGCTTTGCGCTTGGCAACAGCGGAACTCAACGCTTTGCTTTGCCTCGGTACAGGAAATGAAAGTATTAAATATTTCATTCTCTGGAGATAAAATCGAACCCACAACTGTCGCGTTTTAAGCTGCCACAAATTATTAGAATTAAATACGGTAGCCATACTCTTATATAAAGTTCTTTTTACAATACAAGATTGACACTATAATACAACGTATCAGGATATGATAGATTTATAAATGTATGTATGTATACTTTTGTTAGAACCAATATCATTATATGTAACATGCGTATGTAAATCAAATAAAATGACTTTGCAAGTAATCAATGACACCGTTATGACGCAATTGTGACGTGCGATGGTCGTACATTCGATATTTTTGAGTGAAATATTTTTTTTTAATATATATTTTTGTTTATTGAAGCCGTTGTGGCGCAGCCGCACAGAGTCTGTCTGACATGGCAGTTGTGAGTTCGATTCCCTAAGGAGCATTAATTGTAGTCATTTCCTTAATCTAGTTACAAGACGATGGATTCCGTCACCCAACATGCAATGCCTCGAAAATTCTGCGTAAATTGGGGAACGGAGAGCTTAAATTTTAGGTTCCTCCTGCCTATCAAAGAATAGAATACCTTCCTGCTTCTGGATAAAGTGTAAAGCTGAAAGAAATGATTATACGATGCTTTTTGATCGAATTGTAAGTTATCTGATTAACGATGGTATGGAATTCCAATTTTGAACTGAACAATTGCAACGTGAAAACGGAGTGTCTTAGCACTAGGTTCGCTCTATATGCACCTTGATACATGTGGACCAAACGTGAAGAATAATCAATATACCTACTTAGTATCGCGTGCGTACAATATGTACCTGGTGATAATCTTTTCGTTCAAAAGTAAACAAGTTTATGTTTGCTGTCGCCATGTATTTTTATTTTTTTATGGGGGTGTAAGGGAGTACAAATCCATCTCAGTACTCTCAGTCAACCTCACCTGCACGTGGTGCACCCTGCTAAGTAACGAACGAGGCTCTGGCGACCGGTTAATGGCGGTATAACCATTTCATTTAGACGTAGCTAAAATATTAGATTGGTAACGGGCAGCAGCGTTACCGGTGCGAGAAGCTACGTTCTGCGATCACCAACACGCATGCCCAGCGTGGTGATTACGGGCAATATCCTTTATGGCACTGTACAACCACACACAAAGGCCCTCAGTTCCCGGTCGCCCCGCTATTCCAAGCCAAGGTGGCGGCTCTGGTAACGGCGGGGCAGGGGGTGCTAAGAATCCCCGGGTTACGGTAGGCCGCCAACACCAACTGACTCTGGCTACTTATAACGGACGCACGCTACGACTCGACGAACATCTAGCGCAACTTGAGGAAGAGCTGACCAACATAAGATGGCACATCTTGGGGTTATGTGAAGTCCGACGAGAGGGGGAGGATACTGTAACTTTAGAGTCAGGCCATCTTATGTATTTCAGAGAGGGAGACCAACGATCCCAAGGCGGTGTTGGGTTTGTGGTCCATAAGACTCTATCTGACAACGTTATAGAAATATCAAGTGTGTCGACAAGGGTAGCTTACCTTGTGATTAGACTTACCAAAAGATATAATCTCAAGGTAATTCAAGTGTATGCACCGACTTCAGCACACTCAGATAATGAAGTGGAGGAAATGTACGAAGACATTACAAAGGCCTTACATACCACACAAAAGGCCCATTTTAACGTTGTCATGGGGGACTTTAACGCCAAAGTAGGAGTACAACCTAACAGAGAATCAGTAGTAGGACCACATGGATTTGGAAGCAGAAATCACAGGGGGCAAATGCTCATCAACTTCCTGGAGAAAGAGGGGCTGTTTTTAATGAACTCTTTCTTTAAAAAACATCCTAATCGGAGGTGGACGTGGCGGAGCCCTGACGCTGTGACACGAAGTGAGATAGATTACATTATAGCAGACAAAAGACGAATATTTAGAGATGTCTCCGTAGTTACCAGGTTCAACACCGGGAGTGATCACCGTCTTGTGCGAGGCACACTAAATATTCACTACAAACTCGAACGCCTACGTCTCATAAGATCTACACTGCGGCCACATCTGCTTCGAATTGATACTGGGTCTGAAACATTTCAGTTGAAACTGGAGAACCGATTTGCTGTCTTGGAAACTACAAGCGACGTTGATATTGACCACAAACTCGACCAAGTGGTGGGAATCCTTCGTGATGAAGGGACGAAATTCTACCAGACGCAAAATTCCAGAAAGAAATCCAAACTTTCGTTGGAGTCCCTACGGCTAATACAGAGGCGTCGTGAAAATCCTACTGGCGCTTTGTCAGATTTGAATAAAAAAATATCAAGGCTGGTAAGGCGTGACCTCCGAAGCTCCAATACACGTTTTATAACAGAAGCGATTGAGCAAAATCGGGGGCCAAAAGTCTTTGTACGACGCTTGGGGCGAAGCCATCTTACAAAGTTAACCACTTATAGCGGAAAAATTGTCACCTCTAAGCCGGGGATTCTTGCGGAAGTTGAGGATTTCTACGGTAAACTTTATACCTCAAAAGCGTCCCGTCCTAAGCCCGATCTGGGCGATCCCAGAGCCACTTTATCCCGCCACCTCTCAGAAAACTTGCCGGAAGTAACACAGGACGAAATTTCGATTGCCTTGAGGCAGCTTAAAAATGGAAAAGCTCCCGGAGAAGACGGAATAACGACGGAGTTACTAAAAGCTGGCGGAAAAACCTATAATTGCATGTCTCCAACGTATATTTAATTCCGTCTTGTTTTCGGGAAAAACTCCAAAGGCATGGGACAACGGTATTGTCGTCTTGTTTTTCAAAAAGGGAGACAAAACCCTATTGAGGAACTACCGACCAATTTCCCTGTTGAGCCATGTCTATAAGCTGTTTTCTAGGGTCATCATGAATCGTCTTACGCGTAGACTTGACGAATTTCAGCCTGTCGAACAGGCCGGATTTCGTAAAGGCTTTGGTACCATAGACCATATTCACACGGTACGTCAGATTATACAGAAGACCGAAGAGTATAATCTGCCCTTGTGCTTAGCGTTTGTGGACTATGAGAAAGCTTTCGACACCATAGAAATCTGGTCTATTCTTGAGTCCTTGCAACGGTGCCAAGTCGATTGGCGATATATCGAATTGTTGGAAAGCCTTTATAATGCAGCGACTATAACCGTCCAAGTACAAAATCAGCAGTCTAAACGTATCCACCTGCATCGAGGAGTGAGACAAGGGGACGTAATTTCTCCCAAATTGTTCACTAATGCATTGGAGGATATGTTCAAGACGCTGCACTGGAAAGGACGAGGCATAAACATAGATGGCAAGTTCTTCTCACACTTGAGGTTTGCAGACGACATTGTTATTGTGGCTGAAACCGTGCAGGACCTGCAATATATGTTGAGCACCTTGGCTGAGTCTTCTGCTCGCATCGGTCTTCGGATGAACTTGGACAAAACTAAGATAATGTTCAACGAACATGTTATACCTGAACCGATTGCACTTGATGGGGTACCTCTTGAAGTTGTTCAGGAATATGTCTACCTTGGTCAAACTGTACAGCTACGTAGAAACAACTTCGAGATGGAGGCTCGCAGAAGAATACAGCTTGGGTGGGCGGCATACAGGCAACTGCGTCAAGTCTTTTCGTCACCGATACCGCAAAGCCTAAAGACGAAAGTCTTTAACGAGTGCATCCTACCAGTTATGACATACGGAGCCGAGACGTGGACACTGACAGTGCGATTAATCCACCACTTTAAAGTCGCTCAGCGTGCTATGGAAAGGGCTATGCTTGGAATATCTCTGAAGGATCGAATTCGAAATGAAGTAATCCGACAGAGAACCAATGTTATCGACATAGCCCAAAGGATTAGCAGGCTGAAGTGGCAGTGGGCTGGTCACATTTGTCGCAGAACCGATGACCGTTGGAGTAAACGCATTTTAGAGTGGAGACCACGCCTCGGCAAGCGTAATGTGGGACGTCCTCCAGCTAGATGGGGTGACGATATTCGCAAAGTGGCTGGCATTTGCTGGATGCGAAGTGCTCAAGACAGAGCTCTGTGGCGTGCCATTGGAGAGGCCTATGTCCAGCAGTGGACTAGGATAGGCTGATGATGATGATAGTATAAGAGAAATATTAACCTTATAAAATACTTTTTTTAGGTTGTATCCAGAGGGAACCTATTATAGACACTCTATTGCTTATATTCTGCTCACGTTCGAGACATTGTGTGTTGAGTTCCGGATTACAACGCCGCACTTTGGAAACGTAATATCTTTTCCTTGATTGAACCGCTCCCCAGAAACATTATACCTACATCTATTCATTGATTATTATTATTATTATCTATTCTTGTCTAACAAGAAAGGAAAGACCATAGAAAACACACTTTGTACTCAAGTCTCTGCCCATTTCGGAAATATTATCCGATCCGAATCACACTCACAACCACCGTGTTTATAATCACGCATTGTTCCACTAAGCTACGATGATTTTAAAAAACAAGTTCCCATATATGTATATTTGTATGAATTTCTTCAAAAATTAAATAAATGCTCGATAATAATACACTACATTGAGATTTAACTGAGTGCGTGACTTTGCATAGTTAGCGTATTTTACATTTTGACGACTTGTCGGGTTGTATGGAATGGTTTTTTGTGTGTGTTATATTTTTATAAGTGGCGATACCGAAACGTAATGGTCACTTATAAACTAGAGGGCGTTTTGGCGCAGCATTCGACGGTAAGCGCAACGGTGGTGGGTTTAAGTCCCAGCCAAAGAAATGAATTAATTTACTTTGATGCTATTCACACGGCGTTGTTATTGAAAATTGGGCGAAGCGTGGGGAACGGAAAGTCCTTACCCTAGGTTCCCTTTAGTTCTCTTGCTATGCGAAGAAAAGTCATGAAAAGTAACTTATACATTTGCTAGATACAGATTCATTGGTCATTTTTATTTATATATTTAATTTAATACAAGTTAAATGATGAAACGTATACCCGAACTAAAAAAAAATATTATAACATCAGAAGATATGATATTTAGGACCAGTCATGGCACACAAGCACAACACAGCGTTAATAAACACGATAGGTTGTGGATTTGATTCCCACTCAAAAAAATTTAATATTTAATATTATAATTTATTTGTTCTGGTAACGAACGAGGCATAGCGCGGCGTAGAGCTAGTCAACACACAACGCTTCCAGAATTCAGTGGAAAATGGTGAACGGAAGTATCTTAAAGGGAACTAAATGTTTTAACACTAGGTCCCCTACATAAAAGAAAAAGATATGATTTTTAATATAATAATCACTAATGCAAATATACTGAATCCGGCTAAACTTTTTGTTTTGGTGAATGCACGTCAATTATTTGTTTTTGTTCATTAAGAAAGATAACGATCACATTCTACGAAAAATAACGATTTATTTCTAATATTATAAGTATGCTCATTGACCTTTTGAATTTGTAATAAATTTATAACTTGTCTGTTAAAAAAATCTAAAATATATATTTTTTTTACATATACAGGTAGACAGAGGAACCTAGTGTTGAGACACTTCGTTTCGCACTCTTTGCCGAATTCTCAGTGTTGCCCTTTGGCTTTTTAGCGAAGCAAGGAAAATGAAAGTAACTAATTTCTTGAGTGGGAATCGAATCTTCAACACTTGCGTTTACAGTCAAATGCTGTGCCACTGCGCCACGTTGACTGCAAGTGATGATATCTGCACTTCAAGACATATAATATAATGTAGACTCTATACTGCTAGAAATAGCCGTTCACAGAATTTTTTTTTAGTTTCACGCTATCCTATATTTAACAGAGCAAGCACGTAGTGTGTTAGTGTTAAGACACTCTGTTCCCACTTTCCTCCGAATTTTCAAGGCATTGTGTGTTGAGTGACGGAAATCAAAGCTGCGCTTTGCCATGTTACCAGAACGAAGAAATTAAACTATTAACAAATAATAATTTATACGTTCACAGTCACACACTAATATAAACATAATTCATTATTGAGAGACATTTTATAACAAATTCGTTACAAATTCACCATTTACGACCCGCTCGGTTCGGCTTAATCGAAAAGCCAAAAAGCGAAACCCTTTTTTTTAAAAAAAACAACCCATTTTTTAACAAAAAACGTAAATATTTCATTCCAAAATCTGATATTTCGCCCAAAACACCGTCCATCCTTGTACATTATTGCAGTGCATTTAATTCCGAAGGGTCATTTAGCTGTCAAAGTATCATATAAATTGTTTCAATGTAATCTCAACGATCGCGAGTCGCCTGATGTATCAAAGTCCGAAAATTTAGGTTGATTTTTTTATATATATAAATATATATATTTATACATAATATATAAGTATATTTTATCAGATTATCTTTAGTACAGTTAATTAAGTAATTTCGTTATTGACAATCGGCGGTCGTCCTTTCTCGTATAATATATACAAATAACGATGGATTTATCATGTCGATCTTAAAACCTTTGGCTGGGATGGTGGTGCAGCGCAGCTTCACTTGTTGTTTTTTTTATACGTTCACGCTGTATCACGCGTAAAGCAGGGTTGCAACTAAGTTTGAGGATTGTCCGTTCATCGTCCTTTACCTTACATTCAAGACCTTTGTATTGAGTGGTGGAACTTAACACCGCAATTTTTCTTCATTGCCAGAACGAGAAAATAAAAATAAACGTAACTACTCAGAATTGTAATTGTAAACAGAACCAGACCCATGAGGGAACAATCGAAAAAAAAATTATAGTATCAGAACGCATTTTAATTTACTTTTGTATTATATTAAATTATTTTGTTTACTTTTAAGTTAGAAAAAATGTGGTAGTAGATAGCCTTCTACAACACGTAGTATCATCTTATTTCATATACACTACTGAGACAGACCTAAAAACTTTGGGAAAATCAACGAAACATTTGTATTTTCAAAATTTTACACACAATTTTGCACAGACAGACAAAAAGAAGATTATTTTATTATAAAATATTAATACACTTAAAAACAGGTAGCAAAGGTGAGTCATTGCAATAAATAATAAAATTGAGCCATTGATAAGTATATCAACCATTAATTTTATTATTAAAATGGTGCTTTTGTGACATGTCAAAATAAGAAAAAAGAACTTTATAAGCTTTAAACTTCGAGCGAGAAGATATTATGAGAGATAAATTACGAAATTATCTGTATAATATATACATATTATTGAGATTAATTTTTTTATGATCAGTATTTTTTTTATATCCTGGCTCTCGTACGTATGAACGAGTAAAAGCGCGGCGTTGAGTTCCGCTGTTCAACAAGCAATGGCTGAAGAATGCTGCGGAAAGTAGAGAATGGATGTGTCTTAATGGAGAACGGAGTGTCTTAACTTTAGGTTCACTATGCCTACTCTAGGTGCAGAGTACAGTGTGGAACCAAAAGTGAGAAAGAAAGGCACATTAGTACTTATCAATTGGTTCTTAATTCACCTAGTAAAAAAGTATTCCGTTAAGGTTGGAATATCTTTTTATGTGTTATATTTGCAATAATAAATATTCTATACATTTTTTATTTAAGCATTATCTAACAATAAGCACGACAGTTGCGCGTTCGTTTCCCACTTGAGGAAATTATTATATTCTTAGTGAAATCGTGTAAAAAACGGGCTAAAGTGGATGAAAAAGACAAAAAAAGAAGTGGAATTGTATCAATCGGGGCAGTTTTCTAAAGACAACGGCTCTTATTGGAAAGAAACTCGTGTAAAGTATTGTTATTGGGTGATATATATCACTTATTGCAATTATTCGGAAAGAGAGACTCTCTTCTTTAAAATAAATTAGAAACATATAGACGATATGTGTTTTATACTATTTTTTTTAAAGTTCCGTATTAATTATTTTTTCCGTATTAAATATTTCCATTTTCCTATTAACGAAGAGAAATCGCGACGTTGATCTCTGCCACACGAGAAAACCAGCGCTATTATTTTACGCGCACGCTTTTTATTTTCATATTTCAAACAAGAACAATAACACCTAGGCCAGTACAATTATACGAATCACATATAAATCTCACACGTCGACGGATTGATGAGTGTGGATACGTTTCTAGAAAGCTTAAAAGTCTTTAAAAGGTGTTGCTACTAAACTTGGTTGTTGCCCTACTTTGCATGTCATTGGCAGTGGCTATCGACTCCATGGAAATTGTTGCGCGTTGTGACAGTGACGTTGAAGGAACTGATGCTTGCCTTTTATGGTGTTTTAGTGGACAAAAGCAACTAGTTTAGGTTCGATTTTATGTGCTTTTCAATGTGTTTCGTGGCTTAGAATGTGTTTCGTGGTTGTGAAGCTGTTGTGGCAGGTGTAGGTTCGGTTGCCTTTTGAGGGAATCAATTTTATTTTGTCGCTCTAGTAACAATATAAAGTTTCGGTTCAAGTTTCACTAATTAACAATGTCTCAAAAAAAGTGGAAAGTGGAAAACGGAGTGTCTCAACAACAGATTCTCTAGATCTACACAGTTACATGCAGGATATAGGGTCACGCAGGGGGATTCGAATCCGCATCTCTTCAAAACTGCTCAAGCGTTTGGGGGTCAGAGTAAATCAATACTTTTAAATGTTGAAAATATAAATAGTGGTATTGAAAAAAACACAGAAAATATATTAATTTCGAACTCCAACTCCCAGTGACCAAAACCATAGAACCAAAACGGCATTAAAAATGAAAGTTAAAAAACGAATTAGTTACAAAACCAACATCGAATCCACGCGGCCCTACACTCGCGACTCTAACGATAATTGAGAAGGCACTTAGTAAGGCAAATATTGTTTATAGAGGTAACAGTCTTTACTTTAACTGTTTAAATATACTGTACATATGTATGTATATAATTTAGGAATAACGGTACTAAATAGATTTTGAGATGATAAATACAACGATTGTGGGTTCGATTTCCATTCGGAGGATAATATGTATGTTAATTTTCATTTCTCGGTCTGGTAACAAGAAAAAACGCGATATTCCGCCACACAGGACATACGAGTATTTCAAAAATTAGGCCATATATGGAAAACGGAGTGTCTTGACACCAACTTCTCTCTAGCTAGCTAGCTATATGCAACAAAGCTTGAAGCTATATATTAAAAAAAACTCACACAATAATAAAAATTTCACAACCCAAAAAAAAGCACCAACATACCAAGACAACCATTTCGGGCGTTTAAAAATTACACCGAATGTACTTCCACCTGTTGAAATTCAACCTAATTCCCGTACAGCTGATTAAGTCCATAAATCTCTCGAGGGCGTGTCGTGAAGCTACCAAGAAGTTTAAAACATTTCAGGTCATTCAAAATCATTAAAAGGATAATGGTGATATGCGATAGCCGAATATAGCCTTAATCGTAACATAACTGTTTTTGAATCGTCTCGGTGGAATTGGCAAGTGTGGGTTGTACAGCATGGTTGAGAATTCGAATCTTATTCGGGGCTTTTTTAACTTCAGGCTGCATTATATACGTAGCAGAATAGGCATAAGGAACTTGGGAACCTACTGTTAAGACACTCCCTTTTTTAACAAAACGTAATTTTTGAAGACTTGATCTGTACTCGTTTGACTTAATTATTTTTGTTTTACGCTGAGTCTTTCAAAGGCAAAATCCGCGTTGAGCTCCGCCACTTAAGACGCAATATCTCGAAGCAGAGAAAAAAAGGTCTTTTGCACAAAATCTGTGTTCAACTCTATATATACAGAATAAAGTGCGAAGATGATAAATAATAAAAGAACATAACGTCGTTCACGTCACTCACTGGGTCTTTGGGTCATACTATTATTTTTTTATACATATCCTTTACATTATATGTATGTAGGCAGAAATTTTTGCAACAGAAATAAATACGTCGCAATCTTGTCAGGGTTTCAAAATAACAATTATAATATTCGAAAAAACAATATTCTATTATATAACACAAAAAAATCAGCTTCACGCTGTATCCCGCATTCAACAGGGTAGGCAGAGGGAACCTAGTGTTAAGACACTCCGTTCCGTTATGTAATATAAAAAAAATAACAAAGTTTTAACTAATTTAAACCAAAGTATTGGAGTAAGGCTATAAATAACGAGATCAACGGTTCACAAACTTATTCCTGAGTTATTGTGGGACGTACCGACACATAAATATGATAAAATTAATACAAGCTACAGATTTCACAGACTCGGTTACGGATTAAAAGGTCATGGGAAAGTACGTAAGTGACAAATTAGATACAAATTTTTGTTTTGTAATTCAAATAAATAAATTCAAAGACATTGTGACATAGCTAGGTTGTTGTTTTACTACTTTCACGTTTTTTATATGTTGGGTACATAGGCATACCAATCAGAAAGAATCTAGTGTTAGCACACTATGTCATGTCCAAATTTTAGAGATTATTAGACATTAGCGGAACTTAACGCCGCATCGCGTGTTCTTACGTGCACAAACGCGACAGCATGTAGGTTCGATTTTCACTCGAGGAAATTAAATATTTAATATACCTATTCATTAATTCACACAAGAGTATAGAAGACGCAGTAATGAACTCCGTCACTTTCCAGCTCCAGAATTCGACGAAACTGGGAACCTTGGAATTGGGTTCACTCTGGCTGTGCTATGCGCGTAAAACGTGATACGCACATAATAAGAATGTCCTCGATTCTATTCTTTGAGAGATTGATCACTTATTTGTTAAAATCAATGTAAAATGTGATCTAAAACTTATTATTTTATAATAAGTGAAGTTCAAGTTAATTTTAATCAATCAATCTCCTGTCTGAAGCGGCTAATGTCGTGATATTTAGCTATTATTCTTTAATAACTTAGTATATGATTGTAGGTCATATACCTATGTATACTTTTTTGCAGCCTCATGCCTTTTCCTTTGTGGGTTGACAAAGAAAAGTGAGTGTTCAGACACTCCGTGCTCAATGGACGTGCTTGTTCCACAACCGGCCTCGCTGTAAATTCTTTCCGCCCAATTTGAGAAAACCAACCATTCTCGGTCTCTTTAAAAATGAAGAGATTATATTAGTCAAAAAGAGATACCAGCAATTTTTACATTTAATAAAACATTTTAATACATAAAATATTATAATGTCATTCATAAGGCCAAATATGTCCCATTGTATAAAAAAAAGCAAACTTTAATTTAAGTTTCGAAATTATTTACGTAAAAATTGTGCAAAATAACTCATTTTTTGCCTACAACCCGTCACTTCAATCAAAAAATAGGCGGCCACTTAAACCAATTTGATCGTTGTTAAAATTCTTCAAAAATGTTGTATTTTTAATAAAGAAATTTAAAATTTTCCAGAAAATCATGTAGAATGGCGTTTCCGAAATATTAACTTAAATTAATGATTGCTATCTGTAATTGAGTGGTGAATAAAGACATCATTGTAGCTGTGGATAAAAGCTATATACATTTTTCGGCTTTAAAGTATTTAAAATTGGGTCAAAATGATAACGTCGGGAGTACTGTTAAATATGGCTAAAAATATTGCTTTAGATTATACAGTGGGTTCAAATCCCAAATATTTTTTTCTATTTTAAATATTCTTTTCATTGTTATGCAAGAGAAATTTTGAACTTATACTAATATTACGAGTATAGATCGCAGATCTTTTCCATATACTATAAAATTAATTTTCATAATTTTCACTGTCATCCTTTATCGATTCCTGTTATTATTTTACGAAACCTCTCAAACTCTATAAGTATAGTATCGTAGTAGTAGTTGTAGGTCTGTTATCAACAGAATGTCTGTCAGTAAAAAAGAATTTATTATCTCCATACATTGTACGCAATTTAAATTTTAATTTAGAGGACACAGAAAAAACTAAAAAACCGACAAATATATAATAGCATCACATACTTCAATACATTTTAGTAATTTAAGCTCCAAGTAAATTTTAACACTCGTTTTTTTACTAAACCCTTATTAGACTCTCAAATATTTGACGTTGACTGATATGTGCATACAAAATGCATTTATAAAAAGTGCATATTGCACATGACGACACATTTCAATTATTCGAACATGATATATTAGTCGATGTATTATACCTAGGTAATTGTTAGTTTTTGTGACGCATCACTTACAAAACAACTATAGCTAACTAGTGGTAATTTAAAATGACATTTTACTTTAGGTAGAATAATCATATTCAAAATTATAGAAACGCCCACACGAGGGATAAGATCATTTGTAATAAATCAGCAGTAAAATTCTTTAAATATTGTTGGTTAAATTTTTTGTTCCTTTTCGTGAGGTTTTATTTATCTATTAATACATTGACTATAGCTTAAATAGACATTCAGTAGCGAATAGAGCCGAGTTCAAAATAAAAATATTTCGATAATAAGTAAAATTAGACATGTCTCAAGTAAAACATGAAAGTTTTAACCTAAAAAGAAAACACCATGAAATTATTTTAAAAGTCAATTTTAACCATATATTTGATTTACCTTGTATCCAAACTGACAAGTGGCTGAAAGAAAGTGCTGACAGCACCACGACGTCTGAGGAAAGGTATCAGTGCGTAATTATATATATTACACGATTTTAAAGAAATTCAATTACTGTGGAAGCGAGATTAAATTGGGATTCGTTTTGTTTA